>OW964836.1:31113488-32313488 GCA_943142095.1 Ophonus ardosiacus
GCAAAACAAGACAAGAAATTTAAATAACTCTTGTCTTGTGTTACTCTTGCAAGCAAAAATCTTGTCTTGCTTGCAAGACTCTTGCATATTTCTTGTCTTACAATTTCATATCAATAGGAACAACATATTTAAATCGGAAGGGATATTTTAATTGAAGCTGTGAAGAGATTTTCGTGAAAAAATGTATTATGCTATAATTGAAAACTTTTCAAATCTTGTATTTAACACTTTTATGTTAATGAGACCGACATATTAGATTCTTGTTAATATTAGTAAACCTAAAGTGGTACGTTACTTGAAGCTCTGAACTGATTTCCTTGAAAAAATATATTAAAATATGATAAAAGAACTTCTCAAATTTGATTTTAAAACTCGTATATGATTTAAAACAACATTAGATTTTGAGTATATATGATAAGTTGGATGTGGTTCTTAACAGATTTTCAAAACAAAAAAAAATAAAAACTTGATAAAATATAATACAAAATTTCTTATTAAAAACTTTTCTATCTATTGGAACAATAAATTAGATTTTGTTTACAAGCGATAAAGTGATATTTAACTCCAAGTTCATTGCAATTTTAAACTTCGAATTAGCGGGAGGTCATGTGCTGGCCATATCAGATCTATATCTATATCTAAATCTATAGAAGATATAATAAGAAAATTTAAATCAGATTGAGTACTTAATGCTCTTTATTATTTTGTGTACTATAAATTTTCAAAATATAATATTTAGAAGATTTTTTAAGAAACTACTACTTCCGGTTGTCAATTGTTACCAAAACCTTTTTAGCTTTTCCGATTAATGTCAGCTTAGCTAGAGGTAAAACCTATAATAAAATGTTGATATATTGAATTATAATATAATATTGCAAGAGTGCAAGAATGCAAGAAAATACTAAAAAATCTTGCTATTCTTGCACTTTTCTTGCAGGGCAGATTCTTGTCTTGTCTTGCAACGAACTATATAACTCTTGTCTTGTTCTTGTCTTGCATTTTATTCAAGAACAAGACAAGAACAAGAAAAATGCAAGACTCTTGTGAAACACTAATTACCGAATATTTTGAAGAAGAATTCATGAGTAAATTTTTGTTTCCTACCCCATTAGGGTCATTTAAAAAAATATCTGATGCCCAAGGAGTACAAATCAGTTTGTTATTAGTTCTATTTACTTCAAAAAAACTTTTCTTAAAACTTTTTAACTTGTATTATACCTGTTAAGCAACGGTAATTTATTGATTCTGACGTTTATGCGACGTATATGTCAGGCGGGTGGGGTATCTATTCAACTAATTTACAAGAAACTGAATTATAAAACGTTTTAATAACTATTATGTGACCAAATAATAATGGCACATCATAACTTCGCATCGCAGTTTAAAAGACTAGAATAAAGTTGTACAAGGCAAAATAACTTAAAAGTGTTATAATTCCGCTCACTGTAAGTTACACTAACTACATTATTAGTTATAATGTCTTAATAAAAACTCTCAGCACATAACCTCCCGCTAGGTATTTAACCACGCAGTATAAATAATTATGTTCAAATAGTACCTAGTACCTACTCTTACACAAAGTCTTTTCAGAGCCGTTCCCTAGAAAACAATAAAGCAAATCAGTAGTACTTCTAATATTTATGTATGATGGAAAATATCTTATTTTTACAAACCTTAATTTCCTTAAAATCAAATATATTACTACTGCATTTTCCTTAACATGGTTTCATTATTAATTTTAATGTAATTGCTTCCTGAAGTGACATTTGTTTAATTATGTCAAAATTGTTATTAAAGTATTTTGTTTTTGTTTGACGCATAGGTAAAATGATGTATAAAAATAAATTATTGTGTGTGTGTGTGTGTGTGTGTGTGTGTGTGTGTGTGTGTGTGTGTGTGTGTGTGTGTGTGTGTGTGTGTGTGTGTGTGTGTGTGTGTGTGTGTGTGTGTAGGTATGTGGATGTTGGAACCACGGTTTTTCAAATACTAAAAGATATAAGACTTAAAAAATATTTATATGCAGTTTCCTCAATCTGACATTCCTGGGAAGAGCTGATCAGATTTTGGTAACAATTGGATAACCGGAAGTAATAGTTTCTTTAAAAAATCTTCTAAATATATGTTTTTGGAAATTTTTGTTATTACAAATATTGAAGAACATAAAATTCTCCATCTAATACTTAAAATTTTTATTATACCTTGTCTAGATTTAGAGATAAAGATATTATATAATCTAATGTAATACATCGCAGAGGCTAAGGCACTAATGAATCCAGTTGACAAATTCAAATGTTTATAACATAGTAATGTTTATAACATAGTTTGTAAATGACAGATGTCGGTGTCAAAAATCAACAGTTTTAAATTTTTATTTAAATATTTAAAATTGCAGTTAAAATGCATATAACCATAAGAAATACCGCCAATCTTGTTAATGATTTGAAAGAATCTCTGACATTTAGGAATTTCCTCATATAATGAAAAATAGATATAATTAGAATTGTATTGTTTGCAGAAGAAATGTTAAATACAATAAAAAACAATATTTGGGTAAAGTTCTGTAATTTTTTTGTTATAAAACGACGGTTTGATAGCGATAAAATGGAAATGGCGAGAGATATTGTGCTATGGCCACAACAGATTTTTATTAACCTAGTTATTTCTGAATTTGATCTTTAATTTGCTACTATTTGTATAAATAATGTTGATGTATATTTCGTACTAGTCCAAAAACTGATTTATTTTTTTGTACAATTACCATAGTGATATAAACAATACGTAAATAGCTCAATTTTTTACAAAAATTAATAACATAATATAGCATCAACTACGTGTGGTTGGCCAAAAAACTTTATTATAACTAGAAGCACGTATCAAAAAATATTAAGTAAACTACTCTTTGCCGAAGGTTGCCGAAGTGATACGATTTTACTCTGCATAGGGGTTGCAGTTTGTAATAGAGGGCAAATCACACGTTTTGCCGAAGCTTGTCGTTTATTAATCTCCACATTGTATTTTGATAACGAGGGTTATTTTCACGTCACGTGCTGTATTTTAATAAATGTATCACAATTATTCTTCCATTATTCATATTTCTTTGCACCCCTTCAACTTTTAGTTATTTTCTGATGAAATAGGAATAGGGTTTCTTTTATGTGATTGGTGTTGCCATCTGGCAAGATTTGGAATAACATTAAAAATAAAATGCTGATGATTTAAGGAGTTTTTGTATCATTGATAGAGAAAAAATGTGATGTGGCCATCACAATATCTTCCGTCAATATTTTGTACAAATCCCATACCAAAAGTTCCTCGGAAAAGATTCTATATATCCAGTAAAATTTTAACACGAACATACAATATGTAAATTGCACTTGACACTGACATCTCTCAATTAGAATTATTTGAATATATCAGTTGTTTCCATGATTATAGCAAAACTGGCTAATATATGAAATTTATAATTCTTTAACTCTATATCTATGGAATATGAAAAAAAAAATGTATATCAAACCGTCTAAAAATAAGATATTATTTCATATTGTCAAAAAATTATATTTAATTGCGTTTTTTCAAGAAAAACTGTTAACAAATCCAAATAAGGGAACTTCCGGTTAACCAATTATAACCAAAATCTACTCAGCTCTTCATATGGATGTACAGAAGAGGGATATGAAAGAATTATAATTTTTAAAATTAGTATTGGTTTTATCGTCGGATTTTTACCTCTCGCTAAGAGAGGTATTGAATTCATGCTAAAATTCGCATATCCAGATTTTATTTAATAAGCACGATGTAAAGTCCCTAGAATCCGATTATAACATTTTTAAAAAGATGTCTGTGTGTGTGTTCCTCAAAAACTATAAGACAAAAAATATTTAACTGCAGTTTCCTCAAACTGACATTCCTGGGAAGAGCTGAAAAGGTTTTGGTAACAATTGAACAACCGGAAGTAGTAATTTCTTAGAAAAATTCTTCTAAATATATTTTTTTGGGAGTTTTTTTATTAAATATTGAAGAACATAAAATTCTTCATCCAATACACTTAAAAAATTTATTATATCTTGTATAGATTTAGAGATAAAGACACTATAATTTATAAAGTAATCTAATTGCAGAGGCTAAGGCACTAAGGAAACCAGTTGACAAATTCCAATGTTTATAACATAGTTTGTAAATGACACATGTCAGTGTCAAAAATCAACGGTTTTAGTGACATTCTGATAGCTTTTTTCTGGGAAGTATATTTAATCTTTCTTATTGTTTTATTAATTAAATAATTGAAATTATAGGTAAAATTGTGGTAAAATGCATATATCCATCAGAAATACCGCCAATCTGGTTAATGAATTGGAAGAATCTCTGACATTTAGAAACTTCCTCATACAATGAAAAATAGATATAATTCGAATTATATCTGTGCAGAAGACAAGTTAAATACAATAAAAAACAATATTTGGGTAAAGTTCTGTAATATTTTGTTATAAAACGACGGTTCGAAAGCGAAGTTCAATACAATACTTATATAGCCTAATATGGAAATGGCGAGAGGTCTTGTGCTGGCCACAACAGATTTTTTTTTGTTAGACATATAGGCACATATACAGATATTATCGTAAAATAGTAAAATCGTATTCTAGGGAGCCGAAAATGTGTTTATTCATTAAAAACTCACCACCGAATTTTTTGACCAAAGACAAAACCTTCCTTACCTATAGGTGACGGAAAGTAAAAATTTAAAAAACAAGAGCTCAAATAAAAATAATTATGGTGCATATAAACACACAAAGAGCGCAATTATTGGCAACATTTTTTAGTATAATTTTTAAAAGAGGGGCTAACTTGATTTACTTAATAAAACGTCCCAGTTTCGCAACTCGAAAACTTAGCACCTCTTGCAAGTTGCAAATAGTTAAAATTCTGTATGCCGCGTAACTAATGAAGTGTCTAATTTTAAAACCGCGTAATCTGGAAATAAAGTGGAGCAAAGTGTTGATGAAGCAGCAAGTAGCGCCCTCACCTGATGAATACGGCAGTCGAAAGGAGAAGGGGGGTGGGGGGCTGGAGATGCTTACATCTTGCTAACGAAAGTAGCTGACTGCTTTAAATAAATTATAACGAAAAACCCGAACGCGAACTTAGATACGTACGACAGTAATTAGAACTAAGTAGGGTAAGATGCTGTAAAGAAGAAGAATCCTACAATGCGCTTTAGAATGCTATGGCTAATTTAATCAACTATTTATTGAATATACTCGTATGTACATTTATACTTTACAGAAACAGAGAATTTAAGTTTATTATTATTATTTTTGTTGGCCCAACGGACATCGGCAAATAAGCCGAATTTCAACGAAATATACCGAATTCTGTTAATTGGTTAGAAATGCTATCTTTACGTTGCGCCGATGCGTTGCGTTTAACGTTACTTTATTATAAATAGGCTTTAATTCCAAATTCCAAGCAATAATTTAAAATTATAATGGCTGCTTGGAAATCTACAAAACATAACATCATCAACAATTTTCTTAATTCGATGCCGTGAGAAATGCAAATTGTTATAAATAAATTATTAAAGTATTAAATATGTAACATTGTTTATTCTTTTGTGTAATTTAAGTTTCTTCTTTAAATTGTTATTCTGGTTAATTTTTACCTTCCATCCACTTTAGATAGGAAGGCATTGTCTTTGGTCAAAAAATTAAGTGGTGCGTTTTGAATGAATAAGCTCGTTTTAGGGTCCCTACAATACGAATTTACTATTTTTAAGATGATGTCTGTATGTATGTGTGCGTGTGTACGTGTGTGTGTGTGTGTGTGTGTGTGTGTGTGTGTGTGTATGTGTGTCCGTGTGTGACAAATTTTTCTCCAACGATAACTCCAATACTATAATTCTAAAAATTATAATTCTTTCGTATTCCTCTTCTGTACATCCATATGAAGAGTTGATTAGATTTTGGTTATAATTGATCCACCGGAAGTACCCTTATTTGAAGTTTTTAATAGTTCTTTTCTTAAAAAAACGCAGTTAAATATTATTTTTTGACATTTTGTTATTATATTTATTAAAGAAAATACTCTTGTCTATATGGTTTGATTATTCATTTTCCTTCATATTCAACAGATGTAGAGTTAAAGCATTATAAAGAAATTAATTTTCAAAAATTAATCAGCTTTGCTATTTATCATGGAAACAGCTAATACATTCAAAAATCTAATTGACATGTGTATTGCAAGAGCAAAACTAAATATGGAAAGTATGGGATGAAAAATTAGTATTTCATAGTGGTCCTCTCAAGTGACATGCAGTGAAAGGCTAAAAAGAAGATGGAAGGACTGTATCACAGAAGACTTGAGAAAGGAAGGACTGTGTGAAGAAGATGCGTTGGACAGGAATGACTGGAAGAGAAGAGGAAACAGCGACCCCTAATAAAATAGGGGAAAGCTGAAGCAGAAAGTAAAATGTGTCAAGTACATTTTTCTTAGTGTATGTTTATGTCATAATTATATTGGATTTATACAACCTTTTCAAATGAACTTTTGGTATGAAATTTGTAAAAAATAGTATGTGTTCGTGTTCGATTTTACATGATATTATATAGAAACTGTCCTTATGGTATGGGATTTGTGCAAAATACATCGAATTGACGGAAGGTCTTGTGCTGGCCACCACAGATTTTTTTATGTAAATGTAAGATTTAGTAAAATTTAGTATGATACTTTTCAATGACCATTTATGAATATGGTACCTGTACATTATATAAAAATATGTTGAATATTTGAAATATGGGCAAGTATTTTTATTTGTTTCTATAGAGTCGCTCTATTTATGTCCGACACTGTACGCAAAAGGAGTTAAAATAATTCCTGAATAGAATCACCTCCACTCCTTCCACATACCCATTACTTCACAGATCAAACACTCTTCTTCTTCTCCTTCCAACTTCCTTCTAACTCTTCCATCCACTTAGCAAGTCTTCTGCTCCGTCGGGAGCTGCATCACTATCACCTCATGCAGAACAACTCGCGGATAATTAATTCACGACTTCGGTTCGTCTTCGCGCGATGCTCGATCATTCTTACCTTCTGTACTGTTACAGAGGAGAGCGTGAACGTGAACATGGTTGCTATTTAATTAGTAATACTAGCACAGGACTTGGGAAAAGGGGTGCAAATAATTGGGATCAATAATTACACCTATAAGATGGAGAAATATGTTGTTGTTTTATTACAATCAGAACTATACAGGGTGTTATGTTAGTAAATGTTCAACGCTTAACCCATCATAGAACTGACCCCACAGATAGTAAATCTGAGAATAATTTTTGTTTAACATGCTTTCTACAAGAACTGGAGCGGAGGCCTACAAACGAGGTCTGTCCGAAAAGTATTCGCCTCCCTTTATATTTCCCCGCTGCTGTTATTCTGCGTCATTAGGCTGATGGCATCCTTCGAAGTAGTCCCCATTTGATTGAAGAATACGCTTCCAACGGCCTTTTTACTTTTGGAAGCAGTCTTGGAACTCGTTTTTACCTTCCGTCAAAAGGAAGGTATTGTCTTTGGTCAAAAAATTCGATGGTGAGTTTTTAACGAATAAGCACGTTTTAAGATCCCTAGAATACGATTTTACTAATTTTACATTGATGTCTGTATGTGTGTGTGTGTGTCCGTGTGTGTGTGTCTGTGTGTGTGTGTCCGTGTGTCCGTGTGTGTGTGTGTATATAACTTCAAAACTATAATTCTAAAAATTATGATTCTTTCGTATTCCTTTTCTTTACAACCGTATGAAGAGCTGATTAGATTTTGGTTATAATTGGTCAACCGGAAGTATCCTTATTTGAAGTTCTTAACAGTTTTTCTGGAAAAAACGCAGTTAAATATCATTTTTCGACATTTTATGATCATTAATATGAAAGAAAATCTTATTCTCAAATACGATTTGATTATACGTTTTCCTTCATATTCAATAGATATAGAGTTATAGAGAGATTAAGAGAGGTTAACTTTCAAAAACCAGTCAGCTTTGCAAAAATTATGGAAACAGCAGATAATATTCAAAAAATTCTAATTGACAGATGTCAGTGTGAAGTGCAAAATCAAAGTGGAAAGTATAGGATCAGAAAGTAATTTAAGTGACAGTCCCTCGCAAATGTCTTGCAGTTTTAATGCCGGGAGTACAAGAAAGGCCAAAGAGAAGATGGAAGGACTGTGTAGCAGAATATTTGAGAGAGGAATAACTGTGTGAAGAAGATGCGTTGGATAGGAATGAGGAAGTGTGAAGTGCAATTTACAGAATGTACATTCGTGTTATAATTATATTGGATTTATGGAATCTTTTCAAAGGAACTTGCAATATGGAATTTGTAAAAAATAGTGTGTTCGTGTTACAATTTTACAGGATATATAGAATCTTTTCCAAGAAACTTTTGGTATCGGATTTGTACAAAATACATTGAATTGACGGAAGGTTTTGTGCTGGCCACAACAGATTTTTTGGTATTGCCTTTAGAGCATTCGTCGTATTAGTTTGGACTGTTTCTTTGTCGTCGAATCGGTGTCCTTTGAGCGACATTTTTAATCTTGGGCACAGCCAAAAGTCGATGGGAGATTTTCATCATTATTGACCATTTCCAAATTGTCCTGAGCGATTTCAAGGCGAAGGTTTTTCTGCTCCACCGTTAGCAATTTCGGAATGAATTTAGTACACACGAACCATTTGCAAATTTTCAGTTAAAATCTTCCAAACACTAGTTTTCGGTATTCCTAGATCATATTCTAGTTCTCGCACAGTCAATCGACGATCTTCATTGATCACAAGTTGCACACGTTCGATATTATCCGGTGTTTTTGTCGTCGAAGGTTACTATCAACAGATGTGCGGCCATCTTTGAACCGTTTATACCAGTCTTTTATTTGTGTTTTGCTCATACACTCGTCCCCAAATGCCGTCTTCACCATTTCGATGGTCTCCACGCACCACTTTTCGAGTTTTAAGCATAATTTTAACGCAAATTCGTTGTTCCGATCTTTCCGTCATTTTTTTACAATAGCAAAATGCGACAAATGTAAAAAACACTTTGTAAACAAACGCATGCTGCTCGTAAACTAAAGCGATCCGACCAAAACTGCGGCATCTAGAGAATTCGTGAAGCTTTAGAGTTGACACTCGTACCCGGCAGAGGGAGCTAAAATTGTCAGGCGCGAATATATGAAGGAAGGTCGGATACTTTTTGGACAGACACATACAGACATCATTGTAAAAATGTTAAAATCGGATTCTGGGGATATCAAACGTATGTGTGTGATTATAAATAATCAAAAATTTATGAACAGTCATAACCTAAACTCATAAATTTGGACATGGCTAATTCTTTAATACTAAAACCTAATAACCTAATCTATCGTACAAAACGCCGATTCACATTGCAGCAGCCGCGATGAACTTATATTAAAACCGGCGCCGGATACCGGCTACCATTTAGTTTTTAACCTTCTACTGGTGACGTGGTGCCATTATGACCCCAGCTATTTTTAAATTTAACGCCAATTGAATAGTTTTAAAGCTAATATACAGTGGCTCCATGTACCCTTAAGTTAGATGTAGTTTATTCATTTCACATGTTTGTAACTTCATCAGTTAATTTTTTCAAGAGTTATTGTAATTCAAAATTTGATTGGGGTCATATTGGCACCACGTCACCGTTTACGTTACTAATTTAATAATGGCAAATACTTCCAAAAGTGTGCTTTTTGGTGATAATGAAATGTTTTGAAGAAGTAGAAAGTGAGATAGAGGATCATATGAATAGAAGATTAATAAATCAAAAACTTGCACGAGAATTACGTAACACTATAGGAAGAATTTTGAAAAAACCTGTTACAGACAAAGCCGTTCAGCTAGATTCGGGTAATAAAAGAAGATGTGGATTTTGTCCACGTAAAAATGACAAGAAGACAAAAAATACATAGAACCTATGTAAAATATCTATGTGTCACGATTGCAGAGCAATTATTTGCAAAAATTGTATAGAATAATTTTTTATTTTTGCATTATGTTTAGTGCTTGCAGTTTTTTATTTCAAGTTGTTTAATTAAACTTTTCTATTTTTTTTTGTAAACAAGCCATGTATAATCTTTAAAAAATATGTATTCAACATTAACATATACCTACAAAAAAATATTATTTTAACATTTGTAAACCTCTCTCTCCTCTACATTTTACAAAACATTTTCGTTCGCCTTTCCTTTAATCGTAAATATATTTTTTTCCAAATAACATATCAATTATTTAATTGTGTTACCTTACTTAAATACATTGTTTAAAAGCATATTTAAAGTAAACAATAACAATTTGTTACTAGTTGCTGTGCAATAATTAGTTAAACTGTTGGGGTCAAGATGGCACCACGTCACCAGTTACGTTACAAAATTTTCACGTCACCAATAGAAGGTTTTAAAGGCATCCGGCGCCGACAGCCACTGCTCTTCCAAATATTTATTAGATTACCTACTGCCAAAAAAATAGTTTTGCATACCACTGTGGATAAACAATAAAAATATTTAATTGTTTTATTTGAAACATTTTCCTCGTTTGCGAATAGGCTAAGAGTTAAGGCCCATTCCCAGTGCCTGTCATAGTCATAGTTTTTATTAGTTGTCATAGTTTCAAACAGTTTGGTAAAGCGAAATACATATATTCATTCCCAGTGATTATGTTTATGATTATGCCTAAACACTATGACTAAAACAAGCACTGGGAATGAATATATGTATTTCGTTTTATCAAACTGTTGGAAACTATGACAACTAACAAAAACTATACCCAAAGCATTCAAGTAGCCAATGCACGTCATCACTTAGTGTAAAAACCTTAATGCATTAAAATCACTAATAGTGAAAAATGAAATAAAATTTCAATCATTTTTAACCGTCAAAAAGTGCGTTGTAAAGGGCTATTTATAATAAAGTAATGGTAAACGCAACGCACGACGCAACTTGACCGTTAAAGCAAACACAAAATCTGTGAATCTCCCAAAGGTAGCACTTCTAATCAATCAGAAGAATTCAGTATATTTCTTTGAAATTCGGCATTTATTGCCTTTATATGGCATACATAAGTATAAATAAGGTTAGTATTATAAAATTATTTAAATAGAAATGGACAGTGACTAAAATAACATTTATTTTGTAGACGTGACAGTTCATTAGCATGTCGATAATACAGATTGCAATCTGTATAACTCTTTTCATAAAGATTTTAAAACCTCTGCAAACGTACCAGTACATGACGTCACACATCTAGTTACTTTTATTCAATTTTTATTAATGACGTGCATTGGCTGCTTGAATGCTTTGGGTATATGACTATGACAGGCAATGGGAATGGGCCTTTAATTAAAAATGAAAATATCAGTCAAAATAAGTTTTTATTTACTAATCGTAGTAGCTTCTGCGAATTTTTGGTACAGCAAAATCACATGATGGCCTGCTAAAGGTACATCCAGGTGCCCTGTCCGATCATTTGCGGACAACTATATAATATAAAGAAAAATCTGTTGTGGCCAGCACATTACCTCTCGCCATTTCCATTTTATGTTATACATATAAGTATTGTATTGCACTTCGCTATCGAATCGTCGTTTTATAACAAAAAAATTACAGAACTTTTTCCAAATATTGTTTTTTATTGTATTTAACATTTCTTCTGCACACATACAATTCTAATTATATCTATTTTTCATTGTATGAGGAAATTCCTAAATGTCAGAGATTCTTCTAATTCATTAACAAAATTGGCGGTATTTCTGATGGATATATGCATTTTACCTACAATTTTTAATATTTAATTAATAAAACAATAAGGAAGATTAAATGTACTTCCCAGAAAAAGCTTTGAGAATGTCACTAAAATTGTTAATTTTTGACACTGACATATGTCATTTACAAACTATGTTATAAACATTACTATGTTATAAACATATTTGAATTTGTCAACTTTCCTTAGTCACTTAGCCTCTGCGATGTACCACATTAAATTATTCTATATGTTACAGTGCCTTTATCTCTAAATCTATACAAGATATAATAATTTTTTTAAATGTATTAGATGGAGAATTTTATGTTCTTCAATATTTGTAAAAACAAAAATTTCCAAAAAATATATTTAGAAGATTTTTTTAAAGAAACTATTACTACCGGTTGTCCAATTATTACCAAAATATAATCTGCACTTCCCAGGAATGTCAGATTGAGAAAACTGCAGTTAAATGTTTTTTAAGTCTTATAGTATTTGAGAAACCGTGGCTCCAACATCCACACACACGGCGGACATAATTGTATCGTAAAAATGTTATACCCGGATTATAGGGACATTAAAACCTACTTATCCACTGAAATCTGATATGCGAATTTTAGTATGATTCCAATACCTTTCTTAGCAAGAGGTAAAAATGAAAATTTCCATCAAAATAAGTTTTTTTTTTTTTTAATAATCGTAGTAGCTTCTGAGAATTTTGGTACAGCAAATGTTACACCAGATGCCCTGTCCTATATCAATGGGGTATTCCGACATTTTTTAAAAATATTTTTTTACGTTAGTACAGACCAGTAGGACTCTGAATATCTAACTTTGAATAAGAAAATATATGCATCACATGAGATATGAATTTTAAAAAATTTCATCCCAATTCAAATGTTCTTATCATGGCGCGCTTATGACGTCAACTTGATGGTGACATATGCAACGAACTTCAGCTCCTAAGTCCACATGTTCATGACAGCCATTTGCTTATTTACATATGATTTTAGTAGCAGCGTGTATTTCGGTGTTTGTCCTGTGTTTGTTTATGGTAAAAATAGGAGTAATAATTATTAAGTGGACGAAATGTCAAACAAGAAATATACCCGCGCGTGTTAACTACTGGCACCATCTGTGTTTTTAAAGGAAAATATTTACTTTGAAATGAGCAACAGATTATCAACTTGACGTTACAAATTTCAAGGACGTTTCTAGAGCTGTAAAAATTCCAATTTTGTAACATTAAATTATGAATTAAAACTTTTTATTAAACATGTTTTATTATATTTTTCTACTACAGGGAATTTATTTTAACATGCAACATATGGTGAATCACATCCATGGTTACTCACTATTGTCAAAAAATGACAGCAATGTAATATTTGTCCATTTTAAAATGCATCATACAAAATTAGTAGTTTTGTATTATCAAAACTAATTTCCAATAAATCAGCCTACATACGATTAACAAATAATTAAAACATGAATGTTGTACAACTTAACAAACTTTATCTTACAAAAATTCTTAACTTTCATGCAATATATGTTAAAAAATACCCCCAATCACACTGAGGCAATATTCTAGTCGGCCGTAATAAGAATTGACACCATTTGTGATGTGTTCTGTAGGTATCTCCTGTGCTACAATACTGTTTATAATGTTGCATTTTAAAATGGACAAATATTACATTGCTGTTATTTTTTGACAATAGTGAGTAACCATGGAAGTAATGAACTATAATGTTGCATTTTAAAATAAAAAGTTATTATTTTGCATTAATTCCATATCACCGGAATACCCCATTGCGGACAGCTATATAATATAAACAAATACCATTATTGATTTGATCATGTTGTTGTTAATTAAGCCTCTTTTAGTAATATGGTTATCACTAATATCTATTTGAAGGATAGAAAAGTAATAAAAATGTTATTACTATTCAAGCCGTCACTCGTATGTTACTAAACAACATAATGAAGTTAGTAGTCATCGGATTGTGTGTTTTTGCAATCTTAGAATATGTGGTACGTATATGTAATGTAAATAAATATAATATAAAATTAAATAGATTTTATAATTTTAGTTCTGTTGGACAATAGTTGTATATCGTAGAGACATCGTTATGGTTGATCATGAAATATTTGACGTTTCATTTGAAGTATATAAATATAATAGAACTACTTTTGCGATTAATTATAATTTAACTTGTAAAATTGATGTACCTTCATCTATGGTGGTAATTGAAGTTTTCATATCTTACTGATGATTTTGTTTAGAATTGTGGTATGAAGAAATTTTGTTGTTTCACCAGCAGTATGAACGACTGAAAATGTACTTACTTCTTCGGCCGCTGACAGAAAAGTCGAACTTTAACTGTTGCTTACTATAATATACTATCTATATAAAATAAAAATGTTGACAATATTCTACCGGGTATTTTATCACTGTTTCATTTAATCACTTACAGGTGTCTCTTAAATAGGGGGACATGGCTTAACCACAGATTCCTGAGGCTAAAATAAGACGATTTAACTAAACTTGCTTCTACCGGAAAGTGTACCATTTAGCCAGAATTCTGCTTCAAAGTTCTTCGAAAAAAATTAATTTTGCTTGTAATAACAGAACGCTTTATACGATTTGGATGAAATTTGGTACGACAGTTCATATGGTTATAAATCATCTTTTAAGGTGATACTTGTTATTATTAGTGAACCACTAGTGTATGAAACTTAGATGTCCCAACATTGATTAGACCTTAACTTTTTATTGACCACGCCAATAACATATTTTTTTTTTTTCAGAAAGATGCATTTAATAGTAAACTTTTCTTTCTCTGTTTAATTTGTGATATCTGTTACTGTTCAGACAGAAAAAAATAAAACCTGGGTGACTGCATCGTGAATTTTTTAAAAATAAATTTAATCTAGCAGTCTTTCTAAATGTAAAACACCTTATTTTTAATGACAGTAACAATTGTTTATGGGTTGTCAAAAAATTTCTTCGCAATATTCAGAAACTAGTAACATCTGTTTGTTCGGACTAATAGTATTTTGCTACCATTATTACAAATAACTCGAATAAATATGTTAGCTTAGTCTTAAACAAGTTGAGAAGACTGACAACTCGTTACTGTCATTAAAAATTAGGTGTTTGACATTTGGATAGACTGCTAGATTAAATTTATTTTTAAAAAATTCACGATGAAATCACTCAGGTTATATTTTTTTCTGTCTGAACCGTAACAGATATCACAAATTAAACACAGAGAGAAAAGTTTACTATTGAATGTATCTTTCTGAAAAAAAAAATATTTTATTGGCGTGGCCAATAAAAATTTACGGTCTAATCAATGTTGGGACACCTAAGTTTCATACACTAGTGGTTCACTAATAATAACAAGTATCACCTTAAAAGATGATTTATAACCATATGAACTGTCGTACCAAATTTCATCCAAATCGTATAAAGCGTTCTGTTATTACAAGCAAAATTATTTTTTTTCGAAGAACTTTGAAGAAGAATTCTGGCTAAATGGTACACTTTCCGGTAGAAGCAAGTTTAGTTAAATCGTCTTATTTTAGCCTCAGGAATCTGTGGTTAAGCCATGTCCCCCTATTTAAGAGACACCTGTATATTCATTTTGTCTCATAAACTAATTACTTTTAGATGTTAGTTATATTCTACGGAGAATTTAGTAACAGATATATGAAGTTACCAATTACATTACGTAGAACTATTTGTGAATTTATGAATTATGAATTTAAATTTATTGAAAACGAAGTTAAAGGAAATATGCCTCACAAATGCCCCCTTAATAAGGTAAAAAAATATTTCATTTTTCTAACAATTTGATATAAAACAGAAAGTTTTAGGGGTTTTATTATATAAAAGAACTTGTACCACAAACTAAGAACCTTCCGTTTACATTTCCATGGAAAACAAATAATTTTATGCTTGAAACAAAAGCTATTTTGTATGAAAAGACAGTAACTCATATCAATATATACTTGACTAAAAGTGATTACGATGAGTATGTCAAAGAATAATTAATGTAAATTTTAATGTGATTCAAATATAACATTTCTTCAATATGACGATTTTTTTTTATTATTTATTTAGGTATTACATCTACTTCTAGGGCCGGTACAGATTTATTTACTTTGTCAAAAATACTGTGGCACATATGAACTTTATGCATTTTGTACCTCTCGCTAAGGGAGATATTGGAATCATGCTAAAAATCGCATATCCAGATTTTAGTGAATGAGCACGTTCTAATAGGTCCCTATAATCCGATTATAACATTTTTATGATGATGTCCGTATGTGTGTATGTGTGTGTGCATGTGTGTATGTTTGTGTGTATGTGTGTGGATGTTGGAGCCACAGTTTCTCAAATACTATAAACCTTAAAAAATATTTACCAGCAGTTTCCTCAATCTGACATTCCTGGGAAGAGCTGATTAGATTTTGGTAACAATTGGACAACCGAAAGTAATAGTTTCTTTAAAAAAATCTTCTAAATATAACTTTTTGGAAATATTTGTTATTACAAATATTGAAGAACATAAACTTCTCCATCTAATACACTTAATATTTTTATTATATCTTGTATAGATTTAGAGATAAAGACACTATAATATATTCTAATCGCAGAGGCTAAGGCACTAAGGAAACCAGTTGACAAATTCAAATGTTTATAACATGGTTTGTAAATGACAGATATCAGCGTGAAAAATCAACAGTTTTAGTGACATTCTGATAAGTAGCTTTTTCTGGGAAGTACATTGAATCTTTCTTATTGTTTTATTAATTAAATATTTGGAATTATAGGTAAAATGCATATATCCATCAGAAATACCGCCAATCTGGTTAATGAATTGGAAGAATCTCTGACATTTAGAAACATCCTCATACAATGAAAAATAGATATAATTAGAATTACATGTGTGCAGAAAACATGTTAAATATAATAAAAACAATATTTGGGTAAAGTTCTGTAATTTTTTTTTGTTATAAAACGATGATTCGTTAGCGAAGTGCAATACAATACTTATATAACATAAAATGGAAATGGCGAGAGGTATTGTGCTGGCCACAACAGATTTTTATTTTTTTTCTAATGGAATGCATATTTAATTTTTATTTTATAAAACTTTTTTCTGTTTTCAATCATTTAAACGTTATTATGTTTTCTATTCGTAATTACCTCTAAATTTTAATTTTTTCCATTATTTTATATTAAATTTTCAAAAATGCACTTAAAATCAATTACCTCAATTAATTTTTATGATAAAAAATCTGTTTATTTTTGTTTGAAAAAAATACATAAATATGATGCATGCAAGATATAATAATAATTATAAAACTATTATGAATCCATAATAAACCGATTAATCTGCAATCACAAGGCCGTTGTTGATAATCAAATTACAATTATAAGGTTAAATGAAAGGTCTGGCATGTTTTGTGACTAATTTCCTACTTCCCTAATTATTTTAGGTAAAAGAAGATTGTTGAACTTTTAAAAATCTGTTTTATATTTCCTATTAGTCATTTAAAAATATTAATAACATTGTAATAAATAAAGTGAAAATAATTGACAATAATTGATTACAATAATCAAAACATTGATATAATAACAATGTATTGTATTTTCTTTTGAAAAACATAGTAACTACACAAATTTATTATATTTCTGTTATTTTTATTAATATCAAAAGTAAATAGAATGCATTATTATTATATCAATATTTTTATTATTGTAATCAATTATTGTCAACTATTATCTATTTATTTATTTATTTATTTATTTATTTACTTATTTATTTATTGCAATGTTATTATTATTTTGAAATGAATCTAATAGGAAATATAAAACAAATTTTTAAAAGTTTAACTATTTTTGTGTAATAAAATAAAATGATTACTCTCATAGGGAATCGAACCCCAATCTGGAAATTTAGAGGCAGAAGTGCTAACCATTGCTCTACTCAGACATTTGAAAATCTCTTCATATTGCATAATAAAAATGTGAAACAATAGTTTATTGCAATATAATGCAATATTATTAAAGTAATTAATATTAAATAATGTACAAGCATGCAGTAATATACTTTTATGATGTTTAATATCACGGCTTAAATATCTGCCGGACACTTTTCATTTACAAAAAACTGTTTTCCTATGTCAAGGTTTGCTTACGACTTAGGACACAGAGTATATACAGGCTGTCCGTCTATAAATTTGCCAGCAATTATCTGGCTTTTTATTACTTTAAGCTGTTTTAACTTCATAACATAAATTTAAACTCCTCCATATACTATCGGCAGCAAGTCAACATTGTTACTTCCGGTTTTCGAGTAATTGATAGTAATTTTTAATTTTCAAATGGAACATCCTATACATATACATATATTGAAATTTAAAAAGTTCATGAAATTTGTTATCCAGCAGTATAAAAACAATTATATGTCACAATTTAATTTTTAAAGTTATTTACTAAATGTTATTATCGAAAAATTGAAGATTGTACCATTATATCCAATTTTTATTAGTAAAACTTGCTAAAAAGTTATATTCAAGAATAACTGTTATAAGCTTGTATAAATGATACTTCCGGTTATTCAATATACAATAAAAACTATTGAGCTCTTCCCACATTAGTATAGAATGGGTATACAAAATTTCAAATTTTTCTGACTGATAGTATTTCAGTAATCGTGTACACAGGATCCACATACACACATACATATACACACATACACACACACATGCATACATACCCACAGACATCGTAAAAATGTTAAAATCGGATTCTAGTGACCTTAAAACGGGCTTACTCACGAAAATCTGGATATGCGATTTTTATCATGAATCCAATATACCCAAATCATTCAAGCAGCCAATGCACGTCATTAATAAAAATTGAATAAAAGTAACTAGATGTGTGACGTCATGTACTGGTACGTTTGCAGAGGTTTTAGAATCTTTATGAAAAGAGTTATACAGATTGCAATCTGTATTATCGACATGGTCATGAACTGTCACATCTACACTGTCCATTTGTATTTAAATTATTTTATAATACTAACCTTATTTATACTTATGTATGCCATATAAAGGCAATAAATAAAAGTGAGCCGAATTTCAAAGACATATACAGAATTCTTCTGATTGATTATAAGTGCTACCTACCTTTGGCAGATTCGTAGATTTTGTGTTTGCGTTAACAGTCACGTTGCGTCGTTGCGTTGCGTTTAACATTACTTTATTATAAATAGGCCTTTTCAACGCACAAAAATGTTTCAGACACGATACAAATATTTTTCAAATAATAACTTTGACAGTATGAACATACAAATTATCAATGTTGCCAACTATAGCAACATTTAAGCGAATAATATGACGTTGATGTACATTATTTATATATTATTCATGTCATATACGACAAGTAATAAACTCTACTATTCATCTTAATAATAATTATATAAGGCTGTACACTTATTAACGGTTAAAAATGATTTTATTTCATTTTTCACTATTAGTGATTTTAATGCATTAAGGTTTTTACACTAAGTGATGACGTGCATTGGCTGCTTGAATGATTTGGGTATACCTCTCTCAGCGAGAGGTAAAAATATATCTTCATTTTTTCATATATTTTGCAAAGATATTTGTCCCACCGTTTCGGAATCTCTTCCCATGTCAAAAGATGATGATTAGGGCCCCCCAAGCCGAAACGAACACCGCGCGTGCTTTTGCGAACACCCGGCATCATCAGCCGTCTTGTCTCATCTCATTCATTCATCGATGCTCCGATGAATATTCTCTATTTGGTTTTTTGGTTTGCGCCGTGAAATTCTTTCCTTGTGACCGTTTGCAGATAAATCTTCTACTACAAAGGATCGCTTTCGGTTCTCATTTCATCGGCGCTCAAGATGTTTGGATGTTTATGTATCTGTAGATTAGTTTCCGCCCGAGTTAACAAGGGTAGAGTAGTTCACTAGTTGATTAGGGTGGAGATGTAAACATGTATATTAGGTTATGAAGAGATACAGGTAATATGACGGTATGTTTGTTATGGTAACAAGAGTATAAGGTACGGTATGTTGTTATTCTAATTGGTAGCATTTTTCCAAAGCTGTATTTAAACGAGCTAGAATATTTAAAATAGATTTTACATTAATTTGTATTCCCAATATTGATGGATATTATATATTGAAGAATACTTCACGGTATTTGATAAAAATTGTGCAGTGTTACGTAAAAAACTGGAAATGCAACAAAACCGAATACAGTATACTTTAAAATAGCAATCACAGAACAATAACGGGGTAGTGTATGTTCAAAATGCACAAAGTTGCATAGCACATTTTGATGAACTTGAACATTTTATTGTAACCAAACAGCCATGCGTGATGTGCTTGACGGAAACGCATTTGACAGAAGAAATTCAAGATCAAGAAGTCGCTGTAGAAAACTACGTTACCATCAGAGTTGATTCTACTTCTCGGGCCACAGGTGGTGTACTTATTTATTTAAGAAATAATTTACAATATGAAGTTATAAACAAATTTGTATTAGATATGAATTATTGGTTTTTAGAAATATGTGTCAATATTAATGAAACAAAAATAATAATAATATGTTTATATCGTTCTCCTAATGCATCAGAATTAGTATTTCTAGAATTTTTTGAAAATTGGTGCGAAGTTTTTTTAACACAATATACAAATGATGTAATTATTACAGGAGATTTTAATATAAATATGTCTAAACAATCCACGTACTCAAACAGATTAAATTCATGTATTAATTTCAATGGTTTATACCAACAAATAAATGAATATACACACGTATCATATTTAGGTACTGAAACTTTAATAGATCTAGTAATCACAAATAACAAAAAGATAGATTGTGAGGTATTAAGAACTCCTGTTTTTAACAATCATTCATTAATCAAAATAAATACTTTGAAAATAGAAGAAAATAATATTCAAAAAATATGCGTCAGAAAAAAATTAGTAAATATTGATGAGTTCAAAAATAAAGTATTAGATATCCAATTTAATTTCAGAGAAGGAAATATTAATTTGAAATGTATTAATTTTATGGATAATATACTAAATATTATGAATATGTATATGCCGAAAATAAGTTTTGTACCAAAAATTAAATACAAACCATGGTTTACTCCAGAAGTTTTAGATGAAATTAAAGTTAGGGATTATTTATTTAAAAAATTTGTATATACAAAAAATCAAAATGACTGGAGTAAATACAAGGAACAAAGGAATAAAGTAGTTAGTATCATTAGATTAAGAAAAAAAGAGTATTATTCAACTGTAATAGATGAAAATAAACATGATCCAAAAAGTATGTGGAAAACATTAAAACGAATCATATCTGGAACACATATAGAATATTTTCATGAAATAGAGTTTGAAAACAAGAAATGTAAAAACGAAACAGAAATTGCTACAGAATTTAACAAATATTTTTTAAACAGTGTCGATGAAATTATTAAATCGATTCCAAAGATGGAAATTAAATTAAGTCCTGTAAAATGTGTAAGCAAATTTGAATGTTTCCACTTACTAGATGGGGATATGTTACGAGATGTAGTAATGTCTATTTCCAATAAAAGTAGTCCGGATGATATTGCAATCAATGTATACAAATTAGTCTATAATGAAATAGAATTTAAAATTTTAAACCTAATAAATAGTTCATTAGAATCAGGAATTGTACCTGATAAATTGAAAGTTTCCACTATCATACCGATAAGAAAATTAGCTAAAACTAATAAAAGTGAAAATTTTAGACCTATAAATACATTACCTGCATTGACAAAAATTTTAGAAACAATTGTTTATAAACAAGTTTATAACTACCTGGAGGAACACAAAATACTTTCAATGTATCAGTCTGGATTCAGAGAGAAGCACAGTTGCGAATCAGCGTTACAGTTTCTTACAGGGGAATGGAAGGAATATGTTGATGAAGGATTTGTGGTAGTTTGTGTTTTCTTGGATTTACGAAGAGCATTTGAAACTATAAATAGACAGATATTAATAAAAAAATTAGAAATGTATGGCTTCACTGGGGTTGTGCTAAATTGGTTTGCAAATTATTTAAGTAATAGAAAACAAAAGGTTAAATGTAACAATAAAATATCTAAAACAATTGAAAGCGTGCACGGTGTTCCCCAAGGAAGTATACTAGGGCCTTTACTTTTCCTTTTATATATCAATGATGTTAAACAAATTTTTCAGTTTTGTCAGTTTCATTTGTTCGCTGATGATATGGTAATATATTTAAAGGGTAAAGATAAAAATGAAATGATAAATAAATTAACTTTAGACCTTCACAAATTAGATGAGTGGTTAAGTATAAATAAACTTAAATTAAATACTGATAAAACAAAAGGTATGGTACTGGGTACTGATAAAAAAACACAAAATATTATCAATGATGATTTCCAAATTAAAATTAATGATAAACAAATAGAAATTGTAAAGAAACATAAATATTTGGGAGTTATATTGACTAGTAACTTGAAATTGGATGAACATGTGAATTATGTGTGTAAGAAAATTTCTAAAAAACTTTATTTTCTAAATAGATGTAGTAAAGATTTATCTAAAAAAACGAGAGAAACGATATATAATTCTATTATTTTACCACATTTTTATTTTGTGGGATCATTAATGTATTTGAGTAGTGAAACAAATATAAAAAAATTACAATTACTCCAAAATAGGGCAATGCGAATAATTTTAAACTGCAATAGGTATACAAGTGTACAATATATGCTCTTACAATTAAATTGGTGCAATATTAAAGATTTAGTAGAAATGCAGATAATATTATTGATACATAAAATAAAGTTAGGGCTTCAACCAGAGTACTTTAAAAATAAATTAATTAAAATTGAACAGGTACATAACTATAAAACTCGCAATAATGATAAATATTACACATCACAAAGAAACACAATACAAGGGCAAAATACATTGTTTTTTAAAGGAGTAAAAATTTATAATGATTTACCTGTTATGTTCAAAAATTTAGAATTAAAAAAATTTAAGGTAAAATTAAGAGAGTTATATTTAAGTAAATAGGTTATACTTATGTATTATTGTATATTGTATATTTATTGTATATATGCAAATTTATTTTTTGTTATTAATGTATAGCTTTTTGTGCTAAATAAAGTTATTATTATTATTATTATTATCTTGAACATTTTACAAAAATCTGATGTCAGCACATTACCTTCCGTCAATTCTATGTATTTTGTACAAATCCCATACCAAAAGTTCATTGGAAAAGATTCTATATATCCAGTAAAATTGTAACACGAACATATACCGTTTTCTATAAATTCCATACAGAAAGTTCCTTGGGAAAGATGCTATAAATCCAATAAAATTATAATACAAACTAGGTACACTATGTAAATTACACTTGACACTGACATCTATCAATTAGAATTATATGAATATATCAGCTGTTTGTATGATTATAGCAAAGCTGGTTGATTTATGAAAGTTAATCGCTGTATAATTGTTTAACTTTATATCTATTGAACATGAAGGAAAATGTATAATCAACCATATAGACAATAAGATATTCTTTCATTTTGATAATCACATAAAATGTTATAAAATGATATTTAACTGCGTTTTTTCAAGAAAACCTTCAAGTAAGGGAACCTCCGGTTGACCAATTATAACCAACATCTTATCAGCCCTTCACATGGATGTAAAGAAGAGGAATACGAAAGAATTATAATTTTTCAAATTGTAGTATTGAAGTTATAGTCGGCGAAATTCTTGTCACACACACACACACAAACAAACACACAGACACATACAGACATCATAGTAAAACTAGTAAAATAGTATTCTAGGGACCCTAAAGCGTGTTTATTCATAAAAAACTCACCACCGAAATTTTTCACCAAAGACAATACCTTTTAGACCTAAAGCTGAAGGTGATGGAAAGTAAAAATCATGATACGAAAATTTCCATATTTTCGCAGAATTTCTTTTTTAAGAAATGCCATTTAAGCGAAATAAATCAATATAAGTACGAATTTATAACTGAATCGTAAGTATAAAAATCTGATGTAGGCAGCACAAGACCTCCCGCTATTTAATTTTTATTAATGTAAATACATACACATATTTTCTAATGTTGCAAACTATATTAAGTTCCTTTGCATATAATGGTGGGTTTATGCTCGCAAAATTTAAGAATAAAAATAAGAATAAGAATAGTGATAAAGTTAAAACAGTTATAACATACGACTCGGTTTATGCTGCAGAAATAAGAATAAGGAATAAGAAATAAGAATAAGGAATAAGCCAAAGTTCGTTTACTTTTAACTTTACGCCTTATTCTTATTCCTGTAACCGAAGAGCGCATGCGTCTCAACTGTCAAATACTTCAAACAAAAAAATTGGTCATTCACATTGACGTATTATAACTAACTTTAGTTATAATACATCAATGGTCATTCATTATTCATTCATAATAATCGGTGTTGGCGAAACATAATTATGTCAAATTTAGTGATGGATTCTCTTCTTTCCCAATTAATTGAATTAGTGCAGACAAAATAATATTTTGATTGTACTTCATTTTAACAAATTAAAAAATAATAATAATAAAATTATAAATCTTATAAATGTCAAATCAACGCTGCTACCACTATGAGAATAATAAATGTAACTACTTTTCACTAACCTAAAAACTTGAATATCACTACTCTTATTCTTACGCTTATTCTTATAACTGGCAGCATAAACACCACTTATCGTTATGTTTAAAATTATTCTTAACACTATTCTTATTTTTATTCCTATTCTTAAATTTTTCAGCATAAATCCACCTTAACTGTTGCTTTATTTACTATTTTCTGTTTAAAATGTCACCATTATTAATTTGAAATGATTAGTTTCTTGACAGTGACATTTATTTGTCTGTTACATACATACATTTGAAATATGAACTGTGTAACAAAGGAATCTTTAAATCATTATTTTTTTAAATTTATCTGTAAAATATATAGAAAAAGTATTACTATATATCTGTAGAAAATTCAATAATCTTTAATTTTTATAATGACGAAACATGCGAAAAAATGACATTTAATGGTATTTTTCGAAGAAAAACCATTATGGGCTTTAAGTAAAGTTCAATTTCCGGTTATCCGATATACACCAAAATCTAACGGTTTCTTTCCATAGTAGAGGGTTGAAATACAAGATTTCAGAATTTTTTGAATAATAGTATTTGAGTCAGAGCGGAGACAAAATCCATACCATACACACACGTACATATACACACACGTACATACACACACACACACACACACATATATATATATATATATATATATATATATATATATATATATATATATATATATATATATATATATATATATATATATATATATAATGAATGAAGATACACCCAAGTGTGAAGTTGAATATTAAGGATGAAGGAAGGTTTTAAAAAAGAAAAAACCCGCAGTCTTATTTACACTGTTCTTTAATTAAAACGTGGACCGGTTTCGGTTACTTAGTAACCATCTTCAGCACCGGTTTTTGACTACAATTAAAACAAAGCAATATTATAGCCACACGACACAATTTATAAATAAAAATATTCAAAAACAAAAACATATTATTAAAAAAATTGGCTTAATTCATTGTTAAATTAAATTGTTGAGTTATAAAAAAGTGTAACATTCTAATACTACAAATTGCAAAGTATAAAATTTAAAAAACATTAAATGTATTTATAAAAAATAAATAAATAAATAAGAATATATAAAATAATAAACCATAATTAATACTTACACTAGAAAACTACAAAAGTGTAACACTACTACTGCACGAGGGAAATTGCACAAAGAACCCCAAAAAACATTCAAAAAATATAAAAAAAAAAATAATTTTTTTTTTACAATTTTTTTTTTTTTAACAAAAATCTTTTAAATGTTGTTAGCTCAGTAGCTTGTCTATCAATGAATTGGGAGTAATGAACTCGTGAGAATAGCCTTGCAAAAAATAGCAAAACATTGCTAGAATTCGCCAATCAATTTAAAGTAATAATTTCAGGAGCGGACTACTCTCAAACAATGTTTTCTGTCTTTGATGGTAGATTTTTTAATTTCTAAATTTTCTAGAAAGTCTAAAATTCTTCCATTTTCAGCAATGTCTAATATTTCATAATTTTCTGAAATATCAAAATTATGGTCTTTGTCTAAAAGATGTTCTGCGAAAGTGGAATGACTATTCTGACATTTGAAACTCACTCAACACATGCCCTAAAAAATACAACTGATCTTATTACAAGACTTAAACCTATGTTTTTGAATATTTTTATTTATAAATTGTGTCGTGTGGCTATAATATTGCTTTGTTTTAATTGTAGTCAAAAACCGGTGCTGAAGATGGTTACTAAGTAACCGAAACCGGTCCACGTTTTAATTAAAGAACAGTGTGAATAAGACTGCGGGTTTTTTCTTTTTTAAAACCTTCCTTCATCCTTAATATATATATACATACACGTACATACATACACACACATACATACACGTACATACACAGACATACCTTGATATGTGATTTTTAGCACGATCCCTATACCTCCCTTACCAAGGGTAGCGGGAGGTAAAAATGTAGATCATTGTTATCACTACTATACTTGCCGTCAAATGATTATGGACTGGAGATTTGTACACTGATGCCAAATTTTTTAAGTGTCTACCTGTACAAATATTTGTAGTCTGTCAATGTCATTTTATATTCTGACATTTTCGTTAGTATTTATTTCCAATCCTATAAATTGTATTATTTTTGAAAAGAAAATGAGTGAATTAAATAGTCCTGGTTCATATTAAAAAGTTTAGGTCAACAAGATTTAAATGGGCAGGCAAAAACAATTATTGCCAATGTACACATATTTTTTAAAAAATATGCGTTGCATCTTGAAAAAATTTATAATTTATTAAATAATAAGAAAACATTAGATTTGACTGCACATCTATTGTTCACTAATAATCAATTGTTCTTACCTTTTATTTCGATTTCGCCGGTTATCGTATTTTAACGCAAACGGGATCTTTGACCTTAGCTTGATTTGTGGAAACTGTGGTGTCCACAGAGACAATTTTTATATTACGTATTGCTGTCTTACCTTTCTTATTTGTTGTCATATTTTTTTCATTTACGATGTATTAAAATTTTTAATTAGTTTTAAATGTATTATATGACATTTGTGTTCATTCCTGGTCATGTCAAATTACAAGCGGCAACACCAATGGACAAGGGACGGGGTGCGGAAAGGGATAAAAGTTGATCATCAGTCCATAATCATTTGACGGCGAGTATAGAACTATTGCATATATTGCATAAACTTTTGCAGCCGTCTTCGAATGAAATACACAAACAAAAGAATATTGCACATTTTCGTATTTTGCCATTCAAACATTTTGGAAAACACCGTCTTCAAATAGACTGAAATCTACAGGCGAATCTCCACATGAATAGTTTTGATAAGTGTAACAACGCCTTTGTGTTTAGAGAAATAATGTAAACTTCTCTAATTCTATTATACGTTGCTTTGCACTGTAAATATTCCTTATTTCCTCTCTGCACAGAGTCTAAAACCCGCTACCACACATGTGGAGAACCGCGATTCCAACCCTGAACCACTTGGAAATTTCCCTGTTTGCTCGCCTTTTCCAAATACAAATCCCCTGTAAATAAATGTTGGTAGCAGTGAATGTTTCCGCTACTTTTGTCTCCAATGGACAAGTTTGCTTACTTTTTATTTTATTGGATCTGATTTTTATTCGGTTTGTGCACCTTTTGTGTTAGACTGTGAAAGAGTGTAGATAGTGAAGGGAAGGAGAGGAATTGTCTAAGGGTGAACACAGTAGCGGCCTGGGTTATAAAAGGGCCGGCCGCAAGCCCTTTAGGTATGGTCCTAGGACGGTTGCATGTGGCCTAACAATAAGGGTTGTTATTGCATATTGTATCACTCCCAACGTTTCTACCGTGCACTGTCTTTATGTCGTAAAATTATATGGTCTTTACCCAAGAAACGCTAGCTTGTTTATTGCTATAGAGCTTTGTTGAATGTCGGCAAAATATGTGATAAAAATAAATACCCCACGTATTTCTACTAAATTTTCTACCTGCTCTGATAACTTTCTAAAATTTATTAGACTTATTTGACTACTTTATGCAGATGGGAGCGTTGCCATCGAATATTGTTATAAATATATGGTCTACCCTATATTTATTTTGAGCTTATAATAAATTATTACACATAGTTTTCTTTTGCAGAAGAAAGAATGACGATTTTAAAATTATTATACAAAGCAATGGTACTGTTATAAATTATTAGAATTTGAGTAAAATAAACCATATGAGTGATAAAAAGGAACTTCAATGACAAAGTGCATATTAAATATGTACAATAATTATCCTAATATTGGCAACACTGCATTTGCATGAAATCGTCGTATAACAGATTACTTTAGAACCGATTTCTGAACTTTTAATGACGATTTTTGTGCACTTTAGTGAAGACAAAAATAAGTTTTGAAAATTATTTTGACATATTACAAATTTTTGGTTGCCATTTTTAAAGTAAACTTTGATCATTGTTTTTATTTACTTACCGCCTCCGGCTTCTGATCGATAAGTAATTCACATCACTTACCGATCTGTAATGTATAAATAAAGCCTACTGCCTTGGAAACCCTATCGGTAAACATTTTAAAAAAATCTATTGTAGCCAGTGCAATACCTCTTGCCATTTTCATATTAGGCTATATGAGTACTGTATTTAAAATTTCTGGTGTACACAAAAATTTTAATTACATCTTTTCTTTATTTTTCAATTCATTCTATGAACAAGTTTCCTCCTACTCTTCTAAATATTCGAGATTCTTCCAATTCATTGTCGAGATTGGCGGTATTTTTGAAGGGTATATGATAAAATATATGTATAGCAAGCGCGTGTTTAGTTGATACTATACAGACTTTGGCTTATATATGAAACCCCTTTCTTTTTAGATCAATTTTAGATGTTGACGGAGTCTTTTCTTCATTATAGGTAGCACATTATAATTACTATTACATTATGACTTGTCCAAGTACGAATTTTATGTTTTCTGCATTCAATTAACGTGCGGCAGCTATATCCATAATTTTAAATATTTAATTAATGACAAAATAATATTAAACGCACTTCCCAGAAAAGCCTTCAGTACTGTCTCCGGATTTTTGACATTGACATTTATGTCAGTTACAAACATTTTAAATTTTCATCTGGTTTCGATGGTTTGTTTGATTCATTATACAATGGATTATTTTATCTATAATACTCTATCTCTAAATCTATAGAAGATATAATAAAAATGTTCAATGTATTGGATAGAGAATTTTATATTTTTATTTGTAATAGCATAAATTTCCTTAAAATTATATTTAGAAGATTTTTTTTTAAGAAACTACTACTTCCGGTTGTCCAATTTTTACCAAAACCTTTTCAGTTCTTCCGATTAATGTCAGATTAAGAAATATGTAGTTAAATTGAATTTGAGAAACCGTCCCTCCAACATTTCACACACACACGTATGCACATACACACACACACACACACACACACACACACACGGATTCTAGAGACCTTAAAACGTGCTTATTCACTAAAATCTGGAATTGCGATTTTTAACATGAATCCAATACCTCTCTTGGCGAGAGGTAAAAACCAAACGTGGAAAAATTTATTAAATGCCCCGAACAAGAGTGTGTCTATTTTTAGCTCGATTGTACAAAAATATCCACAAATAAAGTTATAAATTTTAATTTCTTGTGTAATATTAAACAGAATTCAATAAATTCACAAAGAAAATTTTACAATGAAAAGAATACTGTTGAAAAAACTCTACACCTCAGGATATTTAACTTTTATTCATACTCTCTTCACACAAAAAACAAAATCAGCTTATCAGGACATGAACAAATATTTAAAGATCCAACTCTTTCATATATCCATCACATAACTGTGGATTAACCCGAAAAAGAATAAAACCTCTTGTGTTTATCCTCTCAGCAGCCACTTACAATACATCACGAGCTTATGTGCGCGTAATTCAGCCGTTGGATACGAAAAAAAAGCTAAAGAAGCACGGAGGAGAATTATAGAGTAAATCCGATGTTGACACTCTGCATTCTTCTACATGGAATTTCTTGTTTCCGATAAAAGAATCGCTCAAGTTGAAGAAGTTGGAGATGAAAGAACCTAAACATTAATTGTTAAAACGTGGGCTAAAGATTTGTGCGGATCATTGAGTTCTAACAGAAGTAACACAGATGTAGAAATACAAATCGCGGAGCATTGGAGTGTTGACATCTGGACTAATTTTAAAATATATGGTTTGGTATAAGGACAAATGTTTTGCTTCAGTGTTTATTTTTTATGTGGATGAAATGGGGCTTTATGAAATTTATTACAGTATCGGACATAAATGCTCTATCCTTTGTAAACCAATAAAAAATCATCATCTATGGTACAACAGTCCTTGTTCACCTCAAGTGCACTCAAACACACACACACACACACACACACACACACACACACACACACACACATATATATATACCTATAGATTAAAATTAAATCTTATGCAGCCCGATTCACAAAAAAGTTTAAGCTAATCCTCATTTTTGGATTAGCGAATTCTACTCTAATTTTAAGAGTTTATTTCTTAAAATATAGTCTAATCTATTCCTAGTATCTACCTTTTTACCTTCCGTCACCTTTAGGTAAGGAAGGTATTGTCTTTGGTCAAAAAATTCGGTAGTGAGTTTTTAATGAATAAGCACGTTTTAGGGTCCCTACAATACGAATTTACTATTTGTAAGATGATGTCTGTACGTATGTGTGTGTGTGTGTGTGTGTGTGTGTGTGTGTGTATGTGTGTATGTGTGTGTCCGTGCGTGTGTGTATGTGTGTTCGTGTGTGACAAATTTTTCTCCGACAATAACTCCAATACTACAAATCTAAAAATTATAATTCTTTCGTATTCCTCTTCTGTACATCCATATGAAGAGTTGATTAGATTTTGGTTATAATTGATCCACCGGAAGTACCCTTATTTGAAGTTTTTAATAGTTTTTCTTAAAAAAACGCAGTTAAATATTATTTTTCGACATTTTGTGATTATCAATATGAAAGAATATCTTATTCTCTATACGGTTTGATTATACAGTTTCGTTCATATTCAGTAGACATAGAGTTATAGAGACATAAAGAGAGGTTAACTTTCAAAAACTAGTCAACCAAAGTTGAAAGTATAAGGTCAGAAAGTTATGTGTGAATATGATAGAGTGTCCCTCCAAAGAGAAGAAGATGGAAGGACTGTGTAGCAGATGATTTGAGAGAGGAAGAATTGTGTGAAGAAGATGCGTTGATTAAAAGAGAAGAGTAAGGAACAGCGACCCCTAATAAAATAGGGAAAGGAACTTTCGGTATGGAATTTGTAAAAAATAGTGTGTTCGTGTTACAATTTTACAGGATATACAGAATATTTTTCAAGGAACTTTTGGTATGGGATATAATATACACAATACATCGAATTGACGGAAGGTTTTGTGCTGGCCACAACAGATTTTTTGATAATAATATGAAGATTAAATTTTAAATATTGGAATAGACTAAAATTCACTAATCCAAAAATGAGGATTAGCTTAAACTTTTTTGTGAATCGGGCTGATGACGATTATGATTTATTATATTGAAAGGTTATTTATTAGTAATTTAGGTAATATTTCATTTTGTTAGTTTAAATTTTAATAAAAATGCATTAAATTTGTAATAATTTAAGAGTAGATATTAATCTCAAAATGTAATTTTTATTCTTAATAGAGTAAATGAATAAACTTTCAATGTGAAATTGTAATCTTGCACCTAGGTACTTTTTAATCGAATATTACTATAAATTTTGAATTAATCTTGAAAGATTTATATCAATTGCAATTTTTCAAATAGAAGAGACGAAATGCAATTCTGGTCATTATAAGATTTAATATTAAATCTATATGGTACATATTTTAATCTTCTGTTTTAAAAGTGTATGTTCATGGCTAGACCGCTCTTAGATAACGCGTAGGCGCCATACAGGCGCATTTTTTTTTTTAAACTCTTTTATATAGTTTGCTAATGAATAGAATTACGAGATACTATGAATGAAATAAGAAATATTCTAATATATTTATTCATTATAATATATAGAAATACTCGGTATTTAGTTTCACAAATTTTTTATTGATTGATAACTAGTTTCGCTATTACAATAGTATCTTCAGATCAACGTATATTATTAATGTGATGCTGTGTACATAGGCCAATCAGGAAGAAATTTCAATATAAGGGTGGATGAACACAAAAAAAATCATATAAAAATAAAAAGACAGACTCAACATTTGCTTAATCATTTAATAGCAGAAAATCATACAAGTAATTTTAATCCAAAAATTTTATATTTTGGGACCAAAGGACCAATATTAGATTTTTTAGAAGCCATTGAAATTGAAAAAACCATAAAAAATAATGAAAATATAATAAAAGAACAGACAAGCTTTTTTTTTTTGGTTACTTAGTTACTACAAAATATCTTTACAAAAAATCAAGTTTGTAAAAACATTTACCAGTGGCGTGCGGTGCGTTTCTGTGTTGCGTGTGCAGATTTTTTAAAAAAAGTATTGTGTAGGTAGAATCTTAGGTTAACAATTCAGAATTATCTTATTTTTTTATTCTATGTCCCTTCTCGAAAATGGTTTTTTCATTAAATCCGCTATTAGTAATTCACCTGCAATTTCCATTGTATTAATTTTCATAAATACAAATATAAGTTAAATAAATATTATAAAAATTATATACCAAATACCTAAAATTAATAATTAATTGTTTGTCTGAACTTGTTTATGCTTGTGAATGCTACCAAAAGTAATTTTACGGCGATACGTGCACAAAATATGCTGCACGCTGGAGAGTGCGATGGGGCGATACATATTTCTAATATTTTATTCTTGTCTGCGCAAATACACTGTTCCTATACCCTCCCTGTGTAAAAACATGCGCACCGAGTGCATTGCGGAGACCTGCACTTGCCTAGCAATTCACACATTCGCTGATAGGCAACCAAACACGCTGCTGTTCGTTATTGTCCCATAATTATTGTACTAATATTATTATATTTTGTATAACATATATTAAGATCATATCAATTAAATAATTTACATTTTGATGCAATAGATTTTGAAATTATTCGCAGGGTGTGCAGTGCACATAGTATCTACATAATATACAACTTTATTGGATGAGCCGCTGTTTATGGACGAGCGAACAGAGCGAGCGAGTCTATAAAGTTTGTTTATGTACGAATTACATACAACGCTTTATGTTCGACCGCTCTAGAAAAGCTGGATAGCACCTAAATTTTTTTTTTTTTTATTTTCCTTTATTGGTATAACTTAGTTTGCTTTTCTAATGATGCTATTGTTTCATTTTATTTTGTATTTACGCAAATGTTAAAAATTGTTAAAATATGATTTAATAATTTGTTTATTAACCATAGCTTTACACAAAGAAATGGATAGTTTAGAAAGTGTAGAAGTGTTGACAACAAGTGCCAAAAAATCACTCTTGGCCATCAAGTTGAAAATTTTGTTGAAAATACGTATTTATTATTTCATGTAAATAAAAATTTCATTTTTTGTGACATTTTTTGACAGTGACAGTTCTGCCCAATAAAATAAAGTAAATGTACTAGTCCAATAAAGTGTCACATTATGGACACTAAATGCAACCATAAACCAAGTGATTATGATGCAGCAGAACATAATAGCTATTTGTGTATTAAAAGCGCAAAATGCGACATTGTCGATTGAGAGGTTGTCGCCGCGCGACGAAGGAGCGCGGCATTCTCTCGAAATCGACAATGTCCATTTGCGCTCGAAACACACACAAGATTTTTTCTACAGTCACCACAATGGGGTCCTCCAGCATAACAAAAAATAAAAAAATGTACACTTTATACTTACAGTACTGCTCAATAAATAACGATTGGCTAATACAAAAGATGCGGTTTAAACTTAAAAAGGCTTTTAAATTATTATATCGTTACATTAGCCATCTATTCCATAAAAAAAAACAAAATTAGAGCATGGAAGCAAGGATTTGTGATGATTTGATGAGTTTTTGTACCAAAATGTGTGGTTAGTCGTCACGCCTAGACTGTGATTCTTTCAACTTGTTTTATTAAATTAAAATAAAACTAGCATTGAAACTCAAATTCTTTTTTAAGCCCTTTTCTTTTTGCGTGTGTCACACTGAAAAAATTAACAAATATTTCAAGGAATTTGTGGTTATATAAATGTATGTACATTGACTGACTTCTCGCAATTATTTATTAACGAAATAACTAATAACTTTATTGTAATCAAAATAAATAGTGAACTCGAGATGTCAGAGTACGACTCCCAACTATCCTACCGCCATCTGTGTACAATCATTGCTATTACTAAACATAACTTCACACAATTTATTTTATATTTTATTGTTATTTTCCATTCTTCTTGAGTTTTTATTCAATCTAATCTAAGCATTTTACACTTTTGTTTTTGTAAATGAATGCTCTATTTCATTTTCACAGCAGTGTGGCATTTTGTTTGGTTATGTTAAATACCGACAGAGCATATGTTAAATTGACTTGTGAACGTGGTAAATGTGTAACTACAGTGCCATTAGTTCCTAACTAAACGTTTTCATTAAGAATGTAGACAACTGACATTTCTCAACATTGTATATTTAGAAATTTGGACAGCGAGCGTTTTTTCTACTTTGTCGCGCATGAGCGGCAAAGTGACATTTTGCGTTCACAAAAGAGAACGCAAATGGCTACTTTCTATAGTGACTGTAGAAAAATATATTTATACAATTTTAAGTTTAAATACATTGATCTGAAGATGCTATTATAGTAGCGAAACTAGTTATCAATCAATAAAAATTTTGTGAAACTAAAAACCGAGTATTTCAATATATTATAATGAATAATAATTTTTACCAAGTAAGAGCTGAAAGAATTAAAGAAATACTGCTCCAATGCTACTCTTTAAAATCCCATCGATTTCCCTAACCTGCAACGCAACACCACTCTCTGAACAGAACACCAACACCAAACAGCACATGTTCTCCACCCAACTGTTTTAAATTGCAACTGTCAAAAGAAACTGACGTGGAGATGGAGTAATTAAAGTCTGTTCCAGTTTTCCCTGCACCTCTCGACCCGCTCGTTCGTACACAGCTTGCCAAGCCAGGCGAACATTTGTGTGATGCGAACCGGTGTATCTGTGACGGTGATTCTTTACGAGTCCTGATTGAAATGTTGTGAAAGGATGGAAGATACAGGTGTGATGGTGTGATGTAGATAAAGAGGTGGTTCTCACCTATAGAGAGATAAAGGGTTATTATGTTAGAGGTTGATGGAAGAGATGTATATTATTAAATATTTAATCGATTAGATTATTATACAGGTGTCAATAAATTATTGGCTGTTTTCTTAAAGATCGACTGGACGCATTAAAAGTCAAAAGCACTTTTCTGAAACACTGTTTTAGAGTTATAGCATTTCTTTCTTCAATGCTGAAGGTATTATTCTTATCAATAAATTTTGTAAGCGATATATATGTAGAGTGACCATAAATAGTTCGTTTCGTTACTTGGAGGATCAATTTTAAACATTAAAAATCTGATGTGGCCAACATAAAACCTCCCGCTATTTAATTTTTATTAATTTAAATACATACCTACCTCCGTATTTACTAATGCTGCAAACTATATTATGTTCCATTGCATGTAACTATTGCTTTATTTACTATTTTCTTTTTTATATTTCACTATTAATAATTTAAAGTGATTAGTTTTTTGACAGTGACAACTACCTGTCAGTTACATTCATTTGAAATATGAACTGTGTAACAAAGGAATTGTGTTTATCTTAGGATTCGGGATTTATATAAAAAAAAATATTTTTAAAATTTATCTGTAAAATATATAGAAAAATTATTAATGTTTACCTGTAGAAAAATCAATAATCTTTAATTTTTATAATGACATAAAATGCGGAAAAATGGCATTTAATGGTATTTTTTGAAGAAAAACCATTATCAGTTTCAGGTAAAGTGCTATTTCCGGTTATCCGATTTACACCAAAATATAATAGTTTCTTTCCATATAAGAATAGAGTAGAAATACCAGATTTCAGAATTTTCTGAATGATAGTATTTGAGTTAGAGCGAAGACAAAATCCATACACATTCATACACACACACACACACACACACACACACACAGACACACACACACACACACATACAGACATCATCGTTAAAATGTTAAAATTGAATTCTAGAAACCTTATAACGTGGTATTTACTAAAAACTCGATATGTGATTTTTAGCACGATCCCTATACCTCCCTTACCAAGGGTAGCGGGAGGTAAAAATCTGATGTGACCAGCACAATACCTCCCGCCATTTTTATATTAGGCTATATAAGTATTGCATTTAACATTTCTGGTACACTCAAAAATTCTTTCATATATTCTTTATTATACAATTCTTTCCATGAAAAAGTTTCCTTCTACCCTTCTAAATATTCGAGATTCTTCCAATTCATTGACGAGATTGGCGGTATTTCTGAAGGGTATATGATGAAATATACGAATAGCAAGCGCGTATTTTGTTGACTCTGAATACTTTGGCTTATAATTTAATCCTTTTTCTTTTTATACCAATTTTGGATGTTGACGGAGTCTTTTCTTCGTTATAACAATAGCATTAATTAATATTACATCTCGCCTTGTCCCAGCACGAATTTTAGGTTTTCCGCATTCAAGGACAGTGTCAATTTAACGTGCGGTAGCTATTTCTATACATTTAAATATTTAATTAATGATAAAATAAAATATATTAAAAAATGTACTTCCTAGAAAAATTCTTCAGTAATGTCGGTTCAGGTTTATTGACCTTAACAAATAAAGGTTCGGTTTAAGTAAAGGTTTATTAAAAATTTCGGTTAATTCGGATTTTCGGTTCTGGTTTGGGTTTAGTTTCAAGTCTCTGATTTTATTATTAATTAAATATTTACAATTATAGGTACATACATGTATATTACATATAACATTCAGAAACAATTTATTAAAGTTATGAAACACGTATTTTTACCTCCCGCTACCCTTGGTAAGGGAGGTATAGGGATCGTGCTAAAAATCTCATATCGAGATTTTAGTAAATGACCACGTTTTAAGGTCCTTAGAATCCATTTTTAACATTTTCACGATGATGTCTGTATGTGTATGTGTGTGTGTGTGTGTGTGTGTGTATGTATGTGTGTATGTGTAAGAATTTTGTTTGCACTCTAACTCAAATACTATCATTCAGAAAATTCTGAAACCTTGTATTTTTACCCTATTCTAATAGGAATAGAAGCCATTAGATTTTGGTGTAAATCGGATAAACGGAAATCGTACTTTACTTGAAGCTCATAATGGTTTTTCTTCAAAAAATACCATTAAATGTCATTTTTTCGAATTTTATGTCTTATGAAAATTAAAGATTATTGAATTTTCTACAGGAATACATTAATACTTTTTCTACATATTTTACAGATAAATTTAAAAATATTTTTTTTTATTAGTCGCGAAGCCTAAGATAAAAACTATTTCTTTGTTACACAGTTCATTTTTTAAATGAATGTAACTGACAGTAAATGTCACTGTCAGAAAACTTATCACTTCAAATTAATAATAGTGACATTTTAAAAAGAAAATAGTAAATAAAGCAATAGTTTTCTGCAATGGAACAGTTTGCAGCGTTAGTCAATAAGTAGGTAGGTATGTATTTAAATTAATAAAAATTAAATAGCGGGAGGTTTTGTGTTGGCCACATCAGATTTTTTTTTCAAAATTTCATTGTTTAATATACGGGCACTAGTTTTAATAGTTTAAGAAAACAGTTCTTCTACACCTCCTAAACTTTTCATGTACATCTCCCCCAGTATTTCATGTGCAAGTATGAATCCACAAGCTTCATTTTTAATTTCCAACATCTCTCGTGCTGAGCACCCTTATCTCCCTTTAAATTATCCAAACACGTCCCTGGAAGCGATGCTCGTGTGTTTCTGCAACGATGCCAGTGTTTGCCTCGCGCTCACCTCGGATCCTGTGTCAATATTGACTGTCCGGCCTCACAGCGACCGGACCTGTCAACGTGGAAATGGAACTGCTGATGACACAGTTAATGAGTGACTCAGGATTAGCAGGATCTCGGAGATTGCGAATGTTTAGTGAGATTCATTGAGATTTCCAGATTTTCACAGGAAGGTTGATTATATATTAGGGACGGATGGTGGAATGACTTTCAAGTGTTTGTAAGGTTATACGAACAGAAATAACATTATGCCTGATACCTTTGGTTAGCGTTTCACCAAGATAGAAATCTTGTCTTGCCGATCAATTCTTGTCTTGTCTAGAATTTCAAGACGAGAAATAAATAACTTCTTGTCTTGCTCATATCTTGACGGCTTATTTCTTGTCTTGAATCAAGATTTCTTGAATTTTTTTGAAATTTTGCGCCTGCGCGTGTTGAAATTTGTGTGGTAATTAGGATAGTGATGATAGTAGAAGGTTACTTGAAAACGAGGAAACAATCCTAGAAAGATGAAAGTGTACAAGTAATTAAAGAAGCACACAAAAATGCAGTATTTTTTTTTCATAAAATTTTTTGCTTTGTCTAAATCCATTAACAAACGAAAATGTGCTAAATAATATCTATAGGATGATAAATTTATACCTTTATCACAGAATAAACATCTATACAGAAGTGACAGTCCGAGAGAGAAACGAAAATTAGAGAGAGAAAGAGTAAGCCAACAAATTTAAAGGGCTAATCGGATAAAATCGGATTGTTTCGGCATATCTTCGTATCTTACGATTCTTTGTTCTTTTCATTATCTCGACGTGAACATTTTCCATTAGGGGTCAATAATAAAAGTATATTGAGAAACACAAATTGATTTCTAATAACAACAAATATGTTATTTTTTCAACAAACGATAGGAAAAATCATTATCATAAGGAAAAACATTATATTTGAAGTATTCTGAAAGAGCTGTTGTCTCAGTTTGTCACGCCCATGTATTTTAGGGTTATGGCTAATTCAAGCAAACCAAACACGTCTTCTCACTTTTGACATATGTCATTTTGTGAACTGTTTGTGAATTTTAGAAGTGGTGCTGGTTTCTAATTAAATGGATAAAATGAAGAAAGTAGAATCGGGAGGACTTGTTTGTTCATATAAAGACTGTATAAATAGATTTAAAAAGTGGAGAAAGGGAAATGTAAGTTTTTTTCGTTTCCGAAAAATCCAGACATGTAAGTTATGTATTAAAACGACTACCATATCATGTAAAATGTATATTCATTTAATAAATATAGGTGTAAAATGTGGCTCAAGGCCTGTTGAAGAGAAGATTTAATGGAGAAGGATATATGGGACATATTCATCGAGTCTGACGTTTGTTTCCTACATCAAAGATATAGAAAATTCTATATTGTAACAAATTTGTAAAATTCAGGTATTTGTTTAATAAAAATATAATTATGTGATTATTTTATCTGATTTCTTTTTAAATCGTTAATAAAATTTAAATTTTAGTACTTTTATGTTCTAATTTTTCTTTTACAATTTAAAACAATTTAAATTTTGCGCGTAAATTTGCCAACAAATTTAAAGTTCAGGGTCATAAACGTAAAATCGCAACAACAATGGTGCCGGCCAGGAGTGTCGCTTCTGTATAAATGTATTCTGTGCCTTTATTTTAAAAGTTACTTTTTCTCTAAATTTTTCATTACATTTATATACGTAATGTAACTTTCAAGAAATCTTAATTTTCTTTCCAAGAAATCTTGATATTGACACTAATGGTCTTTGCCTTGTTTTGAAATAAAAGCTTACTTTCTTGTCTTGATATTGTCTTATTTTCAAGACAAGAAATTCGAGAAACTTCTTGATACTTGAAAGCACTACCAGTGGTTTCCAAACTTTTTCGATTCATGGCGCCTTTAGAGTATCATAATTTTTTCACCGCGCCCCAAGAGAGAATGTTGTTTAACACTAGGTACGTTCTATCGAAGTCAGAAATATTCTTACAATAGAGTGATCAAATACAAATGATTCAGTTGGCAATAAAAAAAAATCTGTTGTGGCCAGCACAATACCTCTCGCCATTTCCATTTTATGTTATATAAGTATTGTATTGCACTTCGCTATTGAACCGTCGTTTTATAACAAAAAAATTACAGAACTTTACCGTGGAAGACAATGAAGCAAATCAATACTAAGTACATATAATATGTATTTATGTATGATGGAAAATATATTATTTTTACAAACCTTAATTTCATTTTTTCATTAGATTCAAATATATTTCTACTTTTTTCTCCTTAACACGGTTTCATTATTAATTTTAATGTAATTGCTTCCTGACAGTGACATTTGTTTAAATATGTCAAAATTGTTATTAAAGTATTGTTTTTGTTTGACGCATAGGCAAGGTGGTGTATAAAAATAAATTATTTTATAAATTTAAATTTGAAGTTATTTACTAAATTCTATTATCGTAAAATGGGGTATTCCGGTGATATGGAATTAATGCAATATAATACCTTTTTTCTATAGTTTCCATCTTCATATAGTAGAAAAATATAATAAAACATGTTTAATAAAAAGTTTTAATTCATAATTTAATGTTACAAAACTGGAATTTTTACAGCTCTAGAAACGTCCTTGAAATTTATGACGTCAAGTTGATAATCTGTTGCTCATTTCAAAGTAAATATTTTCGTTTAAAAACACAGATGGTACCAGTAGTTAACACGCGCGGGTATATTTCTTGTTTGACATTTCATCCACTTTATAATTATTACTCCTATTTTTACCATAAACAAACACAGGACAAACACCGAAATACACGCTGCTACTAAAATTATATGTAAACAAGCAAATGGCTGTCATGAACATGTGGATTTAGGCGCTGAAGTTCGTTGCAATAGTCACTATCGAGTTGACGTCATAAGCGCGCCATGATAAGAAAATTTGAATTGCGATGAAATTTTTTAAAATTCATATCCAATGTGATACATACATTTTCTTACTCAAAGTTAGATATTCAGAGTCCCACTGGTCTGTACTAATAAAAAAAAATATTTTTAAAAAATGTCGGAATACCCCATTGAAGACAGTACAAATATATTCAATTTTTATTAATAAAAGTTGCTGAAAAATTATATTAAATATATTTTTTTCAAGAAAATCTATTAAATGCTAAATACTTGTATAAGTGATACTTCCGGTTATCTGATATACACTAAAAACCAGTGAGTTCTTTCCATATTAATATAGAATGGGTACACAAAATTTCAAAATTATCTGATTTATAGTATTTGAGTAATCGTGTCCACATGATCCACACATACATACATACACACTTACATACTTACAGACATCAGCGTAAAAATGTTAAAATCGGATTCTGGGGACATCAAAACGTGCTTATTCACTAAAATCTCTATATGCGATTTTTAGCACGATTCCTATACCTCCCTTACCTAGGGTAGCGGGAGGTAAAAACGTAAAAACTCGGATTTTTCGTGTTTCGTTGAGAATAGCTACATTAGCCTTAATTTTATTAAAAATTTGTGTACATTTTTCTTTGACATACATATTTATAATATAAAAGCATAAAAACATACAAATAAAACAATATGTATGCAAGTAATTACATGTCCAAAACATTCTTAGTAATATTTTCCATATCATGAAATTTAATATACAAATGATATTTCCATAATCGCTCCATTGTACATTAAATTAAAAGTGCATTGTAATAATCACACTTCACCCTAAACATGACAATAATTCTTACCCTTCCGGGCTTGGGCTGCAGAAATTCTCCATGCAAACAAAACACTGTCGTGTTACATTTCCACGCCATCCATTAATCAAGCAAGCCAAGCTTCACGACTCGTTTACGTTACAGGGCGAGGGCCACGGCTAGCTGCGATATAATGACAGAATAATTGCGCGCGGCCAGTAAATAAAATTAAAATAAAAAACAATCGTGCGAGCGCACGTTACGTGCACGTAATTACCGCAGGAAGTGGAAGTTAGCACGCTACGCCCACGCACAAAGCGACACTTCCGGTGTGAGTGATGGTTGCCAGGGATCAGGGGTAATGATGTCTCGGAATGCAGCAGATGGAAATGGTGACAAATGTACGGATGTACACTAAAAAAAGATAATGATAGGAATGCGCAAAGTTTATTTAGGGGTGTAATGATATTCATAGCACTTTTATGAAAAATTTCTTATACTCCTATGAGGTCGCATGTATGTGTGTGTTAAGTGACCGGTTGCTAATTATCATATGACGAGTGTTTATTCAAAAGCCAATACGTCCACCGGTTTTTAATAGTTTTTCTTAAAAAGAAATCTGTTGTGGCCAGCACAAGACCTCTCGCCATATCCATTTTATGTTATATAATAATGTATTGCACTTCGCTATTGAACCGTCGTTTTGTAACAAAAAAATTACAGAACTACCCAAATATTGTATTTTATTGTATTTAACATCTGTTCTGCACACATACAATTCTAATTATATCTATTTTCCATTGTATGAGGAAGTTCCTACGTCAGAGATTCTTCCAATTCATTAATAAGATTGGTGGTATTTCTAATGGATATATGCAGGTTACCTATAATTTTAAATATTTAATTAATAAAACCATAAGAATGATTAAATTTACTTCCCAGAAAAAGTTTTCAGAATGTAACTAAACTTTTGATTTTTGACACTGATATCTGTCATTTACAAATTATGTTATAAACATCTGAATTTGTCAACTGGTTTCGTTACTGTACTTCTATATATTATATCGTCTTTATCTCTACATTTATAGAAGATATAATAAAAAATTTAAATGTATTAGATGTAGAATTTTGTTCTTCAAAAGGCGTAATATCAAAAGTTTTCAAAAAATAATATTTACCTAGAAGAATTTTTTTAAAAAACTACTACTTCCGGTTATTCAATTGTTACCAAAACCTTTTCAGCTCTTCCCAGGAATGTCAGAGTCAAACACACACACACACATACATACATACACACACACACACACACACACACACACACACACACACACACACACACACACACACACACACACACACACACACACACACACACACACACACACACACACACACACACACACACACACACACACACACACAGAGAGAGACATTATCGTAAAAATGTTAAAATCGGTTTATATGGACCTTAAATCGTACTTATTCACTTAAATCTGGAGATGTGATTTCTAGCACGAAACCAATACCTCTCTTAGCGAGAAAATACAGAATTTTACCCAAATACTGGTTTTTCTTTTATTTAACAAGTCTTCTGCACACATATAATTCTAATTATATCTATTTTTCATTGTATGAGGAAGTTTCTAAATGTCAGAGATTCTTCCAATTCATTAACCAGATTGGTGGTATTTCTGATGGATATATGCATTTTACCTATAATTTCAAATATTTAATTAATAAAAAGATTAAACATACTTCCCAGAAAAAGCTGTCAGAATGTCACTAAAACTGTTGATTTTTGACACTAACATGTGTCATTTAAAAACTATGTTATAAACATTGGAATTTATCAATTGGTTTCCTTAGTGCCTTGGCCTCTGCGATTAAATTACTCTATATATTATAGTGTCTTTATCTCTAAATCTATACAAGATATAATAAAAAATTTAAGTGTGTTAGATGGAGAATTTTATGTTCTTCAATATTTAATAACAAAAATTTCCAAAAAATTATATTTAGAGGAATTTTTCTCAGAAACTACTACTTTCGGTTGTTCAATTGTTACCAAAACCTTGTCAGCTCTTCCCAGGTATGTCAGATTGAGGAATCCATAGTTAAAATTTTTTCAAGTCTTATGCTTTTTGAGGAATCGTGTCTACAACATCCAGACATACACATACACACATACACACATCCACACACACACAGACATCATTTTAAAAATGTTATAATCGGATTCTAGGGACATTAAATCGTGCTTATCCACTGTAATCTGGATATGCGAATTTTAGCATGAATCCAATACCTCTCTTAGCGAGAGGTAAAAAACTAAAGATGGAAAGTATGATCAGAAAGTGGTATAAGTCATAGTGTTCCTCGCAAGTGACATACAGTTACAGCCTTGCCTCATGATTGGAACTTTCAATGCGGGGAGTACGAGAAAGGCCAAAGAGAAAATGTAAGGCCTGTATCGTAGAAGACTTGAGAGAGGAAGAACTACTTGAAGAAGATGCGTTGGATAGGAATGAGTGGAAGAGAAGGGTAAGAAACAGCGACTCCTAATAAAATAGGGAAAAGCTGAAGAAGGAGCAAGTGCACGAGCAATTTACATTCATGTTATAATTTTATTGGATTCAAAGGAATCTTTTCAAAGGAACTTTCGATATAGAATTTGTAAAAAATAGTTCGTATGTTCGTATTATAATTTTACAGGATATACAAACAATACAACAATAACATTTTATATGAAACATTTTTTTCACTTTCTAATAGTTGCGAAGTTATTTGAAAACTAAATATTGGAGGTCGCCACAACTTTTGCCTTAGTACAAATATTCGATTTTTTTTTTTTGAAAAACAAAAACACATCTAAGATGACCTCCGGAAGGTAAACAAAATATCTCATTTAAACAAAGTCATAACTCTTACAGTTTTCGAGATAGCAGAGGTAAACACCGAAAAAACTCATTTTTCATTGCCTTTTATCTCGAAAACTATTGAAGATCGGACCCATGTTGATTAAGCTTGTTTTACTCATTTTGGTCAGTACTATATGCCCTCATAATTTGTGACATTTATTTTTTAACACCCTGTATAGAATCTGTTTCAATGAACTTTTGGTATGGGATTTGTACAAAATACATTGAATTGACGGAAGGTTTTGTGCTGGCCACAACAATTTTTTTTTCATATTTTTGTGACGTAACTCCTCTGCGTATATACAGGATGTCTCTTAAATAGGGGGACATGGCTTAACCACAGATTCCTGAGGCTAAAATAAGACGATTTAACTACACTTGCTTCTACCGGAAAGTGTACCATTTAGCCAGTATTCTGCTTCAAAGTTCTTCGAAAAAAAAAAAAATTAATTTTGCTTATAATAACTGGACGCTTTATTCGATTTGGATGAAATTTGGCATGACAGTTTATATGGTTATAAGTCATCTTTTAAGATGATACTTGTTATTATTAGTGAACCACTAGTGTATGAAACGTAGGTGTCCCAATATTGATTAGACCATAACTTTTTAATGGCCTCGCCGATAATATAAAATTATTTTTTTTAGAAAGATACATTCAATAGTAAACTTTTCTCTCTCTGTTTAATTTGTGATATCTGTTACGGTTCAGACAGAAAAAAATTTGGATGAAATTTGGTAGGACAATTCATATGATTATAAATCATCTTTTAAGGTGATACTTTTTATTATTAGTGAACCACTAGTGTATGAAACTTAAGTGTGTGATATCTGTTAGAGTTCAGACAGAAAAAAATAAAACCTAAGTGACTGCATCGTGAATTTTTTAAAAATAAATTTAATCTAGCAGTCTATTCAAATGTCAAACACCTAATTTCTATTGACAGTAACAATTGTTTATGGGTTGTCAAAAAATTTCTTCGCAATATTCAGAAACTAGTAACATCCGTTTGTTCGGCCTAATAGTATTTTACTACCATTATTATAAATAACACGAATAAATATGTTAGCTTACTCCTAAATAAGTTGAGAAGATTGACAACTTGTTACTGTCATTAAAAATTAGGTGTTTGACATTTGAATAGACTGCTAGATTAAATTTATTTAAAAAAAAATCATGATGCAGTCACTTAGGTTTTATTTTTTTCTGTCTGAACCCTAACAGATATCACACACCTAAGTTTCATACACTAGTGGCTCACTAATAATAAGTATCACCTTAAAAGATGATTTGTAATCATATGAACTGTCATACCAAATTTCATCCAAATCGTATAAAGCGTTCTGTTATTATAAGCAAAATTAATTTTTTTTCGAAGAACTTTGAAGCAGAATTCTGGCTAATTGGTACACTTTCCGGTGGAAGCAAGTTTTGTTAAATCGTCTTATTTTAGACTCAGAAATCTGTGGTTAAGCCATGTCCCCCTATTTAAGAGACACCCTGTGTATTATTTTGTTATAGTAATTTTTTTGTGCTTTTCTCAAAACTGTTTATGTTGGACATGTTAAGTTTTAAATAAACACTTCTCAAATATTACAATAGTGACTCTTGTGATGCTCTCTCTAAGACAGCTCTGTAAGCCTGTGCCCTGAGAGATGACTGCATCGACACCAGAAATTATGTGCAAGCATAATAGCAATAAAATGTAAATTTCTCCCTCTGCAGACATCTAATTCCTATTTTACTTCATCATCATTTAAAACCAACAATTAAATAGTTATAGTCCATTTCCAAAACCTACAAACCATCACAATTTCCATTTTTATCTGACTTTAATTCTTTCTAACAGCTGGCTTGCACCAAGGACAATTCCTATACCCTTTCACATATGCCCTAATCGTTTAGTAACCAAGCTGGCCAAAGCAGGGCCACCTCTGCACAACAGCTCTATAAGCTATGTCGTGGGCGGTCATGCGGCTGACCCGGGAACTAATTACAGTTGCCAGGAAACGTGCAGTAAAAATAAAATGTGTAATTTAATGCAGAGGTTGACGTGGGATCGTTAGAGTGGAAGGATGTCAGAGGTACAGGTGCCAAGCGGAAAGAGTTAAAAGAATATGGGAAAAGGAGACATAGTAACTTGATCAAATGTTGCATGTTGTTAAACGATTGTTCAGTAAGCGAATGTTCGAGGGTTCAAATCCAAAATGAGTTAATCAAAAAAAAAAAATTAATGTGACTTCCTATATTTTCCTTTTTTTTAACTTTTGGAGCGTTATGCAACAGCTATCCATCTAGGATTCAAATCCAAAACCAGCAATTTTAAATTTTAACAATTATTCAAATTTTCGAATTAGGAATATATAGTGATACAAAAATGGCCCCGTAGGAAAAATCTGTTGTGGCCAGCACAAGACCTTCCGTCAATTTGATGTATTTTGTACAAATCCCATAACAAAAGTACCTTGGAAAAGATTCTATATATCATATAAAACTTTAACACGAACACGTACAATTTTTTTCAAATTCCATGCCAAAAGTTCCTTTGAAACGATTCTATAAATCCAAAAACAGTATAACATGAACATACACTATGTAAATTGCAATTGACACTTCCTTCGTTCTTCTTCAGCTTTTCCCTATTTTATTAGGGGTTGCTGTTTCTTACTAATCTCTTCCACTCATTCCTGTCGAACTCATCTTCTTCACACAGTTCTTCCTCTCTCAAGTCTTCTGCGATACAGTCCTTCCACCTTCTCTTTGGCCTTCCTCGTACTCCCCGCATTGAAAGTTCCAATGATGAGGCGAGGTTGCAACTGTATGTCACTTGCGAGGAACACTATCACTTATACTACTTTCTAATTATATACTTACCATCTTTAGTTTTACATTTGACACTGACATCTGTCAATTAGAATTTTTTGAATATATCAGTTGTTTCCATGATAAATAGCAAGCTGACTGATTTTTGAAAGTTAATCTCTTTATAGGTAACTCTTTATGTATAATCAAACCGTATAGAGAAGAGCATTTTCTTTAATATTTATAATAACATAAAATTTCAAAAAATAATATGCGTTTTTTTTTAAGAAAAACTGTTAAGAATTTGAAATACGGGTACTTCCGGTGAATCAATTGTAACCAAAATCTAAACACCTCTTCATATGGATGTCAAGAAGAGGAATACGAAAGAATTATAATTTTTAATATTGTAGTATTGGAGTTATCGTCGGAGAAAAATTTGTCACACACGGGCACACACACATACAAACACACACACACACACATACACACAGACACACACACACACACACACACACACACACACACACACACACACACACACACACACACACACACACACACACACACACACGGACAGACAGATAAACAGACATCATCTTAAAATAGTAAATTCGTATAGTAGGGACGTTAAAACGTGCTTATTCATTAAAAATTAACCATCGAATTTTTTGACCAAAGACAATACCTTCCTTACCTAAAGGTGACGGAAGGTAAAAAGCATTCTAAAACCCAACGAGTATACTGTACATAAAAATAATCAAATAATACATAGTTATTTCATATATTTTATAGGGCAAAAAACCTGATGTGGCCAGTACATTACCTTCCGTCAATTTTATGTATTTTATACAAATCTCATACCAAAATTTCCATGGAAAAATTATATATATCCAGTAAAATTGTAACACGAACATATACTATTGCACTAGACACTAACATCTGTCATTTAGAATTATTTGAATATATCACTTGTTTCCAAAGCTGGCTGATTTATGAAAGTTAATCCTTTAAAAGACAAAAAATGGTATTTAACTGCATTTTATCAAAAACAACTTCAAATAAGGGAACTTCCGGTTGACCAATTATAACAAAATCTAATCAGCTCTTCATATTTAAGTTTGATACTAAATTAGAATTTGTTAAACATATTCAATCTACGGTTGCTTTATCATTTCGGAATCTGAATTTTGTAATTCGAACATCAAAACAATTTAAGAATTTGACAACTATTATTATGTTATATAATTGTTATGTACGTCCTAATCTAGAGTACTTACTGTTGTCAGGTATGGTCTCCTTTTTACGCAAATTGGAAACATGCCATTGAAGGCGTGCAAAAGAGATTTGTTAAATACTGCTGTTTTAAAAAACATAAACCTAACAATCATTACTTGCATTATGAGACTGGTCTGAAAACTTTTAATCTTATTTCTCTTGAAAACAGACGAAATATTTTAAGCATTTTATTTTTATACAAAATAATTCATAATGTAATTGATGATAGTGAACTTTTGTTCAATGTTAATCTCTTTGTGCCTGGAATTAATAATAGATATCATCCTACTTTCTACATAAAGTTCTCTATTTCAAATTTTTACCTAAATGCGCTGTGTAATAGATTGTGTATGACATTTAATAATCTTGATCTTAATGTAGATATTTTTTCTGACAATTTTAATTTTTTCAGAAAAAAGATTACCGAATATTTTTCAATTAATTAAATTATAAGCAGTGTAAGCAATGTAAAGGACACAGCACATATTAATCATATTATGTTATCTTGTTAATATTTTAAGTTTATATATATACAGGGTGTCTCAATAAGCTTGCTCACTATTGGTAACTTTTTTATTTGAAGAGATACGAAGTTGGTTAAATTAGCAAAATTGTGCCATTTTATATTAGAAAATTGGTTATGTAGACAAAATAAAAATTGTGTCAGCGGTTCTCAAAATTTGGGACAGAATATATATTTTTTAAATGGAACTATAAATTTTTTATTATCTTATTAGAAAGAGTATTTTTTTCTCTTTCCAATAAGGTAATGTTGTTTATGTACAATTTTTTCAAATAAATGAGTTATTTACGTTTAAAGATAAAAATTATCTTTTATTAGTTTAGGTCAAGTAAACTATGGAAACAATTGTCTTTTATAAAATTATTATTTTATTAATTTATTTTACAGTAATAACAAAACAAAGAAAATATTCAAATTGAAAGCTATTATTTCTTTAGCACATTTAAACTCTTTTGGAAAGAAAGCCGACCGTTCTACGTAACTGGTGTCTAGATATAACTTTCCATATAGCAATATCATAACTAACTTTTCTTCATTTGTAAAGTAATTAAACATTATTAAACACAGAGAACTTTACGGGAGAAATTATTAAACGTCAAACAAACAAAGAATTAATTGTTTCCATGGCTTACTTGACTAAAAAACTAATAAAATAGTTTTATCTTTAAACGTAAATAACTCGTTTATTTGAAAAAATTGTACATAAACAACATTACCTTATTGGAAAGAGAAAAAAATATTCTTTCTAATAAGATAATAAAAAATATATAGTTCCATTCAAAAATATATATTCTGTCCCAAATTTTGAGAACCGCTGACACAAATTTTAGTTTGTCTATATGACCAATTTTCTAATATAAAATGGCACAATTTTGCTCATTTAACCAACCTCGTACCCCTTAAATAAAATAGTTACCAATAGTGAGCAAGCTTATTGAGACACCCTGTATTGGGACACAAACTGTTAATTTGTAATTTGCTATATTTGTTTTTATACTCCCTCTGTAATTGGGATTTTAAATCCTGTAGAGTGGTGTAAATAAATAAATAAATAAATAAATATGGATGTAAAGAAGAAGAATACGAAAGAATTATAATTTTTAGAATAGTAGTATTAGAGTTATCGTCGGAGACATTTTGATTATTTGAATATATAACAAAACTGTGTTTGTCTTCAATACATTCAGCGTTTCATCTATCCTGCAAATATATTCCACCCACCCAATTGTAGAAAAACACCACAAGCAATAGCTCGTTGTGTGCGGATGCGGATGCAGAACCAGTGCCATGTATCTCTTCTGGTGGTGTGGGGGTGAGAGATGTGCTTTGATAAATGCGCGAGATAACCGTACTAGTTTAGGCGAACAATGCGAGAGGCGGCGCGGCAGCGCGGGACGATATAAGACGCCACGGCAGCGGCAATGGCTGATGGCGCAAGACGATTGCGGATTGACTAGACGGTGCGGAGGAGATATCATCTCGGTGAACCGAGCTCGTTCCTTACGTAAACCTGAGCGTATAGGGTGGGACGCAAGTCAGGAACAATGGGTGAAGGAAGATGTAACACCTGCATACTACAGGTTTATGAAATAGGTAGATCGGGGTAATGGGGAACGATTTTAGAAGAGTTGACTTTGCGTTGATGTACCTTCACTATTGAAGATAAACTAATCCTGTTCGTTGTTGTAGGGTGGATCTCATCCCACAATCTATTACATCATATTTAAAAGAATTCTTTACTTCAAATACTTGCGATAAAAAAGGATAAAAATCTGTGTTTGCAATTACCCCACAAATTTTTCCATTTACCCCATAAATTGGGGTAATAGGAAACAATCCTTGTTTTCGCATTCTTTCTGAATATATGCGGCAATGGGGCTAATGGAAACATGCTAGTTTATTATATAATTTTTGCTGTATTTCTATTTTTTTAATAATTACAACCGAAAAAAAGTTACACGGTTTTGCAGTCATTGAAGGGCGTAAAATAAAAGAAAGGTTTATTTTTAAATGAGAAAAAATAATCGTTTATTTACTAATAAATATTACAACAGAAAAATACACTTATAAAAGAACAATTAGTGATTTGTACTGTAATCTTTTAGTATGATTCATATTATGCCAGTCACTAGGAACAATTGTATTGCCATGCCCAAGAGAAGAAATGTCTTCCCCAGACAATTCTTTCAGGAATAATTGTATCTAAGATTTGGTGCGTTTCAATTTTTATTCTGTTAAAAATATTGATAACTTGAATCCCATATCTCGCAGAAGCTTCTCTGTACGTTGAATTATTTGACAAAATTTCTTCCACAGCCTTTCGTAAATCCTCTTCGGTATAGTCTAGCGAAGGCTTCTTCCTTATTCGTTCGTGGCATCTAAAAGAGATACTTAAACATTAGTTTAAACAAAGGAGTAACTGGAAAACATGTTTCCTATTCCCCCAAATTATAATTTCCTTTTACCCCAAGCTGGTGTTTTACATGGGGTAAAAGGAAACAGCACACTATTCTGACTACGCTAACATAAACGACGTAACTCAGCCAGAATCATGCGACTACAACATTAATACAACACACAGTTAGTTCCAATAAATTAAAAACCTTCTTATAACAGCAAAAAAAAAATAAGACACATTACACACTACAAGTGAATGTTAAAATATTTTACCATCTTCATTTCATTTTAACTTACCTTGTCAACAGACGTGCACAAGCATGAAATTTATGAATAAACTCCACTGCAAGGGTTAATGGTTCAGTGTTACACCACTTAAAACAAAAAGGCGGAACTTTCAAACTGTATAATAAACCAGTTTCCATTTACCCCTAGTTTCCAATTACCCCGATCTACCCTATTTATGGATATTGGGAACAGATTCAAAATATACAATTTACGAGGAAATAAATAATAATAAAATAACCGGATTTATTTTTAAGTGTCTTCACTAAACAACCTTCTGTATTTGCTGCCCAAGAGTTATCCTTAAGCCCCTATCACACTAGCGGTTGGGGGGTGCGGGTACGGGTGCGGGTGGCGGTTCTTGCAATCATACTAAGCGGTGCGGCTGCCGCATCTACTCCGTCACACCTTACATCGGCGTAGCCAGCCATGGGCTCAGGGTGGGGCAGCAGTCTAAAATAATATGTAACTAGCAAACTATACTCGCGGTCTTAGCCCGGTTACACGGAAAAAGTAAACAGTTGAGTCTTCCATACTACATGGATGTAGTAATTATAAAAAAATGGTATCCCGTTCCCGTTCTATAATAATATAGTAGACACAACCAAAAAATATGGTTGGGGTTACTATATTATATATAGTTTAGCTTTCTATAAATACAATAATTTGATGTATTAATTTCTTTTTACCATGAAATATAGTAACCACGTCTATGTAAATGGAAAATTCAACCATTTTAAATGGTAGACAGTACTACACTACTTTTTCTGTCACCAAAGTTCTATGTAACATAGAAGCCTCAGCTATTTTCTTTTTTCCGTGTATACTTCGAATTATCCAAAACACTTTCGCATTTTTTTTTGTGTCGGCTGACGACTGTCGAGTGTGAACTTTCTTACGGATATATAAAGTATTGTAGTTAGTACCGAGATAATTTAGTTTTTACCTCTCGCTAAGAGAGGTATTGGATTCATGCGAAAATTCTCATATCTAGATTTTATTGATTAAGCACGATTTAAGGTCCCTAGAAACCGATTATAACATTTTTAAAATTATGTCTGTCTGTGTGTGTATGTGTGTGTGTGTGTGTGTGTGTGTGTGTGCATGTGTGTGTGTATGTATGTCTGGATGTTGTAGACACGATTCCTCAAAAACTATGAGACTTAAAAAATATTTAACTGCAGTTTCCTCAATCTGACATTCCTGGGAAGAGCTGAAAAGGTTTTGGTAACAATTGAACAACCGGAAGTAGTAGTTTCTTAGAAAAATTCTTCTAAATATAATTTTTTGGGAGTTTTTTTTTATTAAATATTGAAGAAGAACATAAAATTCTCCATCTAATACACTTAAAATTTTTATTATATCTTGCATAGATTTAGAGATAAAGACTATAATTTATAGATTACACTAATCGCAGAGGCTAAGATACTAAGGAAACCAGTTCACAAATATCAACAGTTTTAGTGACATTCTGATATCTTTTTCTGGGAAGTATATTTAATTTTTCTTATTGTTTTATTAATTAAATATTTGAAATTATAGGTAAAATTGTGGTAAAATGCATATATCCATCAGAAATATCGCCAATTTGGTTAATGAATTGGAACAATCTCTGACATTTAGAAACTTCCTCATACAATGAAAAATATATATAATTAGAATTAAATGTGTGCAGAAGACATGTTAAATACAATAAAAAACAATATTTGGGTAAAGTTCTGTAATATTTTGTTATAAAACGACGGTTCGAAATCGAAGTACAGTACAATACTTATATAGCCTAATATGGAAATGGCGAGAGGTCTTGTGCTGGCCACAACAGATTTTTTAGGTTTCTTACAGGTCAGAGCCAGGGTGGGGCAAAAGCCCCACCCTGCCCCACCGTGGCTACGCCCATGACACCTTACATCATCACTGTTTATACATCTTGACGTTTTTCCTTTATAGTACAGATATATTCAAATAAATAAATAAATATTTGTGTACCCATGTGTTGATTAATTACGGAATTGACCTCACCGACTCTTTTCGCATTCTTTAACCCTTTTCATAAAATTTTCAATTACTTTTTAAAATCAGAAATTAATCATCAACATTTTTTCTAGAAATTTTTTAAAAACATAAATATCATTGAACTCGAAAGACATTCTTTCTGTTGAATTCCGTCGCAACTGTATTCCTTCGCTCCTTGCTCATGTTATCAGCGAAGCCAATCAGGCGTACCGCGGCTCAGGACCCAGACCATAACCCGGAGCTTCCGGGGGCACGAGACAATGTCGCAATCAGCGCCGTGTTGCTGTTTCTGTACACCAGTCGCAAAGCAACGGCAGAGATGTGTATAGAAATCAGAAATTATAGATATACCCGTATTGGTATTTTTCTTTTCACAAATATATTTGCTTTCTTATAAAATTATATATGTTTGAAGGTAACAATTCAGTTATAGTATTTAGTATTTATTTATTTTGACTATTTTACATTTATACAATGTTTATAGTACGTCAGAAATATTTGGCAATAAAAATAGATTATCAAATATATATTTCAAAATACATAATCATTGGTCGATTGTGTCAAAAAAACAGGTACAATATTAAACAAGGAAGTAACAATGTAAGTAGTAGCAAGAAAAGTGAAATGAAAGTGATAAAATACAAATGTAAAACAATAAATATTTGAGTGTAGTTAAATTTGACTCATAGGATCGTAGGTACATTTAACCAAAATCAATAAAATTAAATTTTAAATATTTCTCAGTTATATAAACAGTATAAAAACAATTTCGCAATAAAAAAATTTTAACTGCTAATTTAAAAGCTTTATATTTTATATTTTTAATTTTGGAAGGCAAAACATTATAGTAATCTAGATTTAAGGTGTTATTTAATGATTTTTGTAATCTCAAGAAAGGTTTTCTTATTAAATTTATAGATCTGGTGTTATAAGTGTGCACATCTCCATTTTTTAACATATTATCTTTATTTTTATGAATATCAATGAGTGTCTGGAAAATAAATAGACAAGGTAACAACAAAATTTTCAAATTAATAAAAGCTTCTTTACAGTAGTCTTTAAAAGATAAATTATAAAGAATTCTCACTGCTTTCTTTTGCAGGCGAAATATTTTAATAGAGTTTGGCGAGTGACCCAATAAAAGAATACCGTAAGATAAAACAGAATGAAATAATGAAAATAGAGAAAATATAGAGGTAAGAAATTCCAAATAGCAAAATTCCAGAAATTATTATATGTTATAAGTTCATGTTACAATTTTACTGGACATATAGAATCTTTTTTCCTAAGAACTTTTGGTACGGGATTTGTACAAAATACGTAGAATTGACGGAAGAAAATGTGCTGGCTACATCAGATTTTTGTTAAGTAAATATAATGGAGTCTTGAAATTAATTACTGTACGTTTAATGTGTGTCCTATTCTTTTCCACCGTGGTAATAGTATATCACATTCCAAGTTAAGAAAAGAGAAAGTTACGAGTACAGGAAAATCACTTTTCTGACGCGGTGCGTATACTATTTTTGCGTATTTTATATTAGTATTAAAAATTGTATTTTTTGCGGCATAATATTCTGAATTAAAAACATCCAAAAAACAGTAGTCTGATTCTCAGTAACAAAGTAACTTGACAGTTATTGTTTTTTGGACCTTACAACCTCCAAGCAAATTAATTTTTGGAGATCGATTTGCAAAACGATGGATCTAGATGAACATTGAAAATGATTTAGAAAATAATCAATAACAAATAAAAATAAACAATTCCTCGTGTTAAAATGTATTTTTATGACGAAACTGTTGCTACGAAAAAAATTATTATTCATATTTATAGACATGTGTTTGTGTAATGATATTATTATACGTACATAATAAAATAGTTAAATATGAATGTGTTTGCTACGTGCATAGGTGAAATGTGTGAATGATAGTTGGTAGTGAAAGGTGAAATGAAGCCTCACGCGAATTATATACCATTGAGTTCAAATTAACTGAAACACGGTCCGGTAAAAAATGATAAACGTGACGAACTCCAACTTACAGCTCAAAACATATTCAACCCTCGGAACAAAATAAAATCGAAACAAAATATATCACACCAAAAAATCCAGAGCTAAAAAATACACGTCACAAAAAAACTATAACGAGCAGGCTAGTGTTGCATTCGATTGTTGGTGAACAGCTCGCAAAGCGAATGCACATTTCAACCACTTCCAAATCAACTTCAGAGAGGACGGACGTTTTTTTAAAATGTCACAAAATTGATACTTTTTGCTTAAGAAAAAAATTATTGACAGAATTGAGTTCGTAATGACATAGCATTTTTCAAAATCAATTGTGGAAAACAACATCTTGCATGTGGTGTCCGTAATCATTCATGCATTTCTGGAGGCGTTGTACGAAGTTTGCTTACACTCTTTCTAACATCGCTCTGTCAATTTGGCGACTTCTACGCGAATAGCTTCTTTCAGTTCTTCCAATGTGCGGGGTTTGTATTCGTGTGTACGTATTTCGAGGTGACCCCACAAGAAAATATCGCTTATGGATAAATCAGGGCACCGTGGAGGCCAATGAATGTCAGCAAACCTGGAAATGAGACGATCGGGAAAGAAAGGGCGAATAACGTCGATTGATGCTTTGGCTGTGTGGACACGTAGGATAGGAACATGGTTTCTTCGTAATTCAAGCAAAAATAAGTTGTGTATCATCTCGATATAAAGGTCCGAGTTCACATTAATAGCAGTCCTTCCAGAAATGAATTAATGGTAACGGACACCACATGCAACGCAAGATGTTGTTTTGGAAACTAGATTTTGTCAAATGCTATGTCATTACGAACTTAAATTACAAGAGAAAATTATTAAGAACTATCTCCTCCGCACTACTATACTCGTACCACAGAATACATTTATACAGAAGCGACACTCCTTGTCGGCAACATTGTTGTAGCGATTTTACGTTTATGACCTTGAACTTTAAATTTGTTGGCAAATTTACGCGAAATTTAAATAGTTTTAAATGGTAAAAGAAAAATTAGAACATAAAAGTATTAAAATTTTGATTTTATTAACGAATTAAAAAGAAATCAGATAAAATAATCATATAATTATATTTTTATTAAACAAATACCTGAATTTTACAAATTCATTACAAAGCAGAATTTTCTATATCTTTGATGTGGGAAACACAAACGTCAGACTCGATGAATATGTCCCATATATCCTTCTCCATCAAATCTTCTCTTCCACAGGCCTTGAGCCACATTTTACACCTGTATTTATTAAATGAATATACATTTTACATAATATGGTAGTCGTTTTACATAGCTTACATTTCTGGATCTTTCGGAACCGAAAAAAAAAACTTACATTTCCCTTTTTCCATTTTAAAAATCTATTTATACAGTCTTTATATGAACAAACAAGTCCTCCCGATTCTACTTTCTTCATTTTATCAATTTCATTAGAAACTAACACCACTTCTAAAATTCACAAACATTTCACAAAATGACATGTCAAAAGTGAGAAGACGTGTTTGGTTTGCTTGAATTAGCCATAACCCTAAAATACATGGGCGTGACAAACGGAGACAACAGCTCCTTCAGAATATTATGAAATATAATGATTTTCTTTATGATAATAATATTTTTCCTATCGCTTGTTGAAAAAATAACATATTTGTTCTTATTATAAATTAATTTGTGTTTCTCAATATACTTTTATTATTGACCCCTCACGGAAAATGTTCACGTCGGGATAATGAAAAGAACAAAGAATCGTAAGATACGAAGATATGCCGAAACAATCCGATTTTATCCGATTAGCCATTTAAATTTGTTGGCATACTCTTTCCCTCTCTAATTTTTGTTTCTCTCTCTGACTGTCGTTTCTCTATAGATGTTTATACTGTGCTCGTACGCCGAGTCGATGCATGGATTCAATAATATTTTCCGGTATTTCATTCCATCCTCTCTAAACTGCAGTCCACATTTCTTCCATTGTTTGCACCGCTGGCTTAATACACCTTACTGCTCTTCCTAAGATATCCTACATATTTTCAATAGATGACAAATCTGGAGAACGAGCAGGCCATGGAAGCATTGATATTCAGTGCTGAGTAAAGAATGTCAGTACTCTTCTCTCGACATGTTGTCTTGCTGAAATATTGCTATCGGTACTAGAATTTCACTAATGTACAGCTAACTGTTTAGATGTCCAGAGTATCGGGAATGCGCAATAAGCGAGATTTCAAGTTATAAGATATTGCACTCCAGACCATAATGCGTTGTATAGGCGCCGTATGACGCACACTAATGCAAGCCACATTCTTTTTTTTTACGCTGGCGTCATCTAACAAGTATCTGAGAATCATATTGGTATAAACAAATTCGCGATTCATCAGAAAAGATACTGTTTTGCCGTGTTATGAAAGGTAACTGTTATGACGATGTAACACACACTTAAACCATTTTGACATGTATTCCGGTTTTAGGCTTGTTCTATAATAAGTCGTTTGTTACTGTCGGATGTCGTACGCATGTCCAATGCGCTGAAATTTGATTGTAGGAGTTGGTCATTTCCCATCTTTTTACAACACCGACATTGAACGACATAACGAAAGTAACGTAAAAATGGAAGAAATGACGTTATACGAAATAATTATACATTATGTACAACAAAATAATAGTTTATATAACAAAAACAAAATATACAAAGATATAAAAAGAGAAAAAGATATTTGGAGGCTAATTTCCATTAATATACAAAATGTATATAACAGTATAGGAGGTGAGTTAAGAAATGGACATACGTATAATGCTGCCTCCATGAGCAAGAAAACTAAAAAAATATTTTAAATTGTTGTAGACCTTCTTGTAAATTTCTTCGTGATCATTTGACTTGAAATATGAAAATAATATTCTGTGCGCATGAAAATTTTGCCTAACATCAACGGTTATATGAGGTTTTATCCACCATCGTCTTGTATGTTTTTGTTTCTCTTTTGCATCAGCCGTCGTAGTTTTATTATTTGCAGCCATATTGCACTTAAATTAAAATAAATTGGGAAGAGATACAATAATCATAACTTCATTTAAAAGTAACAGTAAAAGTAAAATTTGGTAGCATGATTGTATCAAAATATTCGCCTCTAAGCGTACGACTCGAGGCGAAAGTATCAAGTAACGTCATTATTTTGCCACAATTTTATTCAGTGCCAATTTATATATAATTTATACATTTATATATACAACTGTCATAATATTTTTTATTTTAATAGTATAAAATCCAATAATTTCCGAATCGAAAATTGAATATAGAATTCTAAAGTGCCTGCTACCAAGATTCGTAAAAGTAAAATCGTATTCGCCTGCTTTCTGTGATAGAATTCTAAAGTGCGTGCTACCGCTACAGGCCTTATGGCCGTTTGCACCACATCTATTTAAGTATAACTTAACATTAAGTAGAACTTAAATTTTAAAAATGTATTGCACCGTTTGCTAAGTTATACTTAAGGTGCACTTGCTTTGAGCCACAGATTTCTGTGGCTTACGGTGTACTTAACCTTTAAGATCAACTTTGATATTGGATGTGATTGATTTCTGTGATGATGAATTTTAATTTTAATTGAAGTTTTACTAACTGTAGTTTATCGCAAGCAAGATTAGTATAATTTCATTAAAGCAGAATCCTAATATTAAACGATCTGTTACTTTAAATATCAGATTCTCCAAGTATGAGTAGGTACTTTTGCGCTAGCGTAAACTTACCAAAGTGCACAAATTTTATTACATAGTTCTAGAAAGTGCATCCCTATGCCTATACAGGCGCCATAGTTACAATATATAACCACACCGCCTGCTCACATTTATTCGTAATTTTTATTCTTATTTAACTTATTCATTAATAAAACATGCATTAAAATGAATAATAATAAACTTTGCAAGTTTTAAATACTAAACTGTTAAAAAAATTCCAATGAAATGTCAAACTAGCTGCATTCCAGTAATACCTAAATCAAAAACGTTGATTTTTTAAATCAAATCCTATTCTTACCTAAGTGGAACATATAATTTACATGTGCAACAGAATAAAATTTAAGGTGAACCGTAACTTTAAGTAAAACTTAGCAAAGGAGAACTTAAGATTACATCGGTGCAAACGGCCATTTTAATCTTCCAGAATGCCGTGAATGAATTGGGTTTAGAAGACATGTACATTGAAGGTTAAATAATTTTGAAGATATGACGGTTTTGTCTTATTTGTAAAGGAAGTCCTAAAACTTTAAAGCCTCACTATCACATCGTTCTGATCATTTGACAATCATTATTGTTACGATACAGGATAAATTTGAAAAAAGGACTATTTAGGGTCTGTTTGGAAAGGGTTGAAATATGAGGTGGTGGTGGTGGTCGTGGGTGGGTAGGCTGTACCCCCCTCTGCCCCTCCCCCTCATGCGGTGGTTAACTGGCCAGGCTGGCCGCGTCGGCCGCTGCATACGGCCAGGCCTCATTAGCGAATGTAAAACTGCCGCTTTTATACGCGTACAGCCCCGCACACAGATTTTCAACCCAACATCAGAAATACATATCACCTCTGAGTCCGAGGGGGAGCTGAATTACGTACCATCATACTGAAATCTACTCTAAAATATATGTAAATAATTATTTAATTATCAAATATGTCTATTTGTAACATCTTTATTTTGAGCCTCTAATACAAACCATTGGGGTGGGGAAATAACATTCACTAGGCAACCACAAAATAGTTTTTCTACAGCCTATATACAAAATAGGCATTTGCGCTCTCTTTTGTCAACGCAAAATGTTACTTTGCCGCTCATGCGCGACAAAGTAGAAAAAACGCTCGCTGTCCAAATTTCTAAGTATACAATGTTGAGAAATGTCACTTGTCTACATTCTTAGTGAAAATGTTTAGTTAGGAACTAATGGCACTGTAATTACACATTTATCACGTTCACAAGTCAATTTGACATATTTCTGTCGGTATTTAACATAACCCAACAAAATGCCACACTGCTGTGAAAATGAAATAGGGCATTCATTTACAAAAACGAAAGTATTAAATGCTTAGATTAGATTGAATAAAAACTCAAGAAGAATGGAAAATAACGATAAAATAAAATTAAATATAAAATAAATTGTGTGAACAGTTAAGTTTAGTAATAGGAATGATTGTACACAGATGGCGGTAAGATAGTTGCGAGTCGTACTCTGACATCTGATCTCGAGTTAACTATTTATTTTGATTACAATAAAGTTATTAGGTATTTCGTTACTTAAATAATTGCTAGAAGTTAGTCAATGCACATACATGTCTATATAATCACAAATTCCTTGAAATATTTGTTAATTTTTTCAGTGTGACAGACGTGACAACTAACCACACATTTTGCTACAAAAACTCATCAAATCACAAATCCTTGCTTCCAAGCTCTAATTTTGTTTTTTTTTTTTATGGAATAGATGGCTAATGTAACGATATAATCATTTAAAAGCCTTTTTAAGTTTAAACCGTATCTTTTGTATTAGCCAATCGTTATTTATTGAGCAGTACTGTAAGTATAAAGTGTACATTTTATTATTTTTGTTATGGTGGAGGACCCCATTGTGGTGACTGTAGAAAAAATCTTGTGTGTGTTTCGAGCACAAATGGACAATGTCGCATTTTGCGCTCTTAATACACAAATAGCTATTTTCTACAGTCTATATACAAAATAGGCATTTGCGCTCACTTTTGTCAACGCAAAATGTCACTTTGCCGCTCATGCGCGCCAAAGTAGAAAAAACACTCGCTGTGCGAATTCGTAACTATAAAATGTTGAGTAACGCCACTTGTCTACAATGGGAACGTTTAGTCTGGAACTAATGGGCCTGTAGTTATTTACACATTTATAGGTCGTGCCAACTTTTAGTGCCATTGACTCCAGAAGACCCTCGCTGTAGGTAGTACTTAAGAAGGTTGTAAATTAAAAATCCTTGACCGTATTTATGTAATCTTTGATTTGTTAAAATCAAGAAAATATTAAAAATAAGTGCACAACAATATGCTTTAAAAATGTTTATTTATAAAGGTAATAAAAAATATTGAACATTAATAAAAAATATTTTAATTGACAATGAAAATGTACCTACATAATATATTAATTACAAACTTCTGTAGACACTATATTTCTCACGGTACTATATGAACTTTTAGCGAAAGTAGCGGTTTTTGATAAAGATGCTTCTTCTTTTTCGTCACTTTTTTAACTATTGTACACATTTATAATAATTTATTTTGCATCATAAAGATAAATGACTACCAATTGCTGCACAAGTTTGAACAAAACTAAATTTTAAATTAAATTATTATATGTATGTATACTTTTCTGAAGATTACAGAACTCATTCCAAAGAATTAATATTAAATCTCATGGTAGGTTTAGAATAAAGAAAGTGATTTGTACTAAATCCGGCCCTTTCCAATAAGTATCAAAATCTCAGCACTTACTTCCCGCCAGTACTTCTGATGATACCGCGACTGGCGAAATTGTACAATAAAGTAAAAATATGCTTCTCTTGTAAAACTAAATTGAGCGTATTTTTTTTTAACTATTATTAATTTAAATACATACCTACATATTTATTGATGCTGGAATCTATATTATGTTCTTTTGCATTCGTATGATATCACTATAGTTATATTTATTATTACAATTTTCTTTTTAAAACGTTACCATTAATCATTTGAAATGATAGGTTCTTTGACGGTGATATTTATCTGTCAGTTTATCTTTTAAACATAGGCTCCGGGATTTATAAAATAGATTATTTTATATATTTATCTAGAAAATATATAGAAAAAGTATGAATGCATATCTATAGAAACTTTAATAATCTTGATATTTGAAGGTATTTTCGAAGAAAGACTATTTTGAGTAAAGTGCCATTTCCGGTAACTTGATTTACACCAAAATCTAATAGATTCCTTCAATATTAGAATAAGGTAGAAAGAAATATAAGGTTACAGAAGTTTCTGAATGATAATATTTGAGTTAGAGCGTTGATAAAATCTATACACATGCACACATACAGACATCATTGTGAAATGTTAAAATCGGATTCTAAGGACCTTAAAACGTGGTTATTTACAAAAATCGCGACATGCGATTTTCAGCACGATTCCTATACCTCCCTTACTAAGGGTAGCGGCAGGTAAAATCTCGATATTTTTCGTACAAACCTCATACCAGTGTTGACCCTGTTGACGAAAGTTCCACATATGAATTTGAGTCCTCAGAACCGGGGCATCGAACCCGCCAAACACTGGGTTCGGTTTAGGTTCAGGTGAATTTGTTTTTTGAGAGATGGCTTCGTGTGCGGTACTATAGGTTCATGTATTAATAAAATTTACAGTTTTGTTCCGGGTTCAGGTTCAGTTCGACTTAATGGAAATTGAATTAATGTTTTTTGAATAACAATCTTCATATAGAAAAAAATCTGATGTGGCCAACACAAAACCTCCCGCTATTTAATTTTTACATACATACATACGTACATAAAATCACTCGATTCCCACTTAGGGGGTTAGCAAATACCCGGAAACAATAGTAACAATAAGAAAAGGGATAAGAGTAAGAGCTCAGCTGGCTCACTTCACTCTTTAACAACATTCTTCTTTCGCCTCTCCACAATCATCATAGCATTCATACATAAGAACATATTAAAGTGACCGATTTTCGGTAGCGAATAACCCCATCCGGACCACAATAATAGTTACGCAACAATCTTCCTTCGCCACACTTTCCTATCCATTTTTATTTATTTAAATACATACTTACGAATTTACTAATGCTGCAAACTGTTCCATTGCTTAAAACTATTGCTTTATTTACTATTTTCTTTTTAAAATGTCACTATTATTAATTTGAAGTGATTAGTTTTTTGACAGTGACATTCACCTGAAATTCATTGAAATATGATGTGTAACAAAGAAATTGTGTTTATCTTAGGCTTCGGGATGAAAAAAAATGATTTTTAAATTTATCTGTAAATTATATAGAAAAAGTATTACCTAATGTATTCCTATAGAAAATTCAATAATCTTTAATTTTCATAATGACAAAATGCGAAAAATTGGCATTTAATGGTATTTATTGAAGAAAAACCATTATGAGCTTCAGGTAAAGTGCCATTTCCGGTTATCCGATTTACACCAAAATCTAATGGGTTCTTTCCATATTAGAATAGGTTAAAAACACAAGGTTTCAGAATTTTCTGTATGATAGTATTTGAGTTAGAGCGAAGACAAAATTCCTACACATACACACACGCACACACACACACACACACACACACACATACACACATACATACATACATACATACATACATACATACATATACACACACACATACAGACATCATCGTGAAAATGTTAAAATTGGATTTTAGGGACCTTAAAACGTGGTCATTTACTAAAATCTCGATACATGATTTTTAGCACGATCTCTATACCTCCCTTACCAAGGGTAGCGGGAGGTAAAAAAAAATACAATGCGAGCCGGAATTTATAATGCAATGCAAGACAAAAATGCAACACAATTTACACGAACAGTTACATAGGCAGCATCGCATCGGCTGCAAATATTACAGTTACGTTCATGTTTCGAATTAAAAATGAACCTGAACTGGAGCTGAACCCTAAACCCGAATTTTAATACCCGGCTCGGGTCCAATTGAAAAATATATCTGAGATTCGGGTCTGGGTTTGGTTTCGCTAAAATGTTACGGTTCGGTTCCGGTTTTGGTTCGATTCAGGTTCGAGTTCGTTGCCTTGCCCAGAACCATTCACTGATCTCACAAAAATGAAAACTTTAGAGCTGTTGTAGAAATGCACAAATCACACCCTCTCCTTTGTATAAAACTAGCTTGATTCCCATCAGATGTGAGTGAGGAACGTGTGCGAAGCGCAATCAATTTCCCTCTCGAAATCACATTCCGCTGCGCTGTAGAGCTGGCTTGGTTGGCTGCCGCTGCAGGCTCAAGAGCGTTTTTGTTCATTAAAACTGTGTCCAGGTTAAAATTAGTCCTCGCTGCCGCCCGACAAATTACGTTATTTGTCTATGCCAGCCTGTGATGGTGATGCCAGAGTGAATGCTTGCCTCTGCACTGCATACAGCTACTGGGAAAGAGACGGGGAGTACTAGTGGTGAAATAGTGCATGATGGCAAATAAAAATAATTTGTATATGCATAGAATGTGTTTTATGTATGCCGATATTTATATTATTTTTATTTCAATGTTATATTATTTGTTCTTTACGTTTATTTCTACATTACTGTAGGGGTAGGGTCTGCACTCCACTTGGCTTTGTCTAATACGTTACCAAGGTACTAAAATTCTACTTTTTATCACAAGTATGGAATTTAGTTGCGTAGGGGTGGGATACCAAGACTATGCTATGATAGCGTGTTGCAAAATACCCCTTACGTTTCACCTTCTTTGCCTATCAACTTCTACGGTTGTTAGGGAAACGATGTGTTATTTGTCGCTACGCTATCATAGCGTACGCCCCAGATCTAGGGCCAAGGAAAATACACCACATGAGTGATAATAAGGGTAGTAGTGCCAGCACGCACTTTAGAATTCTATCATAGAAAACAGCCGAATTCAATATAACTTTTACGAATCTTTGGGCCCGTTTTTCAATCTCTAATTAAAATTTTAACTTCTAGTTAAGTAAACAATATTGCATCGTTTTGTTGACAGCAATAATAAATCTGTCATTTGACATTTCATTTCGTTTCAATTTTGTTTATTTAGCTCTTAGTTAAAAATTTAACCAGATATTGAAAAATCGGTCCTTTGTAGCATAAATAAAATTAAATTTAAATATATCATCACGGCATATTACCCACTTCTGAGTGTGCCAATCTGCGTTGTACACAGATTTCGGTAATTGTTAGGGTGTGTTGAGTTTTCTCAAAATTAAAATATTCACTGCTTTGAAAGTATTTATTTTAAATACAACACACGAATATTTACAATGTCTAAATAACTAAAACTATACGAACGGATGAGAATAACAAAGATGTTGAAAGATGTTGACTGTATGAAAGATTGTTACTAACTGTTGTACTATATGAAGATAGTGTTTTTCAACAATTTTGCCTCCAATCAAAATCAACCCCCACTAAAAGGGTGAGTGAGAGAAGGGGAAAGACAAGACTGACAAAATAAACTCAAGATCAAGCGAACATCTGCAAAACGTAAAATTTGGAAAATTGAAGCTAACATCTGCATAGGATTAGGAAAATTCCCAAATGGACCTTCCAAGAATAGGTATAATTAGGTATTTCTGAACGCTTGGGAGATTATCTTGTCGCGTCTCCTAAACTAACAAAGATAAATTTACATAGAATAATAATAAATTTGATCAACAATTTATAATGTTGCTAATGAAACGAACATATCCCGCCCGCCTTGAAAGATTATACTTTCAACACAAAAAGCACTTTTTAAGCACAAAAACACTAACACTTCACTCAAGGGGAAGGGGGTAAAGTTTAACAGCGGGTCTTTTGAAAGTTCCTGAAGATGAGCGCACTGTAGCTGCTCTCACGACGCCGTCCTGTCCAGGATGGATCTCCTCGATGCGCCCCATATGCCACTGCAGGGGAGGGGAGTTGTCCTCTCGAATGATGACCAGTTGACCAGGTTGAAGATTTTTATTGTCATTGGTTTTCCACTTATTTCGGACCTGCAGATTAGATAAGAACTCCTTCGACCACCGATACCAAAAATGTTGACGTAACCGCTCAATGTACTGCCAACGCGATAATCGATTAATGCAAGTTGTAGTTAAATCTGATTCAGCGTTAGAAGTAAGCAAGTCTCCAATCAGAAAATGACCGGGAGTTAAGGGAGCTAAATCATTGGGGTCATTAGAAAGAGGGATAAGAGGACGGGAATTTAGTACAGCCTCGATTTGTACCAAGAATGTGTAAGTTTCTTCATAAGTTAAACAGGCATTTCCTATCACGCGACGAATGTGATATTTTGTTGATTTAACTGCGGCTTCCCAGATACCACCGAAATGTGGAGCCCGTGGTGGGATGAAATGCCAGTTGATGTTGTCCGACGCCATAACTGTGGTGATTTTATTCTTTGATGAATCTTCAATAAACATCTCTCGAAGTTTTCGAAGTTCATGACTGGCTCCAACAAAATTTGTCCCGTTGTCGGAAAATATATCATGTGGTTTGCCTCTACGGGCCATAAATCGTTTCATTGCACCCAAAAATGCTTCCGTCGTTAGGTCAGCGACGAGTTCGATGTGGATTGCCTTTGTGACTAAACATATGAATATTGCCCCGTAAGTTTTATGTGTTTTATAATTTCGTTTTCTGTTTTCACGAACATTTATTGGTCCAAAATAATCTACACCGCATTGGGCAAATGGACGCGATGGTGTTACTCTTTGTTGTGGTAATGTACCCATTATAGGTTGCGTCCCTCGTGGTTTGACCTTAAAACATGTTATGCATTTTCGTATTACTTGCCGAACTAAGCCCCGGCCTCTTACAATCCAATATTTCTGCTGTATGATCGTAAGAGTAGCTTGTGGGCCAGCGTGTAGGTTGTGTTTATGTTCATATTCCACCAATAATTTGGTAAATATATGTGTCTTGGGCAAAACGATTGGATGTTTCTGTGCAATAGGAATGGATGCATTGTGTAATCGGCCACCAACCCGAATGATTCCATTGTCATCTAAAAACGGGTTAAGTGACAGTAATCTGCTGTTTTTATTAACGCTTTTATTTTGCTTCAGATTGTCTAATTCTTCTGTGAATGCTGATGTCTGAACTATTTTTACTAGAGCATTTGTAGCAGAAGAAATCTCGAATACTGACAATGGACCGGTAGTTCTCTCCGAGGCGTTTTTTAATTTCGTGTTATTAATAAAACGTAAACAATATGCTGTGACACGAATTAGTTTGGAAAATTGTGAAAATTTGAATATCTCATCGCTGATATTTGAAGCATGTGCATTAATTAATGTATTTGCACGCTGCTCCGGTATGTCATGATCATATGCCAATAAATTTGATTGTTGTATTTCTTTGGAATAATCGCTTAGTAACCATGACGCCCCATGCCACCATAAGTTGGATTCTAATAAGGTTGTTAAATTACTCCCCCTTGAAATCAAATCTGCCGGATTTTCGTGAGTCCTCACATGATGCCAATCGTTTGTGTTTGAAAGTTCTTGAATTTCTCCGACACGGTTCGCAACGAAGGTTTTCCAGTTACGTGCTGTTGATTTGATCCATGCAAGTGTTATTGTGGAGTCAGTCCAGAATAGAATGCGATCAAATTTTCGATTTAATGCGTATGATACTTTTTTCATGAGTCTTGCAAGTAGAAGTGCACCAGACAGCTCTAACCTCGGACGTGATATGTTTTTTAATGGAGCTACTCTGGACTTGGAGCATAGTAGAGTGCTGGAATACTGATTCTGGCTAGTCGTAACACGAACATAGATACAAGCACCGTAGGCCCGCTCGCTGGCATCGGCGAAACCATGAAGTTCTATGTGAATATCTTCTTCCATCGGAACAACGCAGCGGGGAATACGAAGAGCACTCAATTCGCTTAATTGTTTCTCAAATTTAATCCATTCGGTGTGTATTGCGAGTGGTACGGATTCATCCCAATTGATTTGACATTGCCACAATTGTTGCATCATTACCTTTGCGGTGGTAATGACGGGACCGATTAATCCAAGGGGATCAAAAATTTGGGAAATGTTTGATAAAATTTTTCTCTTGGTAATTTTGGTATTCGTTTGATATTCCGGTTGCGAGAACAAAAAAATATCATCATGAGCGTTCCACTGGAGACCAAGAGTACTGACAGTTTGATTTTTATCCAAATTAATTGTACTCAATGCAGAATTATCCATGATTTCTTGAACATTGGAAAACCATTTGCGTAAAATGAATCCTCCCTTGGTAAGCATTTGACAAAGTTCTTGTTGAATGTGAACTACCTCTTCCTTTGAATTTGCACCGGATAACAAATCGTCCACATAGAAGTCGCGAAGCGCTATTTCCGAACCCACTGGGTGATTGTTCTGCTCAATTTCGGCTAATCGACGGAGCGAACGAATAGCTAGGAATGCAGCTGATGCTGTACCGTATGTGACTGTCGCGAGCTCGTACGTTTTTATTTCATCAGTTGGATTATCTCGCCATAAAATGCGTTGGAGATGTCTTTGTGAAGGATCGACGAGGACTTGTCGGTACATTTTGGCGATGTCTGCGGTAATAGCGTATTTATGCATTCGAAACCGAAGAATAATGGAAACTAAATCTTGTTGTAATACAGGGCCTACCATTTGAATATCGTTGAGAGAAATGCCTGTTGAAGATTTAGCTGAGCCGTCAAAAACCACTCTGAGTTTAGTGGTTAAACTTGATTGTTTTATGACCGCATGGTGTGGTAGATAAAATGCTGATGAATTGTCGGATTGATTATTTTCTAGAGGGACAAGATTCATGTGGCCGAGTTCGATATATTCATGTATGAAGGTTGTATAAGAATTTTTCATATCTTGATTTCTATGAAATTTGCGTTCGAGTGCAAACAATCGTTTTTCAGCTTGAGCTCTTGATTCGCCTAAAGATAAGATACCGTTTTCTTTGAAGGGAATTTTAACGATGAAACGACCGTCTTCATTTCTGTGATGTGTGTTTAGAAAGTGTTCTTCGCAAGAAATTTCTTCTAATGAAGGGTAATTTTTATCAGAGCACTCTTCTATGTTCCAAAATTGTGTTAATTTTTCATTAAGCAAGGAGTCAATAGAGAGATTACACGACGTCGTACATAGCGGAGTTAAATTGGATGTTATGTGCCCTGAAACAATCCAACCTAACTGCGTTTTTTGAAACAATGGTTGATTTTTTCCTTGGTTTATTTGCCCAACGCAGAGAAGATCCCAAAATAGTTCGACGCCAATTAGAAGGTCAATTTTGTTCGAAGCATAAAAGTTCGGATCCGCTAATTTGATATTCTTGGGTATGTTAAGCTCATTAGCATTAATTGTTTTTGTTGGCAGTTGCTCTGTTATACGATCGAGGATTAAACAATCAGCGCGCCTTTTATATGAATTGTAGCAAGATTTAATAAGTACAGTAATTTTTGAATAGACATTTGAATGTGTTTGATTTATGCCTGATACTGGAATATTTACCGGTGTTGTTGGTAAATTCAAACGTTTAGCGAATGATTTTGTTATAAAACATGACTGCGATCCAGAATCCAGTAGCGCGCGACACTGATGATTGTTACCCGCAGCGTCAGAAATGTTTACAATAGCCGTAGAGAGTAAGACTTGTGTTGCGTTTAAAGAAGCGTGAAGGGAAGGAGTAAGTGTTACTTCTTGTGAACAATTTGATTGTGTTTGATTTTCGATCATATTAGGTGGACCCTCATGTGTGCGGTTTAAATGAAGTAGCGTATTATGTTTTTCGTGGCATTTTCGGCAGGAACCGGAAGAGCAAGTTTTTAAACTATGTCCCTTTCTTAAGCAATTCATGCATAAATTCCTGGATTGTACTTCTTTTATGCGATCTTCTATTGTAAGGCCTTTGAATTTCATGCAATTATAGATGGAGTGATCCTTATTGCAGAATGTACAAAATATTTTGTTTGCGGTGAGATGGGTGCTTAGTAAACATGCCTGGCGTTTTTGATTATTTGAATTGATTACTCTATTTGCAGGGATTGGTATTTGATTTTTCCGAGAAATTACTTCTAAAATTTCACATTTTTTCGTTAAGAAGGTGATTAGCTCTTTTAGAGTTGGTATTTTTTCCTTGCTTAAAGAAGATTCCCATTCCTTAATTGTGGATGAATCTAATTTATTGCAAATTATATAAATAATGAGGTCATCCCAATTGTCAGTTGGTCGGTCTAATGATTTTAAAATACGAACATGTTTTGTGACACCATCTACTATTTGACGTAATATAGCATGATTTTCTTTAAGCAGTACCGGTAAATCAAAAATAGATCGAATATGTTTATTCATGATAAGTCTTTTGTTATCGTAACGTTCCTTGAGCATTTCCCAAGCACAATCGTAACTTTTGTCTGTTATTTCCAAAGAAGAAAGAATTTCAGCCGCTTCTCCACTAAGTACTGATTTTAAGTATTGTAGCTTTTGAATTTTAGATAATGTTTTATTCGAATTGATTAAAGACTCGAATGAATTGTAAAAGTCGTACCATTCTTGATAATTCCCCGAGAATTTTGGCAGGTTAACTTCTGGCAAACGTAGAGAATTACGAAATGATTGTGAGTCTGGATTCGTGGAAGTCGACGCAGATGAATTTTGCTTAATTATTTTCTCAGCTTTACTGTTTAATTCATAGCATTGTTTCTCGAATTTCTCCCGCTCTTCTATTGCTTTATCCGAACCGTTATCTTCTTCCAGTATTTCTATTTGATCTTGAATATCATCATATTGCGAAAGAAGTAGCTTAAAATTAGATCTTCGGTCTTGCAATTCGAAAATATCTACTTTATTGTCTTGGAGTGAATCGATGTAGGATTTAAATCGCGTGACTGCCCGTTTGATAGTGCCTCGTTTGGCTTTGAGTTGTTTGATTTCATCCGCCATAGTTATAGTAAAGGAATAATAAGAAAGGAAGACAAAAAATTAGAGAAAGGATGATTGGAGACTAACCTGGTGGAAGACTCGCTGAAGACGTGAACTGCGTCTCGTGAATTGTGGACCGCTGCTGCACAGGCTCTCCTAGTTGATGCTCTGGACCGCTGCTGCACAGGCTGTGATGACACTATTGCACTGTTTCACATCCGACTACGAAGGACCATGTTAGGGTGTGTTGAGTTTTCTCAAAATTAAAATATTCACTGCTTTGAAAGTATTTATTTTAAATACAACACACGAATATTTACAATGTCTAAATAACTAAAACTATACGAACGGATGAGAATAACAAAGATGTTGAAAGATGTTGACTGTATGAAAGATTGTTACTAACTGTTGTACTATATGAAGATAGTGTTTTTCAACAATTTTGCCTCCAATCAAAATCAACCCCCACTAAAAGGGTGAGTGAGAGAAGGGGAAAGACAAGACTGACAAAATAAACTCAAGATCAAGCGAACATCTGCAAAACGTAAAATTTGGAAAATTGAAGCTAACATCTGCATAGGATTAGGAAAATTCCCAAATGGACCTTCCAAGAATAGGTATAATTAGGTATTTCTGAACGCTTGGGAGATTATCTTGTCGCGTCTCCTAAACTAACAAAGATAAATTTACATAGAATAATAATAAATTTGATCAACAATTTATAATGTTGCTAATGAAACGAACAGTAATGATGATGACATATTTCTACCGTGCGGGCGTTTACCAGGCGTCTCCACACGAACACTCATTGCTGACGTGGAGAGTGCACCACAGGGGTTACTTTTGTGCCATTTAAAATTCGGGATCGGATTGGATGATTTTTTTAATAAATCAATTTTATTACACAGATTGAATATTAACAATATTATTTTTTCCGAAATCGACATTAAAAAACACGACAACAGTCCCCGAAGTTAGCCAAAATAGATATAGCTAAAGTAAAACTTTTCAGACACGTATGTCAAAATTTAACTTTACGTACTCATCTGTCAAATTTGAATTAACCTTAATTTCTAACTTCTAAATCGCAAACTTTCTTACACTGGATATTCTAAATTCACATACCAATTAACTCGATGAAGACTACGTCTAACTAATTATTTTGAAGTGGTAATAGGAATATTTGTGCTGTTAAATCATTTGACAGTACTATAACACGATAGCCGTCTCCATCGCAACATCTAGTATTCAATTGGGGTCCAGTTATATTGATTGATATTTTTACCTCTCGCTAAGAGAGGTATTGGTATCATGCTAAAAATCACATATCCAGATTTTAACGAATAAGCACGTTTCAAGGTCACTAGAATCCGATTCTAACATTTTTACAATGATGTCTGTGTGTGTGTGTGTGTGGATGTGTGTATGTGTGTATGTGTGTGTGTGTGTGTGTGTGTATGGCTGGATGTTGGACGGACGATTCCTCAAAAACTATAAGACATAAGACCTGTTTAACTACGAATTCCTCAATCTGACATTCCTGGGAAGAGCTGAAAAGGTTTTGGTAACAATTGAACAACCGGAAGTACTAGTTTTTAAAAGAAATTCTTCCAAATATTAATTTTTAAAAATTTTTGATATTACTAATTTTGAAGAACAAAATTCTACACCTGATACATTTAAATTTTTTATTATATCTTCTATAAATTTAGAGATAAAGACGCTATAATATATAGAATATCGGGATATAACAAGTCGAGTAGGCGAAACTACACTAAGGAAACCAGTTGGCAAATTCAAATGTTTATAACATAATTTGTAAATGACAGATTTCAGTGTCAAAAATAAACAGTTTTAGTGACATTTTGATAGCTTTTTCTGGGAAGTACATTTAATCTTTCTTATTGTTTTATTAATTAAATATTTGAAATTATAGGTAATATGCATGTATCCATCAGAAATGCCGCCAATCTGGTTAATGAATTGGAAGAATCTGTGACATTTAGAAACTTACTCATACAATGAAAAATAGATATAATTAGAATTATACGTGTGCAGAAGACATGTTAAATACAATAAGAGACAATATTTGGGTAAAGTTCTGTAAAATTTTGTTATAAAACGATGGTTTGATAGCAAAGTGCAATACAATACTTATATAGCCTAATATGGAAATGGCGAGAGGTCTTGTGCTGGCCACAACAGATTTTTTATTGTTGTAATCAAGGTTGCATTATTGTAAATAAGCATTTCTTTGTTGTAATCAAAATTTCTTTATTTATTTCTTTGTTTGTAATAAAAAAAAAATCAAAATCAAATCAATATTATTTTAATTCAATGTAGCGGGGCCCCTAAAAGGCGCGGGGCCCATAGGCAATTGCCTACTCTGCCTAATGGGAAATCCGGCACTGTCCAAGTCTACAAGAATTTAAAATAATATTACCTAATATTCCAAATTTTTATTATTTACTAATTCTTCCTTCTTTTGTTTTAGATATCTACAATATTTTCCTGAAAAATAACTCGTCCACATAAAGGTATTTATATAAATAAAATATTTAAATACAACCTACGTCATTATATTTAATCACGGATTAGAAGATCGTATTACGATAAAAATGAGAGATTTCAATGTTAGATTAAGAGATAAATCCCGTGTCAATATTAAAGTTAAATTTTAATATATGAGTGAAAGTTTGTAAAACTTTTGGGTATCGTGGCATTCTTTCCTCTCTTTCTACACGCGTCGACGTCCTTGTCGGCTCGACGCTCTTTGAGAGCACCGACATCTGTCTACAGGCGGCCGAAGCTCGCACATATGAGCGCATATGTGAAACTGGTCGATATTGATGTGTGCTGCCTCACAAAAATGCTCTACTTTTAAACACAAAACAAAATGAGAACTTTTTACAAACTTTCAAACTTTCCCGCCACGCGTTTTCAACTTGCTGCATTTTTAATTACAGGAAAATAATTGTAAACGATTAAAGGGTTGTTTACAACTTATTACAAAACTTTTATTGAATGAGTATATAAACCTTGAATCTTTATTATTTTCAAAATATTGGAATTTTTTTTTAATAAATAATGTTCTCTAGATTTATGATGGTTATAATATTTTCATGGTTATTTATAATTTTGTATTATTATTCATGTACATCGGGAGGGCCAAGTATAATGAAATGCTTAATACAGTAGACTAGATTCTCTACACTCGTAAATCGAATTAGCAAGAGATATTTGAATTTGTTCGAATAAGAGAGAATTTTAACTAGAGTAAAAGAAAATTAAATATTTTTTAAAAAGAGTATGTATATGCAATAAAAAAAATTATTGTGGCCAGCACAAGACCTCTCGCCACGTCCATATTAGCTATATAAGTAAGTACATATTGTATTTAACATTTCTCAGACGACGTTTTTAATGTAGCCCCAAACAAAAAAAATCAAGTGGAGTTAAATCGGGTAAACGAGGAGGCCACCTATCAAAAACCTTTAACTACTAAAGAAGATTGCCAACATAGGGTACGAACAGCATTTAACAACATGTCTCCTCGGATGATAAAAAATGCTACACAAGAAGAAGTATTGAAGTGAGTAACGATGTGCTTACATATGAATGGAGGACAGTTTGTATTAAATTAATCATAGTTTTGTATTTAGAATTTATTTGTTTTTTCCATGGCTTACTTATCCGTATTAATAAAATAATTATACTCAGATTACATGTTTTTCTAATTTACTGAAATTCTAACAACTTTCAACATAGGACATGTTACATAAAGTACCCTTATTTTTTGCGGTAGAACACATTTATGTAATAAAAAAGGGGGGTTCCATTTAAAAAATTGTGCCGGATTTCAGACAAAAAATCAAAAAAAGTTGAATAACGCCAGAAGTAGTTGATCATGAGTAAAATATTTTTATTGCGTCATATGTTAAATTTTCCGCTGCATTCAATGGTAAAAGAAAATATAGCGTATTCCATTTAAAATAAGAAAGTTGAGGTCAATTTCCGGTCAAACCAGAAGTGCTGCTGGTTTGAAAATATTTTAGTGTAAACGGGCATGTAGGATAACCCCTAGATACCAAATTTCGTTAAATTATATTAAATAGTATTTAAAATATAGATAGCGTAAGCTCGTCCTGAGACACCTGTATATATATATATATATGTATCTATAATTTTAAATATTTAATTAATAATAATAAAAAAAAATATTAAATGTAATTCCTAGAAAAGCCTGTAAAATATCTGGATATTTGACATTGACATTTGTCTGTCAATTACAAACATTTTAATTATTCGACTGTTTCCCTGGAGTTATTTGGGTTGTGAAATTTATTACAACGTATTATTTTATCTATCTATCTATAGAAGATATATTAAAAAAGTTCAATGTATCGTATAGAGAATTTCATACTCTTTAATATTTGTAATAACATAAATTTCCAAGAAAATAATATTTAAAAGATTTTTTTTCAAGAAAGTAGTACTTAAAATTGGAAATATGTAGCGCCTGTTGGGATCGAACCCGGTTCCCCCAGGTTCGCGACCAGACACTGAGGCACGCGGCCACGGGACCCCATATATATATATATATATATATATATGTCAAAGAATTATTCGATGAAGAGAAAAATTCAAAACACAGAGAGGTTGTTTTACAGAAAGTCGACTATTTTGTTTGATCAAAAATAAAATGGCTCTACTGCTGCCACCAAAATGTACAAGTATAATAATCATTTTTATATTATTATTTATATTTCAAATTTACATTTAAAGTAATTTCTGATGTTGCAAGCTTACCAGTTTGAGAATAAATAAACAATTAGTATAACGGAAGCAGTACATTAATTGAAGTTATAGCAACGAACCAATTGCTGCGCTGAAAAATATATATATGATTCAACTACAGTTCAGAAGACACAGTATTGATACGTCCCCTACTATAATATCTGAGATAGAGAAGCGTATCGAAGGTAGCGCGTAGCTAAGACTGCACTATTGAACAATGAACGCAAATTAATAAGAATTTAGAAAATAGTGTTTTTTCTATAGCAGATTTTAAAATGTGCTTTGTTCTACTCGAAATAGTTAACTAAGTGACATTTTAACCGCAAAGGTAGATACAATAATACTTTAACAGCAAGGGTAGATAAAGAACTTTTTTATTTAACTAAAAACACATTATACATTTTGGCGATTAATATGATATATAACTTCAATTGTATAAAGATGAATAAAATGAAATTGTTTTCAAACAAATTCTATAACTACCACGCTATACTGAGATTTTTAAATTGTTCTTAAATAATTTAATTTATAATCGGTTTTTCTAATTTTTGCTCTTTAAAATCTGCTATAGAAAAAAATAGAATTTTACACACGACGATAAAATTAAATTATCGATATAAATTTAATATTTTTTTTTTTATAAATCCCAAAGCCTTTAATAAACATAATACCTTTGTTACACGGTTCATATTTCAAATGTATGTAACTGAATAGTCAATGTCGCTGTCAAAAAATAATCACTTCAAATTAATAATTATGACATTTTAAAGAGAAAATGGTAAATAAGGCAATAGTTATATGTAAAGTAACATAATATATTTAGCACAATTAGTGAATACGTAGGTATGTATTTTAATTAATAAGAATTAAATTGCGGGAGGTATTGTGTTGGCCACATCAGATTTTTGAAAATTTAAACTAATTAATTAAGTTGACATCGATTGGATTCAAATCCGAACAGTTCGAACCACAACTTGTCACGGTATCCCATTATAAAAAAATCTGTTGTGGCCAGCACAAGACCTCTCGCCATTTCCATATTAGGCTGTATAAGTATTGTATTGCACTTCGCTTTTGAACCGTTTTATAACAAAAAAATACAGAACTTTACTCAAATATTGTTTTTATTGTATTTAACATGTCTTCTGCATACATATAATTTTAATTATATCTATTTTTCATTGCATGGGGAAGTTTCTAAATGTTAGAGATTCTTTCAATTCATTAACCAGATTGGCGGTATTTCTGATGGATATATGCATTTTACCACAATTTTACTTATAATTTCAAATATTTAATTAACAAAACAATAAGAAAAGTTAAATATACTTCCCAGAAAAAGCTATCAGAATGTCACTAAAACTGTTGATATTTGACAATGACATGTGTCATGTTATAAACATTGGAATTTGTCAACTGGTTTCCTTAGTGCCTTGGCCTCTGCGATTAGTTTACTCTATAAATTATAGTGTCTTTATCTCTAAATCTATACAAGATATAATAAAAATTTTAAGTGTATTAGATGGGGAATTTTATGTTTTTCAATATTTAATAAAAAAAAAACACCAAAAAATTATATTTAGAAGATTTTTTTTAAAAAACTACTACTTCCGGTTGTTTCATTGTTACCAAAACCTTTTCAGCTCTTCCTAGGAATGTCAGATTGAGGAAACTGCAGTTAAATATTTTTTAAGTCTTATAGTTTTTGAGGAATCGTCCCTCCAACATCCATCCATACATACATACACACACACATACACACACACACACACACACACACACACACACACACACACACACACACACACAGACAGACAGACATTTTAAAAATGTTATAATCGGATTCTAGGGACCTTAAATCGTGCCTATTCAATAAAATTTGTCGAAAGTGTTTAGTGACAAACTTTCAGTGACTGTGTCTCCAAATCACATTGACCGCTGCCATCGCACAGGTAGGCGCAACTTCGACACTCGCACTATCTCTACTCAAAATCCCAAACCTCGCCCTATAATTGTTAAGTTCACCTCATTTAAGATACGTGATACTATAATAAAAAATAGAAGGAACTTACGTGGTTCAAAAATTTCAATAAAGGAGGATTTAACAAAAAACAGACTCAATCTTTTGAAATCAGCTGCGGACAAATTTGGGTATAAAAATATATGGTCCAGAGATGGTGTTATAATGGGTAAAATTAACGGCACTATTAAAAAAATTACACATTTGGATATGTCATAGTTATTTGTGTTAAAAATACTTACTTCAATTCTGTAATTATTAATGTGGAGCGTCTTTATAATGCTTATTTGTATACATATTTTGTTTGTTCTATTCATCACAATTTTATATTTGTTTATATTTGTTATCAATAGTATTTGTTGTAATAGTAGTATTGTTCACATTCTGATTATTGTTAATAATATTTGTATATCACATTTTTAACTATTTACAACTAACGCCATTTTTATTTCATTTATATTTTCAAGGTTTCATTTAACTTCGTTGTTTGGTTCTGTTTCGCTTGCGCAAACATAAAAAGCTCGCATTACACTGCAAAATTTTTTATTTGAATAATATTGTATTTTAATTTTATTTATAAATTATTAACAGTTTATTTTTATGAATATATATTATCAAAATGTTAGAGGATTGAATACCAAAATTAGCTCATTTTATAATAATTGTTGCGCATCCAACTTTGATTTAATCTGTCTCACTGAGACCTGGCTGAATGACAGTGTTTTTAATAATGAATTATTCACTTCATCTTATAATGTCCACAGAGCTGACAGAAATTTTCTTCGAAGTGGTAAGAAGACTGGTGGAGGCGTTCTATGTGCTATTCACTGTAAATATAAATTTTCTCCAGTTAATGTTACAATTCATCCATCCTCATTTTCTGATATTTTATGTTTAAAACTAGCGCTTACTTCTCACTCTTTTTTCTATGTTGTTATTGTCTATTGTCCTCCTCCTATATCTCTCGAACAAATAAATTATGTATTTGAAGCTATTGAATCCATTTCACCACTATTAAATAACAATTTCATAATAATCGGCGATTTTAATATTTCTTCCCTTTCTAATATTCTTCTCCCTTCTTCACCTACTAACAATGTCACAAATGCTTTCGAAAACTTCTTATCATTTTTAAATGCCACACAATATAATCAAATTAAGAATGTCAATGATAGGATACTTGATGTTGCTGTTTCAAATTTATTTTGTTCAGTTTCACATTGCAATGACCCACTTGTCAATGAAGACCCTCTTCATCCATCACTTTTTATAAAAATGAACTGCAACAATACTTTTAACCTTAATAACTCTTCTCTTAATAATTCTATGAATTACAGTTTCAGTAAAGGTAATTTTGATTTACTCTATGAATTATTGTCATCAGCAAATTGGAATGAGATATATACAATTACAGATGTTGATGAGGCACTTGAGAGATTTTATGCCATATTATATGACATACTTGATAAAAGTATACCTAAAATCAAACATTCCTGCTCTTCTTATCCTCCTTGGTTTACCGCTGATATTATAAAAAAAATAAAACTAAAAGACAAATATCACAAACTATATAAAAGCAATAGTGATGAAAATTATCTTGTAGAATTCAAGAAATTACGTGGTCTGATTAAAAAAGAAATAAATATTCAACATGTAAAATATATATCTAATATTGAACACCAAATTCACACCGATAGTAATGCATTTCGGAAATTTATTCAAAGCAAAAGGCAATCATCCCGGATTCCAGGTATGATGCATCTACAAGATAAAACTTTCATAAACACTGCAGATATTGTTCAGGGTTTTGCTGATTATTTTTCTGAACAATATAATAATGATCACTCCCACCCTGAACAACCTACATTTACCAACAACATCGGTATCACATATATTTCTACAATCACTGAGGATGAGATTTCGCAAGCCATAAAGTCACTCAAGCCGTCACGCAACCCTGGTCCTGACTTTCTTCCTTCTTATGTCCTTAAAGCCTGTTCTCATATTTTTCTTAAACCTCTCCATTTTCTTTTTAATCTTTCTATTTCTCAAAACAAATTTCCTACTTCTTTAAAACGATCTCTTATTATTCCCATTTTCAAATCTGGTGATCCAACTAATATGTCAAATTATCGTCCTATAGCTATCCTATCTAATATTTCTAAAATTTTTGAATCTATTATTTACAAACATATATATAATTCCGTTCAACATCATATATCCGTGCATCAACATGGATTTTTTAAAGGCAGATCAACCACTACCAATCTAATTAACTTTACTGAAACTGTACTGAATTCATTACATGATGAAACGCAAGTTGATGTTATTTATACGGATTTTTCGAAAGCATTTGATCGTATTAACCATAATGTCTTACTGCATAAGTTAAATGATAACTTTCAATTTTCTTCTGATCTGCTTCAACTTACCTCTTCTTATCTCAGTGGTCGGGTTCTGTCTGTTTCTTATAATAATTATAAATCTAAGTCTTTTACAGCTACTTCTGGTGTTCCTCAAGGTTCCAAATTGGGTCCTTTACTGTTCTTGCTCTTTATTAATGACATTGTTAATTCAGTTCAACACTCTCACGTCTTGTTATATGCTGATGACTTAAAGATTTTTAAAACTATTAATTCTATTGAAGATGCTAAGCTCCTACAGGCAGATATTAATAACATTTCAGCTTGGTCTGTAACCTCTAACCTTTTTTTAAACTACAGTAAATGTAAAATAATGAGCTATTTCGTCAAAAAAACTATTTACAAATATGATTACAAAATAGACTCTCATACTCTTGAAAGGGTCATACAATTTAAAGATCTTGGTGTTTTATTTGATGAAAAGCTCAATTTCATTAAACACATATTACAAACTGTTAAATCTGCTTACAAAAATTTAGGTTTTATTATTAGAAATACACAATACTTCGTTCATATTTCAACTCTTAAGAAACTATATTTCTCGTTCGTAAGAACAAAACTGGAATATTGTCAGCAAGTTTGGTGTCCCATATATAATAAATACAGCCATGTTATTGAATCTATTCAACGCAAATTTATTAAATTTTGCTTCTTCAAGCTTCACAGATATTATCCTAGTTTTGATACTGATTACAAAGATTTGTTGTGTGAATTTAGTATTGTGTCTCTTGATACTCGAAGAAAAATACAATCATCAATGTTCCTTTATAAAGTTTTGCATTGTATTATAAATGATCCCGTAATCCTAGGTAAAATTCCTTTCTTAGTTCCTAGGCATAATTCCCGATTTAAATATACATTCTACTGTAACACTCCTCGAACGAACTATGAAGTAAAGTCACCTATTCGTATGATTTGTTTTAATTTTAACAATTTACCTGAATATTTCGACATTTTCGTCGGCTCGATTGTAAAGTTTAAAAATGCTTTATACAATTATTATATTCATTAACTACTACTATTCATTACAATACATTATCTTAAACAGCTATATGTATTATTAAGTTCTGGGTTTTTTTTTGTGTCATTCTATTTGTTAACTACTTGTGTCATTAAACATGTTAAATTTGTTTTATTATAGTCAACCTGTAATTGGGGTCTTGAACCCTGTTGGTCAGACTAACAATAAATAAATAAAAAAAAAAAATCTGGATATGCGAATTTTAGCATGAATCCAATACCTCTCTTAGCGAGAGGTAAAAAATTAATTTAAATAATTATCTTAAAGACAGATTAAAGTCAGAAGAATGTTTAACATATTACTTGTTCTTTACATTAAATTTTAAAATATTTCTGGCCCATTTAAAACAATACGAAAAACACATCGCTATTTCCCCATATTATCCGCCTAATTTATCCTCAACTATTTTCCCAGCCCACTTCGCACGTGTTGTGAATAAATCTCAAGTTTTAACTGAATTTGTCAAAAATCCCGCATTTTCTGGCTGCGGGAACAAATGGTCCTTGACGAGCGCATTCATTTGTCACCGCCCGGAGCCGCCGCCGCCGCCGTGGTGGGGGGCGTGACGTCACGTCCGGAGGCGGGCCGGAAGCGCGACGCGGGCGGAAGTACCACGTGACTGCTACTCTCGTTATGTCATCCGTCATCGAAACTCGTGCTCGCCACGTGGTGCAGGTTAGGAGAAGGAATGTTTGGAAAATAAACAGATAAACAGAATGGAATAATAAAGGGAAATGGTGTTTGTGGAGTAGATGGAATTGTCATTATATTTGGAATGAATATTAATTATTTAAAATATTAACATATATATGTCATTCTAATTTTTGTACATAGAAAAATTCTAAATAATATCTAAAATGTTCAGGAAACTGTTTTATGAAAAAATATATCATCACGGTTTGTTACCCGTTTCTGGGTGTGCCATTCTGCTTCATCACAGATATCGGTAATGATGATGACATAACTGTACCGTGCGGTCGCTTATCAGGCGTAACCTCACGGGCACTCATTCCTGACGTGGAGAGTGCACCACAGGGATCACTTTCGTGCCATTTAAAATTCAAAATATTTGGCGTCGGTTGGGATCGAATCTGGTTCCCCTTACTTGCGACCAGACATAAAATTTTAATATTTTTTATAAGAATGACGAATTCTGATAATTTTGGTACCCGAGTACCCGAAACAACTACCCGGATAGTACCCTTTACCCGTTAATTACCCGATACCCTTTAATTACCCGTTATCCTTTAAGAACATATACATAATTCGTTAATTTGTTAATTACCAGTTACCTTTATATTAACAGTTTACTTTTAATAAAATTTATTATTATTGTTTACATATATTTATTAAATAAGAAGTAATACAAATAAATAATATACTCAATACTTAACATAAATTAATTATGGTGTGCTAATAAAAAGCTCTTCTTTTAGATACAATGTTTCCGGCAGCTGAAAACTGTTCTGGTAATTAAAGGGTATCGGGTAATTAACGGGCATCGGGTATATTTCGGGTAATCGGGTAATAAATTTTATACCCGGGTACATTATTATCGGGTAGATTCCGAGTACCCGGGTACCCATCGTCATTCCTAATTTTTTATATACAACCGGTAAATAATATTAACTTTATTCTTATCAAAATCATAACTTAATGCGCTTTATTATTTATCGAGAGAAATAAAGTACTCCCTAGGGAAATGAAGTACTCCCTAGGGAAATGAAGTGATTGAAGTCCATTGTTAATTGATATTGATTAACAGATAAGGAATATTTTCAATTATATTAATTTTGGAAAAAAATATGATTTTTGTAAAATTAAATTTAAAATAAATAGTCTTTCTTCGTTTATAGAAAAGGTGCTTCATTCTTGTTCCTTTCCGTTTGCATATAAAATATTGTATATAACACGGCAGTAAAGGGTCATTATTTGCCTCAGAATTCAATCTTCGCTCTCGACGAATAATGTCGAACTTTACTCCCTTGATACATAAACTACTATTACTATTTATGCACGTGACACGTGATCGCATGGTGCACTTTTATATTAAAAAAAATTATTGTAATGAAATTTATGTAAAAAATCTGATGTGGCCATCACAGTACCTTTCATTAATTCTATGTATTTTGTACAAATCCCATACCAAAAGTTCCTTAGAAAAGATTCTATAAATCCAGTAAAATTGTAACACGAACATATACTAGGTATAAATTCCATACCGAGAATTCGCGATGCAAGTTTAGACGTCAGCGCCGCTAGTGAAATTGTTTGAAGGGTATTGAGATCTGTCAATCTCATGTGTACTTTGTAATATTTTTGCATAATTTCTCTTATATTTGTGTTATACAAATTTAAGTGCTTTTATATACAATACTTTTGTATGTAAGCGTCGTTTTCATCTATAGGTATTCACTTACAAGGTTATGTAATGATTTCATTGTGATATTTTTATCATTTCAGTTTCACTGAATATTCAATAATATCGTAGTTGTTATTATATTATTATTATAAACCTACGTTTATATAAAAATTAAAAAATAAAGCGAAATTACACAAAAATATGACAAAGTAAATACCACGATTTACAATATACTGGTTATGCCACTTGTCATGTTTTTCATTGTTTCTGCTGGTCCGCTTGATACGTGTTTCCTTGAATAATCCGCTAGATGCGCTACGTGAGAACGACCCTACCAAAGCAAACTATTTTTACATAAAATATAAAAAATGAAATGCATAATGAATTTATTTTTAATTTAAATTTATATATTTAATGGAAACCTGAATCAATACATTGTTAGAATTTAAAATTGGAAAAACTAAATAAATTGATAGAACCGTACGCTTCCAGATTTCCATTCGGTAATAATATCTTCTTCCCGAAAATGTTTTCGACAAACATCATTCAATTTTAATTCGCGATCATCTCTACTAATTGCACATTGCCATTTTTTAAAAAGTGATATATCAAGTGGAGCAGTAAACAGAGATTCTTTTTCAGTGAATTTCTTGTAACCTGTTTCACATCCAGGAATGAAACATTTTCTATTTAATTTTCTTTTCATTTTGCATTAATTGGAATATCTTTCAACAAAATATTTATATTGCATTACATATAATACGAATATGTACTTCAAAACCAGTTTTATTTACCTTTCTATAAGATAAAAAATGTAATATTTTCAAAATGACATGCAAATGACAGATGTCAGTTGGGTCGTTCTCACGTTGCGCCTCTAGCGGAAAAAAACGGGGAAACACTTATCGCTTTGGACCTTCGTTTTGTGCAGAGTGGCACAACCAGTATATTTTAAATCGTGGTAAATACCGAGATTGACAGATGTCAATACCCTCCAAGCTAGTTCACTAGTGGCGCTGACGTCTAAACTTGCATCGCGAATTCCTTGGAGAAGATTCTATAAATCAAATAAAATTACACTATGTAAATTTTACTTGACACTGATATCTGTTAATTAGAATTATTTGTTTCCCTGGTTATAGCAAAGCTGGCTGATTTATGAAAGTTAATCTCTTTATAATTCTGAAACTCGATATCTATTGAATATGAAGGAAAATATATAACCATATCGTACAAAGAATAAAATATTCTTTCATATAGATAATCACATAAAAATGTCAAAAAATGATATTTAACTGCGTGTTTTCGGGAAAAACTGTTAAGTACTTCAAATAAGGGACCAATAAGGGTTCACCAAATATAACCAAAATCTAATTAGGCTTTCATAGGGATGTAAAGAAGAGGAATAAGAAATAATAATAATTTTTAGAATGGGGGATTACACTATTTTTTTTTTTATAATTTCATCTGAAAATATTAGGAAAACTATGACTATTGATGAAAATCCGGTGAAAAAAATTCCTATTAATAAGCGAGTTATGGTCTCCCGAATTTTGAAAAGATTGACGTGACGTCACATTTATGTGTATTTATATCAAACTGTTTTCATCATGGACCTAAATGTTCTTGAAATATATCCTATTTTAAGTTATATTTACATAAAAATAAAATGAATATTATAACACTGTATAAGTCTACATACTTTATAACTACAGGTGTATTTAAATTATTAAGTTTAATGCAAGAAATTTATGTTAAAATAAAAACTGTTTGGAAACTGCAGTACAGGAATGTTAGCCCCTCCTTTCGAATTTGAATTTCTTAACTTCCATTAGTAGTAATCCCCACCTCCTAACACGCTATTTGTAATGCATGTATAGGCGGTTTTTCGGTCGCCAATTAAAATATCTTCATATTAGTGTCGAAGCGCTATAACAAAAAACCCTTTATTTCCGAAATATTTCAATTATACCATTTAATTTTTTTTATTAATATTCGTTATTCAGCATATACATTCGTATTTTTTTTACTATTTTCCTTTAATTCGACTGAGCTGTAATCCCCCATTGTAATATTGGAGTTGTCGTCGGAGAAATTTTTGTCACACACACACACACACACACACACACACACACACACACAGACACACATACAGACATCATCGTAAAACAAGTAAAATCGTATTCTAGGGGTTTTAAAACGTCTTTATTTATTAAAAACTCACCACCGAATTTTTTGACCAAAGACAGTACCTTCTTCACCTAAAGGTAACGGAAGGTAAAAATAATAAATCTAAACTAATTAATTTCAAATTTGAAATTTATGTAAAAAATATGCAGTTCCACAAAAACGTCCATATTTAATTATGGATACTTTTATTTTATTTATTATCTAAAGTTCTTGACAATATGTTATTCACATCTAATATATTTATTATATTTATGTGATATAAAATTCTTTGGAAATGTGCTGTGGATAAACCACTACAGATTCGAAACGTCCAAATGTTAAAAATAAAGAAATTCTGGATCACCAAGGCCTTCGTTTTATCTACGACAAAAAATATATAGAAATAGTATATTATGTGGCAAGTGCGTGAAGCTGAAATTTTTATATGAGGGTGGAGATTGCGACACGAGCCGAAGGCGAGTATTGCAAACCACCCGAATGTAAAATAGGCTTCACACACGTGTTACATACTATACTTTTTCTACGACCTTGCAATAAAATATATTTTTTCTTCACATTGTTATTCTTTTAACGTAAAGCCTCTGTATTATCGACTTGTGTAACCATGGTTACCAATGTTACGGGTGTTTAGCAGCTTTGTTTTATTAAAATACAATTCAGTTTGTAATATTTAAAATAATGAACAGTGTGCAAAAAATCAAACTTCACACATAAAAATTGATACGTGAAGTACTCACTTCACGCATGGGAGTAGAAAAAAGTATCAATGCATACTTGTGGAAAATTTAATCTAAAAATGTAAGGCTGCTACAAAAGAATAAAATCTTGGTAAAACAACACACAGTCCCGTTGTACAATTCTCGTTGTCCACAAATTCTCCGGAAATTCATCCCGGCGCAATATTTCACTTTGCAGGCGAGGAGAGGCCGCAGAGCAAGCAGTTCCTTGTTGTGCATTCTAATATTTCATTTGGGTTTTTGAGCACGTGACGTATGTGCAATTAGCCGAGATGTACAACATTCCCTGGGATTGTTCTGAATATTAATTCCGAGGCCCCTGATTTCCCGCTGTCAGCCGGCTACGGCTACGGGCCAGGCTCCGGACTTCTGGACCCGGAGGCCGCACGGAAACTACACTGCTAAAATTTTCTGTAGTTTTTAACATGCGAAGTGGTGTGTGGGAGTTTGGGAATGAGGGAGTACAGTGAGGGCACTAGATAGTGGGACAGATGATTTGTGGTAATTATTGAATATTCCAAGTTACGACGTAAGTCTCATAGGACTTAGATGTATGTTTGGGATCATTATATAATTTGAAAGATGTACGAGCTCAGACTCATAATATTTCGGCCGGTTTACATTTTCAACAAACAAATTATGGCCAGCACAAGACATTCCGTCAATCCGATGTATTTTGTACAAATCCCATACCAAAAATTCTTTGGAAAAGATTCTATATATCATGTAAAATTGTAACACGAACATAATACAATTTTTTACAAATTCCATACCAAGAGTTCCTTTGAGAAGATTCTATAAATCCAATAAAATTATGTCATGAACATACACTATGTAAATTGCGCACTTGACACTTCATTCTTTCTTCTTCACCCCTTCTCTATTTTATTAGGCGTTGCTGTTTCTTACTCTTCTCTTTCACTCATTCCTGTCCAACGCATCTTCTTCACACAGATCTTCCTCTCTCAGATCTTCTGCTACACAGTCCTTCCGTCTTTTCTTTGGCCTTCCTCGTACTCCCGGCATTGAATCTTGAGGCGAGACTGCAAGCTGCAATAATTGCAAGTGCACTTGCGAGGAACACTATGATTTTTACCAATTTCTGATCCTATATTTTCCATCTTTAATTTTGCACTTGACATTGACATCTGTCAATTAGAATTTTTTGAATATATCAGCTATTTTCATGATAAAGCTAACTAGTTTTTAATCTCTTTATAATTTTTTCTATATCTATTGAATATGAAGGAAAATGTATAATCAAACCGTAGAGAGAAGAGCATTTTCTTTAATATTTATAATAAGATAATGTTTAACTGCGTTTTTTTTTTAAAAAAACTGTTAAAAACTTCAAATAAGGGTACATCCGGTAGTAGATTAATTATAACTAAAATCTAAATACCTTTTCATATGGATGTAAAGAAGAGGAATAGAAAGAATTACCTATAATTTTTAGAATTGTAGTATCGGAGTTATCGTCGGAGAAAAATTTGTCTCACACGGACACACACACACGCACGCAAACGGACACACACACACACACACACACACACACACACACACACACACACGTACGTACACGGACATACAGACACACATACAGACAGCATCTTAAAAATAGTAAATCCATATAGTAGGGACACTAAAACGTGCTTATTCATTAAAAACTCAACACCGAATTTTTTAACCAAAGACAATATCTTCCTTACCTCAAGGCGACGGAAGGTAAAAACATGTAAAAACAGAAATAATTTTTCTTTGAATCCGACCATGGGCATTGGAAGTATTTTGACAAACATACAGTAATTTGCGGTATCAACGTTAAAATGATTTTTTGTATTTTTATATTTTTGGGGCGTTTTAGTTTTGGCGTTCCGCGCAACGCGAGTATTTTGGCCTAAGGATCTATCGGCATCTTTAGGATTTAGTTATGTTTAGTGTAATCAATAATAATAATAATAATAATAATAATAATAATAATAATAATATGTTTAAATAAAATTAGTAGTAAAAATATCGAAGTATGTTCTTGTCCATATAAATGTTTATAAGTGTGAAAGTGTTTTGCGTTCATCCTCAGGTCAAAGATCAAGTCATCGTTCGGTAAAGAAGTCAACAATCTGAGATCAGACACCCCCGACACCCCCCACTCCCCCCTTTACAATACCTCTTGGTAAAAGTGATATTGGATTCATGCTAAAAATCGCATATCCAGGTTTTAGTGGATAAGCATGTTTTAAGGTCCTTAGAATTCGATTATAACATTTTTACGATGATGTCCGTGTGTGTATGTGTGTGTGAATGTGTGGATGTTAGAACTACGGTTTTTTAAATATTACAAGACTTAAAAAATATTTAACTGCAGTTTCGTCAATCTGACGTTCCTAGGAAGAGCTGATTAGATTTTGGTAACAATTGGACAACTGGTAGTAGTAGTTTCTGAGAAATATTTTTCTAAATATAAATTTTTGGAAATTTTTGTTATTACAAATATTGAAGAACATAAAATTCTCTATCTAATACAGCTAAAAAAATTGTTATATCCTGTTTAGATTTACAGATAAAGACACTATAATATATAGAATAATCGGATGCTAAACTACACTAAGGAAACCAGTCAAATGTTTATAATATAGTAATGTTTATGACATATGACAGCACTTTCTGGGAAGTACATTTAATCTTTCTTATTGTTTTATTAATTAAATATTTAAAATTGTAGGTAAAATGCATATATCCATTAGAAATACCGCCAATTTTGTTTATGAATTGGAAGAATCTCTGTCATTTAGGAACTTTCCCATACAATGAAAAATAGATATAATTAGAATTATATGTGTGCAGAAAACATGTTAAATACAATAAAAAACAATATTTGGGTAAGGTTCTGTAATTTTTACCTCCCGCTACCCTTGGTAAGGGAGGTATAGGGATCGTGCTAAAAATCACTTATCGAGATTTTAATAAATGACCACGTTTTAAGGTCCCTATAATCAAATTTTAACATTTTCAAGATGATGTCTGTATGGGTGTATGTGTATGGATTTTGTCTTCGCTCTAATTCAAATACTATCATTCAGAAAATTCTGAAACCTTGTATTTCAAGAAGAAGCTATTAGATATTGGTGGTAATTGGACAAACGGAAATGGCACTTTACTTGAAGCTCATAATGGTTTTTCTTCAAAAAATAACATTAAATGCCATTTTTTCGCATTTTGTCATTATGAAAATTAAAGAATATTGAATTTTCTACAAGTATACATTAATACTTTTCCTATATATTTTACAGATAAATTTAAAAATCATTTTTACCTCCCACTACCCTTGGTAAGGGAGGTATAGGGATCGTGCTAAAAATCACATATCGAGATTTTAGTAAATGACCACATTTTAAGGTCCCTAGAATCCAATTTTAACATTTTCACGATGATGTCTGTGTGTGTGTGTGTGTGTGTGTGTGTGTGTGTGTGTGTGTGTGTGTGTGTGTGTGTGTGTATGTGTGTATGTGTGGATGTGTACAAATTTTGTTTGCACTCTAACTCAAATACTATCATTCAGAAAATTCTGAAACCTTGTATTTCTACCCTAATCTAATAGGAATAGAAGCCATTAGATTTTGGTGTAAATCGGATAAACGGAAATGGTACTTTACTTGAAGCTCATAATGGTTTTTCTTCAAAAAATACCATTAAATGCCATTTTTTCGCATTTAACGTCATTGAAAAATTATAGATTATTGAATTTTGTACAGGTATACATTAATACTTAATAATTAGTAAAAATTAAATTGCGGGAGGTTTTGTGTTGCCACATTAGATTTTTTTGTTATAAAACGACGGTTTGAAAACGAAGTGCAATACAATACTTATATAACATAAAATGGAAATGGCGAGAGGTATTGTACTGGCCACAACAGATTTTTAGTGTTGTGTGGAAGTTAGTAAAAGTTGTAATTTTGCTTGTAACAGCGTAGCCTTCAACCCTTGCTTCATATATTCACCCTCGGACAGTGGCTAGCTAACCCTTCCTCTGCTTGTTACCCGCACCCTCATTTCAACAATGCGACAGTATCTTACCCGTTCATCTCATATCTCCATCTCTCTTTCAGAGGCACCTCTTTCGTTAATCAGGCATCTTTTACCTCTTCTGTCTTTCTCTACTCTGCCGTCTACTTTATCTCGCCCTTTGTAATTAAACTAACAACCCGGGTGGACATTGCACAAAAATGCATCGAGATGTCGTTATCCGCACTTGCGGATGCGAATGGAGTATGGAGTATGTGTGGGGTGGGGAAGGGGGAGGTGTTTTAGAGGGGATTAGAGGATTGAGGAAGGTTCCAGAGGGTGTCTTTACTGACTGGACACTACTGTTATCGTCCGTGAAATTTAAACGGTGCTTTGTTCTAAAGGTTGTGATTTATAGAAGGTCATCTCTTTATAAATACTCCTATTATTTTGAGGAGTTAAAAATAGTTTCTAACTAACTTTGATACTATGTAGCTATATTCTCCACGGAACTATCAGAACTACGTATAAGATATTGACGGGTGCAAAGGTGTACAAGTGTTACCGACATACCAACCTGTGGACAAAATGTTATCAGAAGTAATATCACAAGACCTCCTGATTTTATGGATAATATTTTATTTTACAAGGAGGAGTTTTACCTAATGTCAGCCTGCTTGAGTGATTTTTGCTTAAAAGCAAAATGGGTGATTTTAAATAAAAGTTTATCTGAGATAATCTGAGAGGTCGTGTGGTATTTGGTGAAATAAATTCCAAAGACAACGCAAAATGAAACTTGACACATTAATTGCCACACTGACAGTTATAAACAATAACTGTTTATTTACTAGGTAACGGAAAATTTTTGTGGTAACTGGGTTTTATCAGTATAATACTGTTCCCATTGGTTGAATTTTCAAATGTTTTGCATCATGATTGGTTAAAAACTAGTCGTTGGAATTTGTCAGAAGTAATATCACAAGATCTCCTGATTTTATCAATAAATTTTTATTTTGCACGAAGTTTTTTTTTGCTTAGCAACAAACACGAAAGCAAACTGCATGGTAAATCCCGACTCCGAAGGAGGAGGGGTTTTACCTAATGTCAGTTTTCTTGAGTGATTTTGCTTAAAAGCAAAAAAATGAGTGCTTAAAAATAAAAGTTTATCTGAGAAAATCTGAGAGGTCGTGTGGTATTTGGTGTGATAAATTCCAAAGACAACGCAAAATAAAAAACTTGACACATTAATTGTCCCTCTGACAGTTATAAACAATAATTGTTTATTTACTTGGTAGCGGAAAATTATCGGGGTAACTGGATTTTATCAGTATAATACTGTTCCCATTGGTTGAATTTTCAAGTGTTTTGCATCATGATTGGTTAAAAACTAGTCGTTAGAATTTATCAAATAAATCCATGTACCTAGGTAATGCAATATGCCCAAATATTAATAACAAAACTGTATTTCAAACACATGTTAAGTGAACAAGGAAACCATTAATAAAAAAATCTGTTGTGGCCAGCACAAGACCTCTCGCCATTTCCATATTAGGCTATGTAAGTTGTATTTAACATTTCCAGTGCACACAACAAAAAATTCTAATTACATCTATTATTAACATATTTCTATATTTTTTAATCCATTCTTCCAATTCATTGACGAGATTGGCGGTATTTCTGATGGGTATGCAATATATGTATCTATAATTTTAAATATTTAATTAATAATAAAATAAGAAATATTGAATATACTTTCCAGAAAAAGCCTTCTGTAATGTGTATCGGATTTTTGATACTGACATTTTTCTGTCAGTTATTATTATTTACAACGGATTATTTCATATAGATATTTATAATTCTCTATCTCTGAATATATAGAAATATTTAATAAAAATATTCAATATATCAGATAGAGAATTTTTATTCTTTAATATTTGTTTTTTAAGAAACTTTACTTTCGTTTGTCTAATTGTAACCAAAACCTTTCCAGCTTTTCCCATTAATGTCAGATTGGAATACGTAGTTAAATTGGTCTTTAATCTTACAAAATGCAGAATTAGAGAAACCGTCCCTAAAACATCCAGACCCACACATATACACATATACACACACACACACTCACGTCATTGTAAAATGTTCAAATCGGATTCAAGTTACCTTAAAACGTGCTTATTTGCTAAAATATGGATATGCGATTTTTAGCATGTATCCAATACCTCTCTTAGCGAAACGTATTGGATTTAAAAATAAATATAATTATTGGTATAACAAATTTAATAAATCTGTATTAGTTTATTATTAGCAATGAAACAATAGGGTCTACAGTTACTTTTCCCAGGGGCGGATCTAGTCTAAGACTTTAGGGGGGAATGATGTAATTTGCAAATTTTTGGCGAAGTGCACTACAATACTTATATAACATAAAATGGAAATTGCAAGAGGTATTGTGCTGACCACAGTAGATTTTTTTTCTTGGATTCTTCCTGTATTTAGACTTTTCTTTTAATGTTTATTATTATTATTTTAGGTAGAGTATATTTCCTTGTTTCCTGTTTTATTAATTATAGCAGTAGATTAATTATTATTTTTTTTTAGTAGTTTTTATGTTATCTTCACACTTTTGTTTTTTCTTAGGATCAATTTCATAATTAATATTAGATAATAGTAGTTTCATTAATTGTCAATATTAGTTCTATTATCTATTTTCCAGTATATAAAATGTACGTGCTTATACAGGCTGGCGCGCTTAAGACGATCCACCCTTAATAACTTTGAAACGAATTATGATAGACATACCCGGTTTACGCTAAATGTTTTAACATCTAGGAGCCCACTTTTTTTTTATTCACTAATCTCATCCCCACTACTCTCAACTTTTAAATCTTAAATGGCAATATACCTCTTGTGACATATCAAATGACAGCTCTTGAAAAATACTATACAGGTATGTCAATAAATTGATATTTGAATAAACTGTTTTAAAGTTAGAAACAATAGTTTATAAAAAAAAAAATGGATTAGTCAAAGGAGGCCAACTTATTTTCCCGCTAGGTCCCCTGATCTGACACCCAACGATATTTTTTTTGGGGATATTTAAAATTAATTATTTATAAAACTTCACCTGTTAATCTCGAAGATTTAGAAAATAGAATTATACCCAGATCATTCAAGCAGCCAATGCAACTAGATGTGTGACGTCATGTACTGCTACGTTTGCAGAGGTTTTAGAATCTTTATGAAAGGAGTTATACAGATTGCAATCTGTATTATCGACATGCTAATGAACTGTCAAGTCTACAAAATAAATAATATTTTAGTCACTGTCCATTTCTATTTAAATTATTTTATAATACTAACCTTATTTATACTTATGTATGCCATATAAAGGCAATAAATGTCGAATTTCAAAGAAATGTACCGATTTCTTCTGATTGATTAGAAGTGCTACCTTTGGGAGATTCACAGATTTTGTGTTTGCTTTAACGGTCAAGTTGCGTCGTTGCGTTGCGTTTACCATTACTTTATTATAAATAGCCCTTTACAACGCACAAAAATGTTTCAAACACGATACAAATATTTTTCAAATTGTCAAATAATAACTTTGACAGTATAAACATGCAAATTATCAATGTTGCCAACTATAGCAACAATTAAACGAATAATATGACGTTGATGTACATTATTTATATATTATTCATGTCATATACGATAAGTAATGAACTTTACTATTCATCTTAATAATAATTATATAAGGCTATACAGTTTTTGACGGTTAAAAATGATTGAAATTTTATTTCATTTTTCACTATTAGTGATTTTAATGCATTAAGGTTTTTACACTAAGTGATGACGTGCATTGGCTGCTTGAATGATTTGGGTATAGAAGAGAGTGTCAAGCAATTCCAGGAGAAACATTTGGCGGGTGCAAATAGGATTTAGTGATAGGTTGTATCATTGTTTAGGTGTAAATGGTGCTCAATTTGAGAATTTGTTATAAGGTTTTAAATTAAATTAAAATTACATGATTGTTTCTTACTTTAAAACGGATGATTCAAATATCAATTTATTGACATGCCTGTATAGCATTTTTCAAGAGCTTTCATTTGATATGTTGCGAGGGGTATATTGCCATTTAAGATTTAAAAGTTGAAAGTGGTGGGGGTGAGATTAGTGAATTAGAAAAAACAAAAATATTAGTAAAATATGGTCCCATAGATGTTAAAACATTTAGCATAAACCGGATATGTCTATCACAATTCGTTTCAAAGTTATTAAGGGTGGATCGTCTTAAGCGCGCCACCTGGTATAAAAACTTAAGAATAAAATAAAATTACTCCCTTGTTTTAGTTCCAAATTTCGCTACCACCAGGTTCGCATTCTTATTTACATATCCCATACATTTTATTTACTATCTTTATTAATATTTAAACATTTTCGCTAGAAATTGTTTTAAACATTTCTTAATCTAGCCAAATCATTAAATTTACGTCCACATAACGTTACGCAGTTTGAATGATCCTCATTTTTTATAGTTTTTGGCAAAGTTAGTAAGCTATATTCAAAAATTTTGAAACTAATTATAGAAAGTTTAGCAGGTAAAATGCTGCTTTATAAACAGGTGTTAAAAATATTCAATAGAAATTTGACACCAAGCATTAATTTTTACCTTCCACTAACTACTCTTGGTAAGAGAGAGATATAAGGATCGTCTAACATTTTCACGATGATGCCTGTATGAGTGTAGGTATGTGTATGGATTTTGTCAACGCTGTAACTCACATACTATCATTCAGAAAATTCTGAAACCTTATATTTCGACTCTATTCTAATATGGAAAGAAACCATTAGATTTTGGTGTAAATCGGATAACCGGAAATGGCTCATAATGGCAATTCATCAAAACACCATTAAATATCTTTTTTTTTGCATTTTATGTCATTATGAAAATTAAGGATTGTTGAATATTCTACAGGTATTCATTAATAATTTTTCCAGATAAATTTAAAAAATAGTCTTTTTTATAAATCCCGGAGCCTATGTTTTAAAGATAAAAACAATATCCTTTACATAGTTAAGTTTTCAAATGTATGTCACTGCAAAAAACTAATCATTTCAAATTAGTAATAGTGACATTTTAATGTAGGACTGTATTTAAATTAATAAAAATTAAGTAGCGGGAGGTATTGTGTTGGCCACATCAGATTTTTTAAAAATAAATTCAAATAATTAGTAAGGAAAAAGAAAGTGAAAAAGAGGACGCACATAAAATTATATTGAAATAAGATTTCACATTATTATAAAATTATTATTTTATTATATTCCAACAAAAATAATAATAATATCCTGAAAAAGTGTTGCGGTTTCCTGGTTGGCAACGTATATGGGACACGAAGTCGACGCTGCTTAACTGCTGTAGGAAAGTTGGAGGCCGCACCTTCGCCGCCGCGATGATCTAAGAACGTCTCAAGTTAACGTCGTTGATTAAATTGTGTTAAAGAAATTATAACCGTTATCAAGTTTACGGCGGCGTGTTTACGTTCCCTCCCATCGCGGGTGGCGGTGGCGGTTCCCGACGCCGCATGTTGGGATTAGCGTAAAGAGACGTGGGATGAGGTGCACCGACATCGGACCAACAAGTGATAAAGGGTTGATACCAATACCGCTCGGTTATCCTCGGAGTCTCCCGCCAAAAACGAGATAAAACATACCAGAAACCGAGCCAACGACTGCAACAACGCTATTTAACATACTGTCTCGTTTCCACGTGTGTGACGCTTGCGTGCTGTCCCACATACACCCGTCTCTCTCCCACTTCCACACAGATACAATATGGCTTCCTTGTTGCGCCCACGCTAATTTGTATCGCGCGCTCCTTTTCGCCAGAGCGCCCATCCCCTTTTGACCACAAATAATTCTATCCTTGTTTGCCCGCCAGGAGGAGAGATGGTGCGGTCTTCGTCTGACATGTACCCCTTTATGTTAGCTTCTGTTTTAATCTAGAGGCTTGGCTGTCTCTGTCTTGGAGACTGGCGGTGCCTATCGGCATCTCCGTCCGGCTTCCCCTGATAACCGAAAGGGTTATCAGGGCGCAAGAGTACACTCGTGCTCAATCAACGACGCCGTGAGGTGTCCGCTCTCTGTCTAGACCGCGGCGTCGGGCCGCACCAGACAAGGATGGCAGTTGGTTGTTGGCTGCACCGCACACACACTCGGCTATGTTTACTGCGTGCCAGCCGCTATGTCCGTACAATCGTTTAGTAGCCAAAAACCCGTTCGGCCAACCTGCCATCGTAGGCGTGATTTACATTATCACGACTCTGCTGTACGCATTCTGTTACGTCTTGTCCGCACGTGCAGGTGCAGTGACAGTTGCTGGCTTGTGAGTTCCGTGTGTGCATGTGTGTGAAGTGTCACCCCCCACCTTTTGAAAAAGTTCCCATTCAGAAAAAGTGTTGACACATACGTCATCTGTCCGGTAGCCTAGCAACTGGCGTGTGGGGTAGTGAGTGGCAGTGTGTGATGTAGCCAGCACGTGGCATGATGCCGCTGCCGGCGCGGTGATAGGCCCTGTCATCCCCAGCATGCACTTGACAGGAGCCCAGGCGGCCACGGGCACGGCAGCGTCGCCCGAGGGCTCCAGCGTGCTCAACGACACCTACACCAAGATGACCTCCGACATCCTGGCCGAGCGCACTCTGGGCGACTTCCTCAGCGAGCACCCCGGGGAGTTGGTTCGCACTGGGTCCCCGCATTTTGTGTGTACCGTGCTACCGCCGCATTGGAGGTCCAATAAGACTCTGCCCGTCGCCTTTAAAGTTGTCGCGCTTGGAGATGTCGGAGATGGGACGGTAGTTACCGTGCGGGCAGGAAACGATGAAAACTACTGTGCTGAGTTGAGAAACTGCACGGCGGTTATGAAGAACCAGGTGGCTAAGTTCAACGATTTGAGATTCGTCGGGCGAAGCGGCAGAGGTAAGATCAGAACCCTGCCAAGAACAAACTTTTTACATTTACAACAATGCCATAATCATATTCTAGAAAATGGAAACTTCGAGAGCGCCGTAGGTTCCAGTAATTATGACTAAAAGTCACAAATGCCTTTATTTAAAATAGACAGAACGTTTCGGAAGCTGAAGATGGACAAATACATGTCATTTATTTATTTATTTATTCAACAGGGAAATCCCCAATTACAGAATAAATATATAATCAAAACAGATACAGAGTATAAAATAAAAAGTAAAATTACACCAAAAATACATAAATATTTATAGATAAATATTCCCAAAATAGTAGATAGAAATAATATATATATATACCAAAAGATACAATATATATACCTATATAGGAGAGAGTAGCATACAAGATAAAAAGAAAAAATTAACAAAAACATTACCATTTACTTTATTGTTTCCAACAAATTCTTAAATGTACCCAATCGGCCTTATTCTGGTGACCATTGTATCCGAAGCAATATTGTAATCTATACTATAATGATTTCAATGTTCTATAAGACATCGTATAGATTTGGTATTCTGGTGTCCACATTGTAATCGTATGAAAGTGGTATTGTAATGAATACAATATTGTATTCACCTGTTTGCAGTGATGTCACTCTATGGAAAATTGTAATAAAATCTTAATATTATTTCATTTAAATAAATAAATGTTACAATATTAGTACATTTACATTCGTAGGATTGATATTTGAAGTAAAATAACGCAAATATTAATTTGTATATTGATAAATTTTATTAAATAAATATGATGAATTTCATGCGACAATTGGTAACAGTGACTGACACCTAACCTAGCATTTGCTTACATTTTGACGTTAGCGAATGACAAAAGTGTTTATCAAGTGAAACATCCACAAAGAGAAATTTGTGTGTAATAATCTAATCATGAGTTCATCTAAAAAGAAGATTTCTAAAAGACAACTTCAAATTTATTTATCGTATCCAAAAATTACAAGTAGTATAAACGAGTATAAAAGTAATATCAAAAGCGAAAGAAAGAAATACAAGAAATATATACAAATATGTGAAGATAAAATTTTGGAAAACAATTTGAAGATGAAATTGACAACTGTCAAGATTAAAATGTACTTTGAAATGGGCCATGCAAAAGCGTAATCGTCGCGGTCCTGAATACGGGTATTTAATCAGTATCTACAAATTCTGCATCTACCAGCCAAGTAGAAATTTATTTATATTATTACGAAAATAACAGTTAACCCCAGGGATGCCTCAAAACGTACTACAAAACTCAGATGTTCGACAATAATTTGTGTCACTTCTTTTATGCTGCGACCGACGGACGCCTGACTCATGGAAATTTAAAAATCTTGGCGAACTGATGGTAGATTCCTTATTCCTTGACCATAAAATTGTAAAGCTTTTAGTATCTTTATATTTGTAGGACTCGCAATTTCTTCACGCTCCGGAGTAGGAAAGAATGGATCCAATTCTATAATAAAATGAGAAACTGACGCGATAGCCTGAAGATGCTATTGAACACATTCTCTGAAAGAGTTAAGAGATCACTAGCATCACGCAAAACTCTTCTATTTATACGTAAATTATGTCTAAATAAAAATATTTTTTATAACAAATTACATTTTTATTAATTAATAATTTACCGATTTCTTTCATTTTCGAGCATGTCAAAAATTAAAATAAAACCATTATTATCCATTTTTATTATTATCATTTCTTTATTAGTTACTATTTTTTCACTAAACTTTCCAAAAAATTACTGTTTCCGAGTAAATTTCATGAAATAGTAGAACTTTTCTACTATACAATGTTCATAACGCGAACTGAAATTTAACTTTACCAAAACCATGAATCTATACGATAATTGCTTCGTATACAATGACATTTTAATAATAAATGGTTACCTGAATACTAATTTCATACCAAATCGTATAGAATATAATTATTGTATTGGAAACAACATTGTATTGAAACCAATGGTTACCGGAATACCATTTCGGAAAATTATTGTATTGAAAACAATAATGGTATTTTATACAATATTGTATTCAATACCATGGTCACCAGAATAAGGCTGAATGACACAGAAAAATCCAGATCCTCACAATACTTATTATAAATGCAACACATTGCATATATAGGCGAATTTAGTTGATAATTAGTTCTAGCAACACTGCAATTAAAAGTAAATTGTCCGATAGACATTTGTGACTCAGTCATAATTACTGGAACATGCGGCCTGGTTTTCTTATTATGTAATCATATTCTATAATGCCTTCATATTTACTATGGCGTCTCGTGACCACGTGCTTGAGTGTCTGGTCAAGAATTTGGAGACCCTGGTTCGATCCTTAAAAAAAAATTTCTAACTTGAAATTACACAAAAGTGACCCTTGTGGCGCACTCTCTACGCCAGCAATGAGTGGCCGTGAGATGACGCCTGGTAAATGTCCTCACGGTACAAATATGTCATCAATTTTGTTTACCTATAAAGCAGATTGGCACACCCAACAATGGGTAATATAATTATTTTATTTGAATATATGATATAATTTTTGTTGTTGAACGGTCGCTCATACAAAAAAACTGTCACTTTAGCCACACCGCCAAACTGCCAACCACAAGAACATAGAATTTGTAACTTGAATCTAGTATGTTGACTTCCCAGTAACTCACAAATTACGGTATATTCCTAATAGTTTAATAATATTATTAGAAATATAAAAGTGACTCTTTTTTGTACACTCACCACTCTGAGTGTCTGCGAAAATATGCCCAGAAAGCTCCATCAACTGTGCACATATATCGTTGAGTAATAGTTATTTACTTATCAAGGCAGAGAAGTTCCTGTTTTCATGACGAATATGGAGATTACCATAATGAGTCATGAAAAGGAACTTCAATGACGAGATAAGTATTATTTTTTTTCTGTAATCGTATAAGAATTCAAAATTACTGAATGGTACATAACATAACCTATTTTCATTTAACATGTAAATCACATTAAAAACTTAAGGTTTAAAATTGTACATTAATTTAAAACAACTGAATACTGGACGTCATTTATTTTAATTTTATAATTGTATTTCATATTTAAACGTAAAATGTGTTTGTGAAAATAAATATGGCAACGTTGCATTTTACTTCCCTGCCGCAAAATAGGCAGTAGATTACATGACGATTTCAGGAGAAAGTAAATTAATACACCCAGAAATGAGTAGTAGGCCATGATGATTTATTTATCTATTTAGTTCTTATTTTTCCTGAAATCTCTGATTTAGTTTTCTTACTTCAGAATTCAATGATTTATTACCTTAAGTAACCGAAGATATCTTCCCACTATTTCTTATTTATTTACCATCTTCCACACGAGAGAAAACTTTATTTCTTTGAAATTGGTGCACTCTCCTCTTTTAGTATACCCAGAAATGGGTAATGCAGTTTGATGATATATTTCATTTTGCAAGATCGGTTTTTTTAATGTGTACCGATAGAGTTTCCAAGCTAGTAAGCAAACAAAAATCAAAATTTACTTCAAAAATAACAACCAAAAATATGTCATATAAATTTCATATTTTATTAAAAAAAAATTGTACGTCGATCGAGAACTACTTATTGATCTTAATCCATAATAATTATTATTTATTCAGATTTTAGCTTTCCTAGATTTTTTAATAATTAATTACGTTCATTTCAATGGTCTTCGAGTATAACATGTGAAACTAATATAAGATTTATAAATGCTGTATTACTTTTTATACCGTGAGTATTTTTTAACGTGAAACATTGGGTTTGTCATATCCATGGTTACGACTTCACATTTGATTGACAGCAATGTATTTGCCCGTTCCATTTAAAATGAAACATAGGGAACGAATTTGACATTTGATAAGACGTCAACAGAGGTTAATTTTGTTTAAATAGTTATACCTGTATTCCAAATTAAAATTAGTTGTAGAAAAAATATAGTGTACACCTTGTACCCGAGTGGTTTTCTGACTCGGCTAAATTTCTTACAATATTTAAATATAATACTTCTGTCAAATTTATTCCCCATGTGGCATTTCAATGTCAAATCATAACTTATAGGAAAATTCAACGGTTATCTGTCATATTGATAAGATGCCATTAGAGGTTAATTTTGTTTAAATAATTATACCTGTTTTCTAAAAATTAAATATAGATGTAGAAAAAATACCTACTGTGTGCACCTTGTGCCCGAAATATGTTTAGTGCTCTCGAGTTGTTTTCTGACTCCGCTAAATTTCTTACAATATTTAAATATAATACTTATGTCAGATTCGTTCCCTATGTTTCATTTTAAATGAAACGGGCAAATACATTGCTGTCAATCAAATGTTAAGTCGTAACCATGGATATGATAAACCCAATGTTTCACGTTAAAAAATACTCACGGTATTATACAGGGAATTTATTTTAACATGCAACATATGATCAGTCACTTCCATGGTTACTCACTATTTTCAAAAAATGACAGCAATGTAATATTAGTCCATTTTAAAATGCAACATACAAAATTTGTAGTTTTATATTATCGAAACTAATTTCCAATAAATTAGCCTACATACGATTAACAAAAAATTAAAACATGAATGTTGCACATTTTTACAAACTTGTAATAAATGTTTAAAAATATCCCCATTCACACTGTGGCAATATTCTAGTCGGTCGTAATAAGAATTGACACCATTTGTGATGTGTTTTGGAGGTATCTCCTGTGCGGTAATACTATTTATAATGTTGCATTTTAAAATGGACAAATATTACATTGCTGTCATTTTTTGATAATAGTAAATAACCATGGAAGTGATCAACCATAATGTTCCATTTTAAAATAAATTCTCTGTATTTGGAACTGTCATATTTTGACAACTGACCAATGTACTAAAATTACATTTACAAATCAAATATAACAATAAACAATAATAATTCATATTTATTTATAAGCTATTTAAATATTTTGTTTAATATTACCTTACCTTTTCCTGAAAGAAATGAATTTGAAATTGTCTGTAAAAACTATATTTCTTTTTATAAAATCAAAAATTCCTTAGCAATTCGTAGAAGAAATACAAATACAATTATTTGATAATACATATTAAGCAAACAATTAAGTAAAAATACTGTTAACCACAGTTTCGTACGAAATAATGAAAGATAATTATCTTTTAAGTGAATGATTGTCTTGATTACCAACCACTTGTTAAACGCCATAAAAACATCCGTCCCCCTATCGAGTGAATCACAAAAAGATGTTCTTTAAATTAGGCGTGAAAGACGCCCTAGTCTTGCGTCGGCCGTTCTCCGTCGGCCGGAGATATGAACGCCAGTCTCGTCTTAAAACTTTCTGAGAAGTTGGTGGAACTTTTAAAACTTTGCACTTGTCGTCTGATTGGGGAAACCCCGACGGATTCCCGCCGCGCATGGCAGAAAAATCCGGCGGCAATTCATGTTCACGCACTCACGCATCGATTGGTCACGTTCGTTGTTACGCTGCACGTCCTCGCGTGATGTTCGCTGACCGCCGTCAGCTGAGTGATTATGTGAGAGATGAAATCAGGACCGGAATGAAGGAAAAGAGGCGAGCAAATAAGGGATGCTAATATTTTCGGCGAAATTTTAACAAAAAAAATGCTTTTTCCGTTTAATATACAGACAAAGATTTTTTTCGAGTTCTCAGTGATTATAATTAACTTTATTTAGTTTTTAAGACGATCTTATTTATAGCGACGAGGCAATAGCGGTTTCCACTAATTTTCAATTTTTACCTCTCGCTAAGAGAGGTATTGGATTCATGCTAAAATTCGCATATCCAAATTTTATTGTATAAGCACGATTTAAGGTCCCTAGAATCCGATTATAACATTTTTAAAATGATGTCTGTGTGTGTGTGTGTGTGTGTGTGTGTGTGTGTGTGTGTGTGTGTGTGTGTGTATGTGTGTATGTCTAGATGTTGGAGGGACGATTCCTCAAAAACTATAAGAATTAAGACCTGTTTAACTACGAATTCCTCAATCTTACATTCCTGGGAAGAGCTGAAAAGGTTTTGGTAACAATTGAATAACCGGAAGTAGTAGTTTCTCAGAAATATTCTTCTAAATATAATTTTTTGGGAATTTTTTTATTAAATATTGAAGAACAAAATTCTCCATCTAATACACTTAAAATTTTTATTATATCTTGTGTAGATTTAGAGATAAAAACACTATAATTTATAGAGTAATCTAACCGCAGAGGCCAAGGCACTAACGAAACCAGTTGACAAATTCCAATGTTTATAACATAGTTTGTAAATGACACATGTCTGTGTCAAATATCAACAGTTTTAGTGACATTCTGAAAGCTTTTTCTGGGAAGTATATTTAACATTTTTATTATGACAGGCTTTGTGTAAAAAAATTTTTGAAAACAGAATTTTTCATATATCGTTTAAACAGCTAATTTTTACCGCCACAATGACTACGTACGCTCCCGCAGATTTTCTGCTAACGCTCAATAGATGGACGAGATATAAAAGTCTATAAAATATAGAAAATGCTTCACTAATATACGATAAGGTAAACAATAATAATTGTATTTACAATTTTAATTAATTTAAAATAACTATTCACCTCAAATACGTTTCAATGTAATATTACAATTTGAATGTGCTGCCATCTATTATTAGTAAACTGTAAAACCATGCCGGGCGTTTACGTCACAAATTTGGCAGCGTTTTAAACGAAGTAAAATGTTTTCATGCATTTTAAAAAAAATGGAAAGATATTTAAACATTTAGTTAGTGTTTTCATGAATGTATTGTGATATATTTTAGTGTACTAGTGTTATTTTTCATTATTTTGATAATGGTGGAAACCCCTATTCCTGCGCTCAAAAATATGCAAATGATTCAACTAAAGCCCAGAAGACACAGTATTGATACATCCCCTATTGTATATTTGAGGTAAAGAAGCTTACCAAAGTGTAGATAGAGCGAAGCTATCTGTACTATTGAACTATGAGCGTAAATTAATTAGTATTCTAGAATATAGTGTTTATCGCGCGAAACTCCTCTGTCTCTATTTCTAAAAATTTTAATATAAATTTTTAGTATGTTATCAATATAAAACCAGTGAACAATATGTTTAAAACGAAATTTTGAAATTTTACAAAGGACTGGTGATATTAGCTATCAAAAATAGGTATTTTTTAAGTAGTCATAACTTGGCCCATAAAAAAAAATTCAAAAAGGATGTTATTAATTTGTAGATCATACTTTCTTCTTTCATAATATGTATAGTTTGTAATAAATAGTTCAATAATGCGAATCTCATGTTTTATATCATTTTGAGGACTGCTATATCTTATGTTATGAATATGAGAGTTTCTTGACTGAATAATGTTTGGGATTTAATAAAACTCATAAATTCCAGTCAAATGATTTTATTCAAAAATAAGCGTCGGCAATTTCTTTACCTTTATCAGGAGATGACTTTTAATAATTAATTATTCTAATCATTTTTATACGTATACATAATGACGGACAACAAATTAAAATACACAAGAATAACACGAACAACACACATTTGGATGTCACAGGAAGTGTGAAGTGTTCAGTGTATTTGGCGCCCATACAAATATAGTACCTACAATTTTAAATTACTACTATGTTAATATATACAGAAATTTAACAGAAAATTATATTTACTAAAACTGCAGAAGGAGCATATTCGAATTTCAGAACAAAAAAATCTGATGTGGCCAGCACATTACCTTCCATCGATTCTATGTATTGCATTGGAAAAAATTCTATATATTCAGTAAAATTAATCACGAACATATGCTATTATCTACAAATTCCATTCCGAAAGTTCTGGAAAATATTCTATAAATCCAATAAAATTATAACACGAACATACAATTGCACTTGACACTGACATCTGTCAATTAGAATTATTTGAATACATCAGCTGTTTCCATGATTTATAGCAAAGCTGGCTGATTCATGAAAGTTAATCTCTTTATAATTCTTTAACTCTATATATCTATTGAATATGAAGAAAAATGTATAATCAAACCTTATAGACAATAAGATATTCTTTAATATTGCTAATTACATAAAATGTCAAAATATTATATTTAACTACGTTTTTTCAAGAAAAACTGTTAAGAGCTTCAAATAAGGGAACTTCCCGTTAACCAATTATAACCAAAATTTAATCATATGGATGTAAAGAAGAAGAATAAGAAAGAATTATATTTTTTTGATTTGTAGTATTGGAGTTATTGTCAGAGAAACATTTGGCATACACACACAAAAACACACACAGATATCATCGTAAATCTAATAAAATTGTACTCTAGGGACCCTGAAACGTGCTTATTTATTAAAAACTTACCACCGAATTTTTTGACCATAGACAATAGGTACCTTCCTTACCTGAAGGTGACGGAAGGTAAAAAGACGTTAATTTTTTTGCAATACCTCATTCAATTCTATGGGTAAACTGTTATATATCAACATTATAGGTCGTGCCAACTTTTAGTGCTATTGATTCCAGAAGTCCCTCGCTGCAGGTAGTCCTTAAGAAGGTTCTAATTTAAAAATTCCTGGACCGTATTTATACAATTTCTGCTGTTCTAAAATCAAGAAAAAAATAAAAATAATTGTACAATAATATGCTTGACAAAATATTTATTCATAAACTGGGATTAGGAAATAAAAAAACATAGTAGCAAAATCTCATATTGCGAAGGGAATAACCCATCGATTAGTAAGTCAAGGCAATAGCACTAAAAGTTGGCACGACCGAATATAAACATTCTATACTCGCCGTCAAGTAAATATGGACTGGTGCTCAATTTTTTCCCTTCTCCCCACCCTGTCTCTTGCCATCATTTCAAATTCATCGTCGTGAGTAATAGCCAACAGTACATCAATACATATTTATAAATAAATGATACTCCATTACCTACTAATCATGTTTACTTAAGGCCTCAAATTTTTCCGCTCCAACCCTGACCAGGATTATCTCTGCGAGGGAAGTTTTTTATTATAAATGTTTTGTGTCAACTAGTTTCGATGTATTTTTTTTTATTTGAGGTTAGGACGAGGGTTTTTTAATGACGTTTGCTCTGTTAATACGTGTTTTTTATTTTTTGATTGGATGATGAATTTCGCTGGGGTTAGTGGATGTTTTGCTTTGATCTATTGACTCTGTTACACCGAAATGAGTTGCAGTTTAATGAATTTTTACTTTCAGTGTACTGCGAAATGAATATTGGAATTGGAATATGGCATTTAGGATTAAATCATACATTACGCATATTAATATCGTAATCATTCTACAAGGATTAGTACAAACATGAGAGTAAGGGAAAATTGTCGAGAATAGAACGCAAAGTTAGTATTTTTTAAAATTATATTTTAATATAAAGAGATATTTAAATATCTCTAAAATAGTTCTTTTCAAAAATAATAATAATAATACACTTCATCATTTACAATTTAGTAAAATATGGTCAACTGAAAAATATTGTAACTAACACGTGTGTTAATTCTCGATTAATGATTTCAATAATTAACATGTTCACTACTCTCACGCGTTAAAATGTCTCAATCATTAATCACCTCCATTAACCCAATTGATAATTAAATAACTTCTTTCGTATTTTGTACAGTAATGTACTATTTTAATATACTCAAAATTGTACAGTAATGGCTTACTTTACAGCAAAGCAACCGTTACGGCATAGCAACGGTTTTGTTATTAAAATACATTTTGACACAAGGAATTTTTTATTGTTTATCTTCTAAATCGTTTTCCGTGTTCTTTTCTTTATCTAGATCCATCGTTTTGCAAATCGATCTCCAAAAATTAATTTGTTTGGAGGTTGTAAGGTACAAAAAACAATAACTGTCAAGTTACTTTGTTACTGAGAATCAGACTACTATTATTAAAATAATAATACGGCATAGCAACGGTTTTGTTATTAAAATACATTTTGACACAAGGAATTTTTTATTGTTTATCTTCTAAATCGTTTTCCGTGTTCTTTTCGTTATCTAGATCCATCGTTTTGCAAATCGATCTCCAAAAATTAATTTGTTTGGAGGTTGTAAGGTACAAAAAACAATAACTGTCAAGTTACTTTGTTACTGAGAATCAGACTACTATTATTAAAATATCCTTCAGAACTCATATTATTAATTGGAGTAATACTACCTTTTTTTAGTTTAAGTTCTGTATTTATTATTTAAACCCAACGTTTCGGCACCATAAACTGGTGCCTTCTTCAGGGGATACATTGACATAAATATGTGAAAAAACAAAAACAACCAAGGTAACAAGAAATGTTCATAAATGTTACCTTTTTATGTGTACAATTTTCTAGTCAATATATGCATGCCCGGCAATAACATGGACGGCGAACATGCATCTTCTCAGGAAAAATCTCCTTTTGCCAGAGGAAAAAACCGTCCCAAAAACTGGCAGAGAAGTGATCTGTATAACTCAGAGACGCTTTATCGGTAGCGAAATACCGCAGCCGTACTCTTTATTAACAGATGTTAGAAAAAGTTTAGAAAAAATTGTATACATATTACAAATTACAACATATTTAATATTGGAAGCCATGCGCGACTAAGTTCTAATCCGTCACAATGATTGAGATTGATTTTTCTTGTTTTATAAATCTCAATGGCTTCTCTAATTAATCTGTTGTTAAGTCGAGTAGGTCTTGCAATTATTTTCGTATCTTCAAATTTAATTTGGTGGAATTCTTCCAAGGCATGTTCTGCAACGGACGATTTCTCAGGCTGGTTCAATCTGATCGATCGATGATGTTCGCTCAATCTTGTAGAGACAGTTCTACCAGTCTGGCCGATGTAAACTCTCCCGCAGACACATGGAATTCTGTAAATCCCTGAAAAGGTAACATTTATGAACATTTCTTGTTACCTTGGTTACTTGTTGTTTTTGTTATTTCACATATTTATGTCAATGTATCCCCTAAAGAAGGCACCAGTTCATGGTGCCGATACGTTGAGTTTAAATAATAAATACAGAACTTAAACTAAAAAAAAGGTAGTATTATTCAGACTACTATTTTTTAGATGTTTTTAATTCAGTATATTATGCCGCAAAAAATATCAAATTTCAGTACTAATATAAAATACGATAAAGTGTACGCACCGCGTCAGAGAAGTGATTTTACTGTAACTCGTATGGTATTTAGGTAAACTTACACTTTTCTTAACTTGGAACGAAATATACTATTACACAACAAGTGATAAAAAGGAAACAAGAATATATCAATAACGATTTCTTCAATATAGATATATGAATTATTGACTTACACCCAATTCTTCTACATCAGAAGGAAGATCTATATCGATTTCAGAAGACATTTAGAACTCATTTTCAATGATGATACGCATGCACTGAAATAAGCGTTAAATAAAAAAATTAAATTAATTTATTTTCACCGCAATGCTTCGGTAAATTGATTTTGAAATATGTGTATTGAGCTGTCAGAAAAACCTAGAATTTTGAGTATTTTAAAACTATTTTAGCGAAATTAGATAAAATGTTGTACATAATACGTTATAAAAACGTCCATGATAATGTATGACATATAATAAATAAATAAATATATCATCACGGCATATTACCCATTTCTGAGTGTGCCACAATCTGATTTATCGCAGATATCGGTATTGATGATGACATATTTGTACCGTGAGGGCGCTTTCCAGGCGTCACCTCACGGGCACTCATTGCTGGCGTGGAGAGTGCACCACAGGGGTCACTTTTGTGCGATTTAAAATTCGAAATATTTGGCGTCAGTCGGGATCGAACCCGGTTCTCCCAGGTTCGCGACCAGACACTCTATGGCACGCGGCCACGGGACACATAATTTGTAAAACTCGTTTCGCTCATTTTGGTAAATATTATTACATATGTACATAGTAACTATTAACTCACCCATCAACGTTTTGTAAGTTAAAAAATATCAAATACGAATACATGGATCTATTTGTTTAAATGTTACATTTGATTTATACTTCGTAGGATTATTTAGTTAATGTTTTTGAAAATAAGTTGCCTCCAGTATAGTTCTAGCAATTAAGGAATTGAATATTCAGATATGCAAATTTTACTGTGCTACTTAAATTAACTATATAGGTTGGAAAACAGATACGTAAAGTGTAAAACAGATTCAAGACTAAAATATATCAACTCTATATGTATTGTATTGCATTTGAAAACAGAAAAAGCAACAATAAAATTATTATTAGATAGGAACCAATACCCAATATTTTAAGGATATATTATTGTTACTACTACTTTTATTATTTTATTGTAGTTGATGATGAATATATGCAACCGATAGGTTTTGATGATTATGAATTAATGGAAATAGCTTTGGTCATAGATCGTTTTGCAAACGATTGGAGTTTGAGATCAAATGCACATGTCCTGTTTCAAACTAGTTACAAATCAAACGGTTTGAATTTTTCTGTGAACACATACTGAAAACTCATTTTTAAGCATCTAGTGTGCCGTTTTCTTCAGCTTGATAATGGAAACAATGTGAAATTGTAAATCTTACTGCAATACCATTTCCAATTTGTCTGAATATTGAAATAATGTCATTTTAATAATAAAGTAAAATATTCTAGTGGACATGCTACTATCCGAATCCGTATTGTATTACTAAGGGAATTTTAATAGAAATCTTATAATTTTGCAATAATATACTCACCTTAAAATATTTATTAATATAAATTTATTTTTAATGTACCAAACAGCAATTTCACAGATAACCTAATTTTATGCAAACGAAACCAAACTGGACCATGTGGGAAAACATTTTGCAGACAAAACATAGCCATATTTTTGTAATGTATTAAATATGTCACTGAACTGATGTAATACTTGTATCCAAAAGCAAAGGACCTATACTGAAAAATAAATTTTTGTTGCTGGTCTAACCTCTTCTTTTCATGCCTTGTCAGGGAATATAAAGACGCCCCTCGTATTTCCTCGAACTAACAAGGTAAAATGTCATAGCACACTCATAATGGATTAAAGATTCTTAATTTTTTAAAGTTAACTTGATTAATTTTTAATTAAAATCCTAAAATGTAAATAATTAATTTGGAATCACTGTAAAGTCAGTTTAATTTAATAGGATATCGGTACCCGCCTTTAACTTTGCAATTTAAAGTACGGGTCCAACATTGATAATAAAAAATCTGATGTGGCCAGCACATTACCTTCCATCAATTCTATGTATTTTGTATAAATCCCTTCCAAAAGTTCTTTGGAAAAGATTCTATAAACGAGCCCTGTCCCATAAGTGTTGGTCCAGTTGCATAAAATCATTGAAATGACTTATTTAAGTAAAAAATCAAAACACCTACTAATTTATTTCCATTGAATTATAACTTAATGCCCTAAATACTGGAAATAACTGATATACACTAACTAGTAACTAATGCAATTAGATGCAGCTTCTCCAGTTGAGCATAAGTATAAGAAATGCATTTTTTTATGACTGGGCCAACACTTATGGGACAGGGCTCGTATATCATGTAAAACTGTAATACCAACATATACTATTTCCGCAAATTCCATGCAGAAATTTCCTTGGAAGAGATTCTATAAATCTAATAAAATTATAAGACGACGATTCACCATATAAGTTGCACATAAACTGACATCTGTCAATTAGAATTATTTGAATATATCATCTGTTTTCATGATTATAACAAAGCTGGCTGATTTATGAATGTTGTTCTGTTTATAATTATTTAACTCTAAATCTGTTGAATATGAAGAAAAATGTATAATCAAACTGTATAGACAATAAGATATTTTTTCATATTGATAATCACATAAAATGTGAAAAAATTATATTTAACTGCATTTTTGCCAGAAAAACTGTTAAGAACTTCAAGTAAGGTAACTTCCTGTTGCCCAGTTATAACCAAAATCTAACCAGCTCTTCATATGGATGTAAATAAGACGAATACGAAGGAATTATAATTTTTAGAATTGTAATATTGGAGTTATCGTCGAGACATTTTTGTCACACACATACAACGTAGTATTCTAGAGACCCTAAAACGTGCTTCTTTATTAAAAACTCACCACCAAGACCTTCCTTATGGTGATGGAAGGTAAAAAGTCACTTGTCGGTAATTTGCCAGTCACAATCTTACCATATCGAACGGATTCCATAGCTAAAATCGCTTTATTACATGTACGAAATTACAACACTAGTTTTACAAGTACAATAGGACCCTCCTATTGAAAATCCGAGTCCTTGTAAACAAGTCCTAGTTTTGTCTGCAGCTTGTCCTTAATCAAATAGCGCATGTGTTAATCATACGCGTCTGTTTCAGACGCAAGAACTAAATTGCAATTCATTCCCAGCCGATTCGGTCTGCGATAATGGGATTTCTAGTGTTAATTACTCCGGCTCAAGGTGTGAATCTTCAGGATAATCCACAACTAGTGCTCAAGTCATTACAAGGACGACGCGGATTACAAAGCTACGCGAGGAGAGAATCTTTGTAGCATGCATTGTTCCGCTCAGAATAGATGAGGATGTAGATAAATTAAACAAAAACAAATGGGCGATTTGGGAGTGATGGAAATGATAAAGTTTTAATTGCATCTACTGTTCCAGTTTTAATTTAAATATATTTTCCTAAGAAGAATAATTAGCAACCCTTCCACTGTACGAGTAAATGTAGGGTAGATTTCATAGTTTATATTTGTATGATTGTATGTCATGTCTTCCATGCCCTTAGGGCTGGTTTATGATGAATTTAATTTATAAATTTACATTTTTACCTCTCGCTAAGAGAGGTATTGGATTCATGCTATCACATATACAGATTTAAGTGAATAAACACGATTTAAGGTTCATATAAACAGATTTTAACATTTTTACGATGATGTGTGTGTGCGAGTGTGTGTGTGTGTGTGTGTGTGTGTGTGTGTGTGTGTGTGTGTGTGTATGTGTGTGTATGTATGTGTGTATGTGTGTATGTAAGTGTGTATGTGTGCATGTGTGTATTTGCGGATGTTGGAGGGACGATTACTCAAAAACTATAAGACAAAAAACTAGTTTAACTATGGATTCCTCAATCTGACATTCATGGGAAGAGCTGAAAAGGTTTTGGTAATAATTGGATAACCGGAAGTAGTAGATTTTAAAAAAAATATTCTAAATATTATTTTTTGAAAATTGTTTTATTACTAATATTGAAGAACATAAAATTCTGCATCTGATACATTTAAAATTTTTATTATATCTTCTATAAATTTAGAGATAAAGACGCTATAATATATAGAATAACGGGATGTAGTAAGTTGAGTAGGCTAAAATACACTAAGGAAACCAGTTGACAAATTCAAGTGTTTATAACATAATTTGTAAATGACAAATGTCAGTGTCAAAAATCAAAAGTTTTAGTTACATTCTGATAGCTTTTTCTGGGAAGTACATCTAATCTTTCTTATTGTTTTATTAATTAAATATTTAAAATTGTAGGTAAAATGCATATATCCATTAGAAATACTGCCAATCTTATTACTAAATTAGAAAAATCTCTGACATTTAGGACTTCCTCATACAATGAAAAATAGATATAATTAGAATTGTATGTGTGCAGAAGACATGTTAAATACAATAAAATACAGTATTTGGATAAAGTTCTGTAATTTTTTTTGTCATAACATAAAACGACGGTTCGATAGCGAAGTGCAATACATTACTTATATAACATAAAATGGAAATGGCGAGAGGTCTTATGCTGGCCACAACAGATTTTTCTCTCTGGTTTATGTTAGATTTTGAAATTCTGGATCTGATCAATCAGTATCTATCACGTGACTCGTCACTGTCTTTTGATGTTTCACCACCAAAATATAAAACTGGAAGTCGATCTAATGTGGCATTTAACGCTGTATTCGTCTTATTTGATTCTAATGGGAATAGATCGAATTGTCTTGTATAATTTTGTACTCGAAGAATTATTCGATTTAATAAAAGAGGGCAATCAATGTAATTGTTAACAACTGATAAATCAAGAAATAGCATTATTTTTTCCAAATTTACTTAATTTGGTATATAACTTGGAAATCGAGTATCGAGTCCTCAAATACTTAACGAACTTTTCTTCATTTCTCTCTATTCTTTTTGTATATACTTGATATTATTTCAAACAAAAATGGCATTCATTTTAAAGGAATAGTAAGATTATTTTACTATACAGAGTACTCAGGGCAGGAAGAAGTACCAAGCCATACATGTCTTCATTTGAAAAGAGCGGCGCAAATAATGGCCTGTTTTATCCAATATTGTAAAGCGAACAGTAAGCGATACGCCGCTACCGCTTTGTCATAATTACGATATTTATAGTTTTATTGCTAGACAGGGCAGAGTCAATTTTTTTGACTTTATGAAAATGTAGTTTCAAAGCACGTTCCACTATATTTATTGAATTTGTGGATAGAAAATTATAACAGTAAAATCATTTTGTAATTATGGAAATTTATTTTGTATTATTTGAACTGTAATTGACACCAAATATTTTGGTAGGTTAATTTGATATTAATTATTGTTAACTATATATAAACTTGAAAATTAAAAATGTATATCGCTATTTCCATTTCAATTGTGTCAATAAATTACATTGTTATGATTGACGTTTATTTATATTGTGTAAAATACACTTTATTTAAAAACAAAATCATTTGTACAAATTGACAATATATTATTACCAACTCGATTACACTTGCTATAATAAATGATTTATAGTACGCATGTAAAAATAATATACTCATATTTTTTTGAAATTTGGTAAATATTAATAAAATATAAAATTTGAGAAAAACAGCATTAAAAGCTCTGTGACCAAGTACCGTGTACAGTAGAAGACAGAGACGGAGGTAGTAAACAAAATACAGAAATGGATTGTCTGCATCTACTATACTTTCTTAGTAGTTATGTTTTCATAAATATACAGGATTGCGCAGAAAGGATTGACGTTTGCAAAACGTCACAAAATTGATATTTTTACCTCTCGCTAAGAGAGGTATTGGATTCATGCTAAAATAGGGCTTTTGCAAGAATTTTTATATGACTTCTAAGTATTAAATTTTAAAAGATATTGTTCTTTAAAGAGCCTCAAATTTGAAAATATTACGAAATATCCTTTAGATATTTTACAATTAATTTTTGAAATTTGGATAAAATTTTGAATAAGTCACGTGATCTGAAACAGAATGTGACGTCAGATTACATACATCTTCAGCGGTTCTAAGGTGTCAAGTGTATTGTCAAAGTTGTCAAACAAGTTTCAAATTTTTAGATTGGTTCATGTTGTATATGTAGGTAATAAAAAGTTCAAAATAAAATGAGTAATTTACGATATTGTATTGTGCATTCTTACAAAAATACTGTTAGGAACAAGCCTACTATAGAGTTTATAAATTTTACAAAAGATACGGAGAAAAGAAAATTGTGGCTAGAAGCAGTAGGTCGAAGAGCTGATAATTTGTCAGAAAAGTCGTGTCTTCATGTTTGTGAAAATCATTTCAACTTTCATCCACCTTCACGATAACAATGTATTTTTGTAACTTCACTTTATGTTGAGGGCAATCTTTACATCTGACTATACAGATATTTTTTTCTCGACATGGATCTACATGACCTATAGCAGATTCAATGTAAGAATCACGACCAGAACTTTAAACTTTAAATATATTATCAATTTATACAGTAAATTCAGTTTTTATATTTTATTTACCTCAACTCTTTTACACCCCTTATTTCGGTAGCAGTAAAACAATCGTTCTGATATAAATTCTGTCATTATCCAGCCATCGACCTTTGGTAAATTCTCTGACTTAGCTTGAGTGTAATTTGAATTAGTCATTATTACTTTATTATTCATTTACAATGAGCAATGTCAGAGTCAAATGTCAAATTAAAAGATTTTGTTATTAACATGTGACAAATTTTAGCCTACGTTTATTCATATAAATAATATGAATACACATGGGTGATGGAAAAACTATTTTCCTATTGGCTATTAATGATGTAATGTATGTGCTTCTACGTCACAGGAGTGGGGGTTAGTTTTTCAGGACTCCAATTTTTTATTTAATTATTTCCACAAATAGCAACAAATTATTAAAATGAAAATTATTACTAAGAAAATCATTCCATAAACTTTCATTTAAAATAGTTTTTGAAAAATGTGAAACAGGCTCATTCGCATGTCCAGATTTTATTGAATAAGCACGATTTGAGGTTCCTAGAATCCGATTATAACATTTTTGAAATGATGTCTGTGTGTGTGTGTGTGTGTGTGTGTGTGTGTGTGTGTGTGTGTGTGTGTGTGCGCGTGTGTGTATGTATGTGTGTATGTCCGGATGTTGTAGACACGATTTCTCAAAAACCATAAGACTTAAGAATTGCTTAACTGTGGATCCTTCAATCTGACATTCCTGGGAAGAGCTGAAAAGGTTTTGGTAACAATTGAACAACCGGAAGTAGTAGTTTCTGAGAAAAATTCTTCTAAGTATAAGTTTTTGGGAGTTTTAGTTATTAAATATTGAAGAACATAAAATTCTCCATCTAATACACTTAAAATTTTTATTATATCTTGTATAGATTTAGAGATAAAGACACTATAATGTATAGAGTACTTTAATCGCAGAGGCTAAGGCATTAAGGAAATTTCAATGTTTATAACATAGTTTTTAAATGACACATATCAGTGTAAAAAATCAACAGTTTTAGTGACATTCTGATAACTTTTTCTGGGATGTATATTTAATCTTTCTTGTTGTTTTATTAATTAAATATTTGACATTATAGGTAAAATACTTATATCTATCACTCTATCAGAAATACCGCCAATCTGGTTAATGAATTGGAAGAATCTCTGACATTTACAAACTTCCTCATACAATGAAAAATAGATATAATTAGAATTATACAGGGAATTTATTTTAACATGCAACATATGGTCAATCACTTCCATGATTACTCACTATTGTCAAAAAATGACAGCAATATAATATTTGTCCATTTTAAAATGCAGCATTATAAATAGTATTGCAGCACAGGAGATACCTCCAGAACACATCACAATTGGTGTCAATTCTTATTATGGCCGACTAGAATATTGCCTCAGTGTGATTGGGGATATTTTTTTTTAACATTTATTACATGAAAGTTAAGAATTTTTGTAAGATAAAGTTTGTTAAGATGTACAACATTCATGTTTTGATTATTTGTTAATCGTATGTAGGCTAATTTATTGGAAATTAGTTTTGATAATACAAAACTACAAATTTTGTATGTTGCATTTTAAAATGGACAAATATTACATTGCTGTCATTTTTTGACAATAGTGAGTAACCATGGAAGTGATTTACATACGTTGCATGTTAAAATAAATTCCCTGTATGTGTGCAGAAGACATGTTAAATACAATAAAAAACAGTATTTGGGTAAAGTTCTGTATTTTTTTTTTTGTTATAAAACGACGGTTCGAAAGGGAAGTGCAATTCAATACTTATATAGCCTAATATGGAAATGGCGAGAGGCCTTGTGCTGGCCACAACAGATTTTTTGCTTTTGCATTTGACAAAATCAAGTATGGAAAACAATACCTTACATGTGGTATCCATGATCATTAATACGGACTGCTTGTACTATGAACTCGGAGTGCTATATATATGTAATATTAGGTGCATTCGGTAAATCATATGGAGTTGGAGTATTTACGGAGCGGTGTTGGAGTGGAGTGGGAGTAGAGCTGGAGTTGGAGTAGATCGAGGGAACAAGGTACACTCCTTTATTTGTGATTAACCGAACGAGTGGAGCTAAAATTTTGGTGAACGAATATAATAACCTCCTTTTTTTGATAATTTGATATACTGCACTATTAAAAAAAAAATAATGAACCATATAAAAGTTATTCAGTTTTTTTATTATTCTTTAATGATTCTGTAGAAAGTATATGTTAGAAATGATACAGAATTTTTACCGTTCAACCGTTCCGACATACTGTGCCTTGTTATATTACAAAACAATATTATAACTATAAAATAATTGTGAATAAAATATTTCAACATAAAATACAAAAGGATCTGACAGATGTAAAATAAAAAAAAAAAAAAAAAAAACTCCACGTATGTTTGCATATCGAGGTTGGACTTATGGAGTTAACACTTTTCACTCCACTTGACTCCATTCTGCATTTGCCGAACGCTCCATTTTAAGACGCTTCTCACTCCATGTAATTACCGAACGGTGCTAGGAGTGTACAGAGTGAAAAGAGTGAACAGAACTCATTTGCCGAACGCACCTTATGCCAATTTAAGTCGAGTTTAATATTTAAGTTACGTTGGTGCAACCGGCCATAAGCTTATTTGCAAGTTATTTTAATATCAAAATAATAGCCGAAAAAGTCCCCTAGGGCTCAAAAAATTCAACATCAATTAAACAAAACAAAATAAAATCACTCAACAAACGACAGTAATTATAAAACACCAATTATCATTTTCGCGTCACGTGGTTTGGGTCGCACGCATTGCAGCCCATAAATTTACTTGCTTAAAAATCCTTGGGTGGTAAATCGGTGTCGGGGTTGCATGCGCATGCGCGCCCCTGCAACGTGTAATAAACTCTGCCATCAAACACAGGAGTTTATGCGCGCGTGATGTGTGCATATGATTGTCAGTTGTTTGTTTCGGATCGATGAACAATAGAGCACAGGACAGAATATTTCAACCATGACATGCTGGGTGGTTACATGTGTGCTTGTTTGCTTTGTTCTGTGGTTGCACCGAATGCAAGCTTTTCGCTGATGGTTCCAATAAACGGAATATGAATAATGTTTCTTTAACTTTTTCGACCAGTATGGGGTAGCATGAATTTTGTTTTTTTCTGGTACTTTTATTTATATTTCGTTGGTATAGAAGTTCTTTAAGTATCTTTCTTAAAAATCTTGCATGACTTTCAAACTACTTACGTAGTCAGGTCATAAGTTCTGTCCCAAGATTAAAGTAAGACTAGATAAAACAAATATAGAAGAATATGAAACTCTAAGATACTATGAACATGTCAAGCTACATTTTACTCGAAATGACCTCTACGTGCTTGTACACAGGCTTTTAATCTTCGAGGCCTGCTCTAAATTTCTGTTTGAAGAACTGACTTTTCCTCTAAATAAGACCAGATTTTATAGTCCACATGATTTAGGTCTGCACTTGATGAGGGCCAATCGTCATGTCTAATAAAGTCGATATTTTGGCGATAAAACCATTCTTGCAAAGACCTTGCTTTGTGAGCTGGCGCTGAGTCCTGTTGAAAACCCCAGTGCTCATTTTTAAACATAGTGGTACTCAGAGACTTTACAATTCTCTCTAAAATGTCTTTTTGATACACTTTAGCTCCAGTTTTGACGCCTTTTTGACAAAAATGAACGTGTGTGGCCCCCAGATATGAAACACTCAACCAAACCATCACAGATGCCGGGTGATGATCTCGTTGAACAACAGGAACCTTTTCAGCAGCTTCAGAACTGCTGTGGGCATACACTCTATCATTTTGCTTATTTAAATATTCTTCGATTGTAAAAATTTTCTCATCTGTGAAAAGAATTTCTCAATGCTTGTTATCTGCGTACCGATGAAGAAGCAGGTTTGCCCTCTCTTGCCTAATTTTTTTAAACGTGATGTAAGAAGATGGCCCTTTTTTCTACGGTAAGCATGAAGTTTGAGTTCCTCATGAATAACTCGATTCAAGGATTCCCTTGAGAAATGCATCTGCAAAGCCATCAATTTCTGTTTTCGTCTAGGATTTCGGCGAATACGAGCTTCAACAGCTTTTATGACTGCTGGTGTTCGAATAGTTAGAGGTCGACCAGAGCGTGGTTTGTCAGCAACAGAAGAGACTTCAGTGTATCGCTTAATGGTACTATAAACAAATTTCTGTGTGATTTCTAAATTTTTCAATAATTTAAAAATCGTTATTGCTGAATGCTCACACCTGTGCAAAGCAATTACGGCAACACGATCTTCTTTTTCACTCTAGTCCATTATTATGTAACAACTTATCAAAGAACTGTTGACACTTCTGTATTCAACACTGACAACATTAAATGACATATCTTCATTTTTGTGTTCCATGGTTACTTAGATCGTATAAAAACACAATAAAAGTTTGGGACAGAACTTATGACTTGACTACGTACATATGGTAGAAATGGAATGGCAGAAGACTTGCGCCATCAAAAAATATCCCTAAATAATGACGTCATATACTACTAAATTTACATGGGATACTAACTTATAAGGCGCGAGCAGTCATGTGACTTTGTTGGTCTTTCTTGACAAGCAGATATGGGGACCTGTGACAGAATGACAGCTAGTAATGTAAATGACAAACGTCATCATTTTTCATTCCAAATTTCATGATTTTTCAAATTCAGGTGGTTTATCTTGTGACTAACGGTTCGAGTTCGCGCAGTTATACGATTTTGGTCAGCTGTTTTTTTAAAAATTAACCTTGTAATTTGGAAGTGAAAGCGTACTTTTTTGTTATATACATATATGATTGACGAATTTTCGTCTGAAGATTCGTATGAATCAGGGGAATTTTCTTCTAGTGATGAAGACAATCTGGAAATGTTTGGTGAAAATCCGAGGTCAAAGAATGAAAATTATTTAGAAGAAAAAGTAATAGTAATATTGTACTTAAATGTCAAATGTCATTATTTTTCATTCCAAATTTCATGATTTTGCAATTTCATGTGATTCATTTAACTCGCCAAGTAAAGTCCACACTCCTGATGACAAAGAAACCACGTGAACTTTAAATTTAAAGTTACGGGAAAATTCCCAGGAACTTTCCCGGATTCTTTTTTAGAAATTTCCTTTGGGAATTTATTAATATCGAAAAAGGGTACATGGGTAATACCTTCGCCTATTTTTTCTCAAAAAAATCCGGGAAAATACGTAACAAAATTTCTTCCCGCAAATCGTTAATGAAGGAATTCCCGACGGGAATTTTTTGGCGGCACATCACTAGTGCCCATGTCTTCTTGTCAAGATTTGCTTATTTGCACCCTATATGTTCCTCTCTAAAAATACATAATTTAATTAAAGATTGATAATAAAAGAAATATATGAAAAAAATACCTTTTGAACGGCCCACAATTCCCGTTTGAAATAGTTTATGTCAAGCTTTAGGCAATATTATTGCCAGTACATTGCTGTCAATCAAATGACCAGTCGTAACCATGGATATGACAAATCCAATGTTTCACGTTAAAAAATACTCACGATATAAGTTGTTAAAAATGAAAAGCTTCTAGTGTAAACTTGTTATAAAAAATACAGCCGTATTTAATACTTTGTTTGCCAAAGGCATCCGAAATTTTACACAACTTTTTTAACAAATTCCGTACGATCATTTATATGTAAAGGTTTCGGTTTATTTTTTCTAACTTTTTGTATCTGCTCAAATATAAGACAAGAAATCATTATGGTAAGAACAAAAATCACTTCTATTTAAGTATATGAATAGTAACAGTGAACATCACAATAGCGTTATTATGCTTATCACTTTGAATTCTTGAAGTAAAATAATTTAAAATTGTTTTTTTTTATTTATTAGGATGTCTCGGATATTGTTCATTAAATCATTTTAATTTTAATCCTTCTAAATCCATTCATTTTCGTTAAAATATTAAGGAAACTGTGCATTTGTTTTCACTATATGTTTTCTGCCTAATCACACACACACACTCACATACACACACACACTCACATACACACACACACACTCACATACACACACACACACACACACACACACACACACACACACACACACACACACACCACACATACAGAGATCAACATAAAAATAGTAAAATCGTATACAAGGGACCCCAAAACGTGTTTATTCATTAAAAACTCATGACTGCCATGTGTGTGTAGCGTACAAACATACCCCTTCTCTCCGCAATCTCCTTGGTTGCACCACTCAGCCCACGGATCATATTCTGCGCGTAACCTCTGAAGGATTACCGCTAGCGGATTGATTACATACACATCATGTAAGATTCTGTGTGAGTTTGCAGATTATACATATAATATTTTGAAAGCTGAGATGGTTGATGTGTGAGCTAAGTGGATGGAGCTGTGGATCATGAATCACATGGAAGGAACAAGGGTTGTGAGTTGTGAGATTTTGAATGTTTAGTGTAGGTGGAATGTGTAAGGGTTGGTTTATGATGAACTTAATTTACGAATTTACAATTTATAATTTAGATTTTATCCGGCAGTACGACAGTATGGTTAGAGTGACAGCTTTCTGATCGGCAAGTCCGAACAGGCTACACAGCAGATATGTTGGATGGGTGAACGCTCAGCAACAAAAATTTATCACACTGCGGCTCGGTGCGCCCAGCACCCTTACACCGAAAAGGTACTAAAAGGGTTGCACATTATATACAGGATGTTAAAAAATAAGTGTCACAAATTAAGAAGGCATATAGTACTCACCAAAATGAATAAAAAGAGTTTAATCAACATGGGTCCGATCTTCAACTATTTTTGAGAAAGAAGCCATTTTATATTAGGATCAAAGAAAAATTGACTAAGATAGTGGTCGAACAAAATTTTGTCTTTGCCAATAAATAGACTATAAAAAAACAATAACATTTTATGAGAAACATTTTTTTCACTTTCTGATATTTACGAAGTTATTTGAAAACTAAATATTGACATATAAATAATGTTTATCTACTTCATATTATTCGTTTATTTGTTGCTATAGTTGGCAACAGTGATAATTTGTATGTTTATACTGTCAAAGTTTGACAATTTGAAAAATATTTGCATCGTGTTTGAAACATTTTTGTGCGTTAAAAAAGCCTATTTATAATAAAGTAATGTTAAACGCAACGCAACGACGCAACGTAACCGTTAACGAAAACACAAAATCTGTGAATCTGCCAAAGGTAGCACATCTAATCAATCAGAAGAATTCGGTATATTTCTTTGAAATTCGGCTCAATTTTATTTATTGTCTTTATATGGCATACATAAGTAAAATAAGGTTAGTATTATAAAATAACTAGCTGACCCGCCCCGGCTTCGCACGGGTAAAGCTAGAATAACGATTGCTACACGTGTACCAGTAATTTTTCACATTTACTTCGGAGACATGCGCTGCGAAGGGAGCCGGCAACCTGCCTCACATGGTACATGTAACAGGCTCCGCCCACTACCCACTCAATCCCCGCACCGCACCTAACAACGCCCGTTTCTAAACATGTCTCGGGTACTTTTACTTATGTAGGTACATATGATGTAAACTATCTCTCCGACAAATATCGAAAATCTACTAACGTTAAAACTTAACTATAGATACAAAGATAAAAAATAATTGAAATCACCCCCTATTGTACCGCCTTGATGATGTTTGAAAAACGCTAAAACACTCTTTATTTCTTACCAAAAGCATAAAAAAGAATTTTTATATCCCTAACTTGAGAAATGACGGATTCTCCATACAAACTTTCATCCCCTATTTCACCCCTTTCAAGTTTTATTTTCGTGACAAAAGGTAGCCTATGTCCTTCTCCAAGTCCAATCTATCTCTATACCAAAATTCATCAAAATTGGTTCAGCGGAAGATATGATGGGTTCTCCATACAAACTTTCATCCCCTATTTCACCCCTTCAAGTTTTATTTTCGCGACAAAAGGTAGCCTATGTCCTTCTCCAAGGTCCAATCTATCTCTATACCAAAATTCATCAAAATTGGTTCAGCGGAAGATATGATGGGTTCTCCATACAAATTTTCATCCCATATTTCACCCCTTCAAGTTTTACTTTCACGACAAAAGGTAGCCTATGTCCTTCTCCAAGATCCAATCTATCTCTATACCAAAATTCATCCAAATTGATTCAGCCGTTTAGTCGTGAAAACGTAACAGACACACAGACAGAGTTACTTTCGCATTTATTATATTACCTAGTATGGATTAATAACACTCGTACAAAACTAACAAATAGACATGTAACCTTTATTGGTTATATACTGACAGACAGCGGCAGGGGTGAGAACACGTTGTACTTTTACTTTTCTATTATGTGGATAGATGTCGCTAAATTGGCTGCGTTCCACTATAATTAGAAAGAGCATAAAATCCATAAAAGTAGTGTACTATTTTTTTTTTTACGTAAATCGATATTTTAATAGTCATTCTGCTATTCGGGGCGGAGACGAATCCAACAAATTAGAGATCATCAAAATCGGTCCAGCCGTTCTTGAGTTATAAATGGTGTAACTAACCCGACTTTGTTTTATATATTAAGATTTAAATAGAAATGGACAGTAACTAAAATATAGTATTTATTTTGTAGAAGTGGCAGTTCATTAACAAGTCGATAATACAGATTACAATCATAAAGATTCTAAAACCTCTGCAAACGTACCAGTACATGACGTCACACATCTATTTACTTTTATTCAATTTTTATTAATGACGTGCATTGGCTGCTTGAATAATTTGGGTATATCTGCATTCAACATTATTACAACTTCTTCTGATCTCGAGTGTGAACTTTCTATTTAAATTTGTTTTTACTCATTAGTACAAATACACAAAGTAATTTCTCCTGGTATTTATAGATCAAAAATACTTATCTTTAAAACCATATAGTACCTAATATAACGTCCCTTTGAAAAGATAAAAAATGAAAAACATAACAATTTGTTAACATCATTTCTGATTGTTATTAAATGACAACAATTAAACGCACACAACAACTGTGACATCACTTGAAAAACAAAACCATTTTTCCATCCACAGTTTGTCAACCTTAACCTCAACAACAAACCAATTAAAAATCTACAAATATTGTGTGTTTTCAGTGAGCGCACACGACACGAGTCCCGCAACGAACGATGCGTTATGCGTTGCAGCTTTAATGTAACGCGGACTTTTACCGTTTTAATTCAATTTCAGCGTCCATTACCCGCTTTAAATTTGTCGGTTGAGCGTAGATGAGCGCAATGAATTTTATTTTCGTTTGTTCATATAGTTTCATTAAATTTTACTTTATGGTTCGTTCCGGTCTACCGGAAATTATTTGTCTAGTTTGAGGTTTTTTGGTAATCGCAGTACACGAAGTGTTGAAAGATATTTACGGTGACTTTTGGTAATTTTTATCAAAGGGTTTTTATATTTATTTATTCAAAGGAAAGTCAAAAGATAGAGGGATGTTTCTGTTTTTCTGATTAGGTAGTTGGCAATACTGAATGTGCCAGTATTAATGAGTTAAGGGAGTTAAGTAACTAGCGCCTAGCCGTTGGATTAACTTATCTCACCGAACATAAACGAATGTTAAGGAAGATTCATGCAACATTAATTTTAATTACATTTTAGTTATTAAATATTAATAATATATTATTCAATGAGCATGTAATGTGCGAGCCAAAGGTGAGTGTTGTAAATCATTCGAATGAGTAATAGCCATTACATGCGAGTAGAATACTATACTTTTTCTATAACTATTCAATAGGAATTTGAACTTTTCTGTCTAGATAGGTATATAACTAAGAAATTCTTAATTATTATTAATGTTTGTATATTTAAAAATCTATAACGGGGTCCCGTGGCCACGTGCCTGAGCGTCTGGTCGCGAACCTGGGGAACCGGGTTCGATCCCGACCGGCGCCATATATTTCCAATTTTAAATGGCACAAAAGTGATCCCTGTGGTGCACTCTCCACGCCAACAATGAGTGCCCGTGAGGTGACGCCTGGTAAACGCCCTCACGGTAGAAATATGTCAGCATCATTACCGAAATCTGCACGATTTAAGGTCCCTAGAATCCGATTATAACATTTTTAAAATGATGTCTGTGTGTGTGTGTGTGTGTGTGTGTGTGTGTGTGTGTGTGTGTGCGTGTGCAACCGGAAATGGCACTTTATTTCAAATTCAAAATAATTATTCTTCGAAAAGTACCTTTAAATATAATTTTTTCGCGATATATGTTGGTATAAGAATTAATGATTATTAAATTTTCTCCAGGTATGCATTCATACTTTTTCTATATATTTTATAGCTAATAAATATATAAAATAAGCTATTTTATAAATCCCGGAGGCTGTTTTAAAAATAAACACAATTCCTTTGTTCCACAGTTTAGATTTCATATGTAACTGACAGATAAATGTCACCGTCAAAGAACCTGTCATTTCAAATTATTAATGGTAACGTTTTAAAAAGAAAATTGTAATAGTACATAAAACAATAGTTATATGAACTATATGCCGAAGTAAGATCTATGAGTAAATTTATTAATTAATTCAATAACTTTCGAAAACGTCTTTAAACTTCATTAATAAGTTATTAAGATATTTGTATTAGTTTTGTTAATTATTCTTGTGGTTTTATTATTTATAATTTTAAATATGTTTGTTTTAATTACAACAAAACGATGTTACAAATAATTATTTTTTAAGCCGCATTTATTTTATTAATTTTGTGACAATCACTTTTTAATAAATTTTATTATGTTGGTGGAAAATATTTTTCATAATTAAAATTACGTGGAAAGTAATTATGTGTGAAATTACAATTCGAGTGAATAAATTACTCATACATTAAAATATTAAAAGTTATTTTAATTAAGCTTGTAAAATGAATCTGAAAATGCACTTTATATGGTTCAAATTGGTGGGTTAGATCTTAGAATACATAATAACTAATTTCTACTCCTATTATTTATAAATGTCGTATATACCAACATGATTTTCTTTAATAACTATGGAGTTCTTTAAGTTTTAGATAATATCTTTTTATTCTTAAATGAAACACATTCCTGTATATTCAGATATACAGATTGACCAGGATTTTACTAAATTTACGATGATGTCTACCTCTCTCTTTCTCTTTGTGTGTGTGTGTGTGTGTGTGTGTGTGTGTGTGTGTGTGTGTGTGTGTGTGTGTGTGTGTGTGTGTGTGTGTGTGTGTGTGTGTGTGTGTGTGTGTGTGTGTTTGTGTGTGTGTGAGTGTGTGTGTGTTTGTATGTGTGTGTGTGCGTGTATGTGTATCTGTGTGTGACGACGATAACTACAATTCTAAATAATACTTCTTTCACATTTCTCTTCTTTACATTCATATGAAGAGCTGATTAGATTTTGGTTATAATTGAACAACCGGAAGTACCTTTAATTGAAATTCTTAACAGTTTTTCTTGAAAAACGTAGTTAAATATAATTTTTTGGCATTTTACGTGATATCATTAAGAAAGAACATTTGATTCTCTGTACGGTTTGATTAAATATTTTCCTTCATATTCAATAAATATAGAGTTAAAGAATTTAATAGAAATTTACACACCAAGTGAGCTAAGGTAATGTTTATTCATGAGAAGAAAGTTTAGCTCACAAGCCCGAAAGGGCAATTTTGACGAAATAATAATAAAAACCATTATAATATTTAATTTGGCAAAACAAAAAACTAATCAGTTAGTAGACTGTGCATGATAATCGTCGATGATAGACGTCAAGTCATGTATTTAAAATGCTTAATTTGTGCCGTAAAAAATAATGAAAATGGCTGATAATGTCTGATAAATACTATGGTAAGTGTTAATTTCGTGCCTGATGCTATTTTAAATGCATTATTTGTTGCAGAGTGAATTAAAAAAATGTGAGAGTGATTTAAAAACTTTTAATTCACTGAAAAAAGCGTTGCTTATAGTTGTTGCTATAGAGTTAATAATGACAGTTTAAAACGTCAAAATTGAATAAAAAAAATAACTTTCTACTCTATAGCCATGGAAACTGATCAAGATCAAGAGTAATTTACGTAGGATATGTTCGTGTTATTATTTTATTGGATGTATAGAATCTTTCCCAAGGAATTTTCGGTATGGAATTTGTAGGAAATAGTAATGTTCGTGTTACAATTTTACTACATATATAGAATCTTTTCCAAGGAACTTTCGATAAGGGATTAGTGCAAAATACATAGAATTGACGAAAGGTGATGTGCTGGCCACATCAGAATTTTTTATTTAAGGGTCGCTTTAAATTTAACTCTGTTGGTGCAATTTTACATAAAAGTTTATAAATTTTAATTTAAAAATAAATTTCATATTTGATTGACATCACTTGGAAAGTATTTTGTTGTCTACTTGAACAATAAAAAAAATCTGTTGTGGCCAGCACAAGACCTCTCGCCATTTCCATTTTAGGTTATATATTGTATTGCACTTCGCTATCGAACCGTCGTTTATTATTATTTTCGAAGAAGTATGGCCCGATGACGCCTCCAGCCCATAAACCGCACCAAATAGTCACTCTATGTGGATGCATCGGCTTTTCAACAATCACTCGTCTTTGGGGATATTTAAAAGAAAAGGTGTACGGTAATAAGCCAAGAACAATTCAAGAGCTAAAGGATGAGATAATTCGGCACATTAACGACATTGAACCTTAATTATGTCTCAGAGTCCTTGAAAATATGGACCATCGGATAGAGGTATTCCACCGAAGCCGTGGCGAGCATTTGGCCGATATTTTGTTTCACACATAATAGGGGTTTCCAAGTTTTTTTCATTTTTTAATATGTTAATCTCTATATAAAAATATTAGACCCGTGTTTTTTTATTTTCGCCAAAAAGCGTCTAATAAGCCAGAAAAAAATTATTAAAGTTTCTATAAATTAGGATCGAGAAAATCATCGGTGCGTGTGACGTCACCGACACCGCGAGAACTTACGTTTCTAGAGCTGAGTGAGACGGATGTATAACAAACACGGTGGGTATGTCGTTTCGCACATGAACATGTAAACAAATGATACATAACCTAAGAAAATAACTACTTGTTGAATTCTGTTCAACTTATTTTGTAAAACTTATCGAAGATATTTTTAAAGAAATTGTGATTGTACATACAAATCAGGTAAAACTTGAGTACTTATAGTAATTTTGGAGATAATTAAATATTATTTTTCTATTTTAAGAGATGGACGATTTTTTTTATTTATTTGTTTTTGTAGTTACTGTAGCTCTAATAATGAGCATTTTTGTGGTGGTGAAATACTGTTTCGTACCGGGCTGCTCTAATTCATCAGCAAATAATCCAAAGAAAATATACATATGTAACAGTTCCAAAAAAAGGAGAAACACATGCAAGTTATAATGGCTAAAAATAAATATTCCGTATTATAATGGTGTTAATTAATTTACTAATTTAATTATTTGTGTATTCGATTTACAGCCAGAAAGTAAAAACGCTGCTCCTGATTCTTGTCCTATTCTGTTATCATTAAAATTATAAAATTAGCACATGTTTAACTTTCTAATTAATAATAAATTAAACTATTGGTAAAATGATGTTTTATTTAAGGCAAAAAAAAAAAAATAAACAACTATTTCCTTTATATTACAGTACTTTAAAATCAGATTGTGGATCGAAGTTTTCTCCACTGCATCTTGTTCCAAATACTGTCTTATTAGAATACTCTGGCTACAAATTTCCTTCCCATGAGCCAGAATTTTATTTAAAAATATGTCATTTTTGAAGGGAAGCGGATTTCTGTTAAATATTTCTTTTAATGACATTGATGACTCTGAGATAAGGATGACGCACGCCAGTAGCATTCTACTGTTGAAGCTGGTTCTAAACTTCTGCGGTATAGCCAGAATAAAATGGCAACACTATGTTTGCAACCACCTTAAAGGATCTTTTTTAAAATAGTAATAAGTAACAAACTTAAATACTAACCAAGACTAGATGCACACCCATAACATTGGCAAGAAATATTTTTTTGCTCATCTTCATTGACTTGAACAATAACTTCATAATGCTTTATCGCGTACCTACACGGTGCTCTGGTGTTACTTTCGTTTTTATAGTGTAAATTTAATTTGTACCAACAGCTTCGTCTCCATACTCTTCCCTAGTTGCTCTGAAAATGTTATTGTATTAAATATTCCATAAATCTGCGTACAAAACATTACATACCTCTGGGCTTTCACACTTCTTATTTCTGCACTAACAAAACTAGAATTGTCTTTGTAAAACAAAAGCAACATGACTGTATCTAAATACGGCAAATTTCGACTGTCTTCTTTCACAAATTCTGGATCCATGTCCATATTCTAAAGAAAGTGAACAGTTTTAACATAAACAGCATTATTGGTTATTTACTTCACTTACTTGTTCAAAAAACTAACAGGAAATTCAGTAAAAATTTCTTGTAACCTTAAATTTCATCAAAATAATACTTGTTCCGGCTCAAATGTCATGTCAGAACCAGCGTGAACATGAACTGCGCGCTCGAAAAGCCATTAGCCAATCAGAATTTTCAGAGTACCGTTGACGTCACAAAGATGGCCGATACTGAATTTCATGCACTCAATTTAAATGCATTAAATTTTAATTTTGATTTTAGAGTAATAAAAATCAGCAAATTAACGATTATATTCATCTTAATATTACTTATACATAATGAACACTGATCCAATAAGTATTTCTTAAAAAGCTGTAGCCTTGGAAACTCCTATTGTCATAGATCCTTCTATCATAATAAAAAATATTAAGATAATTCTCTGAAAACTTTTTGTTTTATTTACAATTAACATCGTGCATTATGGTTGGACCACCTTTTACTATAATTAATTTGTTAAACAAGAAAATGAGCGGTAGTGACAACGATTTATCCAATGCTCTGCCTGTTGAGGTGTTAAGGCTGCAAGGTTTAGAAACTCTGCACCTCCTCCTCGATATTGAAATGGTGATTTTCGGTTGCGAGTGAACACTTCACTTCAGTCCGGACCGCAGCCTATTTATAATAATAATTCACATGGTATGACTGCGCGGCCAGTGCAAGTGATTACCATGCGATCGATGTGCTTGATTAATACTGTCCGACGACTACATGGATCAGCGCAAATTACGCACTGAACACTGTTTAGTTCTATTACAATTTCATCGTTACATGCGCTCTGCGAGTGTTTGAACGGTGTCCATTATCTCGCTACATCCGCGCTTTACAAACTGTCCCTTCAAATAAAATATAATTAACTATCCACTATTTCCACTGTTTGTATTCTGGCCATTTCCATCACGACTAGAGCCTGTTTGTTGGCGCTGATTATTTCACTGGGATTTCCATTGCCATTCGCACTTTTCACTTTCTTCGATTCTATCCGTTTCATTATACAGCGGTTGCGTTGCATTTGATACCAATGGGAAAACAGATCAATGCTCTGCTAAATTTCATAATCAAAATCAACATTTTCTAATCAAGAAATACACATGATTATTATCATTTAATAATTATTTTGGTCAAAAGCCTACATTTCATTATCATTGGAGTATATGTGACTATAATAGAATTTCAATATATTATATATGAACCTTAAAATAAAATACTAACCACTATATCTTCTCATTGAAATAATAAAAATCTGTTGTGGCCAGCACGAGACCTTCCGTCAATTCGTTGTATTTCACACAAATCCCATACCAAAAGTTCCTTTGAAAAGATTCTATAAATCCAATAAAATTATAACATGAACATACACTCAGTAAATTGCACTAGACACTTCCTTCTTTCTTCTTCAGCTTTTCCGTATTTTATTAGGGGTCGCTTCTTCTTCTATTCATTCCTGTCCAACGTAGGTATCTTCTTCACACAGTTCTTCCTCTTTCAAATCTTCTGCTACACAGTCCTTCCATCTTCTATTTGGCCTTCCTCGTACTCCCGGCACTGAAAGGGACACTTTCTGAGCCTATGCTTTCCATCTTTAGTTTTGCTCTTGACATTGAATTTTGAATATATCAGCATTCTGATTGATTTTTGAAAGTTAATTTCTTTATAATTGTATAACTCTATATCTCTTAAATATGAAAGAAAATGTATAATCAAACTTTATAGATAATAAGATATTCTTTCATATTGATAATCATATAAAATGTCGAAAAATAATATTAACTCCTTTTTTTCAAGAAAAACTGTTACGAAATTCAAAGAAGGGAACTTCCGGTTGACCAATTATAACCAAAATCTAATCAGCTCTGCATATGGATGTAAAGAAGAGGAATACGAAAGAATCATAATTTTTAGAATTATTGTTTTGCAGTTTTCGTCGGAAAAAAATGTCACACACACACACACATACATACAGACATCAATGTAAAACTAGTAAAATCGTATTCTAGGGATCTTGAAACGTGCCTATTCATTAAAAACTCACCATCGAATTTTTGACGAAAGGCAATACCTTCTTTACCTAACATATAATTGAAAGAAGGTAATGTGTGGGTCACATCTGATTTTTTATTTTCCAAGTGGACAGCAAAACACTCTGCAATCGACCCTTAAATAAAAAATATAAATTAATGTTTTCTTAGGGAAACTTAATGGGTAAATAATTTGACATTTAATTTCGAAGCAATGCCAGTGCTGTGGCCGCGCATTATAGCGCTATGTCTCTGATATAATCGGAGGTTCTTCGATTCGCATCTACCGGCCGGCGATAGTAAGTAGGAATGACGATGGGTACCCGGGTACTCGGAACCTACCCGATAATAATGTACTCGGGTATAAAATATGCTACCCGATTACCCGAAATATACCCGCTGCCCGTTAATTACCCAATACCCTTTAATTATCTGAACAGTTTTCAACTGCCGGAAAAATTGTATCTAAAAGTTTTTTATTACCATACCATAATTAATATAACTTATGTTAAGTTTTTTATAGAGATACAGTAGGTATATTATTTATTTGTATTAATTTTTATTTAATAAATATATGTAAACAATAATAATGAATTTTATTAAAAAGTAAACTGCTAATAAGGGTAACTGGTAACTAACAAATTAAAGAATTATGTATATGGACTTAAAGGATAACGGGTAATTAAAGGGTATCGGGTAATTAACGGGTAAAGGGTACTATCCGGGTAGTTGTTTCGGGTACTCGGGTACCAAAATTATCGGAATTCGTCATTCCTAATAGTAAGTCAAACAATATTAAGTTTTCATAATGTATTATACACAAAATTTTACATAATTCCGCTAAAATATTTCTAGGGTTTTCTATGACATTTCAATATATATATTTTTCAAAATCAATTTACCAAAGCGTTGCCATGAAAATAAATGAATTTAATTTTTTAATTCAATGCCTACATCAGTGCATGTGTATGATCATTGAAAATGAGCTTTGAATGTGTTCTGAAACCAATGTAGATCTTCCTTCTGATGTAGAGGAATTAGGTATGATTTTAAAGAAATTATTATTGATATATTCTATTTTCTTTTTGTGTCAATTGTCAGTTGTGTAATATTCTTTTTCTACTCCCATACCAGAAAATTACCTTTTACACACTATCTGTCAAATAAGTAAATACATTTTTACGCAGAGTGTTTCGTAATGAAAGTCACTATAGTGTACAAAACAATTTGATGTTTTACCTTCAATTAACTGTCATAACGGTGACATAACCTCTTTCTGCAAAAACAAATTCATAAATTTCAGTAAAATTATGGTCGCAGAAAAAGTATAGTACAAATACATTGCTTGACTTATAAAGCAATTACGTGCGAATGGATTACACACTTGCCTAACGGCTCGTGAGTAATTCATCCATTCCTACGTAATACGCTTCTTACAACTAGTGCTGTCAAGAACCGGAAAAATTTGGAACCGGGTACCCGGTTCCAAAACTATCCGGGTACCCGGGCACCCGGGTAGTGGTACCGATCTTCGGTTCCGAGTAATGGAACCGGTCATCGGTTCCGGTTCCGGGTAATGGAACCGGTCATCGGTTCCGTTTCCGGGTAATGGAACCGATCTACGGTTCCTGTTCCGGGTAATGGAACCGATCTTCGGTTCCGGTTCCAAGTAATAGAACCGAACTTCGGTTCCGGTTCCGGGTAGAGGTACCGGTTCTCTGGAGTATAACTTAAGATTCGGGTTATGGAATCAATGATATTATTCAATTATAATTTTAAATTAGCCTCACTATTTTTGAGAAATAAACAGATTTTCTGTTTTATTTGAGAAATATTATTGAACGATATTATTTTTTTTTTATGTAACTTAATTGCATATAATAATGTGTAAATAATATTATACCATATGCAGGAGGATATTTTTTTTTTTTTAGAAAATGTAACCGCATAATTGCAACTTACACTTTCAGTTTCATATTATATATTTACAACTAATATACTATTATTCACAATCTTTATAGTAATATACAGATTCCTAACCTTTTGGAGGTTGGAAAATACGTCATTCCTAACTTTAGTGACAATCTCTTGGGTTGGAAATGTTTATGTAGGAGTTGCCTAGTAACATTGCCGAATATCCCCATAATTAAGTAGGCTAAACAAATTTTAAGACAGCTGTCAAAATATTAATAAAATTAAAGTTTATAATTCATTGATTTATTTTGAAAATTGATTTAAAATGAGGATGATTGTGAATAAAATAGTATACATAACCTCGGTGGGAGTTTCATAACAGCCTCGCGCATTTTCATAAGCCCTCGGCTGTAATATACTATTACGTAACTCAGTTAAGTAAAGATTTGTACAAAACTTATTTTGTATCAATTATGTAAAAAGTGACATTTCAAAACGTCGTAAGGTAGATAAAATTCAACTTTTTAAAACGGAATTAGATAGATTTGTACAAAACTTATTTTGTATCAATTATGTAAAAAGTGACATTTCTAAACTTCATAAGGTTAGGTAAAATTAAAATTTTTGAAACAGAATTAGATAAAATTAGATTTCTTATCTCCTTAATTTAAAGAAACAACTCCTTGTCAAGGTTTCAATTAAAAATCATTCCAATTTATGTTACAAACATTAACTATTTTTCACTGCTAATAAAATTTGTCATGAACATAAATATGACAACAAAATTTCATGGTTTACAAAACCTAAACAATTACAACCCTTGTACATGTCCAGTTTTCCATTAAATTAATCATCTACGTCCTCCCTTGTTCAGAAAATTGAAATGAAATTCATGAAAAAATAAAAAAGCCAGCGAGTCGTCGGACGTCCGTCGGCTGAGCTGAACACGTTAAACAAATTAATCCATTACTTACCAACAAACGAACATGCGATGCGAGCTACGGCCCTTCAAACGAGAAAAAGGTAACTGTCAACAAACCGCCGCTCCACCGTGTAAAACACGATGTGGGTTTGAGGTAGCACACAAAACCATAATAGGCGGGTTTAGCGCATCAAATATTTCGCATTTTTGTGCAGAGTAAAAAGAAAGGGATCATTTATAATGCATGTGGACACTTTTAAACCGGCGATCTGCTGCTGACTCGAGTGATTAACAGTAGATCGATACCAGTTCATTAATTCGCAGCACAGCCACACATTGAATCTGCGACTGGCACTGACTGAGTTTATTTTCTTTCGACAACTGTATTTGAATGTGAATTCTATAGGAAATTGCAAAAAATAAAATACTTTTTAAATGTAGGAATAGGAACAATTTCGAAGCAATTGTTGTTTAAATGTCTCTTTTGTGTCGAGGTTTTTTTGAAAGTTGCAGTTAATAAAAAAGTAAGAAGTTACAATTGAAGGGCTTTTGGCAAAAACAACTTTAGTATGTACAGGTGGAATAAATTCGAGTTCCTTGTATGAAAAGTTTTCTTATTATGAACGCTACAGAAAATTGATGTAGGTCTTTATGGGCCAAATTTTTGAGACAATTTTTATAGGCACCACAGGAAATTTCTATCGTCTTTTGTTTCTGAGCTATAAGCTACAACTTGTATTTCACTTATTTTGAAAATACCTGATATCTCGCTTATTATAAGAGATACAAAACACAAATGTAAATTTATTAAGAAACAAATAAAAAAATCAATTGCCAATCATCATTTGTTTATTTTTAATGTTATTTTCATTATTTTTATTCATTTTCCTTATTTATATTATTTATTTTCCACATTTTTGAAATCGTGTCAAAGCCAACTACAACGCCAATAAAAAATAAATTAACTAATCTGAAAATAATTGGCTAAAACGAATTTTTTGTATATAATAGATAATATATAATCAAAATAAATAAATGATGATCTGTAATTGATTTTTTCATTTGTTTCCTAATAAATCCAATTTTTTTTTCACCCCCAAAAAATTAATAATTCAAGTTTTATTCATGTTTAAAACAAAATGATGTAAATTTGTTATACTTACAAAATAAGGAAAAAGATGATACTATTTTCAACATATGTTCCGATTTAATAGTTATTTATTATACATGCGGATTAAATGAATATTTAATGAGCGGTACGTATAAGCGCGCGAGCGTCTAAAGTCCGCGCGTTAAACATTCATTTTATCCGCGAATATAATACAACTGTTTATTCAATTTTGCACCTAACAAACATCTCCCATTTGAGTGTAAGATTTTTATAAATGAAATCAGAACCTTGAAATGTCGCTAATTGCATACGGATATCTAGTCGCTGAGTGTGAGTTTTTTTATGCGTTGCCATTGTGATCTGTGATTGCCATGGGTTGATTTTATTGCAACAATCAAAAACATACGTTATTACAAAATTTTAACATTCTTATAATTCTTGTTGCGAAATGGCGGGTATACGTTGAATATTTGAATTTATTCCAACAGTTTTGGTTGATATTTGACATTTAAAAACCGCTAGTGAAATAAAATTCTTTAAAACGTTAGCGAAATAAACTTATTTATAAAACAACAATTTTAACGGTCCGTATCCAAGGAAATAAACATGACTTTATAAGGCAAAATTGAATAATAGATATATTTATACTAGGGCTGTCAAAAGTATTCGGTTAACCGGTTAACCGGCTAATCGGTTAACCGGAAACCGGTTTTTCAATAATGAAATATTCGGCTAGCCGGTTAACCGGTTTTGTAGCCGGCTCTTAATCGGTTTATAGCCGGTTTTTAACCGGTTAATAGCCGGTTTTTAACCGGTTTATAGACGGTTTTTAATCGGTTTTTAACCGGTTCATAGCACTCTTTTTTTTAAAAAAAATTAACTATAACCTAACGTCTAAATAGCACTTGACAAAATGCCATATATCAAAATAAATAAATTTCAAATGCTTATTGAAACTGTCAATGTTACCAACCATGTTATTATTTCTTTTAATAATATTTTTGAAATAAAAGTAAATTACATCGAAATAGAAAATGATTCATTAGTCACGTGATATGTTTTCCGCCAATCAACATTCAGAATTTCCATAGTTACATGTCTATCAGCGATGATAAAAAACAAACAAAATCACCTTATTTCTATTCGTTACTATCTACTATGGCATTTTTACAACATTGACAGTTAATTTTAATAAAAATTCATTATATTCTCTCATTAAATATAAGCTCGTGATATTAATAATGAAGAAAGGGGTGAAAGGACCAAGCGTTGAATGGTTTATAGATGAAAACAAAAGGCATAAATGGTCCACGTGTATTGTAAAATTATTTATTCACAATCATTATAGTAATATACAGATTCCTAATCCTTTGAAGGTTGGGAAATACGTCATTCTCTTAGGTTGGAAATAGCGGATTTTACTTCCATCTCTTGGGTTGGAAATGTTTATGTAGAGGTTACCTAGCAACATTGTCATAGATCCTTATAATAAAGTAGGCTAAAACAAATTTTAAGAGAGCTGTCAAAAAATATTAATAAAGTTAAAGGTTATAACTCATTGATTTATTTTGAAAATTATTGATTTAAAATGAGAATGATTGTGAATAAAATAAGATTCATAACCTCGGTGGGAGTTTCATTACAGCCTCGCGCTTTATCTCATACACATATACATAAGCTCACGGCTGTAATGAAACATTTCCCACCTCGGATGTAATATACTATTACTACGGACGTTTCGGGCTTAGGGCAAGCCCATCTTCAGCAATCGTTGAAAATACAGGAATAATTAAAATTTATGACAAAAAATTTTTAAAGTTGTATTAGACACGATGATCTATATGAGCAACATCGAAAACAATTTTAAATACAGCATTTCAACAACCTTCCGAATCAATACGGAGTTGGTGAAATATGAATAATAATCGAAGATACTGCTCGCATACCATATATACGTATATCATATAGCATTGCTAAACAATAAATTGTAAAAATTTTAGTGCAAACAGGGAAACTTTGCAAAGTTTACCGAAATTTATTTCCCAAAGAAGAAGTACGATGTTTCCAAAAAGTTAACAACGCCCTTAAAACTCGATACGTTTTGAGGAAACTTTTGAACATGCACCAAATTAAAGGTTATAAACCGGTTTTCTGACCGGTTAAAACCGGTTCTTTGACCGGTTAAAACCGGTTTATTGACCGGTTAAAAACCGGTTTTTCTGACCGGTTAAAAACCGGCCGGTTATTGACTTGAAACCGGTTATTCGGTTTTTCGGTTAACCGGTCTGTAAACCGACGGTTAACCGGTTAGCAATTTCAGCCGATTTTGACAGCCCTAATTTATACACTAAGTGAGCTAAGATGATATTTATTCATGAGAAGAAAGTTTAGCTCACGAGCCCGTAAAGTCTTCTTCGAGTAAATAAACATTCTTAGCTCACGTAGTTTATACAATATTTTATTCAATTTTGACGAAATAATAATAAAAACCATTATAATATTTAATTTTGACAAAATAAAAAACTGATCATTTAATAGGCTGAGCATGACAATCGTCGATGATAGACGGCAAGTCATCTATTTAAAAAGCATTATTGTCTGTCATTTGTGTCGTAAAATATAATGAAAATGGCCGATAATATCTAATAAATATTGTGGTGAGTGTTATTTTCGTGCCTGATGTTATTTGAAATGCATTATTTGTAGCAGAGTGAGTTAAAAAAATTTGTGAGAGTGATTTAAAAAAAAATTAATTCACTTGTGAATAAAATGTTACTTATAGTTATTGCTATGGAGTTAATAATGACAGTTTAAAACGTCAAAATTGAATAATAGTAGTTTATATATCAAGGGAGTAAAGTTCGTCATTATTTGTCGAGAGCGAAGATTGAATGCTGAGGGCGTAGCCCGAGGGATGCAATTGCTTGAGGCAAATAATGACACTTTACTCCCGTGTTATATACAATATTTTGTATACAAACGGAAAAGAAGAAGAATGAAGCACATTTCTATAAACGAAGAAAAAATTTATATTTTAAATTTATTTTTTCCAAAATAAATATAATTGAAAATATTCCTTATCTGTTAATCAATATTAATTAACAAAGGACTTGAGTCACTTTATTTCTCTAGGGAGTACTTTATTTTGATAAGACTAAAGTTAACATTATTTACCGGTTGTATATAAAATATATTATGTTTGTGTTGTATCTCGAGAATTAAGTTTTGAAAAAATTTAATTACACCACGAATACTCATACTCAAACCCCCTCCTCATTATTTTCTTATATAGAAATCTGTCTCACTTTCCTACATTTATAAGTATATGGATATATTTCATTACTTTGCCCTTCTTCTTCATCGTACAAAACCACCCCTATCGTCCATCATCTTCACACAAATCATCTCAGTGTACAAGTCGTGTTCATAACTCCATCGATTCCTTTTGGGGCCGGCTGGGGCGGGGGTGGTTTGGCTGCGTGGCAGGCGCCGCTTGGCACGCCACCGCCGCTGCCACACCGCGGTCTACCTCCACCTCGGGGTTAACCGGACCCCAGACCCCGGACCCACACACCCACCGGATACATGTGTGATGTGGCTGCGTTGCGTGTACAAAGGATAGAGAGTGTTAGGCGGGGTAGCCGATGTTGGAATACGTGTATTTGTGGATATATGAAATAGAGTGGGGTTTTTAAACTGATAGAGCTATGAGGGCAGTTTATAAAGAAATATACCTAGCTATATGAAACAAAAAACGAACGATAAAATTTTTTTGTTATCTGCTTCGAGCATATACTGACTGAAGGCCGCCTTACGGTGTTTGTTGTAATTAGTGTTTCACAAGACAAGATTTCTTGTCTTGCTAGGCTATTTCTTGTCTTGTGTTACTCTTGCAAGAAAAAATCTTGTCTTGCTTGCAAGACTCTTGCATATTTCTTGTCTTGCACATTTGCGCGTGCGCGTTATGTTACATTATTTAGACTTGTTTGGGGTTCCCCTATTAGCTGCCAAACCGTTGGTTATATTACGATAACTCTTATAACAAACTTCCAAAAATTTCTATTTTGCGTATTTTAGCTTTTTGTATTAATATAAATAGTTGAATAGATTTTGAGTAAAATTGGATAACCGGAAATGTTAGGGACTTTATTTCAAGCCCACAACAGTTTTTAATGAAAAACATTTTTCAATTTTAGTACTTGACTTAAATTGACTTAAAGCTCATTACTATTTTAAACATGGAATTGGCGGGAGGTCACGCGCCGGCCACATCAGATTTTTTTTATAATGATGTGTGTGTGACTTTTTTTTTCGCGATAACTGTTATATCAAACATCCAAAAATAAAATTCCGTATTTATGCTTTCTGCATCAATATAAAGAGCGAGATAAAGAGTTTATTAGATTTTGAGTAAAATTGGACAATCGGAACTGGTACTTTACTTGAAACCCATAACAGTGTTTAATGAAAAACTATATTAAAATATAACCCAAAACTTTTCAGTTTTAGTATATAACATATTTAAATCGGAAGTGATATTTTGCTTTAAGCTGTGAAGAGATTTTCGTGAAAAAATATATTATGCTATAATTGAAAACTTTTCAAATCTTGTATTTAACATTTTTATATTAATGAGACCGACATATTAGATTCTTGTTAATATTAGTAAACCTTAAGTGGTAGGTACTTTACTTGAAGCTCTGAACTGATTTCCTTGAAAAAATATATTAAAATATGATAAAAAAAATCTGTTGTGGCCAGCACAAGACCTCTCGTTATTTCCATATTAGGTTATATAAGCATTGTATTGCACTTCGCTTTCGAGCCGTCGTTTTATAACAAAATCTTACAGAGCATTACCCAAATTTTGTTTCTTACTATATTTAGCATGTCTTCTGCACACATATAATTCAAATTATATCTATTTTTCATTGTATGAGGAAGTTTCTAAATGTCAAATATTGTTCCAATTCATTAACCAGATTGGCGGTATTTCTGATAGATATATGCATTTTACCACAATTTTACCTATAATTTCAAATATTTAATTAATAAAACAATAAGAAAAGTTAAATATACTTCCCAGAAAAAGCTATCAGAATGTCACTAAAACTGTTGATATTTGACAATGACATGTGTCATGTTATAAACATTGGAATTTGTCAACTGGTTTCCTTAGTGCCTTGGCCTCTGCGATTACTTTACTCTATAAATTAAATTAATCTTTATCTCTAAATCTATACAAGATATAATAAAATTTTTAAGTGTATTAGATGGAGAATTTTAAGTTCTTCAATATTTAATAAAAAAAACTTCCAAAAAATTATATTTAAAAGATTTTTTCTAAGAAACTACTACTTCCGGTTGTTCAATTGTTACCAAAACCTTTTCAGCTCTTCCCAGGAATATCAGATTGAGGAAACTGCAGTTAAATATTTTTTAAGTCTTATAGTTTTTGAGCAATCGTGACTACAACATCCAGACATACATACATACATACACACACACACACACACACACATACACATATCCACACACACACACACACACAGACATCATTTTAAAAATGTTATAATCGGATTCTAGGGACCTTAAATCGTGCTTATTCAATAAAATCTGGATATGCGAATTTTAGCATGAATCCAATACCTCTCTTAGCGAGAGGTAAAAAAACTTCTCAAATTTGATATATTGAAAGATGTTTTCAGAACTCATTTTAATAAGATAACACAATATTTGGGTATAAGTTCTGTATTATTTATTGAAAAATAAATAAATAAATAATAAATAAATAATAATAATAATAATAATAAATAATACAGAACTTATACCCAAATATTGTGTTATCTTCTCAAATTTGGTTTTAAAACTCGTATATGATTGAAAACAACATTAGAGTTTGAGTATATATGATAAGTCGGATGTGGTTCTTAAATAAGAGCTCTTAACAAATTTTCAAAAAAAAAAAAAATTTACTTGATAAAATATAATACAAAATTTCTTATTAAAGACTTTTCTATTTATTGGAACAACAAATTAGATTTTGTTTACAAACGACAAAGTGATATTTTACTCCAAGCTCATTGCAATTTTAAACATCGAATTAGCGGGAAGTCATGTCCTGGCTATATCAGATTTTTTTATCTCTAAATCTATAGAAGATATAATAAGAAAATTTTAATCAGATTGAGTACTTAATGCTCTTTATTATTTTTTGTACTATAAATTTTCAAAATATAATATTTAGATTTTTTTAAGAAACTACTACTTCCGGTTGTCAATTGTTACTAAAACCTTTTTAGCTTTTCCGATTTATGTCAGCTTAGCTAGAGGTAAAATCTATAATAAAATGTTGATATATTGAATTATAATATAATATTGCAAGAGTGCAAGAATGCAAGAAATTACTAAAAAATCTTGCTATTCTTGCACTTTTCTTGCAGGGCAGATTCTTGTCTTGTCTTGCAACGCACTATATAACTCTTGTCTTGTTCTTGTCTTGCATTTTATGCAAGAACAAGAAAAATGCAAGACTCTTGTGAAACACTAGTTGTAATCGGAAGATATGCGGAAGGAGGAATTTGCGGGGATAGAAGCCATGGTATATTCCGGGCTGTGTATTGTTGTAATATTTGTTCTATCTTTTTACCAAGTAATTCCTAGTTGTTGCTTTTGTAATATGTAAATTATCTTTTTATACTCCGATGTGTAAAGTTGATACTTTACACACGCTAGACAGTGTGTAAAGTAAACGATTTTCGTATTTTATTTACTTTACACATTACACAGTTACCACCATCAATACACGTATGACATTTAAGTTGTCTTACCTAAATTTAGTTTTTTCAGTACATTCATGTTGGTAATACTGATTGACAACAGTAAGAAGTCAAGGAAAAGTTTCTTAAAAACATCACAAGAACTATTAATATCTGCTGAAAAGGCCAGGGTACAGAGATGGAAAGCAAAATACCAGCTTCCCTCTAGTTGGGAAAATAATAATGAAAGTTTACCACCTGGCAACAACGAGGGATGGTTGATATGGAAGTCTTTGAACAGACTAAGGTCAGGAGTGGGCAGGTCAAAAATTAAATTTAGCAAAATGGGGCTACATAAGTGAAGATGTGAAATGTGCTTGTGGTGAAGACACATGCCGTGAGACACATGCTTCAGTGTCCACTGTGTCCATCTAGATGTACAGAAGATGATTTACATCAGGCCTCAGAAAATGCGCTGCTTGTGGCTAAGTTTTGGTCAAAAATAATATAAACATATATATTTTTTTAACTGTATTTAATTTAATGTTTGTGATACGAATATGTATATATAACAGTAAGAATTTCAGTATCGAACTTCAGATCTGTTATCTGGCAATATGAACTCGATATTGTGTGTTGAAATTGTTGTCTGTTAAATTTCTAATTTATTTCAGGAATTTCGTATAAAAAATATTATATGCAACCCAAGTGTAAAAAGCTTTATGATATTCGGTCAATAATTTTCGTGACTCGGTAAGTCTCGTCACGAAATACTTGCCCTCATGTTATAAAGCTTATGTTTACATTTTTCTTGCATAAATAACTATTATTTTTAATAAATTTCGGTTTCTTTCTTATTAGCAGGAAACCTAGAAGTTACGCTTTGTTTATTATATTAATGTAAAAAAAATCGAATTGCACGTGAAACGAAATTTCCATACTTACATTTTATTTTTCATTGACATTTGACACAACTCAGTATAAAATCTTATTGCAGTATGAAAATAGATAGGTACACAGAATCACAAAATAAATATGTACTTCGAGATACACAAACTAGACGCAAAAATAAGTTAGGTTACAGTAAAATGACAAGTAATGGCATATAACACAACAAAACGCTGCCCGCAATACACCATGACTTTCAGCCCCGGAAATCCCCTTTTCGCATATCTTTCGATCACAACATGCTACGCGTTGGCATAGGGTATTACTTCACTTCCCTAGTCAGTATATGCTCGAAGTTTGTCAGATTTGTGTTACATTTTTAAGTTCATACAGTAAGCTGCATTGAAATAGTATTATTTGTCACAATTTATCGTGGAATTTTGGGTTAAAGAATGAGTGAAACTAAATTGGAGCATCGGAGTGTGATAAAATTCTTAACAAAAGAAAACAATGGTCCTGAAATTCTTCATAAGCGAATGGTGGCCGTGTATGAGCAAGATGCCCCAAGTTACTTTAAAGTATAATTTCGGTGTAAACAGTTTCGGTGGGGAAGAGATTCGATACAGAATGATTCAAAATCCGGCCGATCACCACGAAATGCAGAAAACGTTCAACAAGTTGAAAAATTGGTGCTTACAGATCGACGGTTGAAGGTTTCTGTTTATCTGAAATCAGTGTTTGGAAAATTTTGCATGATGATTGGGCATGAGGAAGGTGTCTTCACGGTGGATACCCAGACTGCTTACATCGGAGCAAAAACAAAGGAAAGAAATTTTGCAAAAAAATTTTACTGCGTTGGAAGATGACAGCGACTTTTCCTTGAAGATTGTGACTGGAGATGAAACATGGCACACTCTTCAGGGAAAAAGTTGATGCCAACAATTTTTTGGGATAATGAAGGGATACTAACGATTTAGTTTATGCTAAGAGGGTCTTCAATGAATGCAGAGATATATGGTAAAACTATTCAGAACTTAAAACTTGCCCTGGAAGAAAAGCGTCCGAATTCATGTTAACAAAAGAAATCGTTGTTGAATGATGACAATGGCAAGATTCGCAAAATGTATAAAGTTGAAGAAATTATCAGGGACTGTGGCTTTACATAACTGTGACTTATTTTTATTCAAAAATATAAAAATAAATTTTTAGGGAAAGAAGATTTGAATTAGACGAGGAGTTAATGTATGCTGTTGACATTTATTTTACAGATCTTCCAAAAAAATATATTTTGACGGAATGGTTTAAGAAACGTTAGGAAAAGTGTGTTAGTGTTGAAGAAAGTTATGTAGAAAAATAAAGTATTGTTTAAGTTCAATGTGTCTTCTTTTATACTTGGGTAGATTTCTTTATAAACTGTCCTCGTAAAATTGATATTTATTATATAAATTTAAAATATAAATGAAGCGGTAGTACGAACTCGGTTCTAAAATTTGATCTATAAAGCCTGAATTACATTACACTTTTTCTGGCTAAAATCTAGTACCTAAATTGTAACTAGATTTTAGTCAGAAAAAGAGTGTAATGTAAATCAGGATTTAACGCGTCCAAGTTTCACACTAGAACTTTTTCTGATTTTTTTTCAAACTAGATCCGACGCTATTTTTCAACCAAGTTTCGCACTAGACCTGCGCAGTGAGTGCTTACTTCAGTGATGCCAACGTATGTATAAACGTCAAAATATTTTGTTTGGATTTAAAGTACATACCACATAATCACTTAAATTATTTATACTTTCATAATGTCATCTAAAAAGGGGACACCCGAAGTGGTTAAAAGTTTGGTAGGTCTTTTTAAATTACAACCCGTTTTATTTAAGGTAATTTATATTAAATAAATGAGTTAAAAGTACAAGATATTTGTCTGTTTTAGGTTAACACGCCAATATTCCAAGATATCTCAAAGTTATCATTAACCTATATCGTGCAGAAATACTTTGGCGAAATTGAATGTCATTCTTTTTAATTCTGTATTCCACCATACCAAGCAGTTTCTCAAAATTCTCATTGTTCATTCGTAAATAGTTTTCATAAGAACTTTTATCTTCTTAAAGAAGTTTCCGTAATTTCGCTTCCTTATTCATTTTTTCCACAAGTGTCAAAAACTTTGTCAAGGTGTGAAAATAGTTGGCTACACTGATTTCATGCATCAGCTGTTTGGTTTAAACGACGCCATATTAACTTGGATGAAATCTAGTTTGCTTTCTAGTCGAAAAAAGTTTCTTAAATCTAGTTTCGAATTTAGACAGAAAAAGTGTAATGTAATTCAGGCTTTAACTCAAGTCTGTTTTAACTAAGAAACCATGACGCCTTAAGCCCATGTATATCAAAGCAACGCAAGACGCGACTTAAGCACGCAAAGCAGTAGATAACGCAGTTGCAAAAGTGTGTAATTTATAACCCCGCTAAATTTGCTGCTGGTAACCAATGAGTAACTATAGTGCAAATTGCGACTCACTACACAACTGTATGAGAACCACGGCTCAACTATGACAATTTGAAAATTCAAGATGCGTGTGCCTCTTGTGGAAATACTGACAAGTTTGGTTACACGCTAAAGGAAACGCATGACATCACGCAGAAAGTTGCGATTGAGGAAAATAAACCATATGAGTGATAAAAAGGACTTTAGTGCCGAGATGCATATTCAATTTTATTTCAAATCAAAAATTGTGAAAATGAAAGGAATATTTATTTTAAATGTTGTGTTTAAATATTCTCTGTCAATCTGACAGTCAATGTTGCTAACCTCGGACATTGAAGTTATCGTAAAGAACACTCAAAATTATGTGTTTTATCTCAAACTTATTCATCGGAACTATTTATTTCGTTCTTCTTGTACATATTTTTGGCATTTTACGTAAAAATTTACTATTGTATATCATACTCCCGTCCAAATCTTACATGTACAGCAACTATCACAAGGTTGGCAACACTGCAATTGCATGAAATCTCGTATAATGGATTACTTTAGTGCTATATTAGTATTCGCACCATGTAACACTGTTCAAAATGCATAAAAAGAAATTGATCCTACTTATAATTTGTTGTTAAATCTTATTATATAAACAGTCCATAATATGAAATATGCCATCTAAACATTTACTTGGAATTCTAGATTTACTACAATATTTGTTCTAATAATGTATGATACATGTAAATCTACCTACGAATTATATTTCGTGGTAATAGTTTGTAATTCTTAAAATTTCAACCGCGTATTATTCCTTTCAATATGTTTGTATTTATTATTGCAAATGTTAATTACAGTATCATTATGGATGCGGATTTGCAGTTATACCACAAATAGTAATTAAACAACGAAAGGAATAAACTGCATTCATATGAAAAATGTAAAGCAGACATGCAACACAAATTAATATAATGATGTCAATTTCACTGTTTCATGTTGAAAAGTAATTGCATTTCAACAATAATTAAAAGCAAATTTTGTCCGCTTGTTTATGCATACTTATTGATATTTTCATGTTAACTCAACAGTGGTGAATATTCAATGATATCATTAAGATAATATTGAACCTAACAAAAATCATTGGGTGACATGACTACAATAAACACTACATACATATTAGTTTGGAATATTATGTCATTTTGTTAAAAAATCTTTACATTATAAGCTAGGTAATAGTTATTTATATAATCAGTTATGAAAAGAGTGATATTGTTTGACGAATATTATATTTGCCAAAACGAGCGAAGCGAGTTTTGCAAATTATGTGTCAAGCAATATTTCATTTTTATAACTGATAAACTGATTATGTACATAATTTTATCTAATCCCGCTAAAATAATTTAAAAATACACAAAATTCAAGGTTTTCTTTCTATGACAGCTCTGTATTCATATTTCAAAATCACTTTACCAAAGCGTTGCGGTGAAAATAAATGAATTTAATTTTTTATTTTAATACTTATGTCAGTGCATGCGTAATCATCATTGAAAATGAGTTCTGAATGTGTTCTGAAACCGATGAAGATCTTCCTTCTGATGTAGAGGAATTGGGTGTGAGTCAATAATTCATAAACTGATAATAAAGAAATCATTATTGATACATTCTTGTTTCTTTTTGTATAAATTTTCAGTTGTGTAATACCTTTACGTAACTGTTAAGTAATAATTTTCACAAAATTCATTTTGTATCAATTACGTAAAAACATACGTTTCAAAACGTCATAAGGTTAAGTAAAATTCAACGTTTTTACTGCTAAAAGGAAAAAATGACTAGCAAAAATAAGAAAAAAATTATATTTATGAAGATTAGCATAAAAAAATTAAGTCGTGGAAGCACGTTTAGTCAGAAAAATAGACTCTATTGAAATGAAGATATGAAGATATGCTCTGTATAGTAAATATAGTAAAATAATCTTACTGTTCCTTTAACGTAAATGCTATTTTTGTTTTTCTTATGAGAATGAAAATTGTAGTTCCAAAAATTATTTCAAGCAATATTAGCATTTATGTTAAAGAATTAGTAAGATTATTTTACTATAAGGAGCACTCAGAGTAGATAGAAGAACCAGGCGATGCGTGTATTCATTCCAATAGAGCGGGCAAATAATGGCTTGTTTTATATCCATTATTAAAAAGCAAACAATAAGCGATATATCACAATTACGATATTTACAGTTTAGATGCTGGACCCAACAGAGTCAATTTTTATGACTATATTGTAATTTCGTATACTTAATAGTTATGTATGTATTATGACAGTGAAGTTCTACATTTTATCACGAGTGTGGAATTCATTTGTCGAGTCCCAAAGGGCCGAGAAAAATAAACCATAAGAATAATAAAAAGGAACTTTAATGCCGAGGCAAGGTACATTTTATTTGATATCAAAAACTTGCGAAAATGAAAGGTATATTCATTTTTGTAGGTTATGTTTATATATTTGTCAGTTTGACTTTCAATGTTGCTAATTTCGGATATTGAAGTTATTGTAAACAACACTCAAAATTATGTGTTTTTTCTCAAATTTTTTCGTCGGAATTATTTAATCGTTCTTCTTGCACATATTTTTTTTTGTCATTTTATGTATAAATTTACTATTGTACACCATACACCTGCCCACATGATCTTATATTTAAGTATATTAATTATCATAAGTATGGCAACACTGCAGTTGAATAAACTCATCGTATAATTTATTACTTATTGCCTATTCTGAACTTTTACTGTCGATTTTTGTGTACTTTACTGACGATTTCAAAAAAAAAACATTTGTTTCAGGGAAAAGCTTTACGTTAACAATTTCGATTTCGACGAGTCCTCCTCAAGTTGCCACGTATAACAAGGCGATTAAAGTGACCGTCGATGGACCTCGAGAACCTCGCTCTAAGACAAGTAAGTCAATTTTATTTTTATGTTATGTTTATTTAAGATGATTCTACTCGTATATGAAAGCATTTATGACAGTATTTAATGAAATTTTGGTATGTTATTTTTCATTATACTCGTCGTCAAGTAAATATGGACTGAAACACGTTTTAGGTTTTACTAGTTTTACAATGTCTTTACGTGTGTGTGTATGCCTGTGTGTGTGTGTGTGTGTGTGTGTGTGTGTCTTTTGTGTGCGTATGTGCCTCTGTGTGTGTGTGTGTGTGTGTATGTGTGTGACACATTTTCTTCGACAATAACTCCAATACTATAATTCTAAAAATTATAATTCTTTCGTATTCCTGTTCTTTACGTCTATATGAACCGGAAGTTCCCTTACTTGAAGTTCTTTACGGTTTTTATTGAGAAAAAAAAACGCAGTTAAATATCACTTTTGACATTTTATGTTATTATAAATATGAAAGAACATTTAATTGTTTAAAGAATTTTACAGAGATTAACTTTCAAAAATTAGTCAGCTTTGCTGTAATCATGGAAACAGCTAATATATTCAAAAAATTATAAATGACAGATGTCAGTGTCAAGTGCAATTTACATAGCATATGTTCGTGTTAAAATTTTATTGGATATATATATAATCTTTTCCAAGTAATTTTCGGTATGGAATTTGTAGAAAATAGTTACGTTCGTGTTTCAATTTTACTGGATATGTTAGACTTTTACTGGATATATAGAATCTTTTCCAAGGTTCTTTCGGCAAGAGATTTGTGCTATATACATATATAATGCGATTTTCTGTAACGCTTTAGAAATTTTCGCTTTTGTTGAGAGTTACAGTTCTATAGTGGTATAGAAAATTACAAAATCGCACCGATAATTAACGGAAGGTAATGTGTTGGCCACATTAAATTTTTTATATTTGATATTTACAACAACATTTTAATTCTCTAAATACCCCTAACCACCTTAATATAATTCTTGTTGAAAATCAATAGTATTTGACAATATAGATGTTAAAGCACAAAATCCCAAGAAGTATCTTTAAACTTCACACAATCTGTTACCCATACAAACTAAACTAAACCTCTTCCTCCATTCTATAATAGCCCTCTTCATCGTAACCTCACTTCCACTATCCCATTTACTCTGCCTTAACTGTTTCCCAAACATTCCTATTACTTCCACAAATTACACTTGTCAAACATGAGAACAAAAATACTTTCCTGTACGGTGTCGTGTACGGTGAGGCGAGCGTGTTGTCAGACCGCACGAGGCTTGAGGCGAGTGCGTGAGCTCTAGGATTGTCACGTAGAAATAAACGTCAAGTGGAAGAGTGAAGGCTGGGAAGGATTGGTGTTCTTGTTACGTCTACAACGGGAAAGTATGAAGAGAATGTGGAGAGTTAAATAGGTATAAGATAGGGAGAAGTGATGTTTAGGGTAAATATTGTTGTTGTTTTCTATTTTTGGAAAAAGGGGAGGGTAATATTTTGAAAAGAAATTATACAATTTCCAGTATCGAACGTAAATAAGAGCGACTCTTCTTTTTACCTCCCGCTACCCTTGGTAAGGGAGGTATAGGGATCGTGCTAAAAATCTCATATCGAGATTTTAGTAAATGACCACGTTTTAAGGTCCCTAGAATCCATTTTTAACATTTTCACGATGATGTCTGTATGTGTGTATGTATGTGTGTGTGTGTATGTGTGTATGTGTGTATGTGTGTATGTGTACGAATTTTGTTTGCACTCTAACTCAAATACTATCATTCAGAAAATTCTGCAACCTTGTATTTTTACCATATTCTAATAGGAATAGAAGCCATTAGATTTTGGTGTAAATCGGATAAACGGAAATCGTACTTTACTTGAAGCTCATAATGGTTTTTCTTCAAAAAATACCATTAAATGCCATTTTTTCGCATTTTATGTCTTATGAAAATTAAAGATTATTGAATTTTCTACAGGAATGCATTAATACTTTTTCTATATATTTTACAGATAAATTTAAAAACAATTTTTTTTATTATTCGCGAAGCCTAAGATAAACACAATAATTCGTTTGTTCCACAGTTCATATTTCAAATGAATGTAACTGACAGTAAATGTCACTGTCAAAAAACTAATCACTTCAAATTAATAATAGTCACATTTTAAAAAGAAAATAGTAAATAAATCAATAGTTTTATGCAGTGGAACAGTTTGCAGCGTTAGTAAATACGTAAGTATGTATTTAAATTAATAAAAATGGATAAGGATGTGCGTGGAAGGATGATTGTTGCGTAACTATTATTGTGGTCCAGATGCGGTTATTCGCTACCGAAAATCAGTCACTTTAATATGTTCTTATGTATGAATGCTATGATGATTGTGGACAAGGCGAAAGAAGAAGGTTGTTAAAGAGTGAAGTGAGTTAGCTGAGCTCTTACTCTTATCCCTTTTCTTATTGTTACTATTGTTTCCGGGATTTGCTAACCCACTAAGTGGGAAACGCGTGATTTTATGTATATATGTGTGTATGTATGTAAGAATTAAATAGCGGGAGGTTTTGTGTTGGCCACATCAGATTTTTCTTATATAATATACTCGTAAATGTGACATATTAATAAAGCCTTATGGTCTAAATTTCACAAGTACTTATACAGGTGTCCCGTGATGCGAGGGCCATGGCCTAATGCCCGTATTCATAGTCAGTACTTCGCCTCGACTCGTACTTGAGTCTGCCTTGAGTACCAGATTTCGTTTCATAGTCGCTACTTGTTTCTTCACTCGTACTTCGATCGAAAGTGTACTTGAGGCGAGTTTCAAGCAAACTTGAGTAATGTTCAAGTACTGATTGATGCTTTTTTCAAAAAATTTAGGTAGACTTGATCAATATTTAAAAAAACTGCCAAACTGTCATTTCCATCATATATGACATCTAAGTTAAATAATGAATCATGAAGATAATCAACAATTTTTAGAATTTGTAGACATAGTAGAAGAAGCTTTAATAATAACAATGAAAAAGGGTTGCTTCAAGAAGATATATCCGTGATATGACTCATGTATCTGTAATCTGTGACATATATGTAGATGTCAAATATACGATTTGAGAGAAAAATATTAAAATTTACAAATATACCAACATAGTTAATACAAATTCTCTAAAATCCGAAAAGACCGAGAATTCACGAGGTTCGACTATGAAACATATGATGTCCTTGAGGTCGAGAACGACCGGAGTAATGCTTGGCGAAGTTATACTCAAGTACGAGATTGAGCATCGACTATGAATACGGGCATAAGGCATACTGACCCAAATAAGTAAAAATCGGATGTGGCCAGCACATTACCTTCCGTCAATTCTATGTATTTTGTACAAATCCCATATTAAAAGTACATTAGAAAATATATCCAGTAAAACAGTAACACGAACATATACTATTTTCTACAAATTCCATAACGAAAGTGCCTTGGAAAAGATTCTATAAATCCAATAAAATTATAACACGAACATACACTATGTATATTGCACTTGACACTGACATCTGTCAGAATTATTTGAATATATCAGCTGTTTCCATGGCTAATTTATGAAAGTTATAGTGCGATTCTGTAATTTTCTATAACGCTATAGAAATGTAAAAGTGAACAAAATCGTAATCATTTTTGTATGCTAATACATTTATTATCTTTCGACATTAAAAAATAATGAGCTTTTGTTGAGAGTTACAGTTCTGTAGTGGTATAGAAAATTACAGAATCGCACTATTAATGTTTTTTTTAAAAAATGAATGAAAATGGTTAATCAAACCGTAAAGACAATCAAATGTTGTTTTATATTTATAACAACATAAAATGTCAAAAAATGATATTTAATTGCGTTTTTTTGTGAGCCCTGTGGTGGCACTCTCCACACCAGCTATGAATGCCCGTGAAGTAACGCCTGTTAAGCGCTCGTCACACCCAGTATTGGGTACTATGCCGTGATGATATATATATATATATATTTTCTTTTGTTTTTTCAATAAAAACTGTTAAGAACTTCAAAGAAAGGTACTTCCAATTGTAACTAAAATCTAATCAGCTGATTAGATTTTGGTTATAATTGAACATTATATGGATGTAAAGAAGAGAATTATGAAAGATTTATAATTTTTAGAATTATAGTGTTGGAATTATCGTAGGAGAATTTTTTCTCACACAATCACACTTCCAAACACATACACATACAGACATCAACGTAAAACTAATAAAATCATATTTTAGGGACCCTAAAACGTGCTTATTCATTAAAAACAACTGAATTTTTTGACCAAACACAATACCTTCCTTACCTAACACGGACGGAAGGTAGAAAAGTACAAAAATTACAATTCAGAATTATCAGGAAATAAGTGTGGATAATATGAAGCTCGCCATTTTTTTTTTTTAATAATAAAATGAATAATAGAAACTTTTCAAAAATAATATTCACTGATGAATGGCGAATCTATGTAAATGATATTTAACTGCTTTTTTCAAGAAAAACTGTAAAGAATTTCAAATAAGGGAACTTCCAACTGATCAATTATAAGCAAAATCTAATCAGCTGTTCATATGGATGTAACGAAGGAGGAATACGAAAGAATCATATTTTTTAGAATTGTAGAATTGGAGTTATCGTCGAAGAAAAATTTGTCACACACACACACACACACACACACACACACACACACACACACACACACACACACACACACACACATACACATACACACACAGACATACATGCACACATACAGTCATTATCGTAAAACTAGTAAAATCGTATTCTACGAACCCTAAAACGTGCTTATTCATTCAAAACTCACCACAGAATTTTTTTACCAAAGACAATCCCTTCCTTATCTAAAGGTGGCGGAAGGTAAAAGACGCACAAAAAGTACCATTTAGCCAATTTAGCTCTTACATTTTTTAAGATCCCAATAGTAAAACTGTTTATTATGAATTTACCCAAAATTTACCAGTTCCAAACCACTCATTTACTACAACCGGTCACGCACCCTTATGACAGTATCATAATCATCTCCTAAACTCCTTTCAAAGTCTCTCAACATCTCATTCCAAGTTTCCATCAACAGCAACAGCAACAGTTCACTTCCTAAGTAACTCCTCTCTAACTACTAGTGCTAGTTGACAACTGCCGACTACACGACAATCGGCTGTCGCGCGACAAGGCGACTTGATGTGTGAACTGGGCCTGGGTAAGTGCATTGGGGGTGCGTGAGATCCACACAGCTGAGAGCATATGCACTAAAGGGGAGGGTGGACACTGGGAGGGTTAGAGAGGGATGGAATTTTGAGGGTAGGTGTTTGGATGGGAAGTAAGAGTATGGAGGGAATACTGTTTAATTATTTAAAGAAGTCCGATCAAGGTCATTTGTATCATGGAAGAATTAACAAATTGGTACACGGTAAAAAATTACATTGATATTCCGGACAAAATTTAGTTAGCTGTATTTTTTTTGTTATTTCAACAATATTTTTTTGCCGTGTATACGAAGAACTTTGTATTTTAAGTTTCCAAAACTAAACAATTTTTGTTGTGTATAAAAAGTATTATTTGCTGTAAAATATTAGTCATGGTAGCAAATATTATTAGTAGTACTAAGCAGTCATTTTGTTAATTTGTTCAGATTACAAAATCATTTTGCAACAATTAAAGATATTTAATCTGTTACTGGGACAATTTTTTTTTTTTGTATCCTGTGACATTATATTTTGTAAAGATTACCAATTCTTCTTCCCGCCATATACTTATTTGTACAGGTAACTAAAACTTTTGTATAGATATACAGCATAATTCACTGTTCGTGTTATACAATACTATACTACGTCGTGTCTCATTTGCTTGCGCAGTTAAGTTTAGCCTGTCGAAAATTGTGTTTTAAAAGTGCTTGTTTCTTGTGCCCGTCAATAAAAATGGATGATTTTGTAAAATATATTTTAAAACAATGGCAATTAGAGTGTCTTATTAAGAAATTTGAAGGTATGTATCGATTATTGATAAATCTGTTATAATTTAAGTTATTTTGTTTATATAATATTTGTTACATGTATATAGATTATAATTATAAATAAATAAAATTATTATAATACGCATGTATTTAATTTTTACCTTACTACCTCATTGATGCATTTGTATATCTAACAAAAATTTATTAGTTTCCAAAACAAATTCATAGTTATTAACGGTAACTTATTTTATTTCTTCGCATAACAAATTTATATTTCTTAATGGTAACTTAATTTATTTGTTCGTATAACAAATTTACAAATATCTTTTGTTATATATAACAAAATTGTATTTGTTGCCACAACACCTTTTTACCAGCAAATTTACCTAGGTAACTGTAACAAATATATTTGCTGGTCCTATATTCACAAAAAAAATTTCTGTTGGAACTCATTTTTGGTAATCACAACAAAGTTTTTATTTACCGTGTATACATTTATCTTTCTCATTTGCCATGATAAGAATCAAAAGCAATAAGGATGGATATAACACACGTTTGTCTTTCAAAAATTCATATTGTTTCGACTAATTAGGACAATCCAATTTAAAACGATACTCGTTACTAACAATACTTTCGCTGTAACGTAAGTTCATTTATTAATTCATATATGCGTATAGCGTTAGCATTATTTTCTGTCAATGTCACTGACACTGTGTCATTATCTTATGTCTGGCATATTTGGTTTTATATTTGCAAAAAAATTGCAGTTGTCTTTTTTAATAGGCTATTCCACAGTAATCAAAAATAGTAAAAGTTTATTGAAAATATGAATGATAATAGTTAAAGGATAAGGAAAATTATATTTCTTTTATTATAAATTATTCCTTCTAGAAAACACGGGGAGTTTTGCTTTTGATGATGCAGGACATGTGCACGAGAGTTTGAACAAATGGGATCCAGGTATGAACTCTGACTTTGAGAACGCCCGTCCTAACTAAGAACATGCTTCTTCGGGTGTGTCGGATCTGTTCGGTTGCTGTTCGGATGACGTTCTAATTTCTTTGTTTTTATAAAATGATGAAAAAAAGTGAAATAAATTAAGCATAATAATTTATTTTATGTCTCTAATAATGAATTACAATATTACAATTTAAATATACATTATTTTGTAATTTGTTTAACATTTTTTCGTGGCTTGTGAACCACTGTTTGTTTACTTCTGGTCAGGCCCGTAGCCAGGAACCATCAATAGATGGGGCTATAATTTTTTCAGAGGGGGCTGAAAATTAATAAAAATAGTATAAATTTTTAGTAATATATATATTTATATATAGTATTTATTCAAAACAAAAATAATATACAAAAAAAAACACAAATATTTAAGTACATTACATAATAAAATATAAATATATTATCTTAAATTTTAACACTAAAATAATTGTAATTTTCTATTATTTAAAGCATTAAATTTTAATAAAACTTTTTGTAAATTAACATTTTTCGTGCGAGATCTTTCAAATGCAAGAAATGTTAAATTTGCTAAGCGTTGATGCGTCATTGATAATCTTTGCGGTCGATTTATTCTGGTTAACACAGAAAATGTTGATTCGCAAAGAGCTGTACTGCAGCCGAAAGTTCTAGCTGTTGCTAACATTTTATATGTATTTTCATATGCTATTCTTTGTTTGTAAATTTCTTCAAAAGTTTTAGAATTGTCGATCTTCTTCAGATATGCTCGAACTACATGTAGTTCTTCTTTAGATGGTAGTGGAATATCCAAGGTTGATTAATAATGAATTTCTTCGTAACAAAGATCTTCTGCTGCTGAAAGAGCTCCTATTAAAGCATGATTATCGCTAAATCTTCGTGCGAGTTCATTCAAAATTATGTCGAGAGTCTCGTAAAACACCGACTTAAGAGCGATTTCTTCATTAGTGACATGATATTTTTAAGATTTTTCTAGGTGGGGCTTGGTCAGTTCGTAGGTGGGGCTCAGCCCCACCTGGCCACCCCCTGACTACGGGCCTGCTTCTGGTATATCCACATTACCTACGTCACAAAGCTAATTTAAAATTCGGACCTTAATATCTCGCTTATTTGGAGGAATTTTTAACTCGGACTTTCACATGTGGTCTTATATTTTAATGTACTTCAAGAAAAAAATTAAAAAAAATATCGTGGAATAGCCTATTGTAAAATATTATTTTTATCTCTCGCTAAGAAAGGTATTGGTTTCAAAATACAATCGCATATCCAGATTTTAGTGAATGAGCACGTTTTAGAGACACTAGAATCCGATTTTAACATTTTTACAATGATGTGTGTGTTGATGTTGGAGGAACGGTTTTGTAAATTCTATAAGACTGAAGACCAATTTAACTACGTATTCCTTAACCTGACATTAACGGGAAGAGCTGAAAAGATTTTGGCAACAATTGGACAACAGGAAATAGTAATTTCTTAAAACAATCTTCTAAATATTTTTTTGGAAATTTATTTTATTACAAATATTAAAGAGTATAAAATTTTTTATCCGATACGTTGAACATTTTTTATTTCATCTTCCATAGATTTAGAGATAGAGAATTTTAAATATATAAAATATTTCACTGTAATGAATCTCACAGCCCAAATAACTCCATGGAAACCAGTTGAACAGAAAAATGTCAGTATCAAAAATACAGATACGTTAATCTAAATCAATAATCACTTTTTCTTTTTCATGTTTCGTAATCGAAGGCATTGAATTTAATAAATTTTAAAAGTTACTTCTTTATAGTATTAGCCATGGTATTGAAATAAAATCTAAAACAAATTTTATGACATTTTGTTTGTGAGATATTATAAAATATAGTTTTAATCAAAATAATACTACTCAATGATTTGTATCTTCTCTTCCTGTGCATAATTCTATGTTCAATAATGATAACTCAAACAGAGCTTTTTTAACAGGTAGGTAAGATATGTCGCAATCTGTAACAGAAATGTTAAATACAATATGTGACATGTATTTGAAATATGAACTGTCTGACTAAGGAATTGTTTTTATCTTTAAAACATAGGAAATAATTAAATTTTACTATTCATAATTATCGGTATCCCAAAGTATCGTTTTTGCCCTGAACAGGGAAATTGTAACATTTAAAACTTATCTTATACGATTACAAACGTTTTGTTTCTAATTATAACTGTTTTTGAAGTCTCTTTATGGGACTTTCAAATCTGTTAAACGTTCAACATAAATGCTACTAACTTTATTTTAAGTATCCCTTACAAAGGTTAAGATAACAAACATGTTATTAAGTCGTTAAGCAGGGTTTTTAAAGGGCTGATGTTACTCTGAACATAGGCGCCGACAAGGAAGTTCTCGCATATACGAATATACCAGTACTAGAACTATTAAATTACTTTCATTTTCTTTAACACAAAATTTTATAGTTTTTTGCAAATATCTACTTTTAAAGTGACACTTTATCTACCGAAACCTAGTTTTACCCACGATTTAAAATATACTGGTTGTGCCACAAAACGAGGGTCCAATGCGATACGTGTTTCCTAGTTTTTTCCGCTAGAGGCGCAATGTGAGAACGACCCAACTGACACCTATCATTTGCATGTCATTTTGAAAATATTATATCTTATAGAAAGGCAAATAAAACAGGTTTTGAAGTACATATTCGTATTATACATATGTAAGGTAATATAAATATTTTGTTGAAAGATATTGCAATGAATGCAAAATGAAAAGAAAATTAAATAGAAAATGTTTCATTCCTGGATGTGAAACCGGTTACAAAAAATCCACTGAAAAAGAATCTCTGTTTGCTGCTCCACTCGATATATCACTTTTTAAAAAATGGCATTGTGCAATTAGTAGAGATGATCGCGAATTAAGATTGAATGATGTTTGTCGAAAACATTTTTGGGAAGAAGATATTATTACCGAATGGAACTCTGGAAGCGTACGGTTCTATCAATTTATTTAGTTTTTTCAATTTTAAATTCTAACAATGTATTGATTCAGGTTTCCATTAAATATATAAATTTATATTAAAAATAAATTCATTATGCATTTCATTTTTTGCATTTTATGTAAAAATAGTTTGCTGTAGCAGAATCGTTCTCATATAGCGCATATAGCGGATTATTCAAGGAAACATGTATCAAGCGGACCATCAGAAAAAATGAAAAACATGACATAACCAGTATATTTTAAATCATGGTTTTACCTAAAGGTGACCGAAGGTAAAAATAATTGAAACATCCCCTATTGTACCGCCTTGAGAGATGATTTTTCAAAAACGTTAAAACACTATTTCTTACCAAAAGCATAAATAAGAATTTTTATATCTCTAACTTGACAAATGATGGGTTCTCCATACAAACTTTCATCCTCTATTTCACCCCCTTCAAGTTTTATTTTCGCGACAAAATGTAGCCTATGTACTTCTCCAAGGTCCAGTCTATCTCTGTACCAAAATTCAACAAAATTGGTTCAGCGGAAGAAATGATGGGTTCTCCATACAACTCTTCATCCCTTATTTCACCCCCTTCAAGTTTTATTTTTGCGACAAAAGGTAGTTTATGTCATTCTTCAAGGTTCAATTTATATACCAAAATTCATCAAAATTGGTTCAGCGGAAGAAATGATGGGTTCTACATACAAACTTTCATCCCCTATTTCACCCCATCAAGTTTTATTTTTGCAACAAAATGTAGCTTATGTTCAATCTATCTCTATACCAAAATTCATCAAAATTGGTTCAGCGGGAGAAGTGATGGGTTCTTCATACAACTTTTCATCCCCTATTGCACCCCCTTCAAGTTTTATTTTTGCGACAAAAGGTGGCCTGTGTCCTTCTTCAAGATCCAATCTATCACTATACCAAAATTCATCAAAATTAGTTCAGCGGTTTAGGCGTGAAAACGTAACTAGACCGACAGACCGACAGAGTTACTTTCGCATTTATTATATTAGTAGGGATTGTATATTTCTAAATGTAAATTTCAAGTTCGACCAATCACAAGAGAGAACTATTAAGGTCTTTACTTCATATGTCGACTATCTTTTCTATTTTCTGTATGTGGTATAAGTCACTGGAACAACGTACAAATTGATATTTTGTTAATAGGCAGTATTCGCAAACATCGTAATTTGTTCTACAATGCAAATAAATTGTACAAATAAAGTACGTTTGCGTAATTTCAATGTAACGAGAGATAGCAAGGAATTAAATACATGCACACTCATATGAGTATATTTAAAAAAATGTTCATGATCTTGTTCTTTCATTTTCTGCCCGCTATCAAATCGTAATTAATCTTAATCTTCAGGTCACAGCCTAAGGTACGTTTTTTTACGTTTGTGTTTGTTTTGTTTTTTCTTTATTATACAAATCATCAATAGTAAAAGAAGAACATTCCTGATATTATTAAAAAAAATCTGTTGTAGCCAGCACAAGACCTCTCGCCATTTCCATATTAGGCTATATAAGTATTGTATTGCACTTCGCTTTCGAACCGTCGTTTTATAACAAAATATTACAGAACTTTACCCAAATATTGTTTTTTATTGTATTTAACATGTATTCTGCACACATATAATTCTAATTATATCTATTTTATGTCATTTTCATGTCAGAGATTTTTCTAATTTATTAACCAGGTTGGCGGTATTTCTGATGGATATATGCATTTTACCACAATTTTACCTATAATTTCAAATATTTAATTAATAAAACAATAAGAAAAATTAAATATGCTTCCCAGAAAAAGCTTTCACAATGTCACTAAAAATGTTGATATTTGACAATGACATGTGTCATGTTATAAACATTGGAATTTGTCAACTGGTTTCCTTAGTGCCTTGGCCTCTGCGATTAGTTCACTCTATAAATTATAGTGTCTTTATCTCTAAATCTATACAAGATATAATAAAAATTTTAAGTGTATTAGATGGAGAATTTTTTGTTTTTCAATATTTAATAAAATAACCTCCCAAAAATTATATTTAGAAGAATTTTTCTAAGAAACTACTACTTCCGGTTGTTCAATTGTTACCAAAACCTTTTCAGCTCTTCCCAGGAATGTCAGATTGAGGAAACTGCAGTTAAATATTTTTTAAGTCTTATAGTTTTTGAGGAATCATGACTACATCCAGACATACATACATACATACACACACACACACAGACACATCCACACATCCACACACACACACACACACACACACACACAGACATCATTTTAAAAATGTTATAATCGGATTCTAGGGACCTTAAATCGTGCTTATTCAATAAAATCTGGATATGCGAATTTTGGCATGAATCCAATACCTCTCTTAGCGAGAGGTAAAAATCATCTTATTGTTCATTAGCGTCTAACATATGCATGGATATGAAAATAAAATTGTAACCTAAAATCTGAACTGGCAACTGGTGAAATGTTAAAATGACAAGCAGTGGCAAGTCACGTGATAGATACTGAATGCTCAAATCCAGAATTTCAAAATTGAGAGACAAAATTTCAAAATGTAAATTAATAAATTATATTCATTATAAACCAACTCTAAAGGTGGATTTATGCAGCCTACTTTTTATTTTACCTTTTCTTTTTCTTTTACTTTACAAAAGTTAAAGGTGTGTTAATAAATGTACTACTTTATGTGCACACTTTTAATTTTACTTTAAGAACTAAAGTTGACCAACTTTCAACTTAAGTAAAAGAATTTCACAACTGCGCATGTGCACCACTTCACGTGATAGACGTCAGCGTGTGCTGTGTTTATTGTTTTTATGTAGGTAAGATTTCAAAAATTAGAAAATGGGTAAAGCTACAAGTAATATAGCAGATGCACAAATTATTATATTTGTGTCCATTTTTACAGGTTATAATTATCTCTTTACATTTATGACAACTGATATGCCAGAAAAATCACATCTGCGCATGTGTACTGAAGGTTTTAAAGTAGCTGCATAAAGTATCAAACTTAAAGTAAAAGTAAAAGCGAAAAAGAAAAGAAAAAGTAAAATAAAATGTAAGCTGCATAAATCCACCTTACCTCAGTGTAAATGCTACAAATTTATCCTGAAAAATACGAAACTCTCACTACCATTCTACTTTTAAGTTAAAAACCATCGATAAAATCTACCCTACGACTGTCGGCGTTTCAAGCATATCGTTTACATCTTACACAGTGTTTATTTGAATATTACAGTACAAGATGCTTCTGTAATAAAGACTTCTTTACAACAATAACCGGATTTAGTTACTGCTGGCCGGGCAGGCTGCGGTTCCTTTCAAGATGGACGCGCATCGCAGACTGTGGGAGAGTCAAGCCTCTTTGTCTACGCTGCGTGTGTTGCAAAATAAACCAACGGCTGACTGCTCGTTTTATGTCGGATGCATCGCAAGATGGGATTATTGTAATGTTTACAGTGAAGCTTTGTTGTGGAATGGGATCAGAAAGGAAGAATTGGAGATTAAACCGCAATCTTCAAACGAAAGTACTGAAATAGTCATCGCAAATGTATTTAGCCTTTGTAATCGAAAATAACAATTTGGAATGATAAATACTGTGTTATTTAAGGAAAATACTAGGGCTGAAACCTGGGGATGGGAAAAAATGGAAAGTTACAGAAATACTGGGTGGAAGAAGACCGTATTTGCAGATTTTGCAAGGAACATGAAGGGTCATTAATACAAGAGCTTTGTTCTGATAGTTTTTAATTGTAGACCTTGGATGGCAGTGACAGTCGATATATGTAATATTTTCAAATTGTCTTGATGAAGTGTTTTTACCTTCCGTTACCTTTAGGTAAGGAAGGTATTGTCTTTGGTCAAAAAATTCGGTGGTGAGTTTTTAATGAATAAGCACGTTTTAGGGTCCCTACAATACGAATATACCATTTTTAAGATGATGTCTGTATGTGTGTGTGTCCGTGTGTGTGTGTCCGTGTGTGTGTGTCCGTGTGTGCGTGTGTGTGTCCGTGTGTGACAAATTTTTCTCCGACGATAACTTCAATACTACAATTCTAAAAATTATAATTCTTTCGTATTCCTCTTCTGTACATCCATATGAAGAGTTGATTAGATTTTGGTTATAATTGATCCACCGGAAGTACTCTTATTTGAAGTTTTTAACAGTTTTTCTTAAAAAAACGCAGTTACATATTATTTTTTGACATTTTGTTATTATATATATTAAAGAAAATACTCTTCTCAATACAGCTTGATTATACATTTTCCTTCATATTCAATAGATGTAAATTTAAAGCATTATAAAGAAATTAATTTTCAAAAATTAGTCAGCGTCGCTATTTATCATGGAAACAGCTGACATAATTATTCAAAAAAATTTAATTGACAGATGTCAGTTGCAAGTGCAAAACCAAATATGGAAAAAAGTATAGGATCTAAAATTGGTATGTCATAGTGTTGCTCGCAAGTGACACGCAGAGAAAGGCCAAAGAGAAGATGGAAGGACATTACTTAGTGTAGTTTATGTTATAATTTTATTGGATTTATAGAACCTATTCAAATGAACTTTTGGTATGGAATTTGTAAAAAATAGTATGTGTTTTTACATGATATTATATAGAATCTGTTCCAAGGACCTTTTGGTATGGGATTTGTACAAAATACATGGAATTGACGGAAGGTCTTGTGCTGGCCACAACAGATTTTTTTTTTTTTTTTCAAGTGACTTGAACAGTTTTCTCTCTCGCACAATGATGTGAGTGCAAGAGAGACAGGTGAATAGACTTTTAAAGAAAAACTTTTCACGTAAAGCTGGAACATGCGCTACTTTTTCTTAAAAGTCCCTACAAATTTTGACTGTCAAGCAGCTGTCAAATGTCATTTGTGTTTGTATTTTTGATGTATACAAGTGTAGTGTTATATAATAATTGATTTAAACTGAAAAATGGCAAAATGGGATAGAGAGCAATTGAAATTTTGATGGATATTTTAATTCACGGAAGACTTGATCGTGTAAATAGACTTGTAAGGTCACTTATGGCCGTTTGCACCAGTTTCCCTTAAATATTAAGTACACCTTAAGAATAAAAATTCGTTGCACCAATTGTTAAGGGTACCTTAACTTACAAATAGGTACCCTTAAGTTAAGCGCAAATTTTTCTTCCCCTTAAGGATCCCTTAATTCAAAGATGCACTTGATAGCAATTATTCTACAAATGTCACTTGACATTTGTGTTTTTGATAGCTGGTTGATATTAGTTTATAAAATGGAATTAGAGCTAAATATTATAGATGATGATATTTTAGTGTTAGACATGTTAGAATTTGTGGAAAATCGAATTCCGTGACAAATTTATGAGAGAGCTAATTATTTTTACTCATTTGACAAACTAATTTTTTTTAAACGTTTTCGTCTAACAAAAAATATCGTACTAGACTTAAAAAGAAGCATTGAACATGAATTGGAATTCCCTTATAATTTGTACGTATTTTATGTTCCTCATAAATAACTTTCTTCAGGAATAATTGTGTGACACCAATTAATCAAAAACTGATGACTCTACGATATTACGCAACAGGAAGTCATTTAGCGTTGCCGATTTTAGTGGGATGCATACTTCTACAGCAAGCCAATTTGTTGTACAGCTGTAGCTAGATTATACCACCAATTTACCAAAATGCCAACAACAAGAGAAAAATAATAAGATCTCAAAAAGAATTTTATGAATTCACATCTCTCTTTTGCAATAGATTTTCTTACTTGCTTTTTTTGTTTTCGTAAAATTTCTGAAGACAGCTTTTAGTTCTTTTGATATAATTTGACAAATTAAGTTTATTAGTTATTTGAGTCCATGCAGGTTCTTTTTCTTACCAAGTTATTGTGACAGTTTTATTAAACTCAATTATGTGTTTAAATTCATTAAAAATATTTAGGATCAACATTTTTTCTTCCTCAGTATAATTCGGTGCTCATTTTCTTATGGACATCCTGATGGACATGGTGGACGGTTACAGATAATGAAAACAACTCAAAAAATTCAGAACACTGCTGATACATATGTCATGTCACATTTGACATATAAGTTACTACATTTATGCAATATACAAAGTAAAAAAAACACTAGAATTTCTCCTAAGTGACACTTAGCTAAGCGACGATCAAACTGCAACCGTGCAAACGAACTAAGCTTAAGGATACCTTAGAAATTAAGTACCCCTTTACTAAGCCGAATATTTAAGAGAAACTGGTGCAAACGGCCATTACAAAGATACTTTTCAAGTCACTTGAAAAGTTTTCTCTCTCGCACAATGACAAGAGTGCAAGAAAGACAAATGAATAGACTTTTACGAAAAACTTTTAAAGAAAAACTGGAATATGCGCTACTTTTTATAACTATAAATAACTGTCAAATGTCATTTGTGTTTATACGAGGGCGGTTTGACGGAAGAGTGACTTTTTAAGGGTTGCAACACTTTCACTACGATGATTATATTGCTGGCTTCCATCATGTTTCTGATGTCTACTGTTAAAATTTCACACAAATCTAACAGATAGTTTATGTTTTATACTAATCTAAAGAAAACTGTTTGTTGTTGTTCTGTAAATATGGAGAAAAACGAATTTCGAGTGTTAATTAAACATTATTTTTTTATTTGGAAAAACAATTAAAGAAACCCAGAAAAAGTTACATAAATATTATCCTGAATGTATTGCGTCCCATGGAATGATTTATAAGTGGTTTTCAGCTTATGAGCACAGATGATGCAGAACGTCTGGGACCGTCATTTACTGTAACTATGGTTAATAAAATCCATGCCCTAGGAATTAGCGATCGTCGATTAAAAGTATGTGAGATTGCTAATGAAGTCAACATTTCAACCGAACGGGTACGCAATATTTTGCATGAACGTTTACATTTGAAAAAGCTATTCGCGAGATGGGTGCCGCGGCTACTTAATTGAAACGTGATACACCATTTTACGGCAGGAACTAAAATGCAGTCGAAAAAATGGACTCTTGAGGAACGTGGTCCTAAGAAGGCAAAAACCGTTTTTTTCGCCCAGTGGTCACAGTATTTTGGGATTCGAAAGGTGTGATCTTTATTAATTGTTTCCAGAAAGGAAAAACGATAACTGACCAATTTTATGCTGATTTGTTGACACGTTTTGATGCCGAACTAAAGAGAAAACGACATCATTTGTTGAAGAAAAAAGTGTTGTTCCATTACGATAATGCGCCTTCTCATTCGTCCGCTGTTGGTACAACAAAATTAGTCGAATTGCGTTACAAGGTGCTGCCTTATCCTCCATTTTTATCTGGCTCTCAGTGATTTCTTCTTATTTCCAAATTTAAAAGATGGCTCGGTTGAAAGAGATTTCACACCAATAAAAAGGGGATATCCGAGACAAATGCATATTTTGAAGAGTTGCCGAAAAATTACTTTTTGGATGCTTTGATAAAACTGGAAACTCGCTGGGCTAAGTATGTACAATTAAAAGAGGATTATGTTGAAAAATAAAAGTTAAATAACTTTTTTTTATTGAAAAGTCACTCTTCCGTCAAACCACCCTCGTATTTTTGATGTATTCAGGTAGTGTTATAAGTGATAGATATTAAAACTGAAAAATGGCAAAATGGGGTAGAGAATACAATACAGTAAGAAGCACGTGTTTACTACATTCAATATTATTTTTCTTAAAATAAATTTATAGACTTGTTATGTGTAGAAAATTTTGGCCTGTAATGTGAACACCACACAAGTTGTTTATATTTGTACATAAATCTTATTGACCACACGAATTTTGTTTGAACATTATAGGTGGCTTTTAGCGTAAAATTAGTTTACGATTTGCTAAGTAGTTACATTGGAAACGAGAGATATTTTATTTTGTCACAAAACCAACAAGTTTGAAACCTTAAAATAAACGATTTCTGAAAATTTTAGCTTCAATTCCTTTGTTAAATGGCTTTGAAATTTTATCTTGTTTTTGTAATGTTTACAGCTGGATTTATTTACTGATAATAAAAGTCACAGGCAAGTTGAAAACAGTAAATTATAGTTTTTTGCCTTCGTTACCATTCTTTGTCTTAATAATAGTTACATTTACTTTATTTATTACCTCCCGCTACCCTTGGTAAGAGAGGTATAAGGATCGAGCTAAAAATCATATGTCGAGATTTTAGTAAATGACTACGTTTTAAGGTCCTTACAATCCGATTTTAACAATTTCACGAGATGTGTATGAGTGTGTGTGTGTGTGTGTATGTGTGACTTTAAAAAACAAATACAGTTTAAGGCTTTTTACCTCTCGCTAAGAAAGGTATTGGATTCATGCTAAAAATCGCATATCCAGATTTTAATGAATAAGGACATTTTAAAATCCCTAGAATCGGATTATAACATTTTACGATGATGTCTGTGTGTGTTTGTGTGTGTCTGGATATTAGTAGGATGATTTCTCAAAAACTATAATACTTAAAACCTGTTTAACTAATTCCTCAATCTGACATTAATGGGAAGAGTTGAATATGTTTCGATAACAATTGGACAACCGTAAGTAGTGGTTTCTTAAAAAAATCTTCTAAATATTATTTTTTGAAAATATTTCTTATTACAAATATAGAAGAACATAAATATAGAAGAACATAAAATCCATCTAACATATTTAAAAAAATTATTATCTTCTACAGATTTAGAGATAAAGTAAACAGAATATATAGAATAATCTGTTGCAATAAATCGTACATTTCAGACTACATCAAGGAAACCAGTTGTCAAATTCAAATGTGAAGTGAATCTAATATTTCTCATTGAATTATTAATTAAATATTTGAAATTGTAGGTAGGTACATGTATATATTAATAGTAATAGTACACATATTTTTAAGTATCCGTCATTAAATTGGAACCATTTTGAATATTTTAGAAGAGTAGGACAAGATTTCTTATAGAAAAATACATATAATTAGAATTATTTGTGTCTACAAGAAATGTTAAATTCGATACTTATGAAACAAAATTGAAATGGTGAGAGGTATTGTGCTGGCCAAAACAAATTTGTAATACTACGAATTGCTTTAAATTAAACGAACTTTAATTTAAAATATTTAAAAAAAATAAGAGAGGAGGACCCCATTACGTATGTGGTCAAAAATCATACACATTTTATTGCGCAATGCCATTCTTACGTGAAGAATACTATAAATTTTAATCTGTAAAGGTCTATTTATAATGAAGTAACGTTAAACGCAACGCAACGATGCAACTGCAACGTGACCGGTAAAGCAAACACAAAATCTGTGATTTATAATAAACGCTAAAGATAGCTCTTCTAACCAATCAGAAGAATTCGGTATATTTTTTTGAAATTCGGCTCACTTTTATAACATACATAACTATAATAAGGTTAGTATATAATAGTATATTATACGCCAAGGTTGAGAAGATAATCATTATTGACCCAGCGCCTATTGTAACCCGAGGGCGAAGCCCGAGGGATATAAGGCGCCTGGTCAATAATGATCTTCTCAACCGTGGTTTATATACTATTTTTTTCTCTACTAGCTCATAAATTCTCTTTGAATTTTTTTTTATTGATAATAATAATAATTTTGACATGAATAATAACGTTACTTATTTGTTAATATTCACAAAAACAAAGTAGGCTGCATTTGTTTTTATCTGACATTTTTCCCATTTCGCTGGTTTGATAACCTCACTTATGGGCCTTGATTTGTATGATTTAATTATTTCATAAAAGCACTTTGTGCTGTTACAGTCAGCAGCCTTATTAGTTTATTATTATTATTTTTAAATAAATCTATTGAAATGTATTTACCTACAAATACAAAATAATAGTGATTTGTTCAATTGTACATCTACAAATATTTCACATTTTCACCAAAACAGCACAGTGGCCAGGCGAGGCGGCAGCGTAGTTCAATTTAAAACTATAGTGGCAAATGTAAATTATATACTTAACACTTTTATTGAGTTTAATAAGTTAAATAATATTTGGATTTGGAGGCTTGAGTTTGATTGAAAAGTGACAGTTTGCATTATAGGCCAAGGTTAATAATAAATTATTATTGACCTAGGTTACCATGGTTACAAGCAAGCGGTAGTGAAAACCAATTTCTCATGTCAAATAAAGGTAAATAATAGTGGGTTCCTAGGCTAGTAGTGAAAAAAATAATTTAAATAGTAATGGGCAGGGACGAAAATATAGTACGTATTTTGTAGTTGTGACAGTTTACGGACATTTCGATAATACAGATTTTTATAGTAAAACTGAAACAGTGAATTCTGATTGGCTAGCGGTACAGCAGTAAGGTAGAAAGATGAGAGTTGGTCATCTTCTGCGTATCGTTTATTGCGTTGCTGATTGTGGCGCTGCGTTACTTTTCATTATAAAGCAGCATATAGGAATACCATTCTTCATGTGTTATTACTTGCGTTACTTCATTATAAACAGAGCTGGGCAAGTTACTTTTAAAATGTAACTAGTTACAGTGACAGTTACCTCCAAAAAAAAGTAACTAAGTTACTTAAGTTACAGTTACTTTGGTGAAAGAACTAAGTTATTTACGAGTTACTCATTAAAAGAAACTTAGTTACCTTGAGTTACTTTCTAACTACTTTTAATGGCGTGAAGTGTAGACTTACTAGACTTAGACTGTTGACTTAGTTATTGTGTAGTGTACATATGAGGGAGTTTTTGCACTAACTACGTTAACCTAAATTTTAAAGTTATTGCTTGGCAACACCCAATCAAATTATTATAGTTAATGTTAACGGACCGCTTTGACAAGAGGGAGGGGGGCCCAAAAAAAATTTGGTCTAGGGCCCAAAAATCTGATAAAAAGGCCCTGCGGACCTACATTATAATATACTATAAAAATTAAAAGTGACATTTTATCTTGTGAGAAGGGAATTTGCAAAAATGAGACGAATTCAAGTCTTGCAAACCCTTGGAACAACGTACAAAATACACTATTTTTTGTATAACCTGAAAATTGGAATAATTTTGATGATTTAGTGGCAGTTTAATTATAATTTATTAAAACATCATTTGTAGGCGAGGAAAACATTTGAAAATAATATATTTTATAAGTCACATTTAAGATTTAGTGACTTTTTAATTCTAGAATTAAAAGTTAAAATAATGTGTTATTTTTAGTTTTTCTGTTTAACATACCAAAACTCTATTATTAATGAATATAATTACTTACAAAATATTTCTCCCTCCGTTACTTTTTATGACTAAGCTACATTCCACTTTTTAAGTTACTTTGACTAACTTAATTTACATTCTAATTTCTGAGTTACTTTAAGTAACTTAAGTTACTCAAGTAACTAGTAACTAAAAACCGTAAAGTTACCAACTACTTTTCCGCAGCAAGTTAAGTTACAGTTACCATATTTTAAAAAGTAACTAAGTTACTTTACAAGTTACGTAAAAGTAACTAGTTAGTAACTAAGTTACTAAAGTAACTAGTTACTGCCCAGCTCTGATTATAAATAGGCCTTAAAGGCGGTTTGATGTAAGATATAATGCATCTTTAGATAATGTGAATGTGCTAGCCACATTAAATTTTTTAAACATAAAACTTCTCACAAAGTAATTAGAAACTTTATGTTGAACAAAATCGCACTTACGCACTGTTCAAAACCACATCATTCACCAATCATCCTAAAAGCCTTAGTGCGTAAAACAATACAGCACTCAAGTATAAAATCTCTCTCGCGTTGCTTGACGCGTTCGACTTGAAACCATACGCGTACGAGAAAAGTGCTTGGAAGCAATTTCCCATTCGCAGTGTGGGCAAGTTGCCTCGCCTTAACAATAGCGTGTAATTGTGCACTGTCAATGCCAGTAATGAATATCTCTGGGCGCCACGGAAAATCCGAAGTGAATTAATTGTGTTTCCGTGAACTATATATTAATTAACGGCCGCAGCAGGCTCCGGCGACAGCTGGACACTTTTGGGTGACATGTATTAGATTAGGGTCCGCGAGATAGGAGCAGGGTTGCCCAGGAGATGAGAAACAGAGTCGGGAGAAGGAGGATGAATGCTCAGTGCGTGGAGCCGATAATATTACCATCTATTCTATTACAATGAGGCAGTAATATTGAAACTGAAAGTAAGGTTTAATTTAATCAAGGTTATTTATACTTACCTACAGAATGTATCAGGATATGAATAAAAATATCTGTTGTGGCCAGCACAATACCCCACGCCATTTTCATTTTATGTTATATAACTATTGTATTGCAATTCGCTATAGAACCGTCGTTTTATAACAAAAAAATCTGAAGTGGCCAATTCCATGTTTAAAAAAGCAATGAACTTTAAGTAAAGTTTCACTTCCGATTGATCGTTTGTAAACAAAATCTACTTTGTTGTTCCAATAAATAAAAAAGTTTGTAATACGAAATTTTGGATTATATTTTATTATGTTTTTCCTGAAAAATCTGTTAAGAGCTTCAAATTAAGTACTACATCCGGTTAATCATATATAGTCAAAATCTAATATGTTGTTTCAAATTATATAAGAGTATTAAATACCAACTTTGCGAAGTTTTGGATCATTAATATATTTTAAGGAAAAATCGTCACACACACATTATTGTCAAAATCATCACCAACTTCCTTATGCTCTAAAAGGCAATCTGTGTAAATTCTTCGCAGTACATTATCCATTTCGTAAATATGTAGTTGCAAACTATTATTTGACACTTTGAAATCACGTTCTTATTGAGAGCTGTTTGATATATAATGCTGCAAACATCAAACTTAAATCGAATTATCCTGTATATCTTATATTTATGTATGATGGAAAATATATTATTTTTATAAACCTTAATTTCATTAGAATCATATTTAAACTACTAAATTCTTCTTAACACGATTTCATTATTAATTTTAATGAAAATTGCTGCGTGACAGTGACATTTGTTTAAATATGTCAATTTGTTATTAAAGTATTGTTTTTGTTTGGCGCAGAGGCAAAGTAATGTACAAAAATAAATTATTTTATAATATAATATAAAGTTATTTCAAGTTATTTACTAAATGCTATTATCGTAGAATTGAAGATTGTGTCATTATATTCAATTTGTATTAGTAAAAGTGGCTAAAAAATTATATTCAATGAATTTTTTACAAGAAATACTGTTAAAAGCTTGTATAAATGATACTTCCGGTTATCCGATATACACTAAAAACTAATGAGCCCTTCCCACATTAGTATAGAATGGATATACAAAATTTCAAATAGTATTTGAGTAATCGTGTCGACAAGATCCACACACACACACACACACACACACACACACACACACACAGACACACACACACACGCACATACATACCTACAGACATCATTGTAATAATGTTAAAATCGGATTCTGGGGACATGAAAACGTGCTTATTCACTAAAATCTCTATATCCGATTTTTAGCACGATCCCTATACCTCCCTTACCTAGGGTAGCGGGAGGTAAAAAATTACAGAGCTTTGCCCAAATATTGTTTTTTATTGTATTTAACATGTCTTCTGCACACATATAATTCTAATTATATCTATTTTTCATTGTATGTGGAAGTTCCTAAATGTCAGATATTCTTTTAATTCATTACCAAGATTGGCTGTATTTCTGATGGATTTAATTAATAAAACAATAAGAAAGATTAAATGTACTTCCCAGAAAAGGCTTTCACTAAAACTGTTGATTTTTGACACTGACAGCTGTCATTTACAAACTATGTTATAAACATTTGAATTTGTCAACTGGTTTCCTTAGTGTAGTTTAGCCTCTGCCATGAATTACATACGATTATTCTATATATTATAGTGCCCTTATCTGTATAATCTATATGATATAAGATAAATTTTAAGTATATTAGATATTAGATGGAGAATTTTATGTTCTTCATTATTTGTAATAACAAAAATTTCCAAAATATCATATTTAGAAATTGTTTTAAGAAACTACTACTTTCGATTGTCCATTTGTTACCAAAACCTTTTCAGCACTTCCCAGGAATGTCAGATTGAGGAATTTATAGTTAAACAGGTGCGAAGTCTTATAGTTTTTGAGGAATCGTCCTTCCACACACACACCCACATCAACACACACACACACACACACACACACAGACAACATCGTGCTTATTCACTAAAATCTGGATTTGCGATTTTTAGCATGAATCCAATACCTCTTTTAGCAATAGGCAAAAATAATAGAAAACATTTTGAATAAAAAGTCATATGAACGTAAGTCCTATTCCTTTTGCCTATAAAATTAAGAGGGTTTTTATATGCAGCAATTAAAAAAAAAATCTGTTGTGGCCAGCACAATACCTCTCGCCATTTTCATATTAGGCTAAATAAGTATTGTATTTAACATTTCTGGTACACACAAAAAATTCTAATTACATCATTTTTCAATTCATTCTATGAACAAGTTTCCTCCTACTGTTCTAAATGTTCGAGATTCTTCCAATTCATTGACGAGATTGGCGATATTGCGGCAGGGTATATGATAAAATATATGTATAGCAGGCGCGTGTTTAGTTGACACTGATACTGTACATACTTTGGCTTATAAATGAATCCCCTTTTTTTATACCAATTTTATATGTTTCGTCTTTTCCTCATCAAAACAATACCATATTATATTACTATTACATTTCGGTTTTCCGTATTTAAGGACAGAAATATTAAATGTACTTCCCAGAAAAAGTCTTCAGTAATGTCTCTGGATTTTTGACACTGACATTTATAGGGGCGTTCGGCAAATGAGTTCTGTTCACTCTTTTCACTCTGTACACTCCTAGCACCGTCGGTAATTACATGGAGTGAGAAGCGTCTTAAAATGGAGCGTTCGGCAAATGCAGAATGGAGTCAAGTGGAGTGAAAAGTGTTAACTCCATAAGTCCAACCTCGATATGCAAGCACACATGGAGTTTTTTTGTTTTATTTGACATCTGTCAGATCATTTTGTATTTTTATGTTGAAATATTTTATTATACACAATTATTTTATATTTATAATATTATTTTGTAATATAACAAGGCACAGTATGTCGGAACGGTAAGAATTCTGTACCATATCTAATATATACTTTCTTCAGAATCATTAAAGAATAATACCAAACTGAATAACTTCTGTATAGTTCATTATTTATTTTTTTTAGCAGTGCAGTGTATATCAGATTGTCAAAAAAGGAGTTTATTATATTCGTGCACCAAAATTTTAACTCTACTCGTTCGGTTAATCACAAATAAAGGAGTGTACCTTGTTCCCTTGATCTACTCCAACTCCAACTCTACTCCTACACCACTCCAACACCGCTCCGTAAATACTCTAACTCCGTATGATTTACCGAACGCACCTTATGTCGATTATACACATTTTAATTTTTCAACTGGTTTCCATGGGCTGTTTGATTTATTGTACAATGAATTATTTTATATATTTATAATTCTCTATCTCTAAATCTATAAAAGAAATAAAAATGTTCAACGTATTGCATAAAGAATTTTATATTCTTTAATATTTGTAATAATATAAATTCCCAAATAATATTTAAAAGATTTATGCCCGTATTCATAAACACTCGTAAAAATTTTAAACGGTTCGTCATAATTTTTATCCAATAAAAATAGTCGACATTAGGTGCGTTCGGTAAATCATACGGAGTTGGAGAATTTACGGAGCGGTGTTGGAGTGGAGTGGGAGTCGAGCTGGAGTTGGAGTAGATGGAGGGAACAAGGTACACTCCTTTATTTGTGATTAACCGAACGAGTAGAGTTAAAATTTTGGTGCACGAATGTAATAACCTCCTTTTTTGACAATCTGATATACTGCACTGCTAAAAAAAATAAATAATGAACCATACAGAAGTTATTCAGTTTGGTATTATTCTTTAATGATTCTGAAGAAAGTATATATTAGAAAAGGTACAGAATTCTTACCATTCCGACATACTGCGCCTTGTTATATTACAAAACAATATTATAAATATAAAATAATTGTGTATAATAAATTTTTTCAACATAAAAATACAAAATGATCTGACAGATGTCAAATAAAACAAAAAAACTCCATGTGTGCTTACATATCGAGGTTGGGCTTATGGAGTTAACACTTTTCACTCCACTTGACTCCATTCTGTATTTGCCGAACGCTCCATTTTAAGATTCTTATCACTCTATGTAATTACCGAACGGTGCTAGGAGTGTACAGAGTGAAAAGAGTGAACAGAACTCATTTGCCGAACGCACCTATTGAAAGAAAAATCGAACTTTTATTTGTCAAGTTTGATTTTATTTGTCAAAAATTATAACGAACCGTTTTGAAACTTTACGAGTGTTTATGAATATGGGCATTATTGTAAGAAACTACTACTTCCGGTTAATAGCATAATAGGAAACTTTCTATTTCAAATTTTTGGTATTATTAGCGTTTATTCGGTTACACGTATTAATTTTGGAAATTAATAAATTTGTGATTGTCTAAAACAGACTTAATAATAGATATCTATTGAAAACATTTTGATTTTGCGTAAATCGCAATTCCAATCCAACGCAAATCTTTCTGTTATTCTGTGACACAAATAAAAGATCCGCTATTATCAGAGGGATGCTATCCCGCACCTACATAATAAATCTCCTTCACGTTGTAAATTCATCAGTTAATGAACAAAGTTAAATCATGTGCCGAATCGAGAGCTAAATTTAGCGCTTGCTCGGGGACCGCGACCCGCGACTTTAATTACATTTTGAAATTGAGAGTGAGCGTCCGTGGGTGGTCCGGCTTGGATTGGAGCTGAGTTCCGCGTTGTGCGACGTACTGTGTTTGTGCATCTGCTCAGCAAGACCTAGACCACTTCTTAAGCCGCCGAACCAACGATCTAAGACGCCGACGGAAAGTTTGTTTGAAGATCAGACGCACTGTCAATGTTTTTCACTTGTCAAATGGTTCTCGGGAAGATGAGAGATACTGGATTACGGATTTTAAATAAAAGATGGGAGACATCGTAAAAATAGTAAAACTGTATTCTAGGTATGAAGGTTTAGACATCCTAAAGGTTGTTTATTTATTAAAAACTCGTCATCGATTTTTTTTACCAAAAATATTATACCTCTGTTATCTGGTAACGAGAGGTAAAAATTTAACTTACATGGTTACATATCGTGAGTATTTTTAAACGTGAAACATTGGGTTTGTAATATCTGTGGTTACAACTTTACATTTGATTGACAGCAATGTATTTGCCTGTCCCATTTAAAATGAAACATAGGGAACGAATTCGACATTTAACAAGACGTCAATAGAGATTAATTTTGTTTAAATAATTATACCTATAATTATTCATTCCCTATGTTTCATTTTAAATGATGCAGACAAATACTTCAATTAAATATTAAGTCGTAACTTAGAGGAAAATTTAATAGTTATCTGTCATATTGATAAGATATCATTAGAGGTTAATTTTGTTTAAATAATTATACCTGTTTTCTTAAAATTAAATTTAGTATATTGTGTGTACCTTGAGCCCGAAATATGTTTAGTACTCGCGAGTGGTTTTCTGACTCGGCTAAATTTCTTATAATATTTAATATTTAAATATACTTCTGTCAAATTAATTCCCTATGTTTCATTTTAAATGGGTCAGACAAATACATTGCTGTCAATCAAATGTCGAGTCGTAACCATAGTTATGACAAACTCAATGTTTCACGTTAAAAAATACTCACGGTATATAATAAATATAAATTATTTATTAATAACGTTACAATATTATATTAAAAGGAAAGAAGGCATCTCCATAGCCATATTTACAATTTTTTCGCACGTTCTGACATGATTTCGATGTAACCCTAATGACAGATTATACTACTCTGATGAAAAGAAACTTATAGAATACAACAATTCAACATTATTGCGCGTATTGTCCATACAAGTTTATTCGTGTCCGCCGATTCCATTGTGTCCGCTAAAGGTGTCTGCTGTGGCGCAGAAAAAAGATACATGTGTCTGCTATGGCGCCTTGAGATCTAAAAGCCAGTATGTAATAATACTGCGCCAACGGCAGACACCGGTGTCCGCTGGTAACTACCAAACTACATAGAATTACCCCTGCTATAAGGTACCAGTTCTGGTCTTCAGGGACAATTTTGAAATGACCGCTTGGCAGCGAAGGTTTTATGGGGTCATTTCACATTTTTTGATTTATTATTTTCTTGAAAAAATAGGTCAAATTAAACATGTACCTACGTATATGTTTTACATCTTACAAGTCTTTAGAATCAGAGATATGATTTTTTAAAGGTTTAATTTCAAATATTTCAACGGCTGACAACACAGTTTCACGGATACGACAGTCGAGCTCTACCGGTTTAATTTAGATCTATGATTATTTGGTTTGGTATTTATTTAAATAAATAGTTTATTTACATATCTTATACTGCACTAGTACTTTTAAAGAAATAGAAAGTAATAATCTTCTCTCTTGTATATTTTGCTGTCAGTTGTCACACTTTTAGGTTAGATTACTGTTTCATGTTGTAAAGCTTGTGTGTGTGAGAGAGAATTGTCTTTGTGTGAATATGAATTTGTGTCGTCACAAATTTAGTCCGTGTTTAAAAGCGCGAATGTTTATTAGCAAATATATGAATGAAAAGTCGCATATTTCAAATTATTTTCTATTACTATATTTATTAAATGAGATGGATTTCATGATTTTATAAAAAAATAGACAATTTTTTTTTAAATGATCCCATTGGACCCATCTTGAAAATTTTAGAAGAGTAGGACAAGATTATTTATAGAATGAAAGAATAGATATAATTAGAATTATATGTGTGCAATTACATAGTCATCCAAGAACTAAAGGATTATTTAAGCAGAAAATTAATGAAATGTAGAACTGGGAAAAGAATAAAAAGAAGGGTTGGTAGTGAGTATGAATCAACACTTTCAAACGGTAATTACACCAAAAGTAAAATGGAATATCTCTGAAAAGTTTCCTGACTTTATTTGAAACTATACAAGAGTATATTATGTATATGTGATTTATAAATTTTGAAATTACTTTGTGTAGCTGTAGTTTGAGATATGATTATGAAATAATAATACTATAAATTTCTTCATACTCTTCGTACACAAATAGTGGACACATCTCTAAAACTGTTACTATAAGACATATCGAAAAACCAAGATAGTCAAAGTATCCTAGGGCGCCACAGCAGACACATATTCAATGCTTCTTCCAATACATTTTGTCTGCTTGGCGTAAACCGAAATAAAATAACGCTGGCGGACACCGGTGTCCGCCTTGGCGCACAACGAAATAATATATATAATAATAGTATATTACTAACCAAGGTGGAAAATTTTTCATTGTTGACGAGAGCGAAGATAGCTCAGTCTCGAAGCGCCGATAGACCGAGACATAATGAAATTTCACCAAGGTTTGTATACTATTTTATTCACAATCGGAAATTAATAGTGAGTAATTGATATTTAAATAATAATAATAATAATAATAATAATAATAATAATAATAGTAATAATAATTTAACATAAATAAACGAATGGTCTGAGCTTATTCATTATCTAACCTTAAATCTTGATTTTTCATATATCTACATACTTATTTATATTATTTACAGTTCCATTCGTCTCTTTACAAATAAAATGTAAAGAAACTTTGTTTATAAGTCATTGATCTCTCAGGGTGGGAATGGGAAATATCCCCGAAGTCAGGATGTGACAGGTTGGAAAGTATAGCGTGAGTATAGCTGACGTTGAAAAGTGTCAACTTTCCAATCTCAGCCATACTCACGCTGTACTTTTCGACCTCTTGGAAAATGAGGTTAACAATAATTAACTTCCCAACTTTTTAAAAATTGGAAATCGTTATATTACTAACCGATTGTGAATAAACATTTTTACAAGCTTATGACCTCGTACACCCACTATCTCCTTGTTGTCTTGTTGGCGCAGGCCTCATTTCGGGCCGGGATAAATAACGACCCGCCCCCATTCGCGTAAGAAACCGCGGGCTGGCGGTCTCGCGCACAAAACCAGCAACGCCTTATCGCAGCCTGAGCTTCTTACCTCACCCTGCTATTCCCTTGTCCTGCTCCTTCCTCCTGAAAGACTGTCCTTATTGAAAAATTCTGGGTGTGTTTTTCTCTGGCCAATGGGAGTCTTGTAATCTACACATGAACAATTAAAAATTCTACATTTGTATACGAACGAGTGTTTGTTGACTACTTAGATTTACAGGCCTATTCTACTAAAAAAAATGTATAACGATATCGTTACTGAACGACTAGGGTTGCCAACTAACCTTTTTTGAGCATATTTCGTCCTTGTCCTTTTTTAAACCAGGAAAGGACGCGATTTGTCCTTTTATAGTAAATTTTGTTATTAATGATATTTTTCTTATTATAAATATGAAAATGAAATAATTATTTCACATTTCATGTAATGTAATGAAATAATAATAGAATTTTTGATTTATTGATGTAGGGTTAACTAGTGTTGACTTGTCAAATTTGTTAATTGTTACTTTCATGCTCATGCTCTCCTCCTCGTTATTATTTTATTATAATTTATTAGCTCTAAATAACTGCTTTGTCAGTTAAAAAAATTAAAATGTAATATTAGATATTGACAGTTAACATTTTAAGGTTAGATATCTTATTGTGTTTTACTTTTTTTTCATAAAATATTGATTTTAATTTTTATTAAATTTATTAAATTTGCTTTATTGTAAAGAAACTATATTATCTTGCATTAAAACACATTTGACCTTGAAAATTTTCAAAAACTTTTTCTCAAATTTTAAATCCTACACACAATTCAGAAAAAGATGGCCGAAAAATGTCCTTTTCTGTTGGAAATCCTATGAACAACTGTCGCTAAGCATTTGGTTAAACGACTGTAATAACGACAAATGCCAAAAACCTATTCTACTAATCATATCGTTATAAATTATCGTTATCAGGATTATAACGATAATATCTAACTTCATGTATATTTTGACAGAATAAATTTTCATATGATTTTCAATTTAAATTTGACATATCGATTCATTGTTTGTTTATTTTATTAAATTTGACAATTTGAAAATGGATATAAAGAAAAGGGCTTCGAGAACTCGAAGACAGTATGAAATATATGTTGAAGAACTGGAAAATAATAGTTCATTAAGAATTAATAAATTGTCCACTGAAGAATTGGAAGGAATAAGAAGAAAACTTACAAGTCATTTAAATTCTGTGGGACCGGGTAAAAGAATCTGATGTGTCACGCAGAGTACAATTATATAATGTGACATTCCTATACAAATATATCATTTTTAAATACATAGATAGTGCAACTATATTATATTATATATCAATATATTAAATAATATCTAAATCTAAATTTTTAAATATATTTCTGAAATATAAATAAAATATCTAATATTAAAAAGTTTAATTAATAAAATTGTACAGAAGTGAATAAATATTCGTCTTTGCAGAATCTCTTGCTCAGCTACAATTAGCAAAATATCTTCTTCAGCCATTTTTACTTTTATTCTCAAAATATGTCAAATTTTACGACTTCAACGATGCATGTGAACTTGTCGTTATTAAACGATATGAAATAACGATATGTAACGATTCGTTACGATAAATAAATTAGCAGAATAGGGTTTTGGCAAAAATCGTTATCATAACGACTTATCGCCTGGTAACGAGTCATAACGATACATATTTTTTTAGTAGAATAGGCCTGTTAGGCATTGAAGGCAATAAGAAGTAACGTAAAAGGCGATTTCAGCATTTCGGGCGACAATTGCGGTATGCTGCGTTGAGGACCGTTCACAGGCGCTGAGAAAGTGGGACTGGGAACAGCTTACTCGATGCGTGTTTCTTCGGTCTGTGATTCGTGATAAAATTGAACAAAGTGAACATGATCAAAAAGAAATTGTCTTCGTTCGTTATTCGTTATCCCCACTCTTTCATTTTGTGATCTAAACTCGCCATTCCCCTTTCCCTTCTGAATCAGTCTTTTCGTATGATCACTGTGATTGAAATAACAAAAGATTTGAAATGGCCGAAAAAGTAAGCAATGAAATATTGGAATGTGCAAATTTATGTCTACATCAGAATCATACGAACTACTAGAACTTGAGTTAGAAGATTCAACATTCATTATTGGTTTCGATTTTTCTAATATTAGATCCTCCAAGTACAAAAAAAGTAAAGAAACGTGTTTTCCATACTAAAATAGTTATTTATGTACCTAGGACAAAAAATTGCATATTACAGCAGAGCTTGAGTTTGCTTTCCGAGGCGAAGCCGAGGTAAAGCAAACAAGCGAGGCTATAATATGCATTTTTTGCCGAGGTACATATTACATTTTTCTGTCTACCTTACATTACGTAATAGATCTAGAAATAAATACACGTTTTTTTAAATTCGTAAAATCTTATTATTTATTATATGAATAATGGTAGGATAATATATATCTTCTGCCATTTTCACAAAATTTTAATTCTTACCTCTGTTTTAGTTTGAAGGAAGACACACTACACTCACAGACACATCAACACTATTTGACGGGTGAAAATAAACAAATCCAACAAAATAACCTCGAAAACAACTCTATCCAGCGGCATCTTAGATTAACAATTAGTCATGTCAAAATTAATAATTTTTAGTATAGTTAATTTCATTATTAATTGCGCACATATTTAAATTAAATTTATCATTAAAATAATATTTTTATTTGCTCGTTTGATATTTGTTATTTACAATTCCGGTAGTACACACAATTACAATAATCATAAAATCGTAGTAGGCTTAGCGTACGAAAAAGGTTTGCGGACGAAAAGTGATAACGTTCAGAAAAGTGTCATTTTTCGTCCGAAAATAAGTACGTAAAATTTCACTTTTCGTATAGGTAGACAGAAAATATTTCTGCTTCAGCAAAATCTATCTTTAAACTATTTTTGATTTGGGTATTACTTCAAACAAAATAGTTGATTTATCATTTGACGTTTGCCGCTAGTTCGTTCGACGTTGTATTTAATCATGATTCGAAGGAATCATTGTTGAACATCGGTCCATAATTATTTGACGGCGAGTATAAAATAATAACATTTAAGTATGAGTATGTTTGAGGAGTTGAAAATAAGAAAAGATATATTTATAAAATAAAAATATTTGAGGAGTTTATATTTTTGTCAGGATATTTGAAAGACCACAAACGCATGTGATACTATACTGAAATAACTACCATTTGTATGAGAAAGTTTGAAAGGCAAGCAACCCTCTATCTATCTGTGCTCTCTGTAATAGTACTAATAGACAGTGTTCTACTTCGCAACATCTTAAGGACGTCATTTTATGTGAAGTACTTATCTCTATCTTGGCGTTACTAATTCGTCCTTGTAACAGTTCTGTTCTGAAGATGTTTACTATTTGTTATCTTGTTCACCATTTCAGAGACGCTACTAGACGAAATGGAAAATAATAGTATACTATTTTGCGAGCATATAATACAGCCATTTAAAGCGCTAGTTCTCTGTATGTCTGATCGAATCTGAGGTTCCTCGGTTCGAATCTAGCGGCCGGCTAAGTGTGTAGTCGTCAAAATGCCATTGAATCAGGCATTAATCGCACTTGCATGCGACGACTTGACCAGTTATCCATGTTAAACATAGATGGTGCTAGCTACCGTCGTGGTTGTCGCACGGATTAAGTACATTAACTGTACTAGTACTAATCAGGTCACGAAACGAGTACCCATGGCCCTACAAGGGTTGTTGTGCCATAGATGATGATGATGGTGATGATGATAACATAGCCATTATATGCAAATGAAATATACTTTATCTACAACTATCAATTTTACAGTTTATAAATATATGATAAATATACAATGTGTTCAGAAAAAAACCTGATAGGGTCCTCCATCGTAGTAACAAATTAGAACGAGGGTTAGTTATATTAAAACTAGACTTTAAAACTATATATTAAGGACTATCAAAGTTGAAAAATAGTTATTAGTTTCTAAACTAAAGAAGTTTTTATTACCATTTCCTCATCTCTATAACTACTTCACACATTATTTATTCTATTCCAAATTCTTACTACTTTCAAACCTTCTGCTATCGCCTTTTTGAAATATGAAATCCATTTGCAAGTATATAAATGCAGAAAATAACAACAATAAAACAACAGAAATAAACCAACTAATACTAGTTTAAATTTATGATGCCATGACAGATAACAAGCGTTGGTATGAAAGTAAAAAATATGTTGACATAGGCTACCAGTGGTAATCAAATCTTGGACTATAATATATACGTAGTATTTTTGTTAATTATAGCATTTAATTACTTATTATCCACCCATATTTCCAATTACTGACCAAAAGGGTTATTTTAACATATTCATAAAATCATCTCTACATCTACGTCACAAAATATTAAAAATATATATTACGGCTTAACGAATAACAATAAAGACTTTCTAAAATTACATATCACTTTCAGTTTAGATGAAGTTTTCTAAAAAAATATAAAAAAAAATATAGTGGAGGACCCTATTGGGGGTTGGCTATGAACACAGAAACGTATGTCTGATTATTATTGAATTCAAAAGTCAAGTTGTCAAAATTAATCGGAAAATGTAATTTTAAAGAGAGAAGATAATAAAGAAGGACACATAATATTCTATTTCTAAAATAAGGATTCAAAAAGAATATCTTTAGATAACATTTTTGACAACATATCTAGCCAAATTAACATTTGATTAAATATTTTCAAATTGACATACGTGTTTTTGTTCATAGCCTACTCCGAGTTAGGATTTTTTTTTATAATTTTTGAACAATCGTTTTTTTTTTTGTTTACCGGTAGGGTTTCCAAGGCAGTAATGTTTATTTACAAATTACTATACTCGCCGTCAAATGATTATGGACGTTCAACTTTTATCCCTTGTCTTTGTGGAAAATTTATATTTTGACCAGTTTCCACACATCAAGCTAAGGTCGCATTTGCGTTAAAATACGATAACTGGTGAAATCTAAATAACATGTAAGAATAATTGATTATTATTAGGTGAACAGTAGATCTGCCAACACAACATGCTTCTACAGTCAAATCCAAAGTTTTCTTATTATTTAATAGATTATAATTTTTTTCAGAGTGTAACACCAATTCAAATCTTGTTTTCCTAAACGTTTTTATAAGAACCAAGACTATTTAATTCATGAGTATCACTCATTTTCTTTTCAAAAGTCTAAATATAATGCAATTTATAGGATTGAGAATAAAAAACGCACGCAAGTACTAATAAAAATGTCAGAATATAAAATGACATTGACAGATTACAGATATTTGTACAGGTAGACACTTAAAAAATTTGGCATCAGTGTAGAAATCTCCAGTCCATAATTATTTGACGGCAAGTATAATCGGTAATTGATGTGAATCACTTAGGGCCGGTTTTTCAATCTCTGGTTAAAATTTTAACCGAGAGTTAGATAAACAAAATTGAAACGAAATGAACTGTCAAATGATAGATTTATTATTGCTGTCAACAAAACGATGCAATATTGTTTACTTAACTAGAAGTTAAAATTTTAATCAGCGATTGAAAAACCGGCCCTTACCGATTATGAAACAGAGGCGGTAAGTGAATAAAAACAAAGATCAAAGGTTTCTTTCCAAATAACAACCAAAAATTTAATATGTCATAATAATTTTCAAATCTTTTTTTTTAATTTTGTGCATCGAATCGTGCAAAAAACGTAATAAGTGCTCTTTGACAAGTATCGGATTTATAAGAGATCTCGACTTCGTCTCGATCTCCAAAATCATCATCAACCGGTAGGAAGCGCTTACTGCCTTAATACTTAAATAATTATTAAAAACAATTCTGGGAAAATAATTCGGTCTACCAATTATAAGAGCAAACTATTTCCATTTCATTTCAGTTGCTTCCTGATGCCTCAATCTGTATGTACCTATTGAGTTGTACGTATTGTATTAGTGATGTATATAGATATAACATAGTGGTATTTGGGCAGTCTATAGGGCTAATGTAGTGCTCTCTCTTCTAGGACAGCAGCAGCAGTTCCACTTCGCCTTCGGCCAACGGCCCTTTCCCTTCGCCACGTCCGACCCGCTCTCTGGCTTCCGGATGCCACCCATTGGCAACTGTCAAAGTGAGTGACGTATGTCTCTACATTATATTACTTCATACTACTCTATTTCATACTATACAAGAAACATTAATAATATGTATGCATACGGTATTGAATAAAATTCTACGTTGAGTACGCCTATAAATCACAATCGAAATATATCAAATTTATATAAAAATCGTAAAATTCTTACTGATTAATACGTAGTACACCCAAATAATTTTAGGGCCAGGATATCCACCACCTATACTTCATTTCACGTAAGAAAATAGCAGATTGCGCTTGAGAGCCGACCATTTTTACATGCATTATAGTTATTTATGTATTAAGAGCGTAAGGAGGCTTTTATGGCCTGCGGCGGGATTTTGACCCCGAGGCGTAAGCCGAGGGATAAAAACACGTCAAATGCCACAAAAGCAAGTTACGCTTGTGGTACATACAAAACTTTATACACGGACTAAAATTTTCAAATTATGAATGTTAGAACAATTGTATCAAAAAGAATTTGTCCTCGTACACCCAGTATCTAGTGTTGCTATGAAAGCGGAGAACAACAGTTTATTGTTTGTTTGTTAGTTATGTCATTTGAGTTTTATTTTGTGTATCTCCGTGCTTTCCATATAAATATCACAAAATTCATTTTCATTTTTCATTAAAGAATATAAAAATTTTCGATTTGTAATAAAAACTTTTCATGTTGTCTGTTTAAATTGTTTATATTGTAGGTTATAATTTGGTGTGATGTTTCATTATAGCCCGGTGGGCTATAATGAGGCCCGTGGGCTATAAAATTACGTTTATGTCAAAGAAATTCGTGTATAATTGTCAAATTATGATACGTCCGTGCATAAAATAAGTAATTTAAATTCATGAAACCAAACATTGTTAATACTAAAAATATCTGTAAAATGTACGGGTCCTGAATATTTATTATTTGATAATTGACAGCTGACAAGAGATATTTTTTCCGTTTTTGTAAATTAGGTTAGTATTCTGTCCTATCAAAGGGCAGAATTTATACTCCTATCTAAGCCAACACTATTTTCTTACGTGAAATGAAGTATAATAATTTTATTTGGCGAATAATAACCTTGGATACAACTGTATCCACAATGAGCCTGTTTCACATTTTTTAAAAAGTATTTTAAATGAAAGTTTATGTAATATTTATTGTTAATTGCGTAAATAATTAAATAAAAAGATTGGCGCCAGAAACAGTCACTCCTGTGATGTCGGAGTAATTTTTATCACACACATACACACACACACACACGCACACACACACGCACACACACACACACACACACACACGCACACACACGCACACATAACATACATACATACATACATACATACATACATACAGACATCATCGTAAAATTAGTGAAATAGGTACCATAAAATGTGCTTATTCATTAAAAACACCACTGATTTTTTTGACCAAAGTCTAAAAGTTACTGAAGGTAAAATTCGGCCAAGTTCAGTTTTCTGTCATTATCTAGTAGTCTATGAGAATTTTTAACAAGACAGAAGTGTACATATATATTTCGGGATACACTCACAAACTACACGCAAAAATAGGTTAGGTTACAGTAAAATGACAAGTAGTGACATATACGAGGATGGGATGATTAATAGGCGGCCTACCCTAGATCCAGTAGGCGTTTTTTCAAAATTTTTATTTTTTGTTGTATTGTCACTTATCAATAGTTTGTGAGTGAAATTTCATTATCTTCGGCCAAGCAGTTTCTATTTGAGAGAGCGCCGAAAAAAACAACTTTTGAATTTTTCAAAAAATGGAGAAAATCGAAGTACGAGCTGTAATAAAATATTTTTTTATTAAGGGCTTAACCCCACAGAAATTAAAGCCGAGCTGGATTCTACTCTAAACCAATCTGCTCCATCATTCACCATTGTTAAAACGTGGGTTGCATACTTTAAACGTGGTCGTACGAGTACTATTGATGATGAGCGTCCATGCAGGCCAAAAACGGCCACAACTGAAGAAATGGTCCTTAAAGTTCAAAAAGTGGTTTTAAGCGACCGTCGATTGAAGTTGGTCGAGATAGCTGACATTGTGGGCATATCTAAAGAGCGAACACATCACATATTATGTGAAGTTTTACAGATGAGAAAGCTTTCTGCGCGATGGGTGCCGCCACTTGAGCATAAACTCACCCGAATGACCATTGCAGAGGAGAGTTTGGCGTTGTATAAATGGAATCCAACAGAATTTCTGCGCAGATTTGTAACAGTGGATGAAACATTGATTCATCATAATACACCGGAAACGAAAAAACAGTCAAAACAATGGACTGCAAGAGGAGAACACGTTCCAAAAAGGCGAAAACAGTTCTCTCAGCCGGTAAAGTTATGGCAACCGTATTTTGGGATGCGAAGGGTATCCTTTTAATAGACTATCTTGAAAAAGGTAAAACGATTAATGGACAGTACTACGCAAATCTACTTAACCAACTAAAGGAAAAAATTCGTGAGCAGAGACCTGGTTTGGCGAAAAAAAAAAGTGCTGTTTCACCAGGACAATGCGCACTGCCACAAATCTGTTGGTACAATGTCTAAAATTCATGATTTGGGTTTCGAATTATTGCCTCATGCACCCTATTCTCCAGATTTGGCTCCTTCCGAATTTAGTTTGTTTCTAAACTTAAAGAAATACCATGCTGGCAAAAAATATGCGTCGGATCAGAAAGTAATAAAGAGCACAAATGGCTGTTTTGAACAGCTGGAAGAATCTTCCTATAGGAACGGGATAAAGGCCCTTGAATATCATTGGACCAAATACATTGAGTTACAAGGAGACTATGTCGAAAAATAAAATCATTTTTAGTTCCATGTTTTGTTTCTATCCATCTTAGGCCGGGTATTAATCATCCCAACCTCCCTGGCATAGGGAATTATTTATCTAGTCAGTATAGGCTCGAAGTTCCAAATCCATCAAGTATAACGTGTAAAGTATCCTCTATCTAGTGTCCATATTTTAATTGCTAATTACGATTCGCTACAATTCCATGTCATCGGATCCTGTCGGCATGCGGCGCACTGCACTTCATTTTCCGTTGCAGTCTTTTTCAAGCACATTACAACCTGTTATATTATTGGATTTGTTTTGACCGCAATGTGATCGATAAACTCATCAACTGCACTGCCACCGACCAAAACGGGCCCTCGATGTTTAACTGCCTTTCCGTTTTTCAATTTTAAATTAACGGGAATTGTTCAATGCGCCTGTTTGACAGGGCCGGCCGCTATTGAATTTCGAGGGGCTTTTACTTTCATCTAACTGATATCTGATGGATCAGATGAAATGTGGATGTCATATGTGGGATTGTTTTTTGGTAGTTTGCGAATGAAAAATGGATTTTTAATTGAGGTTATGGTGGGGCTATTGTTCGGACTTTATGATGTATCTACTCACTACTCGTTGTTTGGTGGCATTTCATTTTATCTATTCATCCAAAAAAACTAATAGTGCGACTGTGTATTTATGCAGAGAGAAAGACATTTCTCAATTTCCTAACTAATATTCTAAGTTGAAGTTATTATTATCTGTATTTATTTGTTTATTTATTTTCAATTCCCTCTCTCTCTCTCCTTCTCTCTCTCTCTCTCTCTCTTTCTCTCTCTCTCTCTCTTTTGTTTTCTATAAAATGTTGCCATCTTAATGTTCTGCAGTATTTGTAGATTCGCTCAATCTGGCCCGCTGTCTATTTGGTTACATTACTTTTTTTTTCGAAATTCTAACCAAAGTTCTAATAAACATTTTTAATATTCTAAAATACAGGTGGGGCAGAGTAACTTGCTTATTTAGAAATTCAAATAAAAAAGTAATGCAGATATACAGGGTGTTTCACAACTTCTGGATAAAAATAAAATGGAAGATACTACACGATGTGCTGATCACGAATCAAAAGGAATTTTTTGAAAATTCATAAAATTAGTTGTACTTATAATGGAGGGTGCATTTTTAATGCCACTGGTTTATTTACTATTTTGTAATATAACAGTAATGAAATAAATTTAAAAATAATACAAGCAATAACTTACCTATTATTAGCTCTGTTCGATGAGAAGTGCTTGAAGTGCAGAGCAGAATAGTGCAGTGCAGTGTAGTGTACAATACTACAGTCTAATTCTTGTGGTTTCATAAAACACATTAGTGTATATTTGGGCAAGTTTGCCAAGCGTACCAAAGGTGTTAAAGGTTAGGTTGTTTATAAACACAGTCATATCACAAAGCTGCAAAGAAGTGACTGCAGAAATGTCTGTTTTAAAGAGCATAGTGTTTGAACTAATAAATGATTCTGACGAACATCAATCATCACTTGATTCTTCATCAGATTCAGTGACAGATATATTAATTAATTCTTTATATAACACAACAAAGAGAATATACTATATCTGAATCCATTATTTTAATTTCTCAATGTGTAAAATTTTAGGTTAATAAATAGATATGTAGATAGGATAGAATTAAAATGTCTACCGAACAACATTTTGCTACCCCCACTCCTAGTCTGCACTTTCTACACCACCTCGCGAGTCAGGTCAGAAACGTGAGCACTAGTTCTTAAAATTTTTGTCATCGAACAGCCTGCCAGAAGCTGCCCGTTTCTCATAAAACATGTTAGTGTAAGAAAGTTAACACTAGGACGGCCTAGTATATGTCATCGAACAAAGCTATTGTATTTTGAAATATGCTTTCAGAACTCATTATAAAATTAAACAATATTTGGGTTTAGTTCTGTAGATATTTTATTAAATTAACAACGTTTCGACAGCAAGGTACTGTCTTCTTCAGGTTTTAATAATAATAACATTTATGGCGAAATGGGGTAGAGAAGTAATTGAATCCTTGACGGCTGTATACGAAAAATTCAAGAGATGAAAATTCAATGACAATTTCATGTAGGTACAACTTAACTTTTGACACTTGGATATTCTAATTCATGCAAAACTTGATCGTGTACACACCGATTTTTCACACTTGACTTTAAACATACGTATTGTATGTTTATCTCTGTCATACTTATGGTTTCCTACATTCTGTCTTCGATACGTATATCCACGATTTAAAATATACTGGTTGTGCCACTCTACACAGAACGAGGGTCCAAAGCGATACATGTTTCCTCGTTTTTTCCGCTAGAGGCGCAACGTGAGAACGACCCAACTGACACCTGTCATTTGCATGTCATTTTGAAAATATTACATGTTATTTATCTTATAGAAAGGTAAATAAAACAGGTTTTGAAGTACATATTCGTATTATATGTAATGTAATATAAATATTCTGTTGAAAGATATTGCAATTAATGCAAAATGAAAAGAAAATTACATAGAAAATGTTTCATTCCTGGATGTGAAACCGGTTACAAGAAAAAGAATCTCTGTTTGCTGCTCCACTCGATATATCACTTTTTAAAAAATGGCAATGTGCAATTAGTAGAGATGATCGCGAATTAAGATTGAATGATGTTTGTCGAAAACATTTTCGGGAAGAAGATATTATTACCGAATGGAAATCTGGAAGCGTACGGTTCTATCAATTTATTTAGTTTTTCCAATTTTAAATTCTAACAATGTATTGATTCAGATTTCCATTAAATATATAAATTTATATTAAAAATAAATTCATTATGCATTTAATTTTTTATATTTTATGTAAAAATAGTTTGCTGTGGCAGGGTCGTTCTCACGTAGCGCATCTAGCGGATTATTCAAGGAAACACGTATCAAGCGGACCATCAGAAACAATGAAAAACATGACAAGTGGCATAACCAGTATATTTAATATACGAACATCAAACTATGACGTAACGGTCAAGTGTGAAAAATGGGTGTGTATGTAAGGTCACTTATAATGACACTTTTCAAGTCACTTGAAATAAAAACTTCATCGAGTAACACACGCTTTAGAATCAACCCCCCAGTGCTCTGTATTATATATTTATTATGTCCAGTGACAACTTAGAATAGACTTTATTTAGTATTATTTGTCTCAAATTTTTTGTTACATACGTTTTTTAGCCGGCCGTTCAATTCGAACCAATTTACCTGTAGTTCTATAACTTCATGCAGATCAATAATTGTCAAGCTAATAAACATAAAATCTTCATGACACAAATCAATTTCCAGATATCGAAACAACATCTTTTACACTTTCTTTCAACCATTTACAAACCACTCTATCATCATCACCTCCTACTCCACAACACATTGCAACCCCCACCATTCTACCAAACTGGCGAAAAAGCCTCCCTTGAATCCTGGTCGGCTCAAAGCTGCCTCCCCCGCCGGGATTCCTGCTGACCGGTGTTGTGTTGACCGTGGCCGCGGGCAGGGTCTTTGATGTCGGCAAACACGCGGCCGACGGCCCTGTTCACCGGCCAGCGTACACAGCACCGACATCGAGGTGATGCGATATTGAAGCATTTGCATACTCTTCCACAAGGGACACGGAAGATTGACAAAAGTATCAAAAATGATGGGAGAGTGATTTTGGAGAGGGGGATTGTGTGGTGGTGATTTTTAAATGATAAATTGTTATGGTAGAAATGATTAGGCAGAAGAATTACGTCATCACATAATACGGTGTGTTAAAAAAAAAAACCTAAACACAGAAACGCATGTCTGATCATTAATTATTCAATTCAAAAGTCAACTTATCAAAATAGATCATGAAATGTAATTTTAAGGAAAAAGGATAATAAAGAAGTTTACAGAATAATGCCATTCGCCGTTTTCTAACTTATTTCTATTTCTAAAATTAAGATTCAAGAAGAAAAGATTTGATTTCTTTAGATAACATTTTTGACAAAATCTCGTGTCAAATTAACATTTAATTATGGGCCATCCAGCGAATCAAGCGGTTTACGTCATCGTTTAGGGATTTTTGAAATTTTCTTTATTTTTTTAAATATATTTTATTAACGATATTTTATTGGTTTTTTTATTATTATTATGTATTTGACATCTTTAAAAGAAATAATTATATTTGGATATATTATTATTAAGTAAAATTTTGTAAATTTTTGCAAAATGACATTTGATTATATTTTTTTAATATTGGTAATTCTGAACATGTATAATACTAAATATTGTGTGTCTATATTATACTTTTCAATGTGTATTGTGATTTCATTTTATTTTTGGTTTCGTTGTTCATTGTCAAAATGTCAAATGCTCTGTCATGTCAAATTCAAGAGCTTGTAGTTAATTTATTGACTTATTTTGAAAATGAAAAATAAACTGGTGGGTTTTTACTTTCACTGAAATCTAATATTGAGGTAATATTTGGTTCTATTTGTTAGTAATAATTTGAAAATTAAATCTATATGTACAGCGTGTGGCAAACGCTATACGCAATGTATAGAAACAGTGAGAAATTGTATGATATGCAGTATTCTGTATTTTTTTATGAATCTCACATAATACTAGATAGTTTGTTGCATATACTACAAGAATGAAGTATTTATAACGGCGTAAGCAGTATCGTTCAGAATATTTTAAATTAAATTTGATTTCGCTGGAAAAATATTATACCAGATGTGTTTTTAAGAAAAATTTGGGTTTATGAAGGCAAACCACAGATTTTAATCCGTTTAAATGCTCATGTAAACTTTTTAACTTATGACGTCATTGTTTCTAGTGATATTGTATTTATGACGTAAACCGCTTGATTCGCTGGATGGCCTATACTTTCAAATTGTCATACGTTTTTTTGTTCATAGCCTACTCCGAGTTAGGATTTTTTTGAACACACTGCATTACTAAAGTAATGACATCACATATTATTACGTTTACATGGGATACTAATTTATAAGACGCGAACAGTTATGTGATTAATGGTATTTCTTGTCAAGCAGTATGATATATAGATGTCAAATGTCATCATTGTTCATTCCAAATCTTATGATTTTCCAATTTTGAATGAAAATTTATGACGTTTAAAAGTTATGTAGGTACTTACATGATTAGGTACTAGCTACCAGTATCACACAGCCCCCATATCAGCTTATCAAGAAAGACCAACAAAGTCATTTGAATGTTCGCGCCCTATTCTAGAAATAAAAATGCCTCTTCCAACATTTTCCGAAATCTTGCTCACAAGTCACAACTGATTTGTTTATTTGCAGGGCATCTGTTGCTCTCTAAGAATACATAATTTATTTAAAGATTGATAGCAAAAGCTATATATTTGAAAAAAAATACCTTTCGAACGGTTTTTAAAGGAATCAATGGCCCATCGTTGGTTTTTAAAAGTGGTCGAATATCAGTTAAAGGTTAACCTGGATTGGAAGGTTTCTCGATTTCCAAAACGGACGAAAGCATTGAAAAATCCGTTGTATGATCATGTTTTAACATCGTAGAACAAACAATGAATTAGCGGAAAGTACCCGTATGCCAGGAAGTGAAGGAATAGTCAGAAATCGATCCAGATTTTTTAAAATCTCTCCAGGCATTGCTATTAATTTCCCTAACAAGAAAAAGAACTTGATGTTTACACAGTGTTCTTTAATGTTCGCCATTAAAAAAATTGCCGTATACGTAAACAGCGCTAACTTAAAAAATCACATCGCTCAGATATATCCTCAATGATGACGCTTAGATCCAAAAGGTTGTCTAGTAAAGAAACCACTGATCTCTATTCATATCTGGATAACGTGTTGAGGCCAGGTTAAATACAGCGTTTTGTGACTATTTGAATACCGCCGCGGTTGGAGGATTTCAGCTCATTTTTAGTTGGAGATAGAAACCTTTGTAGCTACTTTAAAGTTAAAAGTTACGTTATCTTATAGGAAATTTTCCAAGAAATTTAATGGTGTTATTCACAATGTTCTATCTCTTTGCGAGAGAGAGAAATTGGAACAGGAATGTCGTTGCGCAGTGAAAATGGGGGATTACACCATTTTTTTAATATAATTTCATCTGAAAATATTAGGAAAACTAAGACTATTGATGAAAATCCGGTGAAAAAAATCCTATTAATAAGCGAGTTATGGTCTCCCGAATTTTGAAAAGATTGACGTGACGTCACATTTATGTGTTTTTATATCAAACTGTTTTCATCATGGTCCTAAATGTTCTTGAAATATATGCTATTTTAAATTATATTTACATAAAAATAAATGAATATTATAACACTGTATAAGTATACATACTTTATAATTACAGGTGTATTTAAATTATTAAGTTTAATGCAAGAAATTTATGTTAAAATAAAAACTGTTTGGAAACTGTAGTACAGGAATGTTAGCCCCTCCTTTCGAATTTGAATTTCTTAAATTCCATTGATAGTAATCTCACCTCCTAACACGCTATGTGTAATGCATGTATAGGCGGTTTCTCGGTCGCCAATCAAAATATTTTCATATTAGTGTCGAAGCGTTATAACAAAAAACCCTTTATTTCCGAAATATCTCAATTATACCATTTCATTTTTTTATTAATATTCGTTACTCAGCATACACATTCGTATTTTTTTTACTATTTTCCTTTAATTCGATTGAGCCGTAATCCCCCATTGTATGATTCTTGACGACAAACGTAAATGAAATAGTGTCTTCTTTAACCTATGTAGCAAAATGAGACTACTTCATTATTGCGTAACGACATTCGTACGTGAAGAATACTATAGATATATTCGAATATACAAAGGTTTTTATATTCGTTCACCATGGTTAGGTTAGGTTAATAACCTCTGTAGTGCTAATTAAGAAAAATCTCGCATTCTTATTGGTTTATAATTTAGGGAATGATATGGTCTCCTTTATTTTCTCTTTCATTTCATAATTGGTTATGAATTGAATTCCTACATAGGCCAATCTATCCCCGCTCCCAAATTTTGATCACCACTCTGACATATTTCTTTCTCTTTTCTTCTTCTTCAGCGTTTCAATATTCTCTTGCAGACATGCCGCAGTTCGGGCTGAGCACCTCCAACTCGCACTGGGGTTACAGTGCAGCGGGGGCCTACTCCACGTACCTGGCGCCAGGATCGTTGGGGTCATGTGCAGCCCCCTCTGCCCCACAGTTCAACACACCCGCCCTCGGATTCTCTGGCTCAGCGCCCGATAACACCTCGACGCAGGATGCCTTTGGGTCCACTGCTGCCGTCACCTCGCGTAAGTAAAGAAGAGATGATGGTCTGAGTATTGAGATATAGAGGTCGATAGAATATTTTTATCTAATTCCGTTGAATATTATTGATGTTATGAAATGTTACTTTTTACATAATTGATACTAAATGAGTTTTGTAATAGTTATTTACGTAACTCGGTTATGTAAATATTTTTACAAAACTCGTTTCGTATCAACTATGTAAAAAGTAACATATCATAACGTCAAAAAGTTAAATAAAATTCAACTTTTTAAAACGGAATTAGATAAAGATTTTTACAAAACTCATTTCGTATCAATTATGTAAAAAGTGATATTTCATAACGTCAAAAGGTTGGCAAAATTCAACTTTTTAAAATGGAATTAATACCCGCCGTCAAATAAATATGGACTGATGCTCATTTTCCCTTCTCCCCAACCTGTCTCTTATCCTGCGGTATTCCTGCTTCTTCATAACTTAGCATTTTCAACATGACCAATGGAATTGGCATTAGTGTAGAAATCTCCAGCCCATATTTATTTATTTATTTATTTATTTATTTATTACGGAAAACCAACGGTCAGCAAAGACTAATTAAAGGTTTTCACTTCTTACAAAAACAATACAAATAGAGATACATTATTAAAGATATAAAGTATTGAGAATATACAGAAAATATTGAAAAAAATATAAGCTATGTTATATTAATCAAACATTTGGCAGCATTTTTGAATTGTGATAGCGGGAGATGAAAAAATCTAACGCATCAAATTTGGAGTTATAGGTAGACATAATTCTGTTTATTGAAGAATTTTTATTATTATTTGTTCTATTTGATGGAGGATAAAATAGAGTGTTTGATCTTGTTATTTTGTTACAGACTTGTATATTGAATAAGTGAATTATGTTATTACCATATACCATATTATTAAATATTTTGTAAAGAAATATCATATCAATGATAGTCCTTCTATTTTCCAGCGATGATACATTAAAGTATTTTAGTCTCTCAAATTATTCATAAGTTTGAACCTTAAATCTATAACACAAAATATTAATGAATTTTTTTTTAATGCTTTAAATTGACTTTATGTTTTTATTATATACTGGGTTCCAAATTGTTGATGCGTATTCCAATTTTGGTCGGACCAGTGTAGTATATAATGTAATTAAAGCAAATGTTTCTTTAAAATGTTTACAGGTTCTCAGTATGAAACCTAGAGTTCTACTTGCTTGTTTTACAGTTAGTTCTATGTGTGAGTTTAACAATAATTTAGATTCAAAAGTTACACCCAAGTCATTAACGGTTTTCTTATTCTCTAATATTTTGTTAGCTATGTTGTAATTGTAATATAAGATATCCTGATTTCTTGTAAATGAACTACATTACATTTTGAAATATTAAGGGTGAGGTAATTGGATTTACAATATTCTTGCAATTTATTAAAATCACGCTGAAGCTCTAAGCTGTTTTGCTCTGTTTTCACAGGTTTGAAAAACTTTAAGTCATCAGCGTATAGTAAAAAATCGGAATTAGTGAAACATGATGATATATCGTTAATAAATATATTAAAAAGCAAAGGACCCAGATGAGAGCCCTGTGGGACCCCAGATGTAACAGGGATTAATCGTAATTTAAATCCGTTGCAAGAAATTAGCTGCGATCTATTTGTAATATAAGACTGAATCCACCGTAGTAAAGTACCGTGAATTCCCAATGTTTCAAGCTTTCTTATTTATTTGACAGCAAGTATAATTCCGTTTGAAAAAGTTGAATTTTACTTAATTTTATGACGTTTTGAAATGTCACTTTTTACATATTAATACAAAATGAGTTTTAAGTAAAGAATGTTACATAACTATCATTTGATACAAAAAGAAACTGGAATATATCAATAATTATTTCTATAATATCAATTTATGACTCACACTCAATTCCCCTACATCAGAAGGAAGATCTCTCTCGGTTTCAGAACTCATTTTTAATCATGATACGCATGTACTGACAAAAACATTACCTATATTAAAAAATTAAATTCATTTATTTTCGTTTATTGAGCTGCCATAGAGAAACCTAGAATTTTGTGCTTTTTTAAATTATTTTAGTGGAATTAGATAAAATTTTGTACATAATACGTCCTGAAAACGTAATTTGCACCTTCCTTCATTTTGGCAATTTATGTTCATCAAACAATATCACTCTTTTCATAACTGATCATGTAAATAAATATTTCCTTACTTGTCTGGGTGATCGGAATAAGTTTAAGTACGTTTCAGATTAACCCGATTAAGTTTACGAACCCTTATCGGAGCAATCTAATCGATTTTACAAAAACGCCTATAAATTAGTATTACGATTGAGTACAAAAGATAAAGAAAAATTTAAATAAATAGAAGTCTTGTTTACATCTATTAATATTTAAGTTGAACTCTTTTCTTTGGAGAGAAATATGATTATAACATTCACTATGTATTCTTTGTCATTTCTTCGTACTCTTTATCCACTTCGATTTTTTTAGGTACGCGATTACTTTGTCAAGCTCCTATCTTCTCATAATTTTATAGCTCTTGTACTTGCCACTCAAGTATCCGTTGGTACCCTTGCTATGATTCCGATAAGTTATGAGCCTTAATTAAATGCTTGGTTTTAGGGAGTCGTGTTTTAGTATAACATTGTTAGAATTAATAAGCCGCTCTCTATTTCCTTTTCATGTAGTTCTTCCAGATTCAACGGCAACAGACCTAGACCAACACCTGGGCCTTGTGGGGACTCAAAACCACACCAACCACGGCCAAAGTGGCCACACGTCCTCCCTTTTGGTCCCTCGGTACCCCACAGGGAACCACACTGGTGACTTCGCCATCTCAGGTCCACGGTCCCTCTCCGACAACTCCAGCGCTGCCGAATCTCCTGTCCAAGACGACCTTCTGGCCGCTCAACCAGGCCACGTCCCCAACAATTCGAATTTCGCGCTGATGTCTTCCCATCAGAACGCAAGTGTGCCGACGTCATCGTATGGAACGAATTGTAATAACTCTTTATATCCCGTCCTCCCTGCTAGTTTGTTGTACTCACAACTGTACTCAGCGGCTAACCAAACGCATAATTTTCATTCGCTACACTCGCATTCAACACAACCTCACCATAACGACCTCCAGACAGTCATGGATCAACTTTCAACGTCCAATACGCGCCAGATGAACGGTGGAAGTGATTTGCTGTTGTCAAATAGTGTGACGTCATGTGCCGCGGCGGCTAATAGGCAAGATGAGAATGCGCATGCGCGAGGGCTTACTAACAATGGCGCCCAAAGAGGGCCTGCGCAGAACAGCGACGCGGTAGTGTGGAGACCGTACTAAAAGTGATGTAGTGAAGTGATAGTGGATTTGAATATGTGCTCAACTAATCCTTCCAAACTTAAAGCACCGTTTAGTGAATTTCGAGTTGTGTAAGTCGATACCGCCATCTTGAATTTAGTTCAATAACATTATAAATATATACTACAAAGAAGTTCCACTCCCCTGTCTCTGTAAAGTCATAATTCAGCATCAATAGTGTGGATTACACGATGAAGATTTTATTTTCAAGTGCCTTGAAAAGTGTCTCTGTAAGTTACTTTACAAGTATATTTAAACGATTCAAGTGTCAAAATTTAAATTATACCTACATTAAACTGTCATTGAATTTTCATCACTAGAATTTTTCGTATACAGTGTGTCCCATTTAGAAGTGCCACCATTGGGATCTCGAGAACTATAAGAGATACGATGTCGGTTAAATGGAACTTTTTGTGCGCTTTTGGGAGGCCATCTCAGATGTGCTTTTGTTTTTCCAAAAATTCTCATAGGGCACTAGATAATAATGAAAAACTGAATATTGTTGATTTTTTCTTTTTCAAATAACTTCTAAACTATCAGTAATTGAGAAAAACGTTTCAAATATAAAAGATAGATATTTTTATTAACTAACCAGTGGCGTACGAAATAAATTTTTATATCCGTAAATTTTCGAGATATAACACAAACTTAAATTTTTTTAAATGAAACTCATATCTGATTTCAGTCTCAAAAAAATCATTATTTTTTTCTCTTTTCAATGATGTAAGGGTTATTATGTTTTATATTTGTTTCAATTACTGATAGTTTAGAAGTTATTTGAAACAGAAAAAATCAACAATATTCAGTTTTTCGTTATTATCTAGTGCCCTATGAGAATTTTTGGAAAAACAAAAGCACATCTGAGATGGCCTCCCAAAGGCGCACAAAAAGTTCCATTTAACCGTCATCGTATCTCTTATAGTTCTCGAGATCCCAATGGTGGCACCTCTAAATGGGACACACTGTATAGCCATCAATATTTCAATTACTTCTCTACCCCATTTTGCCGTTTTTCAGTTTAATATCACTTATAACACTAAACATCAAAAATAATAACATAAATGACATTTGACGTTACTTGATAGTCAAACTTATAGGGACTTTTAAGAAAAAGTAGTGCATGTTCCAGTTTTTCTTTAAAAGTCTATTCATTTGTCTTACTTGCACTCATGTCATTGTGCGAGAGAGAAAACTTTTCTAGTAACTTGAAAAGAAAACTTCATCGTGTAATGTACGCTTTAGACATATAATTACCATAATACAAAAAAATTTCCTATTTTTCTGCTTAAGACGATCCTACATAGTAATCCTCAAAATGACGTAAAACATGAGATACGCGCGAAGCGCTACAACTCGCACTATTGAACTATTTGTTACAAACTAATAGTATATTATACGCCAAGGTTGAGAAGATAACCATTATTGACCCAGCTCCTATTGTAACCCGAGGGATATAAGGCGCCTGGTCAATAATGATCTTCTCAACCGTGGTTTATATTCTATTTTTTTCACTACTAGCACATAAATTCTCTTTGAATTTTTATTTATTGATAATAACAATAATTTTAACATGAATAATAACGTTGCTTATTTGTTATTATTCACAAAAATAAAGTAGCCTGTATTTGCCTTTATCTGACGTTTTGCTCATTTCGCTGGTTTGATAACCTCACTTATGGGCCTTGATTTGTATTTGATTTAATTATTTGATAAAAACACTTTGTGCTGTTACAGTCAGCAGCCTTATTAGTTTATTATTATTATTTTTAAATAAATATATTGAAATGTACTTACTTGCAAATACAAAAAAATAGTGATTTGTTCAATCCTACAACTACAAATATTTCACATTTTCACCAAAACAGCACAGTGGCCAGGCGAGGCGGCAGCGTAGGACAATTTAAAATTATAGTGGCAAATTTAAATTATATGCTTAACACCTTTCTTTAGTTTAATGAGTTAAATAATATTTGGATTTGGAGGCTTGAGTTTGATTGAAAAGTGACAGTTTGCATTATAGACCTTGGTTAATAATAAATTATTATTGACCTACGTTACCATGGTTACAAGCAAGCGGTAGTGAAAAACAATTTCTCATGTCAAATAAAGGTAAATAATAGTGGGTTCCTAGGCTAGTAGTGAAAAAAACATTATTATCAAAGAAGAAAGTATAATCTACAAATTAACCGTACACTTTTTTACAATTTATTAGGGACCGAGTTATGACTACTTGAAAAACAACTATTTTTTATAGCTGATATCCTATGTAAAATTTCAAAATTTTGTTTGGAACATATTGTTCATTGGTTTTATGTTAATAAAATACTAAAAATTTATACTGAAATTCCTAGAAATAGAGGCTGAGGAATTTCGCGCGATAAGAACTATTTTCTAGAATTCTTAATAATTTGCGCTCATAGTTCAGCAGTACAGTCTTTAGCCGGGTCCAGACTAGTAACAGAACATTGCAACGTAACAAGTTACAGTAACAATATGGACGGGATTTTGTAACATGTTCCTGTAACAAATCGTGTTACAATGTTCTGTTCGGGCTTGTTCCATCATTTGTCGGTCTTTGCCGTCACATCAAAGGATGTTACGTTACGATGTTCGGGAAAGTTCGGACGCGTTTCTAGTAGTTGAGAACAGTTCAAGTTAGCATCTGCATCAGTAGTGACGAAGATTTTAAATTTTAGCAAAAACTCAAAATCAGACGGATGCATTCTTGTGAAATTTTTATATAATCCACTGATTTGCTGAAATTTTAAATCTTTCAATAGGCTGGATCCACTATAAACATTTCGACTTTCATATAATTTTAGCATCCACCATCTACGCGACTTTGGTCTTTTTCTTTTATTACTATAATGTATGTAAATATATGAAAGCGCTGTTACCTGCATTGAACTCATGGCTGTCAAATTAATACTGATGCGAACAATTGAACATTCATGGGAACTAACGACCATTCGCTGTTAAGTCTGGATGCTTACCGTACATCGGACTACTGTACATGTTACGTTACAATGTTCTGGTACTAGTCTGGACCCGGCTTAGGTACGCGCTACCTTCAATTCGTTGTACTCCTTTACCTCAGATATACAGTAGGGGACGTATCTATACTGTGTCTTCTGGAATTTAGTTGAATCATATGCATATTTTTGAACGCAGCAATTGTTTCGTTTCTAAAGGATCGTCTTAATGTATTATATTCAGGTAAGTTTTTATTTTCCTTTTTTTTTATTACTAAATTTCATTTTATCCGTAAAATAAGGGACACATGATTTATGACTCACAAATTTGTACAAAAATATGATATGATACTGCGTGTTCGGAAATTTTATCGCCGGTAAATTAATTGCGGAAGATTCCCCCCCCCCCCCCCTCCCCGGCTAAATTAATCGCGTGAAAAATTGATTGCGAGGAAAACTGATCGCCAAAGTATTGGTCGCGAGTATTCCTTCAGTAACGATTTGCGGGAAGAAATTTTGTTACTTATTTTCCCGGATTTTTTTGAGAAAAAATAGGCGAAGGCCTATCCCATTCTGAAATGGACTATACCTATACGCACAGTACTGATTCTTCTGATTCTGATGTCTGATTACATATTTGTTTACATTTTAAATTATTTGTTCTTGTATTACCAATGTACACTTTTTCGATATTAAATAAATTCTCCCAAGAAAATTTCTCAAAAAAAAATCCGGGGAAATTCCTGTAACTTTAAATTAAATTTCGGGAATTGACCCATCTCTAGTCGCGAGGTATTGTACGTTAGGTTCTTATATTTAGAAAAATATACCATTTCTGTAGTAGACTAGTAGATAATTTTGTTTTTATTAATTTTCTTGACAATTAACTTCTGTGCTATTATTTTGGCGTTACTGGCAACCAATTTTCTGGTGCTAAAATTTCCCCCGGGATAAATTTACCGGCGATCAATATTCCTTGCGATTAATTATCTCCGCGATCAATTTACCGGCGATGAATTTTTCGCGATAAATTTACTGCAATCAATTTACCTGCGATGAATTGTACGGGAACCCGGATAATGTACATAAGTTGAAATTTGGAATAAGAATTAAAGATCATCAAATTATCTTTCCTATTATTAAGAATTGCCAAAGAAAATAATATAATTTAATAATTTTTATGTGTGATCTTTACTTTATCCTAAATCAAATAAAATTTTAAAAATTATCTCGTTATTCTTGTTTTTATAAACAAATATACCTACGTGTAAATATATGTATACCATTTTAATGTAATTGAATAAAGTTAAGCGGTAGTATCGGTTCACAGAACAAACTAACATTTAAATGTTTTATTTTAAGATAAAGTTTATCGTTTAATACTTTGATAACAAGAAATGCAAGGACATTCATCCTCTTCTGTAATAGCTACGTCCAATGCAATGTAACATAATCGAGTAGTGATATTATTGTAATGAAATACTAACTGTTGTTGAACTCAGAACGTTCAAAACGAGATGTATTATATATTGAGTACAATGGAAAATGCATACGGTTAGTACACAGTACACTGGGAATCAAAAAACACAAAGTACAATAGCGAACTCTAGGTGATACAATTAGAAAACATTTGCCATGTTTCACAAGATTGTCTCTGCAAAGAGACTGCAGTTACACCACACTGATGAGCTCCAAAAGGTTGACACGCGTCTGTGGTTACTATACTTGCCGTCAAATATATATGGACTGGAGATTTCTACGCTGTTGCCAATTCCACTAGTCATGTTGAAAATATTGTTATGAAGAAGCGGCAACACTGCAGGGTAAGGGACAGGATGGGGAGAAGGGAAAAATGAGCATTAATCCATATTTATTTGATGATGAGTATAGCTGGGCACGGTCGGCATCTGATGATGACTGAGAGGTTGATTCATATGCTGAAATCTTGTAAAACATGGCGAGTGTTTTCTAATTCTTTATTACATTTTTCAATTTTTAACAAGTTTAGTTAACATAGGCTACCCGTGTATGTTTTTATCTTACGTTGACTGTTTGTCTCAAACTTTCAATTTGTGAGACAAATGAAAAATATCAGTGTAGGTATCTTTAGACAAAGAAACAAATGAAAAATGCAATTATCAATCAATTGTTTATGTATAAGTTTATTTTTTTCATTTTCATTCAAGTATGTCATGAAGTCCATTATTAATATTAATAATGGTCCTTAATATTTAGACATTTTTACCATCCAACTTTTCTACATTACCTAACCTTACGCACAATACTCGGGCTGTTATTGATATTTTTGAGATTTGTTTAGTTGTTGGTTATAAAATATGAAGACGGCTCTAACGACCCAAATTTTACGGCCGTAAGTTTTGTACGTAAGGTTATGTTATATTCGTCTCTTTCCACTCGCAAACTTACGCTCCTTTAGAACACTAGCAATCACATCCATCCACTTACACAATTGACGGTCACGCAATCGAACACCCTCAACTTTACCAACATATATGCGTTTTACAAATCGTTCACTCGTCATTTTATACTCTCCACATGACCAAACCATCTCAACTGACTCACTCCAACTCTCTTAACAACATTCTTCCTAACCATATATTCTTCATACACCAAATTATTCTTCAAGCGAACCCGTTTTGTATACCCACAAACACCACGTAAATACCTCATTTCCACGGCAGTCACTCTCCTTTTTGCTTTTCCGTCCATGCCCAACATTCACTTCCATACATCAAAGCAGGCACTAGCACTCCATTATATACACTTAATGGAGCCTCTCTAGATACGTTTACGTTTCGAGCAAACGTACCCAGAGCGGCCATTTCCTTATACCCCGCACTCACCCTTCTATCAATTTCTCGGTCAATTCGTCCATCCCTAAATAAATAATCTAAGAATTTAATACATTATACTAAATCGAAAAATCTGATGTGGTCAACACAATACCTCACGCTATTTAATTTTTATTAATTTAAATACACATCTACATGTTTACTAATCCTGCACACTATATTACGTTCCTTTGCATATATCTGACATATTTGACACTTTGATAACACGTGCTTATTAACAGCTGTTTGATTTTTAGTGCTGAAAACATAGCAAATTTGTATCGGATCATGCTGTACATCTAATATTTATGTATGATGGATAATATATTATTTTTACAAACCTTAATTTGATTAGAAACAATACAATGTTCTTAACACGATTTCATTATTAATTTTAATGTAATGGGGTATTCCACCATAACAAAAAAATTGAAAAATTTCAATTTAACATAAAGTATGGCTCAATAAATAACAGTTAAAACAATGAAAACATTTTTTAAATAATTGCTTTGCGAGATATTTCACATTTCCTAAAATGGAAAATTGACGTCATACAATTGTTATCTTTCTTTCGCAGCGTACTTAGAGCAGTGTGTGTGAGAAAGACAAGTATAGGGGAAATGTGACGTTACACTGATTTCTCGAAAATAAAATACTGTTAAACTAGGAACAATTAAGATTTTTTAATACTATGAATTGCTTCAAGACTGAATAAAGTTTTATTTAAAATAATAAAAAAAATTGAGTGGAATACCCCATTGCTTCCTGAAAGTGACATTTGTTTAAATATGTCAAAATTGTTATTAAAATATTATGTTTTTGTTTGACGCTTGGGCAAGATGGTGTACAAAAATAAATTATTTTATAATTTAATATTTAAAGTTATTTCAAGTTATTTACTAAATGCTATTATCGTGGAATGAAGATTGTACCATTATATATCTTATTAGTAAAAGTTGCTAAAAAATTATATTCAATGAAATTTTTACAAGGAAAACTATTAAAAGCGTGTATAAATAATACTTCCGGTTATCCGATATACACTAAAAACGAATGAGCTCTTCCCACATTATTATAGAATGGGTATACAAAATTTCAAAATTTTCTGATTGATAGTACTTGAGTAATCGTGTCCACAGGACCCACACACACATACACATACATACACTCACACATACATACCCACAGACATCATTGTAAAAATGTTAAAATTGGATTCTGAGGACATCAAAACGTGCTTATTCACTAACATTTCTATATGCGATTTTTAGCACGATCCCTATACCTCCCTTTCTTAGGGTAGCGGGAGGTAAAGACACAATTCGACCTACAAATTTTAATAATTTAGTGCATTTGTGAAAAAGGTGATGCTTTTTTCACTGTGCTGTGTGTACACCGTATACATTTTGCATTGTAATATTGAACCATACTTATTCCCAAAATAATGATTTCTGTAAGCTAATCTAAATTAATTTTGTTTTGGGAATAAGTATGCAAAACATGTGAATACCATTTAGTTTCAATTGTTATTTACCGAACGTGCAATATTTCCACGTGTAAGTTTTTGTTATTGTACTGCAGCGATTTTGTTTATACAACATAATGTGCCAATATGCATTTAAAATGACGGTTATCATATTTTACAGTTGCTAGTATTGAAAATACTAATATTTATGTTATTGTCACTGATTTACATAACATGTAATTGTATGTAGTATGTTATAATCTATAGTTAAGTTTTGCAAAAACAACGATATTATAATTTATTGATCTTCAGAATATAGTTTGTCATTAAACATATTTATGTTTTTATTTAGGTACCTACCTGTATATTTAGGAAATCTTCAAATCTACCCTATGGCTGTAGGTAAGTTCATAAAGTTATTAGATAATTCATAATTTTATTAATATTAAACAAAACACACAAATTTTATATTAATTTATCGAGAATATAATTCATTAGTCACGTGACATGTTTACCATCAATCAGCATTCAGAATCTCCCTAGCACCCTAGTTACATGTTTATCACAGCGATGATAAAAAACAAAGAAATTATCACCTTATTTATATTCGTTACTAAGGGATTTTTACAACATTAACAGTTAATTTTAACAAAAATTTATTATATTCTCTCATATATACAGGGTGTTTCACAACTCGCGCCCCAGACGAAACTGACACTTGCCGACGACAATAGGTTTCCAACAAATAGAAGAAAATAATTTGCGGCTGCTTGCATAACGGAGTTACAAGACTTTTTTTCTATTTCGGTGTTCTTACCAGTCTATAAAAGCATTGTTTATCACTGAAAACACGACGTTTAGAAGATCTACAAGAGTTCTATTTGTGGCGCCTTTCCTGTTGTAGAGTTGGTAGTCATGATTTTATAACTGTCATATTAATGAATAATTACATCTAACCTCAAAATGTCAAGTTATTGGTAATATTTCAACATATTATTTGTAACGTGCAGTATTTTCTTAAAATTTATGTAAATTATAGTTAAAATGTGAATACGGCTCTGTGCGAGTGAAATTGAAGTGTGGAATGTGCGCAGTAGACGAGTACGCAGTGTAACGGACAACGAGAAGGATAGCAGGGTGTGGTCAGTCAGCAAGCGGAGAGCGTAAGAGACACATGTATGTTTCACACGCACTGTAAACCTTCAGGTGTACCTTAGCCTCAGGCAAGAACGCATATCCAGAGAAGAGAATCACGAGGCCGAGCAAACAGCGGCACGGTGACGAGAATACCTACCAACCGTCCGCCTTCGAGGTCGAGCAGATAGCACAGTGACGAGAACCGTCCGCCACTAGGTCACTATACACACCGTATTCTCTAATACACACAATACACTAATCAGTTGTCAAAATTTGAAATTTCAATTGTTAGCGGGAAGCGCTACCAACATAAACATAAGTGACAAAAAAACACCAAGTCAAACTTTTGACGTAGCATTTAAAAAAAAATTAAATGTAAAATAGAAAAAATAGTATAAAAAAACATGTATCATAAGGCCTGTTAACGCACTCGTCCTTTGAAAAACTCGGACTCGTATGTTAACAGATTGCCTTATGATACTTGTGTTTTAATGTACTATTAATCCACCAATCACGGAAGACTATCTTGAGGTGTGATGATATTATTACAAAATAAAACTGGTTGCTAGGTTTCAAAAATACTACTAGTGAGTTACAAAATTTGTTTGATTTACTGTAATTTTGACACTTTAGAGTTGACTTTTCACTGTCAACAAATTTAGGTTAGCGAAGGTGTCATCCGAGATCATCATTTATATCGTACAGTGCAACGTGTTGTAACAGCTGTGTAAAATGTGTTAAACGAAAATATTATAATCATTTCTAAGTAATCAGCGGCTGAATACATGGTAAGAATTTGCCTTTTTTTATTCACCTTGTCAAATTTAATTTAACACTGACATTTTTCGAAAACTGCAGTCGCCCACACATTTTAAAGAAGATTTGATTTGTATAAAACCCTAATAACGTAAAATTACGGCAAACCCCCGTTAAAGGGGATGATTTTACAGGGAGGAAAAAGATAAGTAAGGAATTTAGAAATTTGTGCAGGATGGTCTTTTATGTTTTGGTTTCTTTCAGAGGAGGACGCTGTTATTGTAACTATACTCTAAAAATGAGTACACTTACGTAACATTCTTTTTACAATCAGATAATATTACTACCAAATTTATATCTCTACCCATTTTTGAATTATTGCCCCAAAAGTCAATATACCCCACATTTAGATAAAAACTTCAAAATTTTCAAAAATCTAATTTTTATGTATCTAAATACTTCTCAATGCCCTGATTCCAAATTTTGAAACCGCAGGTCGATATCTCGTTTCGTTCTCGAGATATTTAGATTTAAAGTTTTGCTCAAAACTGCCCATTTTTGGGCATTAACTCAAAAATGGGTTGAGATATGAAGTTGGCGACATTACCATTCGATTCTACGGACAAAAATATATAAGCATACCAATTTTCATAATTTTTGTCCAACCGGTTCATTTTTTATGAATAAAAGCTTGAAAACCCCTGAAAATGCCCAAAATCTGAAAAAATCTTAAGGGTACACCTTAGATTTTTGCGATTTTTGGCCATTTTTAGTTATTTTGCTTTAGAGATTGTATGCGGCGTTCAAAAATTCTGAAAATTGGTGTACTTATGTAATTTTGCCCGTAGAATCGAATGGTGTTGTCGCCAAATTCATATCTCGACCCATTTTTGGGTTATTACCCAAAAATGGGCAGTTTTGAGCAAAACTTTAAATCTAAATATCTCGAGAAGGAAACGAGATATCAATCTGGGGTTTCAAAATTTGGAATCATCGCATTGAGAAGTATCTAGATACATAAAAATTAGATTTTTGAAAATTTTGAAGTTTTTATCTAAATGTGGGGTATATTGACTCTCGGGGCAATAATTCAAAAATGGGTAGAGATATAAACTGATTGGTCAATTTTAAGACGTCTTTTCTCTAATATCTAAATTTTTTTCTTCGAAATTACACATCCGAGTGCAGTCTCGTGTTTCCTCATTCACTCTGGGGCGCGAGTTGTGAGACAATCTATATATGATTAACAATCGAAGATATTGCTCGTGAAATCGAAACAACAGCAATTCGGTTCCACTCGAAAATATCATCGGTGATAATCATATCACTTGTTATGTTACATATGGTGATATGTATTAATAATTTATTTTCATTTTTTTAAATTATTAATACATATACACTTGTCATAATTTATATAAAATCCAAGAGCAATATCCAGAATTTTGTGTGGTAAATTATTAAATAATTAAATTAAAATAAAACAACATATATTTCTTTATATTTCCCGCTGTGAACATTTTAAATTCATTAATTTTCTGTATATTATTAATTCTTTATTTGACTTCATCAGTAACTACGCGAATCAAAACAGGTTAGGTGTCGCAAACGGTCAGGTTGTCAGGTGAACGCTTTTAAGAAGTGAATAACGATTGTAGTGCAATATTTGCAGCCATTTAAGTCGTTTTCGCGTAAAATAATGGTTAAATTTTACAATAACCATTTAGAATATTTGATTAAACATATTTTACAATAGTTATTGAATAAATAGTGTACACATTTTGACAATAATAGTATCTCATGTTGTTTATAACTGTGACAATATTGTTGTTAACAAAAAACGTGCGAGTTGTGTATCTATACATATTTAGATCAAGTTTATGTATTGTTAAAGTGTACCATAACATTTTGTAAGTGTTTATATTGAAGATATGGACTGGCCACCAGATTTAGGTTTGGAAGCTCTACGAAAAGGTAAGAGTTTGCAAGTTTGCAATATTTTTATAACATAACCTATTCATATGCATATAAGTATGATTAATATGTACGTTGTATAGGAGTATGTTATACTCGTATGAAACATTACGGTGTTTTACATAGTTGTTCATGTGGCACAATTACATTAAAATAGCTCAGTCTAAAAATATTTATTGAAAAATAATTAGATACAATACGGAACACCGACTAATCATAATTATTACAGTAACTTTGTGCTTCTAACATATGTGTACACCTATGAACCTATGATCCGAGTGTAAACAAGACATGAACTGATAAGAACACCAGATGCACAGAGCACAGATCAGCTGCCAATATAAGAAAGGCTGCATAGCTTTAAAACTTATTTGTATTTCGTGTGGATTTAAACGGAGCGCATACATTAGACAGTGATTTGTGCTAACATATTTTCCATAGTTCATCTTTCGTGTCTTGGACTGTATACGAGTCAAAATTATATAATAATAGTTCGGCTGGTTTATATTTTGAGCAAACAAATTATAAAACTTACACAAATGGTGAGAAATTTCTACAAATATTTGTCGACTAGTTTAAAATATAGATTTTAAAATTACAAAAACTGAATATGTTATTCAAGTATTCGTCCACCATTTAATATTGGGTTACATTTACATCACCTTTACTAGTAATACCAGCTTTATTTCTATTAGGCATTGTATCCGGTACATTGAGAGCACAAATAATAGCGTATTTCTGAGCTCATTTTGAACAGAAAATGTTATATGAAGGTATGTCTGGAAACTTTTCGTTACAGAGTTACAGCTCTTTGGAAGTGCACCTTATCAGACACATTTTTATTACTAACTCTGATTCCATAGTTGCACTAAAACGTTATTATTTTATCAATTAACGTTTTTCATTTTTTCTTGTAAAATATTACATGCAATACAAAAATACTTGAAAATGTACTGTTGTTAAAACTTGATGAATGCAGTAGTTTCTGAGATATTTTAATTTTTAGTGAATATTACGTACCCAAAAAATTTTTGTCCTCCTGAAGTGTAATGGGAACTTTACAATTTTATACACAGCAAGTGTAACCTACATTTTACGCTTACTGTGTTGTAACTTGTCTAACTATGTGGTAAAATTATCAAAATACACTGGACGTTTATGGGCATTTAGAAAAGAAATCATCTTTACTATAATAAAGTTCATGTAAAAAATTACTACCTATGTAAGTTATTTTTTTTTACTTTAGCATTTCTTATATTTAAAACTAATTTATAGAAAACAAAATCACGGTAGCGACATCTGTCATTATTATAAAAATCTGTCGTTACCGTTACCGACATAGTCACCGATCGCTATATCTGTCAAATACGCATGGCGAACATTGCTCAAATGTCAAATATCGACACCTACCTATTATTTATTACGAAGAAAACATGAGCAAATAAATATATTATCAGTCATAAACAACGTCTATTATTACAAATAAATTTTCGCTAGAAGAAGAACTCTAAAGAAGGTAAGTAAAATCAAATTTGGGAATTAACTTAACCCCAGTATTTTAAACTATCCCTTTTCACAAGTACAACCTATTTCATTAAAAAAAGTGATTTTCGCGCTCCAGCTAATAAGGCACTCTCCTTAAGGGCTCGTGCATTAAACAAAGCTGTCGCTCTGTAAAATACAACTTACACGCACTCGAATGTAAATAAGTATTAGGTAACAATTAAGAAACAATGAAATTCATATAAATTCATTCTTAGATATCTACGTCATATTCTATGGAAGTACGACACCCATTAGCTTTACAATATCCATAAATAAAAATCTTATCAGCATACTCACCAGCGCTAACATTTTACATTTTTTTTAATTTACAAAAAAAATTACCAATATTGAAAATAGTAAATAAACAATAGTTATAAACAGATTTTGTACTGTTTTTCCATTTTGTTCTATTTTCTGTGGTAAGTTGATTGATTTTTAACTGTTTAATATTTTCGATACGTGATATTTTCTAAAAAAGAAAATATCTCAAAAACTACTACATTTATCAAGTTTTAACAAGAGTACCTTTTTGTATATTTTTGAATTGTATGTAATATTTTGTAAGTAAAACAGTAAAAATGTTAATAGGTCAAAAAATAACGAAAAATATTCATGACTTCCCCATAAGAGACGCCTCTGGTTGAGATACAGAAACAAAAGGAAGTTTAAACATGCATCTAAATAAGTAGTATCCTCATATCAAGTTTCAAGTGCAACAAGTATATATCAGAGTTATTAATAAAAACGTGCTTGATGATGTGCACTTTTAATAGGCTGTAACTCTATAACGAAAATTTTCCGGATATACCTTCATATAACATTTTTTGTTCAAAATGAGCTCAGGAATACGCTATCCTTTTTGTTACACGAGCTCTGATACATCCTGTATACAAATATATAACATGATCAATGAATAACATAATCCATACTAATATAATAAATTTGAAAGTAACTCTGTCTGTCTGTCTGTCTGTCTGTCTGTTACGTTTTCACGTCTAAACCGCTGAACCAATTTTGATGAATTTAGGTATAGAAATAAATTGAAACTTGTAGAAGAACATAGGTTACGTTTTGTCGTGAAAATAAAACTTGAAGGGGTGCAATAGGGGATAAAAGTTTGTATGGAGAACCCATCATTTCTTCCGCTGAATCAATTTTGAAGAATTTTGGTATAGAGGTGGATAGGATCTTGGAGAAGGACATAGACTACCTTTTATCGCGAAAATAAAACTTAAAGGGGGTGAAATAGGGGATGAAAATTTGTATGGAGAACTCATCATTTTTTCCGCTGAACCAATTTTGATGAATTTTGGTATACAGATAAATTGGACCATGGAGAAGCACATAGGCTACCTTTTGTCGCGAAAATAAAACTTGAAGGGGGTGAAATAGGGGATGAAAGTTTGTATGGAGAACTCATCATTTCTCAAGTTAGGGATATAAAAATTCTTATTTATGCTTTTAGTAAGAAATAAAGAGTGTTTTAGCGTCAAGGCGGTACAATAGGGGATGATTATTTTTTTATCTTTGTATCTATAGTTAAGTTGTAACCGTTAGCAGATTTTCGATATTTGTCGGAGAGATAGCTTGCATCATTATGTACATATGTAAGTAAATGTACCCGAGACATGTTTAGAAAAGGGCGCTGTTAGGTGCAGTTCGGGGTTCAGGAGGTCAGTGGGTAGAGTCTGTTACATGTACGATGCAAGGCAGGTTGCCGGCTCCCTACGCAGCGCATGTCTCCGAAGTAAATGTGAAAAATTACTGGTAGCTAATCGTTATTCTAGCTTTACGCGTGCGAAGCCGGGGCGGGTCAGCTAATTTTATATAAATGGTATTTATATGTGTACCTTGGTCATGAAAAAGCCAATATCTAAAACTGGCGAATTTGATATTTACGCTATAGTCAAGATATTTATTCACATTTATTTTCTGGTGTTTTACCCCTCGTATTTTTACTTTAAATAACTTTTATTCATAATAAGTTGAAATGAAATATTTAGTCGTGCTTTGAAAATACTTTTAAACAAATTACAACATAACATAAAATTATAAGTTGACGTAGTGCTGTTTGATGTTTTCCCCAAATTATGCAGTGCGCTGCTATTATATCAAATATTCAAATATCCGCAGAAAAGTTTTAGTGAAATTAGCCTGGTGCGGTCAAGATCCCGCCATCCGCTCTGGAGTCCGAGAGGCCCGTCGGCATTCCTAGCAGAGCACGGAATCCGCCCGACTTTTTAAGCAACTTCTCTTTGAAATATTTTATCTGCTCTACGAAATATTTTGCATGCCGTGCTACTCACGAGTACGATCTACCCTTTCGTTGTATTTTCAAGTCAAGTGAATTATTACGGAATAAATTTTACTTTATTTAAATACTCTGAGCTACGAAATTATAGAAGGTACATGCAGCGTGTAGAAGATTTTTGTATAAAGTAACACAATATACAGTAAAATTTTTGAAAGAAGTCCGATCAAGGCCATCTTCGAATTGTATCTATGAATTAAGATTTTGTGCTGTCAAATTTAGTAGTGTCTTTTACTTAGTTTTTATGAGGGTACATAATATCTTGTGCACCTCATAAAAACTATGTACACGACACTACTAAATTTGACATCATAAAATTTTAATTCATAGATGCAATCCGTAGATGGCCTTGACCGGACTTTTTTCAAAAATTTTACTGTACTTGAATAATTTTTAATTACTATTGTAAATTTTTGTCCGCATGTCTTTAAAAATCTGTCGTGACCAGCACACTACCTCTCGCCATTTTCATAATAGGCCATACATATTGTATTTAACATTTCTGGAACACAGAAAATACTAATCATATACATCTATTCTTTATTTTTTAATTCTTTCTATGAACAAGTTTCCTCCTACTCTTCTAAATGTTCGAGATTCTTCCAATTCATTGACGAGATTGGCGGTATTTTTGAGAGGTATATGTATGTGTGGATGTGCGGATTTTGGAACCACGGTTTCTCAAATACTGTAAGACTTAAAAAATATTTAACTGCAGTTTCCTCAATCTGAGAATCCTGGGAAGAGCTGATTAGATTTTGGTAACAATTGGACAATCGGAAGTAATAGTTTCTTTTAAAAAATCTTTTAAATATTATTTTTTTAAAATGTCTGTTACTACTATTATTGAAGTGCATAAAATCCTACATCTGACACATTTAAAATTTTTATTATATCTTGTATAGATTTAGAGGTACTGTAATATACAGAATAATATAATCGCAGAGGCCAAAGCACTAAGGAAACCAGTTGACAAATTCAAATGTTTATAACATAGTTTGTAAATGACAGATTGACACTTTTAATGACATTCTGAAAGCTTTTTCTGGGAAGTACATTTAATCTTTCTTATTGTTTTATTAATTAATATTTAAAATTGTAGGTAAAATGCATATATCCATCAGAAATACCGGCTATCTAGTTAATGAATTGGAAGAATCTCTGATATTCAGGAACTTCCTCATACAATGAAAAACAGATATAATTAGAATTGTATGTGTGCAGAAGACATGTTAAATACAATAAAACAATATTTGGATGAAGTTCAGTAATTTTTTTTGTTACTAAACGACGGTTTGATAGCGAAGTGATTGCACACTAATAGCGTTTTCCGCTTACCAAAATTTAGTGCGCACTGGAACGCACTCAGTGCAATGTATGACGTCATGCACTGTTTTGGTTTTGTGAACGGTGCGCACCCATCCAGTGACAAGTGGAAAATACGTTCCTGTTCCTATTTCAGTTCACATTTGTTTGTGCAAAAGTTGAGGTTAAGTTTGGGGTTTGAAAGTTTTATTGACATAATTAACAATAAATATAAAATATGACGACGGTGTCATTTATAACACCTCTTTTAATTATGAAGGATTCTTGAAACTTGATAAAATTTAAGTTTTTTATTTGTTCAAAACAATATATGTAATTATTTCCTGTTTGTCAGATTATTTATGTACTACACTAGATATGAAATTAATTATTTTGGGTTGGTCTGGTTTCTGTTATATCATCAGATGATGAAGATGAAGATAAAAGTCCTTCAATAGTAGATACCACTACGGCATTTTTGAAATGTTCCGCCGCCATATTTGCACTCAAATTGTCGCACTTGCTATAGTAGTTGGTGCAACAAAATGCGCACTGAGTGCGAGTTGATGTTGCCCTGAGTGCAATTTCGTATTAAGTGGAAAATAAAAACCCGGAACAGTGCGCACTGAAAAGGTAAGTGAAAAACGCCACTCACACTCAGTGCAGCTAAATTTGAACTCAGTGCGAACTGAATGTGTAAGCGGAAAACGCTATAATATAACATAAAATGGAAATGGCGAGAGGTATTGGCCACAACAGATTTTTAATTTCAAATTAAGAATTTTGCAGGAGTCAAAATGCTCGTTCAAACTACGCGTTCAATATTAATGTACCTTGAAATACACTTCACAGATTCTCGTTACATTTTATCAAACCTCGTACTTGGATTGAATTAAAATGAAAGAATCTACCTATTTGAAAGACAGTAAGATTGCAATTAGCGTGTTATCAGCTATGCAGCAATTTGTCGTTGTAGGTTGTATCGTTCACCACACCACAGGTAGGTCTGTCAGAATATCAACCACCAGCGTGGTAATTCATCAGGTAATTTGTGTTCCCTGGCTGCTAACAATCGCACATCGATGCTAACTGTGTCCACAGCCTACTGCTGCACCGCACAGCACCAACACATGTGTTCGTGTATATCACATTTAATCGACAGGAGCCGCTGGTCGTTAGGGTTACTGCTAATTAGTGGTGGCAGGTGTTCACCATAGAGACCAGTGTTTGGGACACGGGGTTGTTACCATATCGCTGTTGTTCATCACGGCGTTTTGTATTGTTTTATCAAATGAATTATGGTTGTTGTTAGTTCGTTTAATGGTAAATAATTTACTGCCCAAATTGTACATGTTTATTCCCTGGTTTCATAATTCTATTGTTTCAAGGGTGTTATTACCAATTTTGGACATATATACACATTATCATGCTTAATTATTACCATTTAAATGATAATGAAACGTTTTTTCATTTTCAGAATTATGATTATTATATTTATCTATGCTCCAAATATGAGGATGTTTCAGTAATTAACACCAAATTCAACATTATGCGATATACAGGGTGTTATAAAGTTGCCTCTAAAATAGGGGGACATGGCTTAACCACACATGCCTGAGACTAAAATAAAACGATTTAACTAAACTTATCTTTACCGGAAAGTGTACCATTTAGCCAATATTCTGCTTCAAAGTTCTTCAAAAAAATATATATATATTTTTTTTTGTTTATAATAACAGAATGCTTTATTCGATTTGGATGAAATTTGGTATGACAATTCATATGATTATAAGTCATCTTTTAAGATGAAACTTGTTATTATTAGTAAACCACTAATGTAAGAAACTTAGGTGTCCCAACATTGATTAGGCTGTAACTTTTTAATGGCCACGCCGATAACGTAATAGTTATTTATGATATGTGTTAAAAGTGACATTTTATGAGTGAGTGGGGAAGTTTGTGAAACGAGGCGAAGCCGAGTAAAACAAACCCCACGAACGATATAAAATTACTTTTAACACGAATATCATACACTATTTTTCCTACGACCCTAGTTATGTATTAGTAAAAACTAAAAATTATACAATGACATTTATGACAGGTCATGATGTATTTGCTATGAACAACTGAAAATTGTTTATTCTAACCTCTACTTCCAACAATACTGTTTTAAATTCCAATTCTTCAAGCGCCTTGCAAGGAATTACTATAAACAATTGTGATAATTGTACTATAACAATAAACGTTTCAAAATAATGTGTACTTCTACTAAAATACCTATATAAATAATTTCAGTACAAAAATAAATATAAAATGAAGCTACATTTACTTATGAACACTAAATGTAACTAGATTTAGTTATATTTTTAACTCTAAATGTAACTAGATTTAGTTATTTTTTAACACTAGTGTTAAAAGTAAATTTGTTTTTTACTTTTAATCCGTTGTCAATGACAACGATTTAAAAGTATTCACTGTGTTATAAATTGTTATTTTTAAATCGCTAAGCAACCGTTAAAAAGACTACTTTTAACAGTGGTCGTAGGAAAAATTTGTTTTCAAAAAGATACATTCAGTAGTATACTTTTCCCTCTCTGTGTAATTTGTGATATCTGTTACGGTTCACATATAAAAAAATAAAACCTGAGTGACTGCAACTTAAAAATTTTAAAATAAATTATATTTAGCAGTCTGTACAAATGCCGAACATCTAATTTTTAATGACAGTAACGAGTTGTCAATCTGCTCAAGTTGTTTAGGAGAAAGCTAACATATTTAATCGTCTTATTTATAATAATGGTAGTAAAATACTATTAGACCTAAAAAACGGATGTTACTAGTTTCTGAATATTGCGAAAAAAAATTTGGCAATCCATAAACAATTGTTACTGTCATTTGAAATTACTTGTTTGACATTTGGATAGACTGCTAGATTAAATTTATTTAAAAAAAATTCACGATGCAGTCTCTCAGATTTTATTTTTTTCTGTCTGAACCGTAACAGATATCACAAATTAAACAGAGAGAGAAAAGTTTATTATTGAATGCATCTTTCTGAAAAATTGTATATTACATCCGAGATGGGAGATGTTTCATTACAGCCGAGGGCTTATGTATATTACCGAGAGGCGAAGCCTCGAGGTGAGATAATGCGCGAGGCTGTTATGAAACTCCCACCGAGGTTATGTATACTATTTATTCACAATCATCCTCATTTTAAATCAATAATTTTCAAAATAAATCAATGAATTATAACCTTTAATTTTATTAATAATCTACGACAATGTTACTAGGCAACCCCTACATAAACATTTCCAACCCAAGAGATGGAAGTGAAATCTGTTATTTCCAACCCAAGAGATTGTCATTAAAGTTAGGAATGACGTATTTTTCAACCTCCAAAAGGTTAGGAATCTGTATATTACTATAATGATTTTACGTTATCGGCGCGGCCATTAAAAAGTTACGGTCTAATCAATGTTGGGACACCTAAGTTTCATACACTAGTGGTTCACTAATAATAACAAGTATCACCTTAAACGATGACTTATAACCATATAAACTGTCATACCAAATTTCATCCAAATCGAACACAGCGTCCGATTATTATAAGCAAAATTTTTTTTTTTTCGAAGAACTTTGAAGCCGAATTCTGGCTAAATGGTACAGTTTCCGGTAGAAGCAAGTTTGGTTAAATTAATTAGACCGTAATTTTTCAATGGCAATGCCGAAAACGTGAAATTATGTGAAGATTGACAACTCGTTTACTGTCATTAAAAATTACTTGTTTGACATTTGGATAGATTGCTAGATTAAATTTATTTTAAAAATTTAACAGTGCAGACTCAGATTTTTTTTTGTGTGAACCGTAACAGATATCACAAATTACACACAGAGAGAAAAGTTTACTATTGAATGTATCTTTCTGAAGAAAAATAATTTCACGTTTTCGGCATTGCCATTAAAAATTTACGGTCTAATTAATGTTAGGACACCTAAGTTTCAAATACTAGTGGTACACTAATAATAACAAGTATCACTTAAAAGATGACTTATAATCGTATAAACTGTCATACCAAATTTCATCCAAATCGAACATTATAAGCAAAATTAATTTTTTTTCGAAAAAATTTGAAGCAGAATTCTGGCTAAATGGTACACTTTCCGGTAGAAGCAAGTTTGGTTAAATCGTCTTATTTTAGCCTCAGGAATCTGTGGTTAAGCCATGTCCCCCTATTTAAGAGACACCCGTATAAGTAGTATTTTTATTAATTATGACATTAAATTACTTATTATCTACCCATATTTCCAATTATTGACCACAGGGGTTATTTTACCATATTTATACATTTTACAAGTGCTGAAAAAAATAAATTTGTGTGACTTCAATTATTAGCGTAATTCACTGTTTGAGAACAAAATCATATCTCTATATCTCATAGAATATTAAAAAAATTATTACTGCTTAACGAATAACAATAAAGACTTTCTAAAATTACATATCACTTTCAGTTTAGATGAAGTTTTGTAAAAAAATATAAAAAAAAATATTGTGAAGGATCCTATTTGCTTTCAGCTCGGCCTGTCAAAATAAACTCGCTCCCGCAAATGTACAGTTTGTGGCCTAGTGATACTCATAACTATTACTTTTTTTTTGTAATACAAAATAATAAAAGTGGATATAATCATTTTGGCCTTTGAATGAGTTATATTTTCATTCGCAACTTGAGTGTGTTCCCATTTGTAGTAAGTAAGACATAAGTCTTGAATATTTGATGACAGGGACGTATAATACGTTAATCTCCCTGGAGGTCTGGCAGTGAAGACCTTAAAGTAATAACATCCATTTAGTAATCAATTTTAGTGCCAAACTTGCCAAATATGTACCTCACGTAAATGCCTTAATCTTCTGGGGTTCCTGCGAAATTATTTAATATCCTGCGCCAAGATTTCTCGACCTCTCCTGCTAACCCTCTGCCTCTACTCCTGCTGGATGCTCACAGTCCTGCATAATTAATACCAACGGCAAACATAAACAATAAAGCAAAATATAAGCGACTACTCTGTGTACTTAATGTTTATGCATATTCTTGGCTTACTGTGAGGTATAACGCTTATCTCGACAGGGCCGAACTCCGACGATATCTGCAAGATGGTTATAAATAAATCTACGCTGGAAGGGTAATGTCATACATATACAGGGTGTTATCGTGCCATACGTTACTAATTAATAATCAAGGTTGCAATGTATCGTAATCTGCAATAATTTATTTTCTAATGTGCTGGTTGCACTGAAATATATACTAACTGCAACTCGCATACCTTACTTATCAGCGTACGCTGCACTGAAGCTCCATTGAACAATAATGGGTGGTCCTGTTCGCGCACGTTCGTGTCGAACCGAACCTAGCCGAATAATTCATATCATAGCTGATCGCTTTATTTTCATGTTTATGCTTCATTTTGAGATTTAATTGAGTTACTCTTGGTGACAATAATAATATATAAGCAAAATTTAATAAGGAAAAAAATAATTACGGATATCTACTTCAAACAGAAAACCTACATTTTAGTATTAAAACAACTAGGTAATAAAATGTTATTTCCAAACTTACAAAAACATATACATATATACGACTGCGAAATTGAAAATAATCCTGTACATAAAATAATTAAATTAACAGTATTTTCTTATTTGAAAATTAAACAATACCACGAAGGTAAAAAATATACTGAGATGTATTGTAAAAAATATACGCGGTCAAATTTAACCCGCTCTATTGTATTTAGTAATCAGTAAAACCTGTTTTTTTTTTTCATTTCATTACTTTTATGCTCGATTGCACCAATTTTCTAATGAGGTATTTAACTAAAAAAAAAAATGTTCATTTTTACCTTCCGTCACCTTTAGGTAAGGAAGGTATTGTCTTTGGTCAAAAAATTCAGTGGTGAGTTTTTAATGAATAAGCACGTTTTAGGGTCCCTACAATATGAATATACAATTTTTAAGATGATGACTGTATGTGTGTGTGTGTGTGTGTGTGTGTGTGTGTGTGTGTGTGTGTGTGTGTGTGTGTGTGTGTGTGTCTGTGTGTGTGTGTATGTGTGTCCGTGTGTGTGTATGTGTGTCCGTGTGTGTGTATGTGTGTCCGTGTGTGACAAATTTTTCTCCGACGATAACTCCAATACTTCAATTCTAAAAATTATAATTCTTTCGTATTTCTCTTCTGTACAACCATATGAAGAGTTGATTAGATTTTGGTTATAACTGATCCACTGGAAGTACCCTTATTTGAAGTTTTTAACAGTTTTTCTTAAAAACACGCAGTTAAATATTATTTTTTGACATTTTGTTATTATACATATTAAAGAAAACACTCTTCTCTATACGGTTTGATTATACATTTTCCTTCATATTCAATAGATGTAGATTTAAAGCTTTATAAAGAAATTAATTTTCAAAAATTAGTCAGCATTGCTTTTTATCATATATTCAATAAAATTTAATTGACAGATGTCAGTTGCAAGTGCAAAACCAAATATGGAAAATATAAGATCTGAAATTGGTATGTCATAGTGTTCCTCGCAAGTGACATGCAGAAAAAGGCCAAAGAGAAGATGGAAGGACTGTGTGAAGAAGATGCGTTGGACAGGAATGAGTGGAAGAGAAGAGGAAACAGCAACCCCTAATAAAATAGGGGATAGCTGAAGAAGAAATGAAGGAAGTGTCTGCATTTTACTTAGTGTATGTTTATGTTATAATTTAGTGGATTTATAGAACCTTTTCAAATGAACTTTTGGTATGGAATTATAATAAATAGTATGTGTTCGTGTTAGAGTTTACATGATATTATATAGAATCTGTCTTGTGCTGGCCACAACAGATTTTTTGTAATTGTTTTGAGTTTTTTTGTTTAATAATTTCATTAAATTTTTATAATAAATCTTTAAATAAACACTACTCACATACATTTTATTTAAACCTGCACCACACGAAATAATTTCCGTCTACTTACGAACTGTCCCGATATTTGCCGACTACTCCAGCAACCAGCTTTCAATATGCCTCACGGTACGTACGCGCATTCCAGGTAGTATATATTTCAGTGGCTGGTTGCAATGGAGAATGCAAGAATTATTTATTTGCATAAAGAATTATTTAAAAATCATTGTCGTTTTGAGTGAAAAGAACAACACTTGTCAATTTTGAAGGTTTGAAGTCAAAGACGGAACATGAATAAGGTACTATTTATTAATGGCTACTCTTTTGGCTCAGTTTTCCGTGAACCAAATGCATGTCTCTGTATTCTTGATTAGTGAAAGTAAAAACCTCATTTCCACCGAATGTTTTAATGCTTAATGCATAGTGATTAGTACTAAGGCTGTGTCCGATGTTGCACTTTTATTATCCTAATATCTAAATCCTAAATTTATGTACCCTAAAGCCTCATTTCCACCGAATGTTTTATTGCTTAATGCATAATGATTAGTGTATAATACTTAATGCGTTATGACAATTTACCGTTTCCAGCTATTTTGTTTAGTGACTAATTCAACAGAAATGTCACAATTTTTTCCCTTATTACTTGTTGTCTAACAGATTTCAATTGCAGCTTAAAGCTTCATTTCCACCGAATGTTTTATTGCTTAATGCATAATGATTAGAGTATAAGACTTAATGCGTTATGACAATTTACCATTTCCAGCTATTTTGTTTAGTGACTAATTCAACAGAAATGTCACAATTTTTCCCCTTATTACTTGTTGTCTAACAGACTTCAATTGCAGCAGCAATTCTTTATTTTTTAAATATTTGATGTACATTATTTTCTGTATCTATATCCATGCCGAAAAATTAAAAATTTAATAATTATAAAATAGATTGACAGTTGACAGTTCAGGTTAGAAGTTTGCAATCTTTTGTTCATACGCATTGCTCTTAATTCTTAAGCATTAATTATAGCTCTTATGCATTAGGACAATCGGTGGAAATGAAGCTTTAATCTAGTGATTATTTATGATTTTAGGAATTGGATTTTAGGGTTTTGCAGGAGCACACTATGCCTTGAAGTTGACGCGCAATAATTAAACAAATCATGTTCGTTGCTATAATTTGTAAAGAACGTCAAATTTACTGTCAAAGAATAGCTTCTTAGTTTCTATTTTATGAAATATAATATTAACATTTACTCTCAAACATCAAATTGAATCGAATTGTGTAATTCATTTTTGTTGTCCTAAAGTGTTGCCATACAAATCAATGGATATCACTAGTGTGCCATTCGGAGTTGTATTTATGTGAAGAAGACCTAAATCCTAAATACTAAATGTCAAAATCCGACATCGGACACAGCCTAATTCAACAAAATGTCACAATTTTTTCCCTTATTACTTGTTGTCTAGCAGATTGCCATTGCAGCAGCAATTCTTCTTTTTTACTTCCTTGTACGAAGTAAGGGAAGTATTGTAATCGCGAAAAATTTCGGTTTCCAGATTTCAACGGAAATATCCATTTTGACCATCCCTGAATCCATTTTGACTAATTTCGTCGTGACGTCTGTACGTACGTACGTATCTCGCATAACTGAAAAACGGGAAGCCGTAGAAAGTTAAAATTTTGTATTTAGGACTGTTATAACATCTAGTTGTGCACCTCCCTTTTTGGTCATTACATAACTTTTGGAAGTGGTACTTTACTTGAAGCCTATAATATATTTTAATGAAAAACTATATTAAAATATAATCTAAAACTTTTCATATTTGGTATATAAGACTCATATATCAATTGGAATAATATATTAGATGTTAGTTAAAATGGTCTAACCGGAAGTGGTACTTTACTTGAAGCCTATAATAGATTTTAATGAAAAACTATATTAAATTATAATCCAAAACTTTTCAAATTTGGTATATAAGACTCAAATATCAATGGGAATAATATATTAGATTTTAGTTAAAATGGTCTAACCGGAAGTGATACTATACGCATTGCGCTTAATTATTAATTATAACCTTACGCATTAGGATAATCGGTGGAAATGAGATTTAACAGGCATTTACTATGCCACTTATTGCAAATTCAACGTCAGTTATGACAACCAACAAATATGGTTTTTGGAACAACTTGATTTTTAGATTTTAATTTATATTCAGATTATAACTTCTTTGGGTTCTCTTTATCATATCCATAGGCGCCGACTACGTGGGGGCTTGGGGCTCGAGCCCCCACACGGAAAAATCTGAGGGGGCTCTGCCCCCACGCGGAAAAATCTAAAGGGTTTCTGCACTCCACAATATTAAGACACTTGACATTATATGCGATTTTTTTTAAAAAATGATTTTGACAAAGAAAGATTAAAATTGTACCGCGATATGATGTACGATTGGCTTCAAAAGAAAATATAAAAATAAAGGATTTTTGGATGTAGCTGAATTTTTTTAAAAGAACGCCGCTTGTGCAGGAATGAACTGAAGTCGTGAAATATATTAAGTTATTTTTAACCATTCCAACAACTTCATGTACAGCTGAACGATCGTTTTCAGTTTTACGAAGATTTAAATCTTATTTAAGCTCAACTATGGGCCAAGAATAATAATAAGAATTAAATAATATAGCAATACTAAATGTACATAACGACATAACTATTAATATTGATGAAATTGCAGAAGAATTCATTAAACGAACAGCGGTTCGTCAAAATACTCTTTCTTTAAAACTATAAATACATTTTTTAAGAAATAAAGTTTTTATTCGGTAAATTTTATGTTGTTCCTTTTTAAGCCCCCACACGAAAATGCAAAAGTCGGCGCCTATGATCATATCAAGAACTCTGGCACAGTACTTACATAACACTCTGAATACCCATATTTTAAAAGGAAACTAAGAAGTAACTAAACACATTTGAAGGGTAAATTTATGTCTATTGGCCGTATTATAGTCAATACTATAAAAAAAAAAAACTGCCAAAAAAACATCTATTTTTGTTGATTAATATAAAATTATACATAAGAGAGGCAGCTTTCGTTGTGATTTTGTTCACTATTTACACATTTAAGACTTAGAGTTTTGAGCATACCATATAGTACAGCCTTAAAACACATACAAAAATAGTTATTACTTTTTTGTAAGTAATAACATAGTAAACTACATTAATACGAGTACTATGGAATTGTCGTTTCACGCAAGAGAGAAATAAAACATCTCGATACAAACGTTGTATTTTTAATGTGAATGGCTGATGAGAGTTCATTGTTTGTATTGTCGTAACCTAGCAACGATTTTTACTTCTGTTAAAAAAAGTACACTTTTTACCTTCCGTCACCTTAAGGTAAGGAAGGTATTGTCTTTGGTCAAAAAAATTCGGTGGTGAGTTTTTAATGAATAAGCACGTTTTAGGGTCCCTACAATACAAATTTACTATTTTTAAGATGATGTCTGTATGTCTGTATGTATGTATGTATGTGTGTGTGTGTCCGTGTGTGCGTGTGTGTGTATGTGTGTCCGTGTGTGACAAATTTATCTCCGACGATAACTCCAGTACTACAATTCTAAAAATTATAATTCTTTCGTATTCCTCTTCTGTACATCCATATGAAGAGTTGATTAGATTTTGGTTGTAATTGATACACCGGAAGTACCCTTATTTGAAGTTTTTAAAAGTTTTTCTTAGAAAAACGCAGTTAAATATTATTTTTTGACATTTTGTTATTATATATATTAAAGAAAATACTCTTCTCTATACGGTTTGATTATACATTTTCCTTCATATTCAATAGATGTAAATTTAAAGCATTATAAAGAAATTAATTTTCAAAAATTAGTCAGCTTTGCTATTTATCATGGAAACAGCTGACATAATTATTCAAAAAAAGTTAATTGACAGATGTCAGTTGCAAGTGCAAAACCAAATATGGAAAGTATAGGATCTAAAATTGGTATGTCATATTGTTACTCGCAAGTGACATGCAGAGAAAGGCCAAAGAGAAGATGGAAGGACATTACTTAGTGTAGTTTATGTTATAATTTTATTGGATTTTTAGAACCTTTTCAAATGAACTTTTGGTATGGAATTTGTAAGAAATAAGTAGTATATGTTCGTGTTCGATTTTACATGATATTATATAGAATCTGTTCCAAGGACCTTTTGGTATGGGATTTGCACAAAATACATCGAATTGACGGAAGGTTTTGTGCTGGCCACAACAAATTTTTTTCATTAAAATTGATTTATAAAACATGTTTTTTTTACACAATACAAGTGTGAAAAAAGTGCACTTTTTTAACGCAAACGCGCGAAATAATGAAAAAAATACAAACTGCAACGTAATATAACTGGCACTTCATAATTGGTAGACAATGGTTGTTAGGTTGATCAGATTTCAGTATTTGATAGACCAGCATTTATTGGGTTTTAGTAAAAATAAAATGTACAAAAGTGATGGTATACTCTTCACGCCAGCTTCAAATGCAAACAAGAGGTAATATAGCCATGATATTATACAGTGCCTATTTTTACTTACCATTCAAACACCAGACTTGGTAAAATAAAAGTGGTTCTCGTTTATTATATTCTTTTACTTGTAATATTAATTTATTAACTATTTCTAATTATAAATTCGAGACTCTCGAGTCTAGATCGAAAGAAAGTAAGGAAAAATATAACGAGACGAGATGCATAGAAACCTCGTTTCGAAAATTTGAGACGAGACGAGAGAGGATTGTTTTTCGCCATATCTCGTCTTGCGGCATCACTTCCATTTCTTATAATTTTTATTACAAGTACCGTTAAAAAACTACCATACATAATTTCTCGCATTGCGCAAATACTTCCTGCCGTCCCTGTCTCCTCCCTGCAGACTTCTCCCTGTAAGAAGCTGCTGCCCCTGAGGTACAATAATGAGGTTGGCTGCTTGATTAACACGCCCGTGTCTTAACCCTTCCTTACATTTCTCTTCGTCTCATCTGCACTTCGAGCCGGGCTATTGGCGCTCTATACACGACTTCGTGATGTGAGATATGGAACAAGGGTTGTTTGCTTTGCATAAGGAGAAGGCAACGTTTTATGGAGCGTGCCAAGATCCAAGAGGTAATTAAAATTTGGATGGAGATTATTTTTATTGTAGGGTGGTAATGAACAGTAAGATCTGAGGGGGTTATTTATGGTTGTGTTATGATAATTGTTACTTTTTTTTATTAGTCGTATAAGGGGAAATAAAATTGGGTACTAATTATAAAATGTATATGTGAGGGTGATTTAGAATATTTAGTTAAAAGAAACAATTTCAAAGCTCTTGGCAAAAACAACGATAGTCCAAATAAAAAAAATCTGATGTGGCCAACACATGACCTCCCGCCAATTTCATGTTTAAAATAGCAGTGAGCTTTAAGTAAAGTATCATTACCGGTTAATCGTTTGTAAATAAAATCTAATTTGTTGTCCAATAAATAGAAAAGTCTGTAATATGAAATTTTGGATTGTTTTATTGTTTTTCCTCAAAAATTTGTTAGAGCTCCAAATTAAGTACTACCTCCGATTTATCATATATGGTTAAAATCTAATATGTTGTTTCAAATTATATATGAGTTTTAAATACCAAATTTGAGAAGTTTTGGATCATATTTTAATAGGCTTTAAGGAAAAATCGTCACAACGTACATTCTTATAAAAATCAGCATCATCTTCTAGGTGCTCTAAAACGCAATCTTTGTAAATTCTTCGCCGTACATAATCCATTTCGTAAATGTGTAGTTGTAAATTAATATTAATTTATAGTGCTGCAAAAATAGCAATTAGCAAATTTAAATCAGATCATCCTGTTCATCTAACATTTATGTATGATGGAAAATATATTATTTTTACAAACCTTAATAAAATATTTTACTATTATATTCTCATTAACACGGTTTCATTATTAATTTTAATATAATTGCTGCCTGTCAGTGACATTTGTTTAAATATGTCAAACCTGTCATTAAAATTATGATTTTGTTTGACGCATAGGCTAGGTGATACATGGAAATAAATTATATTATATATTCATATTTAAAGTTATTTAGAGTTATTTACTAAATGTTATTATCGTAGAATTGAAGATTAAACCATTATATTCCATTTTAATTAGTAAAAGTTGCTAAAAAATTATATTCAATGAATTTTTTACAAGAAAAACTGTTAAAAGTTTGTATAAATGATACTTCCGGTTATCCGATATACACTAAAAACTAATGAGCTCTTCCCATATTAGTATAGAATGGGTATACAAAATTTCAAATTTTTCTGATTGATAGTATTTGAGTAATCGTGTCCACATGATCCACACACACACACAGCCACACAGACACACACACATACATACCTACAGACATCATTGTAAAAATGTTAAAATCGGATTCTGGGGACATCAAAACGTGCTTATTATATAAAATCTCTATATGCTATTTTTAGCACGATCCCTATACCTCCCTCACCTAGGGTAGCGGGAGGTAAAAATTCTAATTTCAAATTTTCCCGTGGTGACGTGTTTTATTAATACCAATCACAGTCTTTCTTGCCCTAGCGGTAGACTCTTGGTTGTACACTCTGTACACAATACTACCATTTTTATTTGAAATGATTTATATGTTTAAGAGAAGCACTATTTCAAAAGAAATTATTCATTTTCACACAAATTCATTAGTTTCATTACCTTGTTTTACATCCGCTGATATAGAAAATAAAAATAAAATATGATTTTAACACGTAAAACATAGGTTATATCACTAAAAATGACATGTACATTCACTGGAATGTGCAGCCACCTGGTGGCAAAATTATGAAGTTGTCTATATAAGAATAAAATATCTTGAAAATATCTGGTATTCAAGTAAATAATTATAAAATATAAGTACTATTAAATAATACTTTTGTATCTGTTATTTTTCTTTTAGAATTATACTGTAAATATTTGTATGATATAATTAAAAATAATTCAACATCTTCGCTTTGTCGTGGTATTCTAACAAGCTTGTATGAGTCATACAGACTTGGTCGAACTATATAATTATTAAAAGTCTACGTCACAAGAATTCCACCGCGAACATTATTTATGGAAATTATGAATGAAAAGTTTTATATTTTCTAATAATTTTTACATTAATATGTTTAGAATTAGTTTATATTTCATAATTAATAGGAAAAAATAACATTTATTTTTTTCGCAACTACCCTATTACTTCAGCTACATATTCTTTCAAGGATAGCAAACAATTTGATAAAATTGTGTTTTGCAAAAAAAAATATGCTATTCTGTACACTTCTATAAGCTCTGTAAGCACTGTAACCTTGTTAAATGTAAAAGTGTAGTAAAAATGCTATTCTATAAGAAATTGCTGTAATTTTACAGCGAAAAAAATATCGCCGTAACTCCCAACAGTTTCATGTACGCGTGTCAATTTTGTTATCAGTTTCGTATTGTAACGCGTTGTTAAGATGAGTAGTAATGTAATAACATTATTTATTTATTTAAAATTACAAGAAGAACATAACAGGTTATTACAGGAAACTATTTTTCATGTAATAACCTACACATACTTTATTGTTGTTATTTGTAGAAATAATAATGCGCCTTGAACAACGAATATTGAGAGACCATAATCCATTTGAAATAACATAGGCCCGGTTTAGACCGATATCTTGCTAAGCTGACCAAACACTAAATTATGACTATATTACTACTATTTAGTTTAATACGTTTCGTGTAAACACTGACACACCAGCACAGTCAGGTGTGTTTCGAAGCTAGTACCCCTGATCACGTATAAACGTTTAAAGTTTTCGTTAGTATACAGTGTGTCCCATTTAGAGGTGCCACCATTGGAATCTCGAGAACTGTAAGAGATACGATGTCGGTTAAATGGAACTTTTTATTCGCCTTTGGGAGGCCATCTCAGATGTGCTTTTATTTTTCCAAAAATTCTCATAGGGCACTAGATAATGACGAAAAACTGAATATTGTTGATTTTTTTTTTTTCAAATAACTTCTAAACTATTAATAATTGAGAAAAAAGTTTCAAATATAAAAGATAGATATTTTTATTAACTAACCAGTGGCGTACGAAATAAATTTTTATATCTGTAAATTTTTGAGATATAACACAAACTTATATTTTTTTAAATGGAACCCATATCTGATTTTAGTCTGAAAAATATAAATATTTTTTTCTCTTTTCAACGATGTAAGGGTTTGTTTTGCCTTCAAAAATTATTATTTTTTCCTTATTTTGTATTAAATTTACAATTATTTTGAAAATATTGGTAGATTTCTATTTGGAAATACTCCTTGTATTTAAATAATTTATTTCCTTAAAAATATTTGCTCAAAATTCGTATCAAATTAATTTTTATAATATTTTGTATCAGGTCGCCCTTGGCCCTTGGCACATCATAGTGTAATTTGTAATTATGAGTCTAGAATGAAAATATTAAGTAATAAAAGCATAAAACAAATTATTTTGATCAAATACAATATAATTAATAAAAATAATAATGTTTTTTTGGGAAATAATAAGAAAATTCAGGAAAATAAAGAGAAAAATCTGTTGTGGCCAGCACAAGACCTCTCGCCATTTCCATATTAGGCTATATAAGTATTGTATTGCACTTCGCTTTCGAACCGTCGTTTTATAACAAAATCTTACAGAACATTACCCAAATATTGTTTCTTACTATATTTAGCATGTCTTCTGCACACATATAATTCAAATTATATCTATTTTTCATTGTATGAGGAAGTTTCTAAATGTCAAATATTGTTCCAATTCATTAACCAGATTGGCGGTATTTCTGATAGATATATGCATTTTACCACAATTTTACCTATAATTTCAAATATTTAATTAATAAAACAATAAGAAAAGTTAAATATACTTCCCAGAAAAAGCTATCAGAATGTCACTAAAACTGTTGATATTTGACAATGACATGTGTCATGTTATAAACATTGGAATTTGTCAACTGGTTTCCTTAGTGCCTTGGCCTCTGCGATTAGTTTACTCTATAAATTATATAGAGTCTTTATCTCTAAATCTATACAAGATATAATAAAATTTTTAAGTGTATTAGATGGAGAATTTTATGTTCTTCAATATTTAATAAAAAAAACTCCCAAAAAATTATATTTAGAAGATTTTTTCTAAGAAACTACTACTTCCGGTTGTTCAATTGTTATCAAAACCTTTTCAGCTCTTCCCAGGAATGTCAGATTGAGGAAACTGCAGTTAAATATTTTTTAAGTCTTATAGTTTTTGAGGAATCGTGACTACAACATCCAGACATACATACATACATACACACACACACACACACACACACACACACATACACACATCCACACACACACACACACACAGACATCATTTTAAAAATGTTATAATCGGATTGTAGGGACCTTAAATCGTGCTTATTCAATAAAATCTGGATATGCGAATTTTAGCATGAATCCAATACCTCTCTTAGCGAGAGGTAAAAATTAAATTTTAGGAGCAAAACAAATATAAAACATAATTACCCTTACACCATTGAAAAGAGAAAAAAATATTGATTTTTTTTAAACTAAAATCATATATGGGTTCCATTTAAAAAAATATAAGTTTGTGTTATATCTCGAAAATTTACGGATATGAAAATTTATTTCGTACGCCACTGGTTAGTTAATAAAAATATCTATCTTTTATATTTGAAACGTTTTTCTCAATTACTAATAGTTTAGAAGTTATTTAAGAAAGAAAAAATCAACAATATTCAGTTTTTCGTCATTATCTAGTGTCCTATGAGAATTTTTGGAAAACAAAAGCACATCTGAAATGACCTCCCAAAGGTGCACAAAAAGTTCCATTTAACTGACATCGTATCTCTTATAGTTCTCGAGATCCGAATGGTGGCACCTCTAAATGGGACACACTGTATATAATCAATGCTAGTACCTAACCAAAGTAGTTAACCTGAATATAAGACAGTTTTCCCTTGTAAACCAAGTTACGCATGCGCGCTCTCTGTGTTTTCAATGCTAGGTTGTTGAAGAGATAGCTTATGTGAATTGCCTGTTGATAAAAACGAAGTTAAGAGTAAGATATTTTACATAAAAGCAATTTGTATGATTGATTTTTGTAATTATATCATATTTTTAAATAAGCTATGTTAATTTAACTGTTCATGTTTTAATAATGATGATATGTCTTACCAAATAAAACTTGATCTTGGAAAAATAATTACAGGGTAAACATACAGTAATTAAAAGTTTGGTATAGTTAAGATTTGGTTAGATCACAATATAGTGTCACGGTGTAAACCAAGCCATATATTCATTTTACCAAACGTTTCTGACAAACCAAAAACTTGATTCTCGAATTAATGGGAGATTACAGCTCAATCGAATTAAAGGAAAATAGTAAAAAAATACGAATGTATATGCTGAATAACGAATATTAATAAAAAAAAAAATGAAATGGTATAATTGAGATATTTCGGAAATAAAGGGTTTTTTGTTATAGCGCTTTGACACTAATATGAAAATATTTTGATTGGCGACCGAGAAACCGCCTATACATGCATTACAAATAGCGTGTTAGGAGGTGGGGATTACTACCAATGGAAGTTAAGAAATTCAAATTCGAAAGGAGGGGCTAACATTCCTGTACTGCAGTTTCCAAACAGATTTTATTTTAACATAAATTTCTTGCATTAAACTTAATAATTTAAATACACCTGTAATTATAAAGTATGTAGACTTATACAGTGTTATAATATTCATTTATTTTTATGTAAATATGACTTAAAATAGCATATATTTCAAGAACATTTAGGTCAATGATGAAAACAGTTTGATATAAAAACACATAAATGTGACGTCACGTCAATCTTTTCAAAATTCGGGAGACCATAACTCGCTTATTAATAGGAATTTTTTCACCTTATTTTCATCAATAGTCTTAGTTTTTCTAATATTTTCAGATGAAATTATAAAAAAAAAATGGTGTAATCTCCATTGATATAATCTCGAAGTTCATGCTAGTACTAGACGAACTAGACCTACAGGAATTTCATTTCATTTTAAGGATAATAAAAATTAATTTTACAATAACCGATAAAATTATATATACTCATAATTTCAGATGTTAGTAGCCCTATATTTACTCGGTATAGTGCATTAAGAACAAGCAGATGGAGAATACAATTAAAAGATAAATTAAATATTCTTCATACTGATCCTTCGTCGCATTATGAGACTGTTTCCTTTTATTCTTTACATTTTCTTTACTGCAAACAAACAAATCCTTTAGGTTATATTACATAAATTATCCACATAAGTCAAATTTATACATATTTAATAAACATTTATAATATAAAATTATACTTACATTTGCAATGAACTCTGCATTATGTGCTTTTTTTCTTATTTTAAGACAAAATGAGGTACACCACAACTTCAGAATTTAAAACGCCAAAATTAACAAACAAATATGAAACAATGTAGGTACATAGTTAAACATTATAGAAGCAAGTACAGAATAGCTGTTACTGTAGCTCTATAGGAGGACGATTTATAGAGCTCTGTAACTTACAAGCCTTGTAAAGATACAGTGTTACAGAGCATTTGTACAGAATAGAGGCATTTTAAACACTCACAAGTTACTACATTTTAAAGTTCAACCGTTTCTGAAAAACACCCAATAGTGCAGTAATAGCAATAGATGCACTCGATTTCGAGCTTTGGCCCGGCACGGCCCGAAATCCGCCTCGATTTCAAGTCGATCATCGAGTCGGGCCGAAGATATTTTTTATCGGGCCGAATCGGGCTAATCATTTTCAAAAATCGAGGCGAGTCAGACTTTTGATTTTGGCCCGGCCCGAAAATTCGAGCTTAAAGTTAAAAAAGATCAAAATGATTTAATAACAACATTAACAACACACTTCACATATTAATAAATAAAAATGTATTATTTTACTTCAAGAATTCAAGGTTATTCATTAAAGCATAATAATTATATTGTGATGTTGCTATTATTATTTTTATTACTCGTATACTTAAATAAAAGTGATTTTTGTTTCTACCATAATGATTTCTTGTCCTATTTTTGAGCAGAAACAAAGTTAGATAAAAAATCCTTATGTAAATTATATTTCTTTATATAGGATTTATGAAAAAGTTGTTTAAATTCTTTGGTAAACAAAGTGTTAAATACTCGTAGGTCTGTAATTTTTATAACAAACTTACACTAGAAGGGTCCTCTGTTTTAACTACTTATGTTAACTAATGTTGAAAGTTATAAAAATGTAGAGTATTTTTATAACTTTGACACGAAAAAAGTTAAACTTTTCGCCTTAACATAAAAATCAACATTAGGAATGCCGGATGCACCCAATTTCGAGCTTTGGCCTGGCTCGGCCCGAAGCCCGGCCCGAAGCCCGGCCCGATTTCGAGTCAATTTTCGAATCGGGCTAGCTAATTTTTTTGTCGAGTCGATCTTCGAGTCGGGCCGGTTATTTTTTATTTTCGGGCCGAGTCGATCCAAACCTCAAAGCCTGGCCCGGTCCGGTCCGAATGCATCTCTAGTAAACACAGATTTTCACCCTACAAAAGGAGGAGAACCGATTTTAACATGATATTTAAATTGGGACGGGGATGAAAAATTCAAATTCTTCACCTTGAGGAGGGTCGACATCATTAAAGATAAACCATATTAGTTATTTAATAATAGATATATGCAAAGGAAATTAATATAGTTTGCAGGATTAGTAAATATATAGATATGAATTTAAATTAATAAAAATTAAAAAGCAGGAGATATTGTGTTGACCACATTAGATTTTTCTATTTTTATTTCTCTATTTCTTAATATTCAATAAATAATTTTCCAATATATCTAAACATGCCCCTGGGGTAAATTAAATTATAGAAATAATACACAGATTTCGGTAATGATGTTGATATTTACCAGTCGTCACCTCACGGCACTTATTGCTGACGTGGAGAATGCACCACAGGGGTCACAGAAATCTACAAAAGTAAAGAAACTAGATGATTATCTCAAATACACGCATTCAAAAAAAAATGGACTAAGGTTCTTTTTGCTAAGAGATCCTCAGATTCAAATTAATTAAATCCAAATGGTAAAAATAAAAGCACATATATACATACATAAAATCACGAGTTTCCCACTTAAGTGGGTTAGCAAAAAAACCGAAAACAATAAGAAAATGGATGAAAGTAAGAGCTCCACTGAATCACTTAACTCTTTAAAAACATTCTTCTTTCGCCTTGTCCAAAATCATCATAATATTCATACAAAGAACATATTAATGTGACCGATTTTCGGTAGCGAATAACCGCATCTGGATCACAATAATAGTTACGCAACAATCATCCTTCGCCACACATTCCTATCTATGCACACTTCTTTCACCACAGCCACATTCATAAACGTATTCATACATAATAACATATTAAAGTGACCGATTTTCGGTAGCGAATAACCGTATCCGGACCACAATAATAGTTACACAAAAATCATCTTTCGCTACACATTCCTGTACAAACATACTTCGTTATTCTCGTCCACATAAAAGTTCAGCTGTCTCTCCATTCTCATAAAACATTCTTACTAACCATACATCTTCACACCACAATAATTACGAAACAATCATCCTTCGCCACACATTCCTATCCAGGCAAACTTCTTTCGCCTCAGCCACATTCATAATAAAAAAGTAAAGTAAAAATAAAAGTGGAATACTTTTTTTAAACAGAGTAATAATAGTACAGTAAAATTTTTGAAAGAAGTCCGATCAAGGCCATCTACGAATTGTATCTATGAATTAAGATTTTGTGCTGTTAAATTTAGGTGTCTTTTACTTAGTTATTATGAGGGTACATAATATCTTGTGTACCTCATAAAAACTATGTAAACGACACTACTAAATTTGACAGCATAAAATCTTAATTCATAGATGCAATTCGTAGATGGTCTTGATCGGACTTCTTTCAAAAATTTTACTGTATATCATTCAATGAGCATGTAATGTAGGCTATAACATATATATAATACAGCTTTTTGTTAATGATGGTGGAAAAAAAAAATTTAACAAATTAAAACTTAAAAATAGCGCTATACAAATTTCTTTTCAAGGTACCTGCTTCAATTTTTCCTGCACATTGTAATATTTATTTCTCATATTTTCTTAAGATAACAAATTGTATATGCCGTTTACATTTCTATAATTAACATTTTCCTTTGTATATATTATTTCTTAATTAGCTCCACCACTTATTCTAAATTTTCCTTTACGTTTGAGTTAGTTACCATTACCAACATAAACAAATAAGAAAAGTTTGCAGCGCTGCTGCTATCTCACGGAGAATTCTCGTGTTAGAGAAAACGCCACGCGCTGGTTTCTTAAAGGAGGGAAATATTGTATTACGGTTACTTTCGAGAAAAGTTCTGGGGGAAAAGTCGAGCGACGCGGACACCTGGCGCATGGTAAAGTCGGATACATCGGGAATTTTCGGCCGAGATCGGCAAATGGGGCATAATTCTTTATCATAAGAAAATCAAACATAAATTCATCAATAATTTGTTCAAATATTGTTCGGTATAACAATACTTCACATAAGGAAACCAATTTTGATATTTATTTAATAATGACATTGGTATAACGTTCGAAATTATTACATGTATTACATGTATTCTCTAAATAAAAATGTTTTAACATGTATGTATGGTTTTCGGTATGTACAATGCTTATATTAGACTATATAATCTTATTTATATATTTTTAGTTGTTTTACAAAATGATTGGATAATTTTTCACTTTAATTGTTTAAATATATGATTTAATATTAACAGTACAAAGATATCTATGTTACCAATTTGTTTAAAATGGTAATTACGGCCGGTTGCTTCAACATAACTTAAATATTAAATTAGGTTAGGACAATATAATATCTAAATGAAATGTCAAATGAATTAATATCTATTTGTATTTTTTTGTTTAAACCTAGCTTTAAATTTAAGCTTTATTTCTGTAACTGGCCATTAAAGTTGTTGTATACTTTAAAGTACAAATGGAAAACGAAAAAACAGGAATAATTTCTGTTCATGTTCTACGCAAAAATTAAAATATAAGTGAAAACATCAGTTATTGCAATGGAATTTTTTGTGTCATAAGGAAATATGTTTTAGTATTAGTAGGGCAAAAATCGATCGTTAAGATGTGCGACAAGCCGAATCGTTCGCTTCTTCGCATGGCCCATGTTTGTTTTAAGACGCTGAAGTAGTGGGGATTTCTTTAGTGTCTCCTTGCCTTTCTACAAAGTCTATAAGCATTCCGTACTTCTGCCGTTCTTTCATAGAGTGCGTCACTTTCCTTAAGACACTCTTCTTTAAGAACAAAGAAAAATCTTTGAAAAAACATTTTCCAAAAAAATCACGTTTGCACCTTCCTATTACCTCGTATGTAGATTGTTGATTAATTCGTATAGAATGAAGCTGCGGAATCCGTAATTGCTGGTTAATTACAGCCCAGGTGAACGCTCTAATTAAATTTAATTAAAGATGCGTTCGCGAGAACAAACCGCAAAAGCAGCGAGTGGGAGGGGAATCTTTCTTCCAATAAAAACCTTCCAGGCAATAATCAAACCACATGCGTGAAACCGCAAGTGGCTGTTGACCAATCACAGCGCGAGCTGTAACCACAGCCACGCCCACTAACCGCAAACCAACCGCAAGAAGAGGTGCGTCGCGACGGCTACGAGCTTCTTCCCAGCAATGGCGAAGCGAAACGTCTTGGTTTGATACGGGTTTGTTGACTGGTGTTATTTATAGGGTATTGATTCGGCTGGACGTGAACTTCAAGATGAGAAGTGGAAACATAGTTTAAAGGAGATCTTGTGACTTCGACAAAGCTGGATCTGGATTTGCTAAAGGATGCCAAGATTATATTGTAGTAGCAGAAGTTCAGATACGGTACGATGTATAGTAAAGCAGATAGTGAATTCACACACGATTTTGTAGTCTGTGTAGAATAGATGAATACTACTAACTTATGGTTATAGATTAGAAAATTAAAATTTGTGGCCAGCACTATACCTCTCGCCATTATTTCTGATGTATAATAAAGTAAAAATATACTTCTCTTTTGAAACTAAACCCAGTGTGTGTTTTTTTTTTCTTTAACTTTTATTAATATAAATACATACCTACATATTTATCGATGCTGGAAACTAACTATATTATATTCCTTTGTATTCGTATAATATAACTATTGTTTTATTTACTATTACAATTTTCTTCTTAAAGCGTTACCATTAATAATTTGAAATGAGAGGGTCTTTGACAGTGCCATTTATCTGTCAATTATACCGTGAGTATTTTTTAACGTGAAACATTGGGTTTGTCATATCCATGGTTACGACTTGATATTTGATTGACAGCAATGTATTTAAAATGAACCATAGGGAACGAATTTGACATTTGATAAGACGTCAATAGAGGTTAATTTTGATACCTGCTTTCTAAATTAAAATTAGTTGCAGAAAAAATATGGTGCGCGCCTTATGCCCGAGTGATTTTCTGACTTGGCTAAAATTTCTTACAATATTTAAATATAATACTTCTGTCAAATTCATTCCTCATGTGTCATTTTAAATGAGACAGACAAATACATTGCTGTCAATCAAATGTCAAATCATAACTTATAGGAAAATTCAACGGTTATCTGTCATATTGATAAGATGTCATTAGAGGTTAATTTTGTTTAAATAATTATGCCTGTTTTCTAAAAATTAAATTTAGATGTACAAAAAATACTGTGTGCACCTTGTGCCCGAAATATGTTTAGTTCTCTCTCGAGGTTTTCTGATTCCGCTAAATTTCTTACAATATTTAAATATAATACTTCTGTCAGATTGCTGTCAATCAAATATCAAGTCGTAACCATGGATATGACAAACCCAATGTTTCACTTTAAAAAATACTCACGGTATAGGTACATTTGAAATATAAACTGTGTAACTAAATAATTGTATTTATTTTTAAAACACAGGCTTCGGGATTTATAAAATAGATTATTTTATATATTTATTAAAAAAAAACCTACATCGCGAAAAAAATACTTACATATTTAACACGTTAAGCGCCACGTGGTCTGCGAATGGCCCACACTTTTACTTTGCTCCATGCCCGCCTGTACACTTCGTAAGTTATTACTAAAACGCACCAGTGAATATCAGTTTTTTGTAGTAATATTTCTCATTTTTTATTACTTTGTATTAAATGAATATTGAAGAAGAAACCTTCAAAAGCAAAAATAATACACATCGAACAAAAATGTGAATAACTTTTTTAAAAATTGTCGTACAGGGTCCCGCTTTTTTTTAAATTGAAGCTTGTTTTACCGTGGGACCGAATACAATAAAATATTGTATATTTCTGCTGGACTAGTATTTATAAAACCAATATAAAACCATATAAAATAGCATAAGCTATGGGTCAATTACGGACCACGCGGTCCACCAAGAATCAAAATGTGTGGGTCATCGGCAATCCACATGGGTTCTCAAAAAAGATTTGAAATTAACATTGTTGGCGCTTAACGTGTTAAAAGTGTTTCTCGAGAGTGTTGACACAATCCATACACACACACACACGCGCGCGCGCGCCTTCACACATACATACACATATACATACAGACTTCATCGTGAAAATGTTAAAATCTAATTCTCGACATGCGATTTTTGGCACGATCCTTATATCTCTCTTACCAAGGGTAACGGAAGGTAAAAATGTGTTACACCGGAGATTTGTTTCAATGTTTTTCTAGGCTTTTTATTTTTGTTGTCAATAGGTTTAGGTTCACACTTCCACTTTTTACCTCCCGCTACCCTTGGTAAGCAAGGTATAGGGATTGTGCTAAAAATCACATACCGAGATTTTAGTAAATGACCACGTTTTAAGGTCCCTAGAATCCAATTTTAACATTTTTACGATGATGTCTGTATGTGTGTATGTGTGTGTGTATGTATGTATGTATGTATGTATGTATGTATGTATGTGTGTATGTGTAGGGATTTTGTCTTCGCTCTAACTCAAATACTAGCATTCAGAAAATTCTGAAACCTTGTATTTATACCCTATTCTAATATGAAAAGAAGCTATTAGATTTTGGTGTAAATCGGTTAACCGAAAATGGCACTTTACCTGAAGCTCATAATGGTTTTTCTTCAAAAAATACCATTAAATGCCATTTTTTCGAATTTTATGTCTTATGAAAATTAAAGATTATTGAATTTTCTACAGGAATACGTTAATACTTTTTCTATATATTTTACCGATAAATTTAAAAATAATTTTTTTTATTAGTCGCGTAGCGTAAGATAAAAAACTATTCCTTTGTTACACAGTTCATTTTTTAAATGAATGTAACTGACAATAAATGTCACTGTCAGAAAACTTATCACTTCAAATTAATAATAGTGACATTTTAAAAAGAAAATAGTAAATGAAGCAATAGTTTTCTGCAATGGAACAGTTTGCAGCGTTAGTAAATACGTAGGTAGGTATGTATTTAAATTAATAAAAATTAAATAGCGGGAGGTTTTGTGTTGACCACATCAGATTTTTTTACATTCTATTACATTTTCAGTTTTCATATTCCACGACTAGGGCAACAAGAAGTCCTTTTTTTATAAAATTAGTTGCCCTTTTGTTATCACCAGGCAGGATTATATTATACAAAAATATCAAACCTATTCTTGTCTACTGGTAAAATAAAATAAAATTTAAAAAGTCGAAATAGCGCTACTTCCGAAGTAGCGCTACTACAAGATGTAAGAATACGGGCCTTTATCACCTAATATCTGTCACTTCCCCAGTCACTGACAAGCACTTTCGTTCGTTGAAATTAAAACACAACATTCATTCAGTGTTTCAATAGTTTATTGTTTAGTTAACTTAGTACAAATTAAACTAATAATTAAATTTGTAGTTAAAATAAATAAGGTTACTAAACAAAAAAGTTAACTATAGTCTGAAATACCGGCCCTTAGAAGCACAAAGTTACTTTAATAATAATTATTTGACGGCATCTATGGAATATCACGACATGAGCATAAAATAAGGTAATTATAAGTTTTTTCGTTCTTGTTGAATTGAAAATAACTACGGCCTACGTTTTAATGGATTTGCACAGTTTATTCAATAATTTCGGTGTTTATTCAATAATTTCGGTGTATTAGATATTTATACCATACGACATAACAGATAGATAACAGATAGATAACAGATAGATAATAAATATATAAAATATATCATCACGGCATATTACACATTTCTGGATGTGCCAATCTGCTTTATCGCAGATATCGGTAATGATGATGACATATTTGTACCGTGCGGGCGCTTACCAGGCGTCACCTCACGGGCACTCATTGCTGGCGTGGAGAGTGCAACACAGGGATCACTTTTGTGCCTTTTAAAATTCGAAATATTTGGCGCCGGTCGGGATCGAACCCGGTTCCCCCAGGTTCGCGACAAGACACTCAGGCACGCGGTCACGGGACCCCATACATAATACATTAGATAACATTAGAGATTTATATTTATAAAGTTCAATAGATATGATTTGCATTTTAAAGTTCTTTTGAATTTGTTGAAAATAGCATTTTTTTGTTCCCGTATGAATAACATGGGAGTATAAATCGGCATAGGCGAGTTAGGGTTTTAGTTTGAATTTGCCGCTATAAATTGACCGTTATACTAACGTGGTCTATAGTTGAAAGAATTTAGAAGAAACTTCTAGTCATTTGTGTATGTTTTATAATTTTTTCGTCCAGAAAATGAGCTCTTTCTGATCATTATTTAGACCGGAAAGTCCTTCTTTGCTGAGCTAGCTCGGAAAGTTGTCTATAAGGGATCGGAAAGTACTTTACCGATCCCGGGACCGGTAAAGCTAAATGTTTCTATGGAGATCAGTTGTTTATTTATATCTTATTTGCTCGCAGTAAAAAATAGAATTATACTTTTTTATTCTTTTTTCAGGATCGCAAAAAATATTGTACCCAACATGACCTGAAAGTGTGTATACTGGGCTCACAAGCTTCCAAAGCTCGCCTACGGCTCGCTCTGGAATATGCTTGCTCACCCAGTAAAGTATCACTTTCAGGTCTTGTTACGTAAATTACTATTGTTGAAAATATAAGCCGGCCGAACTATTACGAATCTTGGCTCATAATTATTTATTTTGAGCTTTACTGAGGTAGCTTATCATCCCTTTCCCTTCCATTAAAAGAAAGCCATTGGATTTGTTAGGGGGTATAATAAATTTATAGATGATTCTGAAAGTGTATCAGTTTTAAACTAGCACCATGAAGCAGCAGCAGGCAAAGAGATGAAAAGGAAATAAAAAAGTTCCGCTGAGCTTAAAAATTCATTCGCGCTGTGCCTTAATAACCCGGGCTCGGCTCATGAATTCTCCGGGCCACATTTCTCAATAATGGATGCGGGCCTTCTCAGGATCTCCCGCCCCGTCCCGTTCGTCTGTCATTAATTATTCCTTACATGCAGATGGCAAAAAGTATTTTTACATTAGCTGGAAAGCCAAGACTGAATGTGTAATGATGCCGCGATGGCTTGCTTTGGTCGATGCGAGAGGTTGGAGTTGGAGGTAGTGGTAAGGCGACGTAGAGACGCTCGATCGAAGTCCACGGCCCGGACGGACGCGCTTGTTTTTCCTCTTTGTTTGCACAACAAGGAAATGGTTAAAAATGAATTGCTAGCGAATGTTCTTCTTGCTTCATGCTTTATTGATTCGTGGCAGAACTGAAATGGTTGCGCTCCCACAAATGTCTTTTGTGGCGAAGATTTTTACTAAACTTATGCTCTTAATCAGGGGTGATTATTGGGTAACATTTTTACATAAAGTAAATTGCTCCGATCCGCAAGCCTGTAACTCTACATAGGTATAATAGATCCTATTTTTGAGTTATGTCCCCCAAAACAAATACAAGGTGATCATGTGAGAATGACCCGAGACAGTGATTATCTTCAAATAAGCAAAATGTCTATTGGGCTTCCAAAATAAGAAAACGTTACTGGCTCCAGATATCTGAACTAAACATTTATACGAATGAAAGGTTTTCAGAGGGTTATTACCAGAAAATGTACAAATTACTTCAAAAATGAGAGATACATTTTTATTTCAGTTAATATTACTAAGCATATTAGAAGAAATTCTATTTTTTCGGCTTCATATCATTATAAAGTTATCACCGAAATAAAACTCTTAAATCTACGAATATAAATGTTCAAATTATTTTATGTACAACTATTACGAACTAACATCTCCACTATAATCTAAATTAATTGTAAAATATCTGATGTGGCCAGCACATTACCTTCCGTCAAATTCTTTGTATTTTGCACAAATCCCTTACCTTAAGTTCATTGGAAAAGATTCTATATATCCATACAAAAAAAAAACATCTAAATTGTAGTTAAATGAACTAAACAAATTCTTTAATTTTCAGCATGCTAATATGTTTAATTAAATTATCTAATTTGATTTAGTTAAATTTTCTAAATTTGTAATAACAAATTATAGTAAAATTAAATACATAATTAGATTAAATGATTAGATTTAGTATTGAACTAAACATAAATAAAGAATTTAATTAAATATATACCTATTTAAATTTTCTGTTTACTAATTCATTAGATAAATCACCGAAAGTTGTAGGACAAAAATAATGAAGCCAAAATATAGTAAAATTAAATAAAATAAGTAATTAAAATAACTAATTACATATTTAAATTAAAGATTTTTCATTTATTATCTATTTCGGGTTAGTTAAAATGCTAAATTAAAATTTGTAAATTATACTAAATAATTAGACTTATGGCCTAATAAAATAATATCTGCTTATAATTAGTCAAAATTTCAGTTCTTTCTTTTCTGTGTATTACCCAATTCTGAGTGTGCCACAATCTGCTTTATCGTAATGGGGATGACATATTTGTACCGTGCGGGCACTTACCAGGCGTCACCTCACAGGCACTCATTGCTGGCATGGAGAGTGCACCACAGGGGTCACTTTTGTGCCATTTAAAAATCGAAATATTTGGCGTCGGTCGAGATTGAACCCGGTTCCCCATGTTCGCGGCCAGACACTCAGGCACGCGACCACGGAACCCCATTAAATATAAAATGAAATAAAATAAGTAATTAAATTAACCATTTGCATATTAAAATTAACGTTTTTTTACAAAATATTTATTATTTGTTTCGGATTAGTTAAAATGCTAAATTATACTAAATTATTAGATATATGGCCTAATAAAATAATATCTACTTGTTATAATTCGACAAAATTTCAATGATTTTTTTTCTGCAGTAATATAACTATTTTCTACAAATTCCATACTGAAAATTCCTTGAAAAGGATTATATATATCCAATAACACGAACATATACTATTGTACTTGATAATGACATCTGTCATTTAGAATATTTGAATATATCACCAGTTTCCGTGGTTATAGCATAGCTGATTTATGAAAGTTAATCTCTTTAAAATTCTTTAGCTCTGTATCTATTGAATATGAAGGAAAATGAGTAAACAAACCGTAGACAATCAAATGTTCTTTTATTTTTATAACATAAACTGTCAAAAAATTGCAATTGCGTTTTTATTTTCAATAAAAACTGTTAAGAACTTCAAATAAGAGAAAATATTAAATTATTGTCCTATTGGAACTTATCTTAGTAAGATATATCACGAATTTATAATCTACTGTCTACTATTTCTAAATATTCGAACTCCAATTACGCTTAGTTCATATTCTGTAACATTTGCAGTTTTAACTGAACAATCAATCAAATTCTATATCTGAATTACCCCGTAAAATAGTAAAGTTAATAAAGGATCCTTTCAGAATAATAAAGAAAGTATTTAAGCTTTCTTCCCAACTAGCAATCATCTGCCCCTTTCATCAGAATCAGAGAAGAATGAATAATAAATCCAAATTCCACTTCTCCGTTCCGGAATTCGCGTCAATCAGTCACGTGACTTCCGCTGACACTGCCCGACGTAATCTAGAAGCTCAGTGCTATTTAAAAAGCCGCGTTCAAAATCCTGGGCATGTTTGATTTAAAAATCCCCTTGCCCTGCTTAAAAATCCCTTCGCCTTCCCAGCGTCCTACATCAAGAACGGAAGCCTAACCAGCAGTTTGAGTGTTGAGGGGTAGCAAAGGTGACAATTTGGCTCGGAATTCTCGTCTTAACAGGCTTGTCGTGAAAAATCTTGTTTCATTAACTGACTTTGAGGGTTTTCTGGTGGTGTCACGTTATCTAAGACCTGCTATGGGATGGAGAATTTTTTTTGAAGCGAAAGAAAATGAAAGGGGGTGATTGGACGTGTGTCGAGGATTAAAAGTGTGGAAAATAATGCTAGACTGTAATTGTAACTGACAGGAAATGCTACGGAAAAGTGTATTCGTTACAGCATAGTCTTTGAAATAAGATTTTGATTTCGATTTGCAAATTGTCAGTTTAATTGGAGTACCTACCTACGTTGAAAAAGTATATACCCAAATACATCAAATAAGCACGATTTAAGGTCCCTGGAATCCGATTTTAACATTTTTACGATGATGTCTGTGTGGGTGTGTGTATGTGTGTATGTCTGGATGTTGAAAGGACGATTCCTCAAAAACTTTAATACTTAAGACCTGTTTAACTACGTATTTCTCAATCTGACATTCATGGGAAGAGCTGAAAAGGTTTTGGTAACAATTGAACAACCGGAAGTAGTAGTTACTTAGAATTTTTTCAAAATTTTATTTTCTCGAAATTTTTGTTATTACAAATATTGAAGAACAAAATTATCCATCTAATACACTTAAAATAGATATAGAGATAAATATTTAAAAAAATTTAAAATTTTATATCTAAATATAATTATTTCTATTAAAGGTGTCAAATACATAATAATAATAATAATAATAATAATAATAATAATAATAACAATAAAAAATCTGTAGTGGCCAGCACAAAACCTTCCGTCAATTCGATGTATTTTGTACAAATCCCATACCAAAAGGTCCTTGGAACAGATTCTATATAATATCATGTAAAATCAAACACGAACACATACTATTTCTATTCTATAAATCCAATAAAATTATAACATGAACATACACTAAGTAAAATGCACATGCCACTTCTTCTTATTCTTCAGCTTCCCCTATTTTATTAGAGGTAGCTGTTTCCTCTAATGTATAATCAAACTGTATAGAGAAGAATATTTTCTTTAATATGTATAATGTTTTTTTAAGAAAAACTGTTAAAAACTTCAAATAAGGGTACTTCCGGTGTATCAATTATAACCAAAATCTAATCAACTCTTCATATGGATGTACAGAAGAGGAATACGAAAGAATTATAATTTTTAGAATTGTAGTATTGGAGTTATCGTCGGAGAAAAATTTGTCACACACGGACTTACATACACACACACGGACACACACACACGGACACATACACACACACACATATACAGACATTATCTTAAAAATAGTAAATTCGTATCGTAGGGACCCTAAAACGTGCTTATTCATTAAAAACTCACCACCGAATTTTTTGACCAAAGACAATACCTTCCTTACCTAAAGGTGACGGAAGGTAAAAATAAAAATAATTTCAAAAATCCCTAAACGATGACGTAAACCGCTTGATTCGCTGGATAGCCCATACATTTAAATTTTTACCCAGTTTTGGGCCAAGTTTTAATATAAATGGACCTATGTTCTAATTTGTTACTACCGTTGACTACATTCTGCCCGATTCTGTAAAAAGTATCTAACATTGTAACTTGTTAGCAACGTTACTATGAAGTTACTCTGATAGCAACTATCCTAGTAACTGAATACATATTTCGTATTTTGTAATTATATGTTTAGGAACGTTACTATCAGAGTAACTAAACAAACTTAGTTACTAAGATAGCAGTGAAATCAGAGTGAAATGAGGAACATGAATTGTGGTGCGCATGCGTATTTCTTCTTCTGCGTATGTTCTAATCTGACAAGTGACATTTCTTAGTGTTTACAAGTGAACAAGTGTTACCTTTTTGCATCATGGTATATAATAAGCCTAGGGCTTCAAGAACAACCAACGAACTGTTGGAAATATTAATAGCTTATTTAGAAAACCACAAAATAATGCTCGAAATGAAAACACATCCTCTGAAAACTAATGAGGTTAATTTGTTATGGGAAGAACAATTTTTTAAATTTTATATCCGAAATTAAAAATCTGTTGTGGCCAGCACAAGACCTCTCGCCATTTCCATATTAGGCTATATAAGTATTGTATTGCACTTCGCTTTCGAGCCGTCGTTTTATAACAAAATCTTACAGAACATTACCCAAATTTTGTTTCTTACTATATTTAGCATGTCTTCTGCACACATATAATTCAAATTATATTTATTTTTCATTGTATGAGGAAGTTTCTAAATGTCAAATATTGTTCCAATTCATTAACCAGATTGGCGGTATTTCTGATAGATATATGCATTTAACCATAATTTTACCTATAATTTCAAATATTTAATTAATAAAACAATAAGAAAAGTTAAATATACTTCCCAGAAAAAGCTATCAGAATGTCACTAAAACTGTTGATATTTGACAATGACATGTGTCATGTTATAAACATTGGAATTTGTCAACTGGTTTCCTTAGTGCCTTGGCCTCTGCGATTACTTTACTCTATAAATTAAATTAGTCTTTATCTCTAAATCTATACAAGATATAATAAAATTTTTTAAGTGTATTAGATGGAGAATTTTATGTTCTTCAATATTTAATAAAAAAAACTTCCAAAAAATTATATTTAAAAGATTTTTTCTAAGAAACTACTACTTCCGGTTGTTCAATTGTTACCAAAACCTTTTCAGCTCTTCCCAGGAATGTCAGATTGAGGAAACTGCAGTTAAATATTTTTTAAGTCTTATAGTTTTTGAGGAATCGTGACTACAACATCCAGACATACATACATACATACACACACACACACACACACACACACACACACATACACACATCCACACACACACACACACAGACATCATTTTAAAAATGTTATAATCGGATTGTAGGGACCTTAAATCGTGCTTATTCAATAAAATCTGGATATGCGAATTTTAGCATGAATCCAATACCTCTCTTAGCGAGAGGTAAAAAAGGATTACTCTCGTCTTTTACCAATCTATTTTTTAACCTATTTTTTCTTCTGCGAAATAAAAATGTTATTATAAATTTATTAAATAAATTTTCCAATTTCATAAATAAATAAATAAATAAAATAAATATATCATCACGGCATATTACCCATTTCTGGGTGTGCCAGTATCTACAACACATGTAGACATCGGTAATGATGACGATATATTTTACCGGGTGGGCGCTTACCAGGCGTCACCTCACGGGCACCCATAGCTGGGCACCCATCATAAATAAACGTTACCGAAAATTATTTACAGTTACTTATTTATAAATACCGATTTTCCAAATCTGCTAATGCTCTATGAAATTCAAAATTCATCCAAATTCCAGCCATTCTGAAAGGTTACTACACCTTAAATACTACGTTTGGCTAGTCTCTAGCGTAATAACTTGTTTAACAACTAAGTATCTAAAACTGTAATGACTCTGTGCTTATAGAATACAAAAAATAACAAGTTACTGTAGTTGTAACTGACCTTCATTTTAAAGACTATTTTAGTAACTTTATTCTAGTAACTCTTCTTACAGAATCGGGCCGAATATCTACTATTAAAATATTCTAGTAAACAATCCTTCATTTAATTATGAAAAATACAAAATTTACTGGAACCTACCCAGGTAAGGTTACTTTCAACTCGTGAGACAAGTCTTAATATTTACCCAGAGTTTGTTGTGGGGCGACGTCTTGGGGTAGAGGGTGGCACAATGAGCGCACCCTAGGGGGGCGTTTCACTAATTAATCGAGGGGCGGTGCGGGTGGCGCTAAATACTCCAGAAAATGCCAAGACGCTGTACGTTGTTGTTCCTCTTCCTGATGAGAGGAATGCTAGATCCCCACACTGCTATATTTAGATTTAAGCAGATGGATGGATGTGTAGGTATTTGGTAGAAATAAGGAAGTAGAGATTAAATAAGGTGAAGGGATATTAAAAATGCAAAAGGAAAGTATCGTTCTATTTCGAATTCACAAAGAGAATTTTGTGATACTGTTTTTCTCAAGTGTTACAATGAACAAGTTTGTGTAAATGTTTTTGGGGAACTTAGTTTAAATGTCAAATATATATCTTTCATCTTTAGTTGTCATTACTAATGGTTTGCACCCCTTTAGGGCGATTTTATACTCATTCGAATGACGATGTACAATTTTTACCTTCCGTCACCTTTATGTAAGGAAGCTATTGGCTAAAAAAATCGGTTGTTAGTTTTTAATGAATAAGCACGTTTTAGGGTCCATAGAATATAATTTTACTAGTTTTATGTATGTGTGTGTGTATCTGTGTGTGTGACAAAAATTTCTCCGACGATATCACTACAATTCTAAAAATAATAATTCTTTTGTATTCTTGTTCTTTACATTGAAATCAAATTTAAAATTAATAATTTGGTTCTTTTCATTGATAATTTGCAAATTTAGTCTAATTTAACCTACTATTCTTAAGACTATTTAGTATGTTGCTTCCAAGGTTCTGAGTACAAAATAGTATATTATTCAATGAGCATGTATGTGAGCTATTACTCAAGAGAATAAAGTTCATCATTCGAATGAATAATAGCCATACGAGTAGAATACTAAATTTTTTCTAGGACTATTTAATATGGATTTAAACATTTCTGCCTGGATAAGTATAATTAAAAAAATCTTAATTATTATGATGAGTTTTTAAATTCATGAAGAGGGACTTTTTTGCTCCATAACCTTCAAATTTTCGTTAAAAATGTGCGGCTCAGTTTTAAATAATTTTCTATATTTTTTCTACAATAACATGCGGTGTACAAATTTATTCATTCTCACTATCTGAATTCATGTTTTTAATTTATTTAACTTACATAACTTACACAGATTCAAAATTTTGTCATTTTTACCTCCCGCTACCCTTGGTAAGGGAGGTATGTGTGTATGTGTGTACAGTAAAATTTTTGAAAGAAGTCCGATCAAAGCCATCTACAAATTGTATCTATGAATTAAGATTTTGTGCTGTCAAATTTAGTAGTGTCTTTTACTTAGTTTTTATGAGGGTACATAATAAAAACTATGTAAACGACACTACTAAATTTGACACCATAAAATCTTAATTGATAGATGCAATTCGTAGATGGCCTTGATCGGACTTCTTTTTAATTAAAAATAAATAAAAATTTTACTGTATTGTGTGTGTGTATGAGTATGAATTTTGTCTTCGCTCTAACTCAAATACTATCATTCAGAAAATTCTGAAACATTGTATTTCTACCCTATTATAATACAAAAAGAAGCCATTAGATTTTGGTGTAAATCGGATAAACGGAAATGGCACTTTACTTGAAGCTCATAATGGTTTTTCTTTAAAAAAAATACCATTAAATGCCATTTTTTCGTATTTTATGTCATTGGAAAATTATAGATTATTGAATTCTGTACAGGTTTACATTAATGCTTTTTCCATATATATTATACAGATAAACTTAAAAATCATTTTTCTTTTTTTAATCCCGAAGCCTAAGATAAACAAAATTCCTTTGTTACACAATTTATTTTTCAAATGAATGTAACTGACAGGTAAACGTCATTGTCAAAAAATTAATCACTTCAAATTAATAATAGTGATATATTAAATAATAAAGAAAATCGTAAATAAAGCAATAGTTATATGCAATGGAACATAATATAGTTTGTAGCATTAGTAAATACGTAGGTATGTATTTAAATTAATAAAAATTAAATAGCGGGAGGTTTTGTGTTGGCCACATCAGATTTTTAGATTGAAAAAACAATTATAACTTATGAACATTGTTTTGAGCTAATTTGGTCAAATATTGTGAAATTCTGTGTGGAATTATTTGAAGGTTATAAGTGACACCTGTCAAATTTAAATGTAATGTGGACATTCAAAAACGAACTTTTAATACTATCCTAATGGTGGAGGACTCCAGCGACAGGTGAAGCGACACATCGGTTGGAGTAATTTTTATGTCGCATTAATCAAGCAAAGTCTAACTTGCAAACAAGCGGACCCTGCATCATCGCGGGATTAACGCAAGGAAGAAGAAGAAGAACATTGTTTTGAGCTAAAGCATAGTTGATATTATTGCAATTTTGAGTAATGGATGATTGTGATTGGTCCTCCCGTGTCATTACTCACGGCCCATGAGTTTGTGAGTAATCAGTGAAAACTCACGACCCGTTGTATTGTTTAATAAAAACAAAGATGTATAATGAAGGTATTATTTAATGGCCATGGAAAAACGTAATTATTAATCATTTCTTATTTTAAACCTGTCCACAATTCTCTTGCAAAACAAAATGCAAATTCCTTACACTATTATGACAGGCATCCTTCTCTTCACATTACATCAATGCAAGTGTCGACTTCATTAGAATTAATGGAATAAATTCGGTTATAGACTGCACTTCCCTTGAAACGTGCGAACATCTTGCTCTTTTGCTCACAAGAAATTCAATTGCAACCCTTTGATACGTGTTAAGTTGCAGCGACCCTTATCACCGTCGTCTTTAGCGCTAAGCCCTTATCAGGCTCCAACATCCCTCGCTATCTCCGTCCTCTTTCAACACATTGGCGTTCTAAGGCGAAAGACGGAGAAGTTCAGAGCAGCTTAGGGTGTAATTCGAGCAACCCTTCGCATATAGTGTTCTAATTAGTGAAAAGTTACTCTAGAGAGCTAAGACGGTACAAGAGATGAAACTCAATGTTTTACCACCTTGTTAGGCTTCCTAGATACGCTTAATCCGTGCGGTAGACAAGGATGGAGATATTTCTATTAATTAATCGGTTAAAAGTTTTGCAGGACGGTCTCAAGAAGAGCATAAAGAGGACTGGAGCAGATATAGTTCGCCAAACTTCATTTTCTTTAATTAATATAATTATTTAAAATCAGATAGTATGATTTTGTTCGTTCTCTCAATTTATAAATGATAATTTCAAGTAATCTCATTTACATTTATAGGGTTTCGAGCCAGTCAAGCGGTTATATATAGTTTTAAATATATTTCATTAACGGTATTTTATTTTTTTATTGCTTCTTGCGAAGAGAGGTATTGGATTCATGCTAAAAAATACATATCTAGATTTTACTGAATAAGCATGATTTAAGATCCCTATAAACTGATTTTAACATTTTTACGATGATGTCTGTGTGAGCGAATGTGTGTGTGTGTGTGTATGTGTGTGTGTGTGTGTGTGTGTGTGTGTGTGTTGATGTGTATGTGTGTGTACGTAAGACTTGAGACCTGTTTAACTATGAATTCCTCAATCTGATATTCCTAGAAAGAGTTGAAAAGGTTTTGGTAACAATTGGACAACCGGAAGTAGTAGTTTCTTAAAAAAATCTTCTAAATATTATTTTTTGGAAATTTATATTATTACACATATTGAAGAATATAAAATTTTCTATCCAATATATTGAACATTTTTATTATATCTTCTATACAGGGAATTTATTTTAACATGCAACATAATGGTGAATCACTTCCATGGTTACTCACTATTGTCAAAAAATGACAGCAATGTAATATTTGTCCATTTTAAAATGCAACATACAAAATTTGTAGTTTTGTATTATCAAAACTAATTTCAAATAAATTTGCCTACATACGATTAACAAATAATCAAAATATGAATGTTGTACATCTTAACAAACTTTAGCTTACAAAAATTCGTAACTTTCATGTAATAAATGTTAAAAAAATACTCCCAATCACACTGGCGCAATATTCTAGTCGGTCGTCATAAGAATGGACACCATGTGTCTGTGTTTTGGAGGTATCTCCTGTACTGCAATACTATTTATATTGCTGCATTTTAAAATGGACAAATATTACATTGCTGTCATTTTTTGACAATAATGAGTAACCATGGAAGTGACGGACTATAATGTTGCATTTTAAAATAAATTGTCTGTAGATTTACAGATAGAGAATTATAAATATATAAAATAATGCATTGCACCAGTTGAAAAATTAAAATGTTTGTAGTTAACATAAATGTCAAGCTTTTCCTGGGAACAGGCACATTTAATATTTCTTATTTTATCAGTAATTAAATATTTAAAATTATAGATATAGCTACCGCACGTTAAGTTGACACTGTCCTTGTATGTGAAAAACCTAAAATTCGTACATGGACAAGTCTCAATGTAACAGTAATATAATATGCTATTATTATAACTAGGAAAAGACTCCGTCAACATCTATGTAAAATTGGTATAAAAAGAGGATTTATTCATAAGCCAAGGTATATGTACAGTACTAGCAGTGTCAACTGAACACGCGCTTGCTATACATATATTTCACCATATACGCATCTGAAACACCGCCAATTTCGTCAATGAATTGGATGAACTTCGAACATTTATAATAGTAGGAGGAAACTTGTTCATAGAATAAATTGTAAAATATAGAATAGATATAATTATAATTTTTTGTGTGAACCAAAAATATTAAATACGTTACTTATATAGCCTAATATGAAAATGGCGAGAGGTATTGTGCTGGCCCCAACAGATTTATTATTATTATTATTATTATTATTATTATTATTATTATTATTATTATTATTATGTATTTGAAACCAGTAATAGAAAAAATTATATTTGGAAATATTATTATTAAGTAAAATTTTGTTATTTTTTGCAAAATGTCGTTTGATTACTTTTTTTCTGATCTGAACATACACATACATATATTACTTATTAATGTCTGCATTATTCTTTTGAACCTGTATTGTGATTTCATTGTGCTTTTTGTTTCGTTGTTCATTGACATTGACAAAATGTCAAATACTTTGCCATCTCAAATTCAAGAGTTTGTAATTAATTTGTTGACTTATTTTGAAAATGAAAAATAGAATGTTGGGTCCTTACTTACATTGAATTGTATTATTGAGGTTATATTATTTTGTTCTATTTATTAGTAATAATTTGACAATTACATCTATTTGTACAGCGTGTGGCAAACACGCCTTATAGTTGAGTACCTAAGTTCTGTCAGCAAAATTTCGACTAGGAAAAAAAAAATGCAATCCAATTCAATCACAACATTTAGAAGAGTAGAAGGAAGCTTATATATAGAATGAAATAAAAAATATAAATAATATATTAATAATCTACGTACAGTAAAATTTTTGAAAGAAGTCCGATCAAGGCCATCTACGAATTGCATCTATGAATTAAGATTTTATGCTATCAAATTTAGTAATGTCGTTTTCATAGTTTTTATGAGGTACACAAGATATTATGTCTACCCTCATAAAAACTAAGTAAAAGACACTACTAAATTTGACAACACAAAATCTTAATTCATACATGCACTTCGTAGATGGCCTTGATCGGACTTCTTTCAAAAATTTTACTGTACCTAATTAGAATTTTTGTGTGTGTACCAGGAATGTTAAATACAATATGTACCTACAGTAAAATTTTTTAAAGAAGTCCGATCAAGACCATCTGTGAATTGTAACTATGAATTAAGATTTTGTGCTGTCAAATTTAGTAGTGTCTTTTACTTAGTTTTTATGAGGGTACATAATATCTTGTGTACCTCATAAAAACTATGTAAACGACACTACTAAATTTGACATCATAAAATCTTAATTCATAGATACAATTCGTAAATGGCCTTGATCGGACTTCTTTCAAAAATTTTACTGTACTTATATAGCTTAATATGGAAGTGACGAGAGGTCTTGTGCTGGCCACAACAGATTTTTACAATTTTCTCTACAAAATTTTGTGTTGTATATATTGAGTCATACGCACACACATTCAGTTTTCTACCCTCTGACTATACGAGTACCGCGAAACATTGTAAAATATAAACGCAGCGCCACGCATTGCGTATTTGAGAATATGAAGCACCACAACGGAGCCGAGTTCCCTGTTGCATAATAAAGGCGTGACTGTCGAACTAACTCAAAGATATGAGCGGGGTTGCATGTATTCCTAACCAGTTCGCGGAATTACTTCTGAATTACTAACAAACACTATCTACTATTTATTCTCAATAGGAGGATTTTTTATTTTATATATTTGAGGGGGTGATATTTTACTGCTTGTTCGAAAAGCGTGAATATTTTTATAATAATATATTAAAGAACAAATATCTTGTCATTTTATTTTATGTGAAAACATTTGGAACAAAATAATAGACAAGTATGAAATGAGTTCTTTATACTATTTTTTTCCATTTTGCGCTTTCTATGCCTTTTTACCTTCTATCACTTTTACATAAGGAAGGTATTATCTTTGGTTAAAAAATGCGGTGGTGAGTTTTTAATGAATAAGCATGTTTTCGGGTCCCTAGAATACGAATTTACTAGTATTACGATGATGTCTGTATGTGTGTGCCTATGTGTGTGTGTGTATGTATGTGTGTGTGTGTGTGTGTGTGTGTGTGTGTGTGTGTGTGTGTGTGGCAAAAAATTCTCCGACAATAACTCCAATACTACAATTCAAATAATCTGTTGTGGCCAGCACAAGACCTCTCGCCATTTCCATATTAGGCTACATAAGTATTGTATTGCACTTCGCATTCGAACCGTCGTTTTTTCATTGGATGAGGAAGTTTCTAAATGTCAGAGATTCTTCCCATTCATTAACCAGATTGGCGGTATTTCTGATGGATTTATGCATTTTACCACAATTTTACCTATAATTTCAAACATTTAATTAATAAAACAATAAGAAAGATTAAATATACTTCCCAGAAAAAGCTATCAGAATGTCACTAAAACTGTTGATTTTTGACACTGACATGTGTTATTTACAAACTATGTTATAAATATTGGAATTTGTCAACTGGTTTCTTTAGTGCCTTAGCCTCTGCGATTAGATTACTCTATAAATTATAGTGTCTTTATCTCTAAATCTATACAAGATATAATAAAAAATTTAAGTGTATTAGATGGAGAATTTTATGTTCTTTAATATTTAATAAAAACAAACTCCCAAAAAATTATATTTAGAAGAAATTTTCTAAGAAACTACTACATTCGGATGTTCAATTGTTACCAAAACCTTTTTAGCTCTTCCCAGAAATGTCAGATTGAGGAAACTGCAGTTAAATATTTTTTAAGTCTTATAGTTTTTGAGGAATCGTGTCTACAACATCCAGACATACACCCACACACACAATCACACATCCACACACATACAGACATCATTTTAAAAATGTTATAATTGGATTCTAGGGACCTTAAATTGTGCTTATTCAATAAAATCTGGATATGCGAATTTTAGCATAAATCCAATACCTCTTCATACTCCTCTTCTTTACATCCATATAAACAGCTGATTAGATTTTGGCTCTATTTGGTCAACCGAGAGTTCCCTTATTTGAACGGACAATTCCTTCTTACTTATCGGCTCTGGTGGCTCAATGGATAGAGCAACGCTTCTTAATCGTAAGTGCTCTCGGGGTTCTGGGTTCGAATCCCACTAAGCCATGGATGTTTGTGTAAGTGATCCTACTCAATAATTGGGATTCAATCCTGTTGAAAGGTTTAAAAAAAAGAAAAACACACAGTCCTGCACAAAAGCCATAACTTTGTCTTGACCTTGACAAAGAAAACCCCACTGCAAATTGCAAGATATAAGTAGAATAGGACACAAAATCACTTAAGGGTTGGTTTATGATGAGTTTAATTGATAAATTTACATTTGGATATTTTCATTTAAAATTTACAATTTTCTCTCTGGTTTATGTTCGATTTTGAAATTCTGGATCTGACCAATCAGTATCTATCAAGTGACTTGTCACTACTTGTCAGTTGACGTTTTACCAGTTATCACAATCAGATAAAAAGTTATAATTTTATTTTCACAGCCATGAATTTGTTAGACGCTAATGAACAAGATCATTTCTTAAAATTATCAGGAATGTTTTTTTACTATTGTTGATTTGTATAATAAAGAAATAAAACGAACACAATCTTTAAAAACGTAGATGGTTTGTTAGACCGTGGTTAGACCTATGAATACATTGATTTTTCAATGGGCAATATCATAGTTTGTTTCAGAAAGTGAAATAACAAGATCATGAACAATTCTTCAAATATACTCGTATGAGTGTGCATGTATTTAATTCCTTGCTATCCCTCGTTGCATTGAAATTACGCAAAAAAATTATTTTTGTACAATTCATTTGCTTTGTCGTACAAATAACGATGTTCACGAATATTGCTTATTAACAAAAAGCAAAATATCAATTTGTTCTTGTGAATCCATCTTCAAAATGTCAACAACTCACAAACAGAAAAGACTGCTGACGGATGAAGCAAAATTATACTTACTGCCATGTTTAATAGTTCTCTCTTGTAGTTGATCGAATTTGAAATTTTCATTTGGCAATATAAAATATAGTTATATTCCAAATCTAAATTTGTAAATCGTTCATAAAATATCGAATGCGTTTTAACTGAATTTATATTTTAAAACGTAAATTATAAATTGTAAATTCTTAAATTAAATTCATCAGAAACCAGCCCTAAGTCTCCATCATATTTATATTTATCTACGAATATTTTGGATATTTTATTTTACATAATCTGCGATATAAATCTTCAGTAGGTACATTCAGCTGTTTCTCATAAATCAAATCTGAAAAAAATCCATTACAATTCTCTAATACCCAACAAAATACTCAGGCCATTAAATACGCAGATATATTCCTGAGAAAGAACAATAAATTCATGTGAATCTAAGCGTTGTACATTTTGATATGTTTCGCAGTCTTCCATTCAAGTTTTCTCTTTGTTTTACCTTGAAAAAACTCTCGCTTTCCACTCGTGCAGCTGTAGAGTTTATATGGAGGGTGGAGTGGATTTATAGTGCATTTAAAAGGCGACTTTTTGTCATTGAGCAAAGAGATTTTTGATTTATGCAAATATGTAGCGGGGCGTCTCGCGGGCCTCTGGAGTATTCACGGAGACCGGCGTCTGCTCCCCCAAAAACGGGTAACTGCTTTATTACCAGGGACGTGTTGACAGCAGGTTGCGTTGTCGAACTAGACGGAGAAGATATAAATATACAAAGATATTTTCATACTGGAATTTGTAGGCGCATAATTAACTCTACAAGTAGGGGTTCTAATAGTGAAAGAATATATGATTGTTCAGTGCAGCTAAACTTTGTATGTATTGTAACTTAATAAAATTTATAAATAGGGTTATTCCAGGAGAGATGCGCGCACACCTTTTTTAAAAGTCTAATAACTCTTTATTGCAATAATATTCTAGATGCAGTGGTATTTGTAGATTATAAATGGCTCTCGTAAACTACTCAGTTTAGCCTAACAACAATGAAAAAAAATTGATGTGGCCAGCACATGAATTATTCTATATTCTATGTTTAAAATATTTATGAGCTTTAAGTAAAGTATCACTTCCGGTTGATTGATTGTAAATAAAATCTAATTTGATTTTCAAATAAATAGAAAAGTCTGTAATAAGAATTTTTGGATTTTATTACGGTTTTTCTCGAAAATCTGTTAAGAGCTCCAAATTAAATACCACTTCCGGTTTATCATGTATAGTCAAAATCTACTATATTGTTCCAAATTATATACGAGTTTTAAATACCAAATTTAAGAAGTTTTAGATCATATTTTAATCTTTTTTTTTTTTCAAAAAAATCTTTTTAGAGCTTCAAGTAAACTATCACTTCCGGTTTCTCAATTATACCAAAAATCTAATATGACATTTTCATTAATATAAATATCTTAAATACCAAATTTGAAAAGTTTTGGATTATATCATAATTTATTTTCACAATAATCTGTTCAGAGCTTCACGTAAAGTATCACTTCCTGGATATCAATTTTAGCCAAAATCTAATATGTTATTCCCTTTGATATAGAAGTCTTAAATACTAATATTGAGAGGTTTCGGATTATGTTTTAATATAGTTTTTCATTAAAAATTGTTATGGGCTTCAAGTAAAGTACTCCTTCCGGTTGTCTAATTTTGCTCAAAATCTAATCAACTCTTTATATTAATGCAGAAGGCTTAAATGCGGAATATAGAGTTTTTTCTCGTGGACGAAAAAATCGCCACACACACAAACACACACACACACACACACACACACACACACACACACACACACACACACATATATACAGACAGACACAGACATTATTGTAAAAATAGTAAAAACGTGTTGTGGGGACCCTAACTCGTGCTTATTCACTGAAAACTCACTATCGAATTTTTTGATCGAAAAACCTCGCTTACCTACGATATGACGGGAGGTAAAAATATAAAAAAAATGCAAAATGCCGTCTATCCCGATTAGCTGATACGGGGTATATTAACACCTTCGCTGCCAAGCGGTCGTTTCAAAATTGCCCCTGAAGACCAGAACTGGTACCTTATTACAGGGTAATACAATTATAAAAAATATTAATTTTTCTTCTTAAACATTGATAAAATATTTATTTCGTAACACCACAGATAAACCTACCTAGGTTTATCTGTGGTAATACCATACTGTTATTATGATATAACAGAACTAAAAACTAAAATGAAAAGATATAAATAACGGCCTAGAACGTTATTTTTTTAACAGTTGCCCACAATTAAGGATCAGGTGTGCCTAGAAAAATAACAGCATATTGATGGACTGTTGTCTAGGAGAATTTATAAATTAACCAAAAAAGTTGTTCAGTATGACAGATATAGAAGAATTTTATTATTCCTAAATATTTAAATTTAATGTTTTTACGAGAAATCTTGAACGCCACACGGCCAATATGCCTCGTTTTGCAAACTTCAGTCGCGTTCGTTATTTACCTCATATCGGCCTAATGACGTTAAGAACTATAACAAAACTAAGTTGTTTTTATCGAAAAATTTCTTGTCCGTGTCATCTCTCCCGATTTTGTAGGTGAAATGACACATTTTCAAATTTCGCAGTCTCTGTTCTGCTGCAGTGCACCACAATGATGATCTCCAATAAGAGCGAAACGCGTCTCTGGTTCTAGTTGAATAGGTCACCTGCACGTGACGTTTCAACATGGCGGCCACCAACTGATCTTGGTCAACCAAACCTTCAGTTTGCATTGTGTCTTACGGAGAAATATCGTGCCGTAAGCTTTTATTATGTTTTTACGACACTTATTGTTTTATTTGGGAAAAACTAATTAGAGTGTGTAAAAGTGAGTATATGAGGAGTGTTTTCCGTAAAAAATAAGTTAGGACATTATTATTATTTAATGAGTTCCAGGTTATTAAATTAAAACTAACCCAATCCTATTTTTTGTGTATACTTTTATTGCATATAAAATAATTTAAACATAATCGGATTGGAACATATTATATGAATGTTTAAATATATGTAATTTTCTTTAATAATATGTATAAAAAACATGAAAAAATATTTTTTAAATGACAGAATTACAAATTTTGAATGAAGTTTTTTTTAGTAATTTATCGACTTAACGTACTTTGGCTTCCAAAGATAAATTTTTAACGTATAAACTCAATAAGCTCATTTATATATAATAAAAATACACAATATGACAATAAGAAAAGTGAACTCGAAGATAAATATATATATCTCAAATTTAATTTCCTTTATAAATTAAAAAAATCTAATAATTCAATTTATTTTAATTTCTATATTCATGTTTTCATTTAAAAATTCACATAAAAAAAACTTATACAAACTTAAATGAATATAATACAACCTGATGCTACAAGCTACTTATTTCAATTTAATATTTTTTAAAATATATTTATAAATAGGACTGCTTTGTTTTACTAGTAAATAATTCATACACTTATCTTTAATTATGGCTAATTACATTTTAAAATAGCATGTATAAATTTAGGAAAAACTGAATTTCTTGTACAGAAAATACATTCGCTGCATAAGACGCAATGTTAAACTGAAGCTTGGTTGCCCGAGATCAGCTGATCATCCGCCATGTTGTGACGTAGGTGCAGGTGCCCTATAGGCCAAAGAGACTGAAATCTTGTGAAACCTGCCAAGTATGAATTTTTAAATATATTTAAATAAAATTACGAAATGTAAATTTCTTATTTGAAATGTATGAATTCTCTCACAACATAATCCAAGTTCCTTGTCATTAAAGCCATAGCATTCAAACAGACCCGTACACTATTAAACCTTCAAGAGAACATCGAATTAAAATCCGTTCTCGATTCTCGCGCAGCCTCATGTGTATAATTCAATATGTATTGTGAAAAATGCAGGCAATAAAAGCCAGCAAATAAACCAGCTGTTTGAAACAAAGGGGTGAGTAAGAACCCTTTCTGCGCCGAGAATTACGACTGTTCGAAAAACGCACAACGGAAATTAGCTTTTTTGTAAACGTTGCTTTGTATCGCATCGCAAGCGCAAGCTATTGCTTGCTGCCTGTGAAGCTGCCCAGGAAAGCCCGCGATCAAGGAGAGAAAGAGGATGAAACAGTCACAGTCTAATGGAAAGACATGGATGATAAGAATTGGTAAAATATGGCACGGTGTATTTATATATTTTTGACACCTATGAATGGAGTTTGGAAAACCTTTATTGGCATACAGGTTATAAAGCTTTAAGATGAAGTACCATATTAAAAGTTTCATGAATATTTTAATCGTAAAGAAATACAGTGACGTTTTTCTATTTCGTTTAATATACAGGCATACATGTAAAGTATGTACATACTTCCTACTCGAATGATCGTTTTTTTTTACCTCCCGCTACCCTTGGTAAGGGTGGAATAGGGATCGTGCTAAAAATCACATATCGAGATTTTAGCGAATGACCACGTTTTAAGGTCCCTAGAATCTAATTTTAACATTTTCACGATGATGTCTGTATGTGTGTGTGTATGTGTAGGATTTTGTCTTCACTCTAACTCAAATACTATCATTCAGAAAATTCTGAAACCTTGTATTTCCATCCCATTCTAATATGAAAAGAAGCCATTAGATTTTGGTGTAAATCGGATAAACGGAAATGGCACTTTACCTGAAGCTCAAGGTTTTTCTTTAAAAAATACCATTAAATGCCATTTTTTTCGCATTTTATGTCTTATGAAAATTAAAGATTATTGAATTTTCTACAGGAATACATTAATACTTTTTCTATATATTTTACAGATAAATTTAAAAATATTTTTTTTATTAGTCGCGAAGCCTAAGATATACACAATAATTCTTTTGTTACACAGTTCATATTTCAAATGAATGTAACTGACAGTAAATGTCACTGTCAAAAAACTAATCACTTCAAATGTATTTAAATTAATAAAAATTCAATAGCGGGAGGTTTTGTGTTGGCCAAATCAGATTTTTTTTTACCTCCCGCTACCCTTGGTAAGGGAAGTATAGGGTTCGTGCTAAAAATCGAATATGGAGATTTTAAAAAATGACCACATTTTAAGATCCCTAGAATCCGATTTTAACATTTTCACGATGATATCTGTATGTGTGTATGGATTTTGACAACGCTCTAACTCAAATACCATCATTCGGAAAATTCTTAAACCTTGTATTTCAACCTTATTCTAATATACAAAGATACCATAATTTTGGTAAAATAAATAAATATATATCGCGGCATATTACCCATTACTGGGTGTGACAGTATCTACAACACATGTAGAGATCGGTAATGATGACGATTATTGACGATATATTTTACCGTGTGGCCGCTTACGGGCATTCATAGCTGGTGGAGAGTGCACCACAGGGATCACTTTTGAGCGATTAAAAGTTTACACTGGACGGGATCGAAACCGGATCACCAGAATAGCAACCAGACACACGGTGTAAATCGTTTACCCGGCAAAGACACTTTAATGGTTTTTCTTTACGATTAAATATCATTTTTTCGCATTTTATGTCATTATAAAAATTAAGGATTATTGTATTTTATATTAATACTTATTCTATATATTTTACAGATAAATTCAAAAAATAATCTTTTTTATAAATCCCAGGCCTATGATTTAAAGATAAGCACAATTCCTTTGTTACACAGTTCATATTTCAAATGTATATAACTGACAGATAAATGTCACTGCAAAAATCTAATCATTTCAGATTAGTAATACTGTCATTTTAAAAAGAAAATAGAAAATAAAACAAAAGTTATATGCAAAGGAACATAATCTAGTTTGCAGCATTAATAAACGTATAGGTATTTAAATCAATAAAAATTCAATCAGATTTTTACCTCTCGCTTAAAATCGCATCTCCAGATTTAAGTGAATAAGCACGATTTAAGGTCCATATAAACCGATTTTAACATTTTGACGATGATGTGTGTGAGTGTGTGTGTGTGTGTGTGTGCGTGTGTGTGCGTGTGCGTGTGCGTGTGCATATGCGGGTGCGTGAGCGTGTGCGGGTGCGTGTGCGTGTGCGTGTGCGTGTGTGTGTGTGTGTGGATGTGTGTATGTGTATGTATGTGTGTATGTGTGTATGCATGTTGGAGGGACGATTACTCAAAAACTATAAGACTTAAGACCTGTTTAACTATGAATTCCTCAATCTGACATTCCTGGGAAGAGCTGAAAAGGTTTCGGTAACAATTAAACAACCGGAAGTATTAGTTTTTTTTTAAAAAATTCTTCTAAATATTATTTTTTGAAAATTTTTGATATTACGCATTTTGAAGAACAAAATTCTACATCTGATACTTTTAAATTTTTTATTATACCTTTTATAAATTTAGAGATAAAGACGCTATAATATATAGAATATCAGGATATAATAAGTCGAGTAGGCGAAACTACACTAAGGAAACCAGTTGACAAATTCAAATGTTTATAACATAATTTGTAAATGACAGATATCAGTGTCAAAAATCAAAAGTTTTAGTTTCATTCTGAAAGCTTTTTCTCGGAAGTACATTTAATCTTTCTTATGGTTTTATTAATTAAATATTTAAAATTATAGGTAACCTGCATATATCCATTAGAAATACCGCCAATCTTGTTAATTAATTAAAAGAATCTCTGACATATAAGAACTTCCTCATACAATGAACAGTAGATATAATTAGAATTGTATGTGTGCAGAAGACATGTTAAATACAATAAAATACAATGTTAGGGTAAAGTTCTGTAATTTTTTTGTTACAAAACGACGGTTCGATAGCGAAGTACAATACATTACTTATACAACATAAAATGGAAATGGCGAGAGGTCTTGTGCTAGCCACAACAGATTTTTTATTATTTATTTTCTATAAATTATTTAAATGAGTGGGTGTTTCATACGTTTTTCAATTATCTATTTATTATAAAATTCCTGGAAGACGTCTATCTGTCTGTTGGCGCTAATTTCGAGAACCACTGGACTTAATTTGATGCGATTTCCACAGTAAAATAAACGGTATACGAGCTTTATTGCATAAAACTTGGGATTGTTTACATTTTTAACAAACAAATTATAACCTATGCAGATGGTGAGAAATTTTTACAAATTTCTTTGGATGGGCTTGTTTAAATATAAATTTTATATTTACTAAAACTGAATATGTTATTCAATTATTCCACCATTTAATTTGGATTATATCGCCTTTATTAGTAATGCCAGCTTGCGTTCTATTAAAAAGGCATTGTATTTACAAACCCTGCACATTCTTTTGATGGAGTAGGAAGTAGATAAATCTGGGCTAGAAGATGACCATTTAAAAGCCGATCGAACTATTCTACCTAAACAATTTTATTATAAATTATGATAAGTGCACGTGTATTAATAATTTAAAAAATGAAAATAAATTATTAATACATATTATTAATAAATTAATGCCGTGTGTTTAGAAAAAATCCTAATTTGGAGTAGTCTATGAACAAGCAAAACGTAATTTGAAAGTATTTAATTAAATATCAATTTGGCACGAGATATTATCAAAAATGTTATCTAAAGAAATCAAAGCTTTTCTTCTTGAATCTTTATTTTAGAAACAGAAATGAATTAGAAAACGGTGACTGGCAATATTTTGTACCCTTCTTTATTGCCTCTTCTCCTTAAAATTATATTTCACGATCAATTTTGTCAACTTGACTTTTGAATTGAATAATAATAAGATATACGTTTCTGTGTTCATAGCCTACTCCGAATTAGGTTCTTTTTCTAAACACACTGCATTAATTTATTAATAATATGTATTAATAATTTATTTTCATTTTTTAAATTATTAATACACGTGGACTTATCATAATTTATATAAAATCCAATAGCAAAAAGCAGAATTTTGTCTTTTAAATATTAACAAAAATAATTTAAAGTATATATTTTTTTATATTTTCCGCTTTGAACATTTTAAATTTATTAATTTTCTGTATATTATTAATTCTTTATTTGACTTCGTCAGTAACTACGCGAATCAAAACAAGTTAGATATCGCAAACGGTCAAGTTGTCAGGTAAACGCTTTTAAGAAGTGAGTAACGATTATAGTGCAATATTTACAGTCATTTAAGTTGTTTTCACATAAAGTAATGGTTAAATTTTGCAATAATCATTTAAAATATTTGATTAAACATATTTTTCAATAGTTATTGAATAAATAGTGTACACATTTTGACAATAATAGTATCTCATGTTGTTTATAAATGTGACAATATTGTGTTAACAAAATACGAGCGAGTTGTGCATCTATACATATTTAGATCAAGTTTGTGTATTGTTAAAGTGTACTATAACATTTTGTGAGTGTCTTTATTGAAGATGTAGACTGGCCACCAGATTTAGGTTTGGAAGCTCTGCGAAAAGGTAAGAGTTTGCAAGTTTGCAATATTTTTATAACGTAATCTATTCATATGCACATAAGTATGATTAATATATACAGAATGTATCCTTCTTTATTATCTTTTCTCTTTAAAATTACATTTCACTATCAAATTTGACTTTTATATTAAATAATGATCAAACATACGTTCTTGTGTTCATAGCCTACTCCGAATTAGGTTTTTTTCTGAACACATTGTATCTTCCGCTATTTAATTTTTATTAATTTAAATACATACTATATTAAGTTCCTTTGCATATAACTATTGTTTTATCTACTATTTTCTTTTTAAAATGTCACCATTATTAATTTGAAGTGATTAGTTTTTTGACAGTGACATTTATCCGTCAGATATATATATATATATATATATATATATATATATATATATATATATATATATATATATATATTCTTAAACTGTCAGTTTTTTTTTTTTTGGTAAACAAGTTGAGAAGATTGACAACTCGTCACTATCATTAAAAATTAGATGTTTGGCATTTGTACAGACTAATAGATTAAATTTATTTTAAAAAAATTCACGATGCAGTCACTCAGGTTTTATTTTTTTCTGTCTGAACCGTAACAGATATCACAAATTAAACAGAGAGAGCAAAGTTTACTATTGAATGTATCTTTCTGAAAAAAATAACTTTACGTTATCGACGTGGCCATTAAAATTAAAAAGTTACGGTCTAATCAATGTTGGGCATCTAAGTTTTATATACTCACTAATAGTAACAAGTATCATCTTAAAAGATGACTTATAACCATACAAACTGTCGTACCAAATCGAATAAAGCGTTCTCTTATTATAAACAAAATTAATTTTTTTTTCGAAGAACTTTGAAGCAGAATTCTGGCTAAATGGTACACTTTCCGGTAGAAGCAATTTTAGTTAAATCGACTTAATTTAGCCTCAGGAATCTGTAGTTAAGCCATGTCCCCCTATTTAAGAGGCACCCTGTATATATATATTTGAAATGGAGGTCGAAGTACAAGGTTTCAGAATTTTGTGAATGAAATGGGCAATGCAGGTAATGGGGGATTACACCATTTTTTTTTATAATTTCATCTAAAAATATTAAGAAAACTAAGACTATTGATGAAAATCCGGTGAAAAAATTCCTAATAATAAGCAAGTTATGGTCTCCCGAATTTTGAAAAGATTGACGTGACGTCACATTTATGTGTTTTCATATCAAACTGTTTTCATCATGGACCTAAATGTTCTTGAAATATATGCTATTTTAAGTTATATTTACATAAAAATAAATGAATATTATAACACTGTATATAAGTATACATACTTTATAATTACAGGTGTATTTAAATTATTGAGTTTAATGCAAGAAATTTATGTTAAAATAAAAACTGTTTGGAAACTGTAGTACAGGAATGTTAGCCCCTCCTTTCGAATTTGAATTTCTTAACTTCCATTGGTAGTAATCCCACCTCCTAACACGCTATTTGTAATGCATGTATAGGTGGTTTCTCGGTCGCCAATCAAAATATTTTCATATTAGTGTCGAAGCGTTATAACAAAAAACCCTTTATTTCCGAAATATCTCAATTATACCATTTCATTTTTTTTATTAATATTCGTTAGCATATACATTCGTATTTTTTTACTATTTTCCTTTAATTCGATTGAGCCGTAATCCCCCATTAAAAATACCAGAAACTGTGAAACCAGAAAGCAATACGCATGTTTCATAGCTTGTTTGATTGCTTACTGCAATATCAGTTCGCAGAAATTACTCCAACCCACACACGTACAAACATGACAACATTCATTACTGCTCGAACAATATATCTGTTCACACTTCTGTAAACTTCTGCCCCCATGCAGCATCCTATCCCATATCTTGTCAACAATAAACGAATTCCTGGAATCGATAATTCGGTTGTCTTTTTGTAATTACCGCGTGTCTTGGCAACCGCGTGTATTGATGTTTCGCGGCGCTGAGGCTCAAGCGGAGGCACTGGTCTCCGGGCAAGAATGCACCCCACCCCCAGGATCTGTCGGGGTGTTTAACCTGGCTAATGAGGAGGGGTGAGGATTCCCTCCTCTCCTGTTACCAGAGACAGGAATTTCGGGATTAAATATACAAGGATTAGAATACAGTAATGTTAACAAATTTTAAAATGTTAGAAATAGTTGAGGGTTGCAAATAAAGGGTCTTGGAAGAAAACCGTGAATGTCACGCGCGCATAGTTTTGAGCAAAAATGACGTTTTATGAATAGACTGATTTTACAGTACATAAAATGTTCACTCAGGATAAAAAAAAAACGGGCCACTATTTTTTTATTTTTTATTTTTGTTGTCTCAAGAACTATAAGAACTATGAAGTCGGTTTATTAAACAAAAAATAATATTTAATTTTTTTTATATAAACATAATACTTCCGGTTCCAATGGGCTACTTGCGTGGTACTGAAAATCCGATTTCTGTCAGTATATACGTAATGTTATATTGAAAACATATAAAAATATAAATTTTAATTTGAAATAATTATTTGTTTTTCACTAAATTAAGAAAGAAATTTTTCTGTGACGTCTTTATATTGAACTGGGGAGGGGAAGCATGTTTAAGAATGTTATCAATAGATGGCATGGCGTGCGAGAAAGTTTTAATTTGAATTTGACATTAGTTCATTTTTCTCTCTCTCTGGTCTCTCAAATACATTAATTACTTTATAAATAAACACATAGGTAATTACTTGTAATTTAAAATATCGATACCAAAAAGATAAACTAAAATACTAACCTCCAAACCATTGTTGAAACGTCAAATAGGTGATCTACATTACCCGCCAAAACATACCATTACTATGGGACGGCACCACGCTTGGCTTTGCGACTATTCATTGGTGCGACGTAATTCTACGTCATGCATGGCGGGAATTCAAATAATCAAATTTCATTTTTTTTTCTGGCTAATTAATAAAAATTTTGTCAAAAGAAAAATATAGGTAGCAAGTTTATACCTACTCTTCAAAAATATTAAATAAAAAGAAGGTACGCAAGTATCCCATTGTTACCAAAATCTAATCAGCTCTTCACATTAATATCAGATTGAGGAAAGCGTAGTTAAACAAGTCTTAAGTCATTTGAGAAATCGTGGCACTAACATCCACACACAAATAAACACACGCACACACATACATACATACACACACACATACATACACACACACACAAGCGCTCGCGCACACACACACACACACATACACACACATACACACACATACACACACATACACACACATACACACACACACACACACACACACACGCACGCACACATACTGAAAGAGAAATGAGAAACATCATCGGATTCTAGGGACCTTAAAATATGGACATGCAATTTTTAACATGAATTCAGTACCTCTCTTAGCAAAAGGTAAAAATGGTAAAATGTTAGTAGGTAAAAAATAACGATAAAACGTCCATGACTTCCTCATATGAGAGCGCCTCTGGTTGAGATACAGAAAACAGAAACAAAAGAAAGTATAAATATGCATCTAAATAAGCAGTATCCTCATTCCAAGTTTAAAATTTTTAGTGCATCTAGTACCAGAGTTATTAATAAAAATCTAACTAACATCTGAACTTCAATCTGAATTAAATGTAAAAAATCTAATGTGGCCAGCACATTACCTTCTATCAATTCAATGTATTTTGTACAAATCCCATACCGAAAGTTCCTTAGAAAATATTCTATAAATCCAAAAAAATTAGAAAACAAACATACACTTGGCGCTGACATTTGTGAATTAGAATTATTTGAATATATCAGCTGTTTCTATGATTATAGCAAAGCTGACTTATTTTTGACAGTGAATCTCTCTATAATTCTTTAATTCTATATCTTTTAAACCGTACAGAAAATAAGATATTCTTTCATATTGATAATCACATAAAATGCCAAAAAATGATATTTAAGATACTTCCGGTTATTCAATTATAACCAAAATTTAATCAGCTCTTCATATGGATGTAAAGAAGGGGAATACGAAAGAATCATAATATTTAGAATTGTAGCATTGGAGTTATCGTCGAAGAAAAATTTGTCACACACGGACACACAGGTAAACACATACAGTCACACACATACAAACATCATCGTAAAACTAGTAAAACGTGCTTATGCATTAAAAATTCACCACCGAATTTTTGGACCAAAGACAATACCTTCCTTACCTAAAGGCAACGGAAGGTCAAAATGTGTCCGATGAGGTACACTTTCAAAACCCTGTAATAGGCCCATAAACCAATTTTTTAAAATATTTTTAAATGAAAGTTCGGTTAATTTTGAAGCAATTCGTGGTATCAAAAAGTCATAATTGTTTTTGTATAGCTGCATTTGATTTTTAAAGAAACCTATACCTATCTTTCTCACACGAATTTCTGTAGTAGGCTGCGCGAGAAAAATACCAATAGTTTGACGTCATCTGTGGCCCTGGAAATAAATTCAAATATCTCGCAAAGTAATTATTAAAAACATATTTTTTTATCTTAATCGTTATTTATTGAGTAGTACTTTAAGCATAAAGTGTACATTTTATTATTTTTTGTTATGGTTTATGGTCCTATACTGTAACGAAAGGTTTCAGGACATACCTTCATACAACATTTTTACTTAAAATATATGGTTTTATTTTGGCACAATATTCATGAATTAGCCTGTATATTTTTCTTAAAATAAAATACTTTCTTACTATTCCAATAACTTAAATTTTATAAAAAGTAGAAATATTTATCAAAAGAAAGTAATTAATTTTATATTATATTACAATATGAAATACGAGTATATTGTATTGCCGAGACTCTTTTATGAAAATCTTCTCCCATTTTTTGTTGTTCATCAAGCAACTTTTTCTCCTTTTTTCTATAAAGAAAATTTAAATATCGCTTACTGAAGAGTATGAGTTCCTTTACTCGAGCTTGTCAAAGCCAAAGTCTTGTGAGCAAAGGCCCTTAGTATCTTTATTAATTTCTAGTCGTTTTTTTTCGTCTAGGTCTTGTTAGCCCGGACATTTTTGCTTGAAGTTGATAGTTTTCATTGTGATACTCGCGCTGGGTATTGCTGCGTCTAACCGCTAGCCAGCTTCGCGAAAAGTCGCCCAGATGAATTTTCGCGATCTGTTATCTAACAACAAGGGAGTATTCGTTTGGGCGGATGTATGTAACATGGGGTACTTTTTAATTAAGGCGACAAGATGAGTTAAAATAAGAATTCCTTGCATACTTCTGTTCTGTGTACGGCGCTTTACGTAGACGGCTCTCATGTGTTTGGTGAAAATTAAAATAAAAAATCTGGAGATATAAATTAGGAGAGGAAATTTTTAGAAGTTTTTTCCTTTTTAATTACTTGTACCTTGTTAATATTAAGGCGTGTGGAATTCTTTGAATATGCTAGAATTTCACGGGAAATATTTCAGAAATATTTTGTACACAGGTATTTTGATTAAGTATGAAACACAGTGGAGTTTTTACATCATAAGATATTCTCACAATATATGCTTGAATTTTAGATTAATAATTAGTTAAAATACTTTATAAAATTGATCGTGAAATGTAATTTTAAGAAGAAAAGATAATAAAGAAGGATACAGTATATTGCCATTGACCGTTTTCTAACTTATTTCTCTTTCTAAAACAAAGATTCAAGAAAAAAAGCTTTAATTTCTTTAGATATCATTTTTGGCAATATCTCGTGTCTTATTGACATTTAATTAAATACTTTAAAAGTGACATACGTTTTTTATTCATAGCCTACTCCGAGTTGGTACTTTTTACCTCCCGCTACCCCAGGTAAGGGAGGTATAGGGATCGTGCTAAAAATCGCATATAGAGATTTTAGTGAATAAGCACGTTTTGATGTCCCCAGAATCCGATTTTAACATTTTTACAATGATGTCTGTGGGTATGTATGTGTGTGTGTATGTGTGTATGTGTGTGTGGATCCTGTGGACACGATTACTCAAATACTATCAATCACAAAATTTTGAAATTTTGTATGCCCATTCTATATTAATGTGGGAAGAGTTGATTAGTTTTTAGTGTATATCACTTATACAAGCTTTTACCAGTGTTTGTTGAAAAAATTGCATTGAATATAATTTTTCAGCAACTTTTACTATTAAAAATATAATATAATGGTACAATCTTCAATTCTACGATAATATAACTTTAAATATAAATTTATAAAATAATTTATTTTTGTACATCATCTGACCCATGCGTCAAACAAAACATAATACTTTAATAAAATTTTGACGTAGTGAAACAAATGTCACTGTCACATTCACATTAATAATAAAACCGTGTTAAGAAGAATTAGTCCAGTCATTTGGTAGAAAAATAAGGGTTTATTCCACAAAAGGTCAGGTATTTTTGATTTTAGGATATATTGTATATTTAGGGGTCCTAATAAAAAATGCAAGTTTTCCCCCTCGGGGGCCTTCGGGAAGTACCGCCAACTTGAGAAAAAAGGCGCAAAAAAGCGGTTTTTTCTAAATATCTCTTCACTGATTTGCATTATGTAAAAATAGTTATTATCTAATTTGTTGACTATAAAATTCTCTACAACCTTTATCTAAAATATTTTTTTCTATAATTAATAGATAGCGAGCTACAGTGCGTCAAACAGAGCAATTTTTTTGAAAATTACATGAATGCTTCATTTAAATCATATTTTATTATTATGTTTTTTACGTTTTTTTGCAAATTACTTTTTGACAATCATTAATTATTATTATTTAACTAATATATATAAATATTAATTATTGTTTATAGTTTTTTTTCATTCTAAATATTTTTTATAGTCCAGCAAATTTATGATTTTACCTTAAAGTAATTACAACAAAAGCTTTTTAATGGAATCCAGTCCCAGAACAGTGCGCTGAATAACATATCAATATTTTCCTGAAATCGGAGCATGGGAACCTCCCGCCAATTTGGACAAATGGCGGCATATTCAGGTTTATGGCCATTTGCTTGAAACAATTATGAAAATATTTAAATTATTCAAAAAAACAAACAATATTACGTACTTGATACTTAGTCTAATAGGTTTCACTATTTACAACAGTTTACATTCGACGTGGCATCGAAAGAAGTAAGTTATCGATAACTATTTTATAAAAATTGTTAACATTTTCCTGCAAGTTTTTAGTTTTTCATCCACCACTCTGATCTTGTTAAAGATACGATGATGCGGTTTTAAATTTGAATTCAGTATAAAATTCTCTTTCGTATCGTGTATTACACTATTTTTGTCGATGAACGATTGGCGAGTTACTGCCAACTAAAACTCATATGAAATCCCCCTAAAATTTTAAACATCTGAAAATCGGCTCTTTTTTCATTTTCTCATTCAAAATTTCAACAGGCTTACATATAACCAATATTAAGTATTTAATAGGTGTCAAATTGGTTGATGAAAAATTGACAAAAGAGCCGATTTTCAGATGTTTAAAATTTTAGAGGAATTTCATGTGAGTTTTAGTTGTTAGTAACTCGCCAATTGTACATCGGCAATAATCGTGTAATATATGATATTAAAGAGAATTTCATGCTGAATTCAAATTTTGAAACCGCGTCATCATATATTTAACAAGATCAGAGTGGTGGATGAAAAACTAAAAAATTGCAGGAAAACGTTAACAATTTTTATAAAACAGTTATCGATAACTTACTTCTTTCGATGCCACGTCGAATATAAACTGTTGTAAATAGTGAAACCTATTAGACTAAGTATCAAGTACGTAATATTGTTTGTTTTTTTGAATAATTTAAATATTTTCATAATTGTTTTAAGCAAATGGCCATAAACCTGAATATGCCGCCATTTGTCCAAATTGGCGGGAGGTTCCCATGCTCCGATTTCGGGAAAATATTGAAATGTTATTCAGCGCACTTTTCTGGGACTGGATTCCGTCAAAAAGCTTTTGTTGTAATTACTTTAAGGTAAAATCATAAATTTGCTGGACTATAAAAAATCTTTAGAATATAAAAAAACTATAAACAATAATTAATATTTATATATATATTAGTTAAATAATAATAATTAATGATTGTCAAAAAGTAATTTGTAAAAAAACGTAAAAAAATATAATAAAATATGATTTAAATGAAGCATTCATGTAATTTTCAAAAAATTTGCTCTGTTTGAAGCACTGTAGCTCGCTATCTATTAATTATAGAAAAAAAATGTTTTAGATAAAAGTTGTAGAGAATTTTATAGTCAACAAATTAGGTAATAACTATTTTTGCCTAATGCAAATAAGTGAAGAGATATTTAGAAAAAACCGCTTTTTTGCGCCTTTTTTCTCAAGTTGGCGGTGCTTCCCGAAGGCCCCCGAGGGGGAAAACTTGCATTTTTTGTTGAGACCTCTAAATATATAACATATCCAAAAATCAAAAATACCCGACCTTTTGCAGGGTAAATCTACCTAATGACTGGACTAAATTAAGTAGAAATATATTTGATTTGTAGATATAAATCTGTCAGTATAAGTACGTGTTTTCAAAATGTTAAATATTGGTTTGCAACTACACATTTACGACATGGGTCATGTACAGCAAAAATTTACACAGATTGCGTTTTTAGAGCACTTGGAAGTTGATGATTTTTCGAGGATTATCTTTTTCTTTGGTGAGGCACATTTTCTCCTCTCTGGGTATGTTAATAAGCAAAATTGCCAGATATGGGCAGAGGAAAATCTTCATGTGATTTACGAGGTACCATTACATGTCCAAATGAGACTGTTTGGTGCGCACTATGGTCAGGTGGCGTCATTGGAACTTATTTTTTCGAAAATGATGAAGGTCGAACTGCTATAGTTGATGGTGAGCGCTATAGGCCCATGATAATCGATTAGTTTTGAAGCATGAAATTAATTCCGTATTACAGACTTCTATTTACTAAAACAACAAATTAGATTTTGTTTATAAACGATCAACCGGAAAGGAAAAAGATACTTTACTTAAAGCTTATTGCTATTTTAAACACATGGAATTTGCGGGAGGTCATGTGCTGGCCACATCAGATTTTTTACCTCTTGCTACGAGAGGTATTGGAATATGAATATTTCAATTATTGTAATGCTTTTATTTTATCGAAATAAAACAGATTCGTATTTAACCTTAAAATGTTGTTGCTTAACTCGCCCACCAGTGCAATCTTAAAGTATTAATTATCTGGAGATTTCTTTTAATAATGGCACTTCACTTAAGAAAATCTAACTTAGAGATCATTGTAATTTGTTATCGAGAAAAAAATTGGCGTAGCTAAAAATTGAGGAAAATTTTTTGGGAAGCATAAATTGTGCTTCGTGCTATAGGCGATTGATACAAATTTCATCAATTTTCAGAAAACCTGGTAGTAGAAGGTCAATATTTGTTACAAATGACGAAAATTCCGAATGGGGGATTACACCATTTTTTTTTTTTATAATTTCATCTGAAAATATTAGGAAAACTAAGACTATTGATGAAAATCCGGTGAAAAAATTCCTATTAATAAGCGAGTTATGGTCTCCCGAATTTTGAAAAGATTGACGTGACGTCACATTTATGTGTTTTTATATCAAACTGTTTTCATCATGGACCTAAATGTTCTTGAAATATATGCTATTTTAAGTTATATTTACATAAAAATAAATGAATATTATAACACTGTATAAGTCTACATACTTTATAATTACAGGTGTATTTAAATTATTAAGTTTAATGCAAGAAATTTATGTTAAAATAAAACTGTTTGAAAACTGCTGTACAGGAATGTTAGCCCCTCCTTTCGAATTTGAATTTCTTAACTTCCATTGGTAGTAATCCCCACCTCCTAACATGCTATTTGTAATGCATGTATAGGTGGTCTCTCGGTCGCCAATCAAAATATTTTCATATTAGTGTCGAAGCGCTATAACAAAAAACCCTTTATTTCCGAAATATCTCAATTATACCATTTCATTTTTTTTTTTTATTAATATTCGTTATTCAGCATATACGTTCGTATTTTTTTGCTATTTTTCTTTAATTCGATTGAGCCGTAATCCCCTATTGATGTATGAAATGTATAAACTTCTTAACAATCGTTTATATTCATTTATTTAGCAAGACATGAATGACATATGATATTTTTGACATTCAGGTACCAACCTTAAAAAAATAAGTATTTACTTGTAATTCTTGCTGATACTGATAAGTAAATAAATAAATATAAATATATTATTACGGCATATTGCCCATTTCTAGGTGTACCAATCTGCTGATGATGATGACATATTTGTACCGTGCGGGCGTTTACTAGGCGTCACCTCACGGGCACTCATTGCTGGCGTGAAGAGTGCACCACAAGGGTCATATTTGTGCCATTTAAAATTCAAAATATTTGACTTCGGTCGGGATCGAACCCGGTTCCCCAGGTTCGCTACCAAACACTCAGGCACGCGGCCCGGGACCCCATACGTAAAAGCTAGTGGATTTATGCAGCTTACATTTTATTTTACTTTTTCTTTTCTTTTTCGCTTTTACTTTTACTTTAAGTTTGGTACTTTATACAGCTACTTTAAAGCCTTCGGTACACATGCGCAGATTTGGTTTTTCTGGCATATCAGTTGTCATAAATGTAAAGAGATAATTATAACCTGTAAAAATGGACACAAATGTAATAATTCGTGCATCTGCTACATTTCTTGTAGCTTTACCCATTTTCTAATTTTTGCAATCTTACCTACACAAAAACAAATAAATACAGCACACGCTGATGTTTGTCACGTGAAGTGGTGCACATGCGCATTTGTGAAATTCTTTTACTTCAATGGTCTTAACTTGAAAGTTGGTCAACTTTAGTTCTTAAAGAAAAATTGAAAGTGTGCACGTAAAGTAGTACATTTATTAACACACCTTTAACTTTTGTAATCTCAACTGAAATGACCGATAGAGGCGCTGCGAGCACTTTCAACATGGCGGATGCATGACGGTAGGTGTACAATCTGTAACTGTCATATGATACAATTTTGCTTGTGTTTCTTCAAAATGAATTTAAGTATTATTCAGATATTTGACTTTCTAAATGCTAATCATCATTCTAGGATTATTGTTGAAGGTATGATTGTATATAATGTTCATTTACTACTTTATTTAAAATATTAATCTTGTAAACAGGCGAAGAAGTTCTGAATGCGAATCACATTATATTATGTGGAATTACCGATAGTTATCGAGAAATTATAAATGTAACATCACTCTGTCTTCAAAAAAGTGCTCTGTCGTCACAAAGATGGTACAGCACTTTTTTTTAATTTCTCCGTTGAGAAGGAATTTCTAAAAATTTAAATAATCATAAATATGTTTCAAATATAATTACTAATAATATTACCTGGAAGAATAAAGTCACTATCTTATCGAACAAACTCTCATATACTTGGAAATTTGTTTTCCAAAACGTAAAACATACTTCCAAGCTCCAATGTTTGTTAAATACCTGCATTTGTGATTATACTCACTTTATTTTTATCTATTTTTGGAAAAATGTGGAAACTTAAATGAGTTTCGCTACTTATAAGCGAATGACACCCGTATACACAACACATAATATTGCTTTTACCGTGTTTTACAACATTCATTTTCGTATAAAAGAAATACTTTTAAAAAATGTATGCTAACATTATGTTGTATTTGCTCGCACCTACCGTCATGCACTAGTTCAAAATTTAGTCACCAGATGTCGTACCGTTGCTCTACAGTTGTCAAGTAATAGAACAAGAAAAGGTAAAATAAAAAGTAGGCTGCAAAATCCACCTTTGTAAGTTCTTACTTTACTTATAAGTATTTACTTATTTTTATTAATACGACGTCATAAGCGTTGCTTCGGTGCAATCTACTACTTTTTGTTTTCCCCAGCTGACCTGATTATCTTATCCCCAATAATTTTCAAGTATCAAAAACCAACTTTAAAAGTGAACACATGCTCCATCTTACATAGTTGGTTCAAGTTCCCCGTTCTCTCTCCCAGAATCTCTTCCATAAATCAGCGTTTTTCTCCCCGTGCTCATTATCTGGCTGCTCGCACGCGTGTGTGCCGTATCTATAATTGATAACGGTAATTATGCGGGCGCTGGCAGCGGCTTTGGCGCGCCGCTTGTTCCAGGCTTTGTCGCCCCCGCTAACTCCGGAGGCGTGGGGCGGGGGTGGCGCGCCTCTCCTATTTCTGTTTACCGGAGACTCAAGGATAAGAGATGTGTGGAGAGAGAACGGTTTGTCAACTTGTTTGTTGGAATAAATAAGGAATTATTTAAATACATTACCATGTACATACAGGGAATTTATTTTAACATGCAACATATGGTCAATTACTTCCATGGTTACTCACTATTGTCAAAAAATGACAGCAATGTAATATTTGTCCATTTTAAAATGCAACATACGAAATTTGTAGTTTTGTAATATCAAAACTAATTTCCAATAAATTAGCCCACATACAATTAACAAAATATCAAAACATGAATGTTGCACGTCTTAACAAACTTTAGCTTACAAAAATTCATAACTTTCATGTAATATATGTTTAAAAAATACCCCCATTCACACTGAGACAATATTCTAGTCGATCGTAATAAGAATTGACACCATTTGTGATGTGTTCTGGACGTATCTCCTGTACTGCAATACTATTTACCGTGAGTATTTTTTAACGTGAAACATTGGGTTTGTCATATCCATGGTTACGATTCGACATTTGATTGACAGCAATGTATTTGCGTGTCCCATTTAAAATGAAACATAGGGAACGAATTTGACATTTGATAAGACGTCAGTAGAGGTTAATTTTGTTTAAATAATTATACCTGCTTTCTAAATTAAATTTAGTGTACCTTGTGTTCGAGTGATTTTCTAATTTGGCCAAATTTCTTACAATATTTAAAAATAATACTCTGTTAAATTCATTCCCTATGTTTTCAATGAGACAGGCAAATATATTACTGTCAATCAAATGTCAAGTCGTAGTCGTAAGGAAAATTCAGCGGTTATCTGTCATATTGACAAGACGTCATTAGAGGTTAATTTTGTTTAAATAATTATACCTACCTGTTTTCTAAAAATTAAATTTAGTTGCAAAAAAATTATTGTGTGCCCGAAATATGTTTAGTGCTCTCGAGTGGTTTTCTGACTTAGCTAAATTTCTTACATAATATAATACATCTGTCAAATTCGTTCCCTATGTTTCATTTTAAATGGGACACGCAAATACATTGCTGTCAATCAAATGTCGAATCGTAACCATGGACATGACAAACCCAATGTTTCACGTTAAAAAATACTCACGGTATAATGTTGCATTTTAAAATGGACAAATATTACATTGCTGTCATTTTTTGACAATAGTGAGTAACCATGGAATTGATGAACCATAATGTTGCATTTTAAAATAAATTCTCCGTATGTACGATGAGGTATATTGCATTATTTTTGCAACTTTCTTAACAGCCTCCCTTACACTTCTTGATGCAGTGATCAAAAATAACTGATTCAGCTGGCAATATAATTCTGGGGATCTTTTTATTCTACATTTGAAGGTTAAGCTGAAATACTATTTGACATGTTATTTTGATAATAAATACGAAAAGGTTATGTCAGAGCAGGGTCCTGACAGCTCTACACTGATGCCAAATTTTTTAAGTGTCTACCTGTACAAATATCTGTAATCTGTCAATGTCATTTTATATTCTAACATTTTCGTTAGTACTTGCGTGCGCTTTTTATTCCCAATCCTATAAATTGCATTATATTTAGAATTTTGAAAAAAAAAATCTGTTGTGGCCAGCATAAAACCTTCCGTCAATTCGATGTATTTTGTATATATCCCATACCAAAAGTTCCTTGAAAAAGATTCTGTATATCCTATAAAATTGTAACACGAACACACTATTTTTTTCAAATTCTATACCGAAAGTTCCTTTCCCTATTTTATTAGGGGTCGCTGTTTCTTACTCTTCTTTTTTAATCATTCCTGTGCGACGCATCTTCTTCACACAATTCTTCCTTACTCAAATCTTCTGCTACACAGTCCTTCCATCTTCTTCTCTTTGGAGGGACATTCTATCACATTCACACATAACTTTCTGACCCTATACTTTCAACTTTGGTTTTGCATTTGACACTGACATCTGTCAATTAAATTTGAATATATCTGTTGTTTCCATAATTTTAACAAAGCTGACTAATTTTTGAAAGTTAATCTCTCTTAATGACTCTATAACTCTATATCTATTGAATATGAACGAAACTGTATAATCAAACCGTATAGAGAATAAGATATTCTTTTATATTGATAATGACAAAATGTCGAAAAATAATATTTAACTGCGTTTTTTCAAGATAAACTGTTAAAAACTTCAAATAAGGGTACTTCCGCTGGATCAATTATAACCAAAATCTAATCAGCTCTTCATATGGATGTAAAGAAGAGGAATGCGAAAGAATTATAATTTTTAGAATTGTAGTATTGGAGTTATCGTCGGAGAAAAATGTGTCACACACGGACCCACACACACACACTCACACACACACACACACACACACACACACACACACACGGACACACACACACACACACACACACACACACACACACACACACACACACACACACACACACATACAGACATCATCTTAAAAATAGTAAATTCGTATTCTAGGGGCCCTAAAACGTGCTTATTCACTCACCAACGAATTTTTTGACCAAAGACAATACCTTCCTTACCTAAAGGTGACGGAAGGTAAAAATGAGTGAAACTCATGAATTAAATAGTCCAGTAGCGGTAGCATGCACTTTAGAATTCTATCATAGAAAGCAGGCGAATGCGATTTTACGTTTACGAATCTTGGTAGTATGCACTTTTAGAATTCTATATTCGCTTTTTGTATCAGAAATTTTTAAATTTTGTACTATTAAAATAAAAAATATTATGACTGTTGTATATAATAAATGTAAAAATAATATATAAATTGGCTTTGAATAGAATTGTGACAAAATACTGACGTTACTTTGACACTTTCGCCTGGAGTCGTACGCTTGAAGGCGAATATTTTGAGACACGCATGCTACCAAATTTTCGCTTCGTGGCGAAAAGCGAAAACAAATGCGTCATTTGATAGAATTCTAAAGTGCGTGCTGTCACTACTGTAGTGGTAGCACGCAGTTTAGAATTCTATCATAGAAAGCAGGCGAATACGATTTTACTTTCACGAATCTTGGTAGCACGCAGTTTAGAATTCTATATTCGCTTTTTGATAAATAAATAAATAAATAAATATATCATCACGGCATATTACCCATTTCTGGGTGTGCCAGTATCTACAATGTAGACATCGGTAATGATGACGATATATTTTACCGTGTGGGCGCTTTTTGATAAGAAAATTACTAGATTTTATGCTATTAAAATAAAAAATATTATGACAGTTGTATATAATAAATGTATAAATTATATATAAATTAGCTTTGAATAAAACTGTGGCAAAATATTGACGTTACTTTGACACTTTCGCCTCAAGTCGATCGTTTGCAGGCGAATATTTTGAGACACGCATGCTATCTAATTTTCGCTTCAATGCGAAAAGCGAAAACAAATACCTCTTTTGATAGAATTCTAAAGTGCGTGCTACCACCACTGGTTCTTATAAAAAACTTTTAGGAAAATATGATTTAAATGGGCAGGCAAAAACAATTATTGCCACTGTACACAATTTTTTCAAAAATTTGGTGTTACATCATGAAAAAAATTATAATTTATTAAATAACAAGAAAATAAAATAATTATCCCTACGGGGAATCGAACCCCAACCAAAAATTTTAGACACAATTGTTATAACCACTGCACCACCGAGACACTTACAAACCTTTTGATATTGCATAATAAAAAATCTGTTGTGGCCAGCACAAGACCTCTCGCCATTTCCATATTAGGCTATATAAGTATTGTATTGCACTTCACTTTCGAACCGTCTTTTTATAACAAAAAATTGCAGAACTTTGCTCAAATATTGTTTTTTTTTTTATTATATTTAACATGTCTTCTGCACACATATAATTCTAATTATATCTATTTTCCATTGTATGAGGAAGTTTCAAAATGTCATAGATTCTTCCAATTCGTTAACCAGATTGGCGGTATTTCTGATGGATATATGCATTTTACCACAATTTTACCTATAATTTCAAATATTTAATTAATAAAACAATAAGAAAAGTTAAATATACTTCCCAGATAAAGCTTTTAGAATGTCACTAAAACTGTTAATATTTGACAATGACATGTGTCATGTTATAAACATTGGAATTTGTCAACTGGTTTGCTTAGTGCCTTGTCCTCTGCGATTAGTTTACTCTATAAATTATAGTGTCTTTATCTCTAAATCTATACAAGATATAATAAAATTTTTAAGTGTATTAGATGGAGAATTTTATGTTCTTCAATATTTAATAAAAAAAAAACTCCCAAAAATTATATTTAGAAGAATTTTTCTAAGAAACTACTACTTCCGGTTTTTTAATTGTTACCAAAACCTTTTCAGCTCATCCCAGAAATGTCAGATTGAGGAAACTGCAGTTAAATATTTTTTAAGTCTGATAGTTTTTGAGGAATCGTCCCTCCAACATCCATTATTCACACACACACACACACACACACACACACACACACACACACACACACACACGCGCACACACACATCATTTTAAAAATGTTATAATCGTATTCTAGGGACCTTAAATCGTGCTTATTCAATAAAATCTGGATATGCGAATTTTAGCATGAATCCAATACCTCTCTTAGCGAGAGGTAAAAAGTGAAACAATTATTTATGTGACAACTTTTACAATTTATTGTAATTTTTGCAATATTATTAAAGTAATTAATATTAAATAATGTACAAAATGTAATGTACTATTAACATGTTCAATAGCATGGCTTGATTTATTGCCAGACCTTTGTATTTACCAAAAACTGCTTCCCATGTTAAACGCCTATGTTTACTCATAAAATAAACGCTTCAATACATTGCTGTCAAACATTCATATCGTAATTATGGCAATGATATACCCTATGTTAACTGATAAAATAAACTCTCGGTATAGTCTTCTTATTAATATGGAGCAAGGTTATTAATTTATTAAACTTTTGTCATATTTCATTACCAGAGGTGTTATAATGAAATATACAATATTAATTAATTATTCAAATTTGTCATTGTCGTTTCTAATATTTCGCTAGCGTCGTTTGTTGTGGTAAATTTTTCATATTGTTAATTTAAAACGTTATTCGTCGACTCGAGACAAAGTTCCCTAAATAAAATACATGAAGTTAAGTGAAGTAAAGCTCAGTGAAGAAGAAAATTTCGTAAATACTTGTTTTTAATAAGCAAATGGTCTAAAATTAGTCAGTATAGATGTTAAAAGGCGCTCATATCTCAAAGCAAACAAGTTGGGTGAGAATATTCCCTTACATAACTTTGTAAGGTTTGTGTATGATCACAGTCTAACGTAGCTCTCTGTGTTAGTCTTTTGTGAAGCCGGGAGAGTTTTGGGCTTTGCGAGCTCACTTGCCCGCCCGTCTAATGTATTCACTACAGCGTTTCAAGATTACTGGCTAAGATCAGGGATATCTTCGGTTGTATGTCGGGGATTAGTTTAAGAGCAACGGCCTGTGATGTCTATTCACACACACTTACACGACAACACGTCTATGTATATTATATCAACATCATCTATCAGCTACTTTGCTTTAACACACAACATACAGGAACTGGATGTACCTAGCGTATACACAGCAAAGAAGTAGAAGAAACAGCGAATCTCAACATCGTATTAAATAAAATTTTTGTTACCTATCGTAGAATTTCAAGTTACGCTAGGACTTTGAACTGAGTATTAGTTAATTGGAAAAATACTACCTTTTTTTTACCTTCCGTCACCTTTAGGTAAGGTTGGTATTGTCTTTGGTTAAAAAATTCGGTGGTGAGTTTTTAATGAATAAGCACGATTTAGAGTCCCTACAATACGAATTTACTATTTTTAAGATGATGTCTGTATGTATGTATGTGTGTGTGTGTCCGTGTGTGTGTGTGTGTGTGTGTGTGTGTGTGTGTGTGTGTGTGTATGTGTGTCCGTGTGTGACAAATTTTTCTCCGACGATAACTCCAATACTATAATTCTAAAAATTATAATTCTTTCGTATTCCTCTTCTGTACATCCATATGAAGAGTTGATTAGATTTTGGTTATAATTGATCCACCGGAAGTACCCTTATTTGAAGTTTTTAACAGTTTTTCTTAAATTATTATTAAATATTATTTTTTGACATTTTTTGTTATTATATTTATTAAAGAAAATACTCTTCTCTATATGGTTTGATTATTCATTTTCCTTCATATTCAATAGATGTAGAGTTAAAGCATTATAAAGAAATTAATTTTCAAAAATTAGTCATCTTTGCTATTTATCATGGAAACAGCTGACATAATTATTCAAAAAAATTTAATTGACAGATGTCAGTTGCAAGTGCAAAACCAAATATGGATAAAAGTATAGGATCTAAAATTGGTATGTCATAGTGTTGCTCGCAAGTGACACGCAGAGAAAAGCCAAAGAGAAGATGGAAGGACATTACTTAATGTAGTTTATGTTATAATTTTATTGGATTTATAGAACCTTTTCAAATGAACTTTTGGTATGGAATTTGTAAAAAAATAGTATGTTTTCGTGTTCGATTGTACATGATATTATATAGAATCTGTTCCAAGGACCTTTTAGTATGGGATTTGTACAAAATACATGGAATTGACGGAAGGTCTTGTGCTGGCCACAACAGATTTTTTAGTTTATGTTCAGTTTTTTTTTTCTGAAAGATATTTTAATAAGGAGTATTAGTTATTTGGTTAATACCCACCCACTCCGACCAAATGGAATACGGGTCGGAGCCGATTCTTCACCCATAAGACCCGTAAGACCCATAAGAACCACAGACCCATATTACCCGTAAGAACCACAGACCCGTATTACCCGTAAGAACCGTATTTCCCTTAAGACTTGACGTTATATATACATATGTACATATGAAGCACCGAAAACATACAGTCATAAAAGAAAATCTCCGTACGACAGTAGTTTTAATGTATTTTAGGAAAAATAGCGGTCCAAAACCCAATGGGTGGAATTCAGTGGGTTGTATTAAGGTCTGTATTAAATCTTGTATTAAGTATATGGCAACATTGTAATATTTTCCACATGTATCAATGAGATTCAATTGTGATTTAGATATTTTACCACATGGAAAAGTAATACAGATATCCTTTAGTCAAATGAAGAAGTATTATTGTAAATGGAAGGTGTAAAAGGAAACTCATTATTGCAAAATTAGGTTAGAAATATGTCAAATTTTATGTGTCAAATATTTCATACCTGAATGTTAATGAATTTTAAAATATCTCAACCCCCGTTTTGATCAGTTTTGACATTTGTGTTTTTTTTCTTACTATTGTTAATAATATTTTTTTCTTTATTTGATCCTTTGGTCTCTCACTTTTTTCTGACAGGTATTACAAAGTTGCCAAAATATTTTTGACAAAGGACTGTTTTAGCTTAAAACACGCTAATACAACCCACTGAATCTCACCCAATATATTTAATTTCCTTTTAATTCAAAATAAAGCGCAGTATATTACGTTATTATAAATATAAAATAAAAAATAATTTACTTAATTTATTTATAATATGGGGTAAAGTATTCATAATTTCATGACAAAAAGGTCTCCGTACGATAACCAAAACATTTAAATAATAAACAATTTATTTATGTTTCATAAAGAAATATAATATTTGGAGGGTTTTCCTTTGTTTTTTCAACCAGTAACTAAGCGATGGCATTATTTTCTGCCATTTTACTTGTAATTAATTTTAAATTCTTTTTTGCTTTATATTCATATTTATTTTAAGAATTTTCCGTACTTTCTCAATCTGGTTAAAGTCCGGAGACTGTGAGGGATGATTAAGCATATTTTTAATTTTATACTGTACGCATTCTCTTATAGACGCGAATTATTTGTCGAATTTTTCTGATGCATGAAATTAAAATTGTCTGTTAAGGCCCTATTTTTCGACACTTTGTTTTAAATTTGCTTTTAAAATATCGAAGTTACCTTTGATATCCATTGTTGCAATAATTACTAATTTTCGTACTCCCACTGAATAAATATAGCCCTTAAACATAATGCTGTCACCGCCGTATTTTATTATTCACTTAAATTCTTATTTCAATCACATTAAATTTATAGCTTGCGGACACTCACGTGACGAAGCGAATTAGCCAATCAGAAGCTGGGGAGAAACTGTCACATCGAAGGTCAGAGAGCTGGGCAGCTTTCCAAATTCAAGCGTACCGTAATTTAAGAGTGTAGTGTGTTTTGGAAGAATGAGTTTTGTTGGAGTAAAAAATTGAAATTAAATTTTAAAAATTAACAAAACTACTTATAATTACAACATTAATGTCAAGCCCCTTCTGAGAATAAGGTTATTAGTTTTGGAACGATTTTGAGTAATTTCGTATTCTATAGTAGGGATTTGGAACGCAACCCTGAAGTTTGTTTTGGTAGCGTGTTCAGAGGTTATGCGTTTTGTTTTCATAGTTTGGCAGTTTTCATATTGAAGTTTTTAGTGCGTATTGAGTTATTTTATATTTTTTTGCCAAACTATGAAAACAAAACGCATAATACGCTATAAACCAAAACAAACTTCAGCTTCCCTTCCTTCAATCTGACAGTTTCTCCTCAGCTTCTGATTGGCTAATTCGCTTCGTCACACGAGTGTCCGCAAGCTATTGATAAATTTTGAATTTTATTTTATTTTCATTTAAATAATTCGTGACAACTAACCCCGAAATCTGGGACAACCAACTCGGAGTAAGGGTAGATTGTCACAAAAATTTGCCAAGGCAAAAAACATAATAACCCCTTAAAACTATTATCTCAAAACTGTGGGAAAACATAAGGGTACACACTAAAGGTTAGACTAATGATAAAAAATCCTCTGTTAAAAAATTGAAAACCAAAAATTGTGACAACATTTCCCGGTTTCCTCCACCGACTTATGGATATCATATATACCTCCATTTTTTTATCGCCCCGGGGCAACTACTACTACAAATCTAAACCTAACAGTATCTACGATTATTTATCATATTTTGAATTAAGGATTGAAAGAATAAAATAAAACTGCAAGAAAAACTAATTTAAAATGAAAGCACTAACCATTACCCCCCACAAAAAAATTAAGACGCAGATGTTTGCAGATTATCTCCGTATTTCTAGCAGTAAAACCTTTCATACTTCAAATGAGTGAAGCAGTGAAGGTAAGCATTGAAGTTAGTGGATAGTTTCTTAGGAAACTCCTGAAATCCTGGCGAATCTCAATCTCAGCGCCGTGTTTAAATATGCAAAAGTAGCATTTTTAATCTTTTTTCCGCGCAAACCAAATTGACCAAGACCGTTTGATCATGCTAATACGGCTTCTCTAAGAAATCTGATTTCTTGGAAAAAACCTCTTAGATGCGAGTGGAATGCTTTTACATAAATTCTTTATAAGGAGTACATTAAGGATATTATGAGTTTGCTTCTATATTACGAATAAATTTTGAATTTTAAATGGCCTTAATAGTTCTAATTAAAACTGTATTAAATTGGTACTACGTTTTGCGAATTTCTAATTATAAATATTTCAAGTAAATTTGTAATAACTCTTCAGACAGATAAACCCGAATAACGCCTACGATGTTTTTCTGCCTCCGTACCTACGTCATTTAATAAATAAATAAGATTTTATATACAGGGTGATTCTGCACAAGTGTGCCAAAATAGAACCATATATTAAACAAATAAATAAATATATCATCACGGCATATTACCCATTTCTGGGTGTGCCAGTCTGCTTTATCGCAGATATCGGTAATGATGATGACATATTTGTACCGTGCGGGCGCTTACCAGGCGTCACCTCACGGGTACTCATTGCTGGCGTGGAGAGTGCACCACAGGGGTCACTTTAGTGCCTTTTAAAATTCGAAATATTTGCCGTCGGACGGGATCGAACCCGGTACCCCCAGGTTCGCGACCAGACACTCGGGCACAAGGCCACGGGACCCCAGAACCATATACAGGTGTTCCGCGACTCGACCGACAAACTTATACCATCTATTCCGGGGGTCATTACGATCAAAAAAATGTTATATGACCTATAGGTGAATTCATCTTTGTTTCGAAGATATCGAAGGAATTTGAAAAAAAATAATAAAAGAAAATTTATTTATTCATCAATTAATTAACACAAAATTACAGCAACCGTTCAAAATGAGAACCTCCATTTTCTAAACATTCTGGTATCCTTCGAGTCATAGAATGTTGCCAGTTAATTACTGCTAATTCATTGTTTAGAGAAATAGTAGCTGGTTTACCATTATTATACACACGAGATTTGAGGCAACCCCACAGAAAAAAAATGTATAGACAACAAGACAGGTGACCGAGCTGGGCAATGTATAGGACCCATCTCATCCTATCCACCTTCCCGGAATTTTTTTATTAAGAAACACCGTCACTAGTCTCCCAAAATGTGGTGGTGCCCCATCTTGCTGGAACCACATGCCACGACGAGCTTCCAAATCCGCATATTCTGCATTAGTAAAATGCGTAATAATAGCTTAAATTTATAAGACAGCACAAAAATCATTCATTTGTCAAACATACGTTAATTCGTCAAGGCTAACTCAATTATATATTTTTTTTTTTTTAATTCATTCGATATCTCCGAAACTAAGAGGAATTCACCTATAGATCATATAACATTTTTTCATCGTAATGACCCCCAGAATATATGGTATAAGTTTGTCGGTCGAGTCGCGGAACACCCTATATTGAAATATGGTATTATCTTTGGTCAAAAAATTCGGTGGGGAGCTTTAATGAATAAGCACGTTTTGGGATCCCTAGAATACGGTTTTACTAGTTTTACGATGATGTGTGTGTGTGTGTGTGTGTTGTGTGTATATATAACTCTAACATTACAATTCTAAAAATTATAATTCTTTCACATTTCACTTCTTTACATCCATAAAGAGCTGATTAGATTTTTGATTATAATTGAACAATCTGGTGTACAAGCCACAGCGTGGGTGCCGTCCCATAGTAATGGTATGTTTGTTTGGGTAATGTAGATCACCTATTTGACGTTTCAATAATAGTTTGGAGGTTAGTATTTTAGTTTATCTTTTTGGTATCGATATTTTAAATTACAAGTAACTACCTATGTGTTTTATTTATAAAGTAATTAATGTATTTGAGAGACCAGAGAGAGAGAAAAATGTCAAATTCAAATTAAAACTTTCTCGCACGCTATGCCATCTATTGATAACATTATTAAACATGCTTCCCCTCCCCAGTTCAATATAAAGACGTCACAGAAAATTTTCTTTCTTAATTTAGTAAAAAAACAAATAATTATTTTAAAATAAAATTTATATTTTTATATATGTTTTCAATATAACATTACGTATATAGTGACAGAAATCGGATTTTCAGTACCACGCAAGTAGCCCATTAAATCAATTACTTAATACAATGAATCAAATGATGCATATGACGCAAGTAGCCCATTGACTAATGTGCTGGCCACAACAGACTTTCTGTATAGCCAAATCTAATAAGAGAATAACTCTGTCATATCAATAGGTAAAAATGTGTGGTCGATATGATCTCGTATGACAGTGACAGTTGACAGTGTGAAAATGTCTCATCTTCCGTTCTCGTTTCGTAGCTAGGGCACGAGTAACGGGTAACCTACTTAGGTAGCTGAGAACCCGCGAAGAATCGCGATTGCTCTGCTCGGGACAATACTGATGCAGTCACCTAGACGTTGCAGAACTACCAGTGGCGCAGAAGTGAAGATAAAAGACACTATATTATATAAAATATTTTATGCCCATATGCACCAACAAGGCTTAAATTTTAGGCTAGGCTTAGGCTTACACAAAAAAATGCAAATCGAAATTTGGACAGCAATGTATTATATTTCATTTGACATTTCATTTCGATGCAATATTGTCAATTTAAGCTGAGCTTAATATTTGTTTCGTTGGTGCAACCGGCCATTAATGTTATACATCGCAGAGGCTAGGGCACTAAGGAAACCAGTTGACAAATTCAAATGTTTATAACGTAGTAATGTTTATAACATAGTTTGGAAATGACAAATGTCAGTGTCAAAAATCAACAGTTTTAGTAAATAAATAAATATATCATCACGGCATATTACCCATTTCTGAGTGTGCCACAATCTGCTTTATCGCAGATATCGCTATTGATGATGACATATTTGTACCGTGCGGGCGCTTACCAGACGTCACCTCACGGGCACTCATTGCTGGCGTGGAGAGTGCACCACAGGGGTCACTTTTATGCCATTTAAAATTCGAAATATTTGGCGTCGGTCGGGATCGAACCGGGTTCTCCCAGGTTCGCGACCAGACACTCTGGCACGCCACAGTTTTAGTGACATTCTGAAAGCTTTTTCTGGGAAGTACATTTAATCTTTCTTATTGTTTTATTAATTAAATATTTCAAATTGTAGGTAAAATGCATATATCCATCAGAAATACCGCCAATCTTGTTAATGAATTGGAAAAATCTCTGACATTTAAGAACTTCCTCATACAATGAAAAATAGATATAATTAGAATTATATGTGTGCAGAAGATATGTTAAATACAATAAAAAACAATATTTTGGTAAAGTTCTGTAATTGTTTTGTTATAAAACGACTGTTTGATAGCGAAGTACAATACAATACTTATATAACATAAAATGGAAATGGTGAGAGGTATTGTGCTGTCCGCAACAGATTTTTTTTTAATCAAGGGATCATAAACAACAGATTTACAGTTTTGTTTATTAAATATCTAAATTTTAAATTTATTTAGGTATAAAATATTTTTATAATTTTCCTATATTATATTTACTTTTCTTTAGATAAGGAAGGTAATATTGTCTTTGGGTCAAAAAAATCGTTGGGGAGTTTAGAATAAATAAGCACATTTTAGGGTCCCGATTTTACTAGTTTTACGATATCTGTATGTATAAATATATATACATGTGTGTGTGTGTGTGTGTGTGTGTGTGTGTGTGTGTGTGTGTGTGTGTGTGTGTATGTATGTGTGTGTGTGTCTGTGCATGTGTGTGTGAGAGACAAAAATTTCTCCGACGATATCTCCAATATAAACTAAAATTCTTTCGTATACTTCTTCTTTACATCCATATGAAGAGCTGATTAGATTTTGGGTATAATTGGTTAACTTTCATAAATCAGGCAGCTTTGCTATAATCATGGAAATAGCATATATATATAAAATTGTTAAGTGCAATTTATATAGTGTATGTTTGTGTTATAATATTATTGAATTTATATAATCTTTTCCAAGGAACTTTCGATCTGGAATTTGTCGAAAGTATATGTTCGTGGTACAATTTTACTGGATATATAGAATCTTTTGGTATGAGATTTGTACAGAATACATAGAATTGACTGAAGGTAATGTGCTGGCCACATCAGATTTTGTTATTTTGATACGGATAGAAATTATACTGTTTCCAATAAAGGAGTGTTTTTAAGTATAGTGAATATGATTAGTATATTAGAACATAAAGCCAGGGCGGTTTTAAATAAAGATAAAGACGAAGCATGAGGCAAAGTTACAAATGAATACAACAGAATCCTTACATAGCTATAAATGTCAAAATTAGGATTGAAAGATGTGATCAGTAGTGGTAGCACGCACTTTAAAATTCTATCATAGAAAGCAGGCGAATACGATTTTACTTTTACGAATCTTGGTAGCATGCACTTTAGAATTCTTTATTTTTTTTTTTGTTCGGAAATTATTGGACTTTATACTATTAAAATAAAAAATATTATGACAGTTGTATATAATAAAAGTATAAATTATATATAAATTGGCTTTGAATAGAATTGTGGCAAAATAATAACGTTACTTTGACACTTTCGCCTAAAGTCGAACGCTTGCAGGCGACACGCATGCTACCAAATTTTCGCTTCGATGCGAAAAGCGAAAACAAATGCCTCTTTTGATAGAATTCTAAAGTGCGTGCTACCACCACAGAAATTGATTCATGGAATATGATGATTCAGTTGAACATTGATTTTGATTAGTAGATTAGATTGATTTTTCATGGTGAGTTGAATTGATTCAGAATCAGCGTCGATTTGTGGATTAACGAATGGTGAATTCATAGCTTTCATTATCTTGAACACCCACCTTCATCTTGACCTGTCACCAAGTGACTTTCACCTTTTTGATCCGTTGAAAGAAGAGACCAAAAAGTTTCTCCCAATACAGTTGTAACTAAGTGTACAGAATTATAAAGGATTTAAAAAAATAAAATGAAGATTAGATTATCTACAATATAAAAAATAGTGCCCCATCATCCCACCGTTGTCCTCCGCCCATGGCTCATAAGACCCCATCTCGCGGCATCGTATCGGTCTCGGCTGGCCTCAGACGCCCCCTCCCCCCCTATCGCATGCGCCGCCCGCCGCTACGCGACCACCCCCAGCGACAATAAATCAAGACTCGGGATTTAATTAAATCTCGCATTGAAGTTGCAGACGCCGCCGCTGTGGCGCTGTACACGCGTGCCACCACCGCCGCCACCGCCAGGAATGCCGAGACGCTGCGTGTGAGTTATGGCGGGAAACAGCGTTACGTTTGTATGGGGTGAAATAGGGATAAGTGAAAATGGAATGGGGACGATTGTTTATTTATTGGAATCATGAAATTATTATTTCTAATGAATGTTGGACATGTTTAAAATGCGTATAAGGACAGTGATGATGAGGTCTTGCAATATACAATGAGACAATGAGTAATGTGAAGATTACAATGTATAATAATCTGCAATAATTTCTTTTCTAATATGACTGTGGCAATGGGGTCGTCCACTCTTATTTTTTTATTATCTTAAATGAAAGTTCGTTTAATTTTGAAGCAGTTCGTTGTATTAAAAAATCGTAAATGTCTTTAGTTTAACAGAATTTGACTCTTAATATCAATATGAGGTAACGGCGACACTCCTATCTTTCTCGCTCCGCACCAAACCATATAGTAGGCTGCGAGAGAAAGATAGTAATAGTTTGACGTCACAGTGACACTGACAACAAATTTCAAATATCTCATAAAGTAATATTAAAAAAATGTTTTTTTTTATCTTAATCGTTATTTATTGAGTAGTACTTTAAGTACAAAGTGTCCATTTTATTATTTTTTGTTATGGTGGAGGACTCAATTATAAAAGAATTTTAAGATGAACCAATAACAATTATTTATTTGAATGAATAAAGAATTATTTAAAAATCAAAGTAGTTTGAAAACAACAAACCTTTGGAGAGGCGGATAATGAATGAGACACTTTTTATTAATGGCGACTGTTTTGGCGTAAACCAAAAGCATGTCAGTGAATTCTTGATTACTAAATAACAAGCATTTTTAAATAAATATAGAATGAGTACTGAATTAAGTACAGGAGCAATGCACATATTGAGCCTTTCAAAGAAGTTTTCGGCCACTCTTCCCAATATATCTTGCGAAATTCCAGCGATGACGACCTCAATCGCCTCCTTCAGAGCTTCAAGCTACCGCTTTAACATATCCCCACAGAAAAAAGTCACACGGGCTCAAATCGGAGGAGCGAGGGGGCCATGGAACATCCTCCCGGTGAGAGATCAGGCGACCAAGATAGTGCTCTTGCAGAATAACTAAGTAATGGTATTTTTTCATGAAAAACCATTATGAGCTTCAAGTACCTAAAGTGCCATTTTCGGTTATCAGATTTATGGTCGAAATACAAGGTTTTAGAATTTTCTGAATGATGGTATTTGAATTAGAGTGTTGACAAATCCATACACATACACACACAGACATCATCGTGAAAATGATAAATTGGATTCTAGGGACCTTAAAACGTAGTCATATACCAAAATCTCAACATGCGATTTTTAGCTCGATCCCTATATCTCTCTTACCAAGGGTAGCAGGAGGTAAAAAAATTATATACTTTTCCCTGTCGTGTATAATATACTACTCTTTAGTGAAAATGTATGTCAATAATAAGTCTGTTAATAAACAGTTCAAATGTCAGACGTCAATACGGTATATTAAAATATAGGTTTTTAATAAGCAAAACTTTTTAAGAAGCAAAATCTCTTCACCGTAATATACTTATTTGTAAACTTTTCCAAAGTATTCTCATTAAAAGAGCATAGATTCATCATAAATCTCTAGAACTTTTCTCAGAAAATAACTCAGAAAAATATATTTTCAGACCAGGTAGGCCGAGTTTCTTTTTTCACCGATGACTAGTGCGCATTAATGCGCATGAATCGTAAATTCATCACATCGTTTCTTTATTCACTGCTGAATGGCAGATGAAATCGGGGGTCTACCGAAATGTTTTTAGGTTATATTTTTGACATTTACGTTTGTTTCATGGTTGCAGGTGTAAGATTATGGAAAGAAAAATGCATGATTCAAATAAAAAAATCTGTTGTGGCCAGCACAAGACCTCTCGCCATTTCCATATTAGGCAATATAAGTATTGTACTGCACTTCGCTTTCGAACCGTCTTTTTATAACAAAATATTACAGAACTTTAGCCAAATATAGTTTTTTATTGTATTTAACATGTCTTCTGCACACATATAATTCTAATTATATATATTTTTCATTGTATGAGGAAGTTTGTAAATGTCAGAGATTGTTCCAATTCATTAACCAGATTGGCGGTATTTCTGATGGATATATGCATTTTACCAAAATTTTACCTATAATTTCAAATATTTAATTAATAAAACAATAAGAAAAATTAAATATACTTCCCAGAATGTCACTAAAACTGTTGATATTTGACAATGACATGTGCCATGTTATAAACATTCGAATTTGTCAACTGGTTTCCTTAGTGCCTTAGCCTCTGCGATTAGTGTACTCTATAAATTATAGTGTCTTTATCTCTAAATCTGTGCAAGATATAATAAAAATTTTAAGTGTATTAGATGGAGAATTTTATGTATATTTAATAAAAAGAACTCCCAAAAAATTATATTTAGAAGAATTTTTCTAAGAAACTACTACTTCCGGTTGTTCAATTGTTACCAAAACCTTTTCAGCTCTTCCCAGGAATGTCAGATTGAGGAAACTGCAGTTAAATATTTTTTAAGTCTTATAGTTTTTGAGGAATCGTGTCTACAATATCCAGACATACATACACACATACACACATCCACACACACACACACACACACACACACACACACACACACACACACACAGACATCATTTTAAAAATGTTATAATCGGATTCTAGGGACCTTAAATCGTGCTTCTTCAATAAAATTTGGATATGCGAATTTTAGCATGAATCCAATACCTCTCTTAGCGAGAGGTAAAAAAAAACATCTCGTTCACAACGGAAAGTAGATTGTTATAGATGCAGATAATTTTTATTGTAATTATGAATTCCTTATTACTGCTGCTATTGCTGTCATCAGATTCTTCATTGTTCAATGAAGAAACTGATGATTGCAATACAGCGACGGTCCTTTTAACCACACTTTTAACTATAAAACATTCCATATCTGTTAAGTGGTGTGGTGGTTAACTGTCAGTTGATATTTAAGGTTAGGAGATTCATCGCAATTTTCAGCAACCCGTTTCTTTATTCGGTCGCAGCGGCTATCCATCGGATCCATCAGCTATTCATCGTGACGTCATTTTCAATTGCTGATGGAATTCAGCGCATTAATGAGGTCATGCAAAAAAAAATAATTGCACCTTTTTTTTAAATCGAAGAACGATAGTCTAATTTATCGTTCAGTATGAGTAAACTATTTTTTAATTTACATTTTTTGTTGTATAAAATCGTTTTAAAGTATGATATTTTTAAAAAGTTGCAAAAACCAGCCATGTTTTGTCGTCACAACTTTCTGAACGAAGTTCAGACTCATTTCAAACAGCCATTTTATATGGACACAATTTCTAAAAGAGAAAATATATATAAACTATAAATTAAGGATTACATATCTGAATTGCTATAATATATTATAATATAACATCGTTCTATTTATTTTATATCGCAGAATATTATTTTATTCTTTATTTTGGCACGAAACAACGTCCCATCGACATGTTTACTTTCATAAATTTTAGGTTATCTTTAAATGTCACTTTGACGTTTAGATCAGTGTGAAAATCAAAATGGTCGTGCCTCTCACTTTATGACGTCATTGGACAAGGGACGAAGCGGGGGTCTAGCAGCCTCTTTAAAGAATGTCATTTTTAATTACAATTCTTTCATGATTAAAGATCGATATGAGGAAAAATAAAAAATACGGGTATATTATTTTTCATTACTCTATCGATTAAAGTTATAAAAAAAAGTCGTGCATGACCTCATTGTTGCTGAATAAAGAAACTCGCCCGTATGTCAAATATCCTCGTAGAATTAGCAGTTCACGCATGAAACAATATTTAATTCGCCTCTAAAATTCACCACTGCAAGGATCTAGATCGCAGTCTAACATTGTTATTATACAGTGGACGAAAATTATATATCGGCTTGAATACAGGTCATGAGAACCTCCCTTTCATCCATATACACTCCGAACAGTCACAGTCTAAGTCCATATCTCCGAGAACGGCAAGGACATCCACTGAGGAGGTGAACACTGGATGTTAGACTGTGAGTTCATCCGATGTTTGTAGAACGAAGCATTGATGTAGCATCACAGTCTAACCCATCAATATTTCAAGGCGTGATAACTGGAGAAAAGCTAGGGTACCCGCGGAGGAGTATTGCAAAGAGGGGAATATTGGAAGCCAATCTATCAAGCAAGCTATGCTTTAATTAAATATCAGAGAATATACACGCCATGTCACTATTAGATTACTTTCCTGGCGGTGAAAGACGGGGCCTATGGATTGTGTACACGCCGGCGGCTACACACTGATTTTTAATGAAGCGCCGAATTTATATTTCTCAGTCTGTGTTTACAGTTTACATTGCTCAAATCCAGGGGCGGATTGGGTCGCTGGGTGTTCGGGAAATTTCCCGGTGGGCCGGCAGTACTGAGGCCGGTCAATATTACCAGAAATTTTTCTGATGATAAATCAAACACCTCCTTTGTTCCAACATCGGGTGTACCTCAGGGTTCAAATTTAGGTCCTATACTCTTTTTAATATTTATTAATGATGTCACGGATGTTATACGTTGCGATAAACTTCTCTTTGCCGATGGCCTAAAAATATTTTATCCCATTTACTCTATGCATGACTGTGATCTTCTCCAAGAAGACTTGGTACGTCTTTATCAATGGTGTTCAATTAATAAATTATATCTTAATTTAAATAAATGTACGACAATATCTTTTACACGAAAATTGACTCCTTTTAATTATAGTTATAGTATCAATAATGTTATCATATCACGTTCAGCAACTGTACAAGATCTTGGGATAAAGTTTGTAATTAGAAACAGTAAATCGTTGCAAAATCTTTCAGCTATTAAAAGCCTATATTATTCATTTGTTCGGGCTAAACTTGAATACTGCCATATTATCTGGAACCCTATATATGAAGTCCATCAAGATTTACTCGAGTCTGTTCAAAAGAAATTCGTAAAATATCTTTATTACAAAGTTCATAACAGGTTACCCAGTATATTCAATAACGTATCAACAGTTGTTGGTTATGTTTAATTTTAGGAGTCTTTTTGAACGTCGTGAAAATGCTCTTGTACTACACTTGTCAAAAATAATTAATTATTGTGTTGATGATCCTCGCTCTCTCTCTTCCCTTCATTTTCATACTCCCATTGTCCGTACCAGAAGTAACCTTACATTTTACTTGCCCTTAGCTCGAACTAACTGTTTAATGTTGTCACCTATTCACAGAATGTGCCACGTTTATAATTCTAAATTTTCTGCTGTCGATATTTTCTCTTTTGACTTTACAAAATTTTTCAAAATTATATGCAAAATGTAATATGTAATATCTTTGTGAAATATGTACTACTTTCCTACCCTTAATTTGGGCTTAGCCTGTTGGGTAGTCGTATTAATAATAAATAATAATAAATAAATAAATAAATAGAAAGAATATGGTATTCGCTAGTGAAATAGAGCAATATGACGTCTAGCGGCGAAAATATGAACTAGTGCATGGTAGTAAGTCCTAGCCGAGGTAGCGGCGAACGCATCGTTCCTGTCACTTATTTAACAAATAAATCACGAGTGAAGTGAAATTTGTAGGCTATACTTCATTTTACGTAAGAAAATAGTAGATTACTCTTAAGAGCCGACCGTTTTTATTTGCATTGAATAAATAATTTAAATTTGTGAAACCAAGCTTTGTCAATAATAAATATATTTATCTGTAAAAATGTCAAAATCTAAAATTGCAACAAAATATGGTTAAACATCACTTAATTCTGTAGATTTTATTTGACAACTGGCAGGCGATATTTGTTTCGTTTCTGTGAAATAGGTTTATATTCTGACCAATCAAAGGGTAGAATTTATATATCCCTAACTAAACCAACGCTATTCTTACGTGAAATGAAGTATAATAACAAAATCTAAAACTTCAACACGTTTTAGTTGCGTTTAACCTATGTACGTCATTAGCACGCAGAAATCCAGAAACAATTAATATCCATAATTTCCCGAAAACAAGAACCTAAATTCTATAGAAAATTTTATTAGATAAATTTGCCAATTTGAAATAGTTAGTAGACGAAAGTTATGCATTCATCTTTTAAAAATGGGAAAGGAACCGAGTAAAAATATGCGTGCTCCTTGCATTTTGTAAAGCAAGATTATATTTTACCGGGTATAACTACAAGATAATAATTACTTAGTGTCTTTATTAAAATACTTCGTAATGAAATTTAAACTTGTAGACCTGTCTGCACAAAGATGACAATAAAATAATAATACTTATCTCTCCATTAATCTACCAAAGACTGTAATAATGCAGTACTATGTAAATTCAAGAAAACAAAGACTCGAATCATGTAAATTCAAAATTCGAGAGAACGCTGAACATAATTTTATATGAAACGGATTATTTCGCAAAATTCAAAATGTTATTCATACTAGAAACATTATTTTTATTTAATATTAACTATAATATTAATATTACTTTGTATTTCAAACGCCGCAGTGTATAAGAATACAGTTGTGGGAAACGAAGCATCTACCTTAAATCGGCCAAATTGTTACTTCACGTGCTAAGCTCCTCCTCTTCTTCACTCGCGAATTGCAACGTTGACATAAGGGATTTTTCCTATAAATTAAGAAGATAAGAAAATCTAATTTTACACACAGACCATTATCTTCATTGCTATTTGTTTAATACCTTATCTCAATTATCTCTCTCTCTGGCCGACGTTAAATTTCTTTTATTCACAATCATTTTAGTAATATACAGATTCCTAACCTTATTCCTCATTCCTAACTTTAATGACAATCTCTTGGGTTGGAAATAACAGATTTCACTTCCACCTCTTGGGTTGGAAATGTTTATGTAGAGGTTGCCTAGCAACATTGTCACAGAATAATTCTTACAACTTTTTACCTCCCGCTACCCTTGGTAAGGGAGGTATAGGGATCCTGCTAAAAATCACATATCGAGATTTTAGTAAATGACCACGTTTTAAGGTCCCTAGAATCTAATTTTAACATTTTCACGATGATGTCTGTATGTGTGGATTAGGGATTCACCAAGCCAAGCTACTTGGCTTGAAATAAAAAAGCTTGGCTTGGCTTGAAATTTCAAGCTTTTTTAAAGGTTAGGCTTGACTTGGCTTGGGCTTGATGGAACCAAAGCTTGGCTTGGCTTGAAAACTTCAAGCTTTAAAAGTTTTAGGCTTGGTTTGATTTTCAAGCTTTATCAAGCTTTTTCAAGCCTTTTCAAGCTTTTTCAAGCTTTCAAGCTTTTTAATGCTCATGCGCAAACTCATTTTCGCATGCACATATAATGTTTTTTATTTCATTTATTTTATTTTCACGGTAATGGGTCTTGAAAACTTGCTCTAGTGTAAGTACAGGAGGGTTGTTCGGTATTAAGATTTGAATATCAATATTGGATGGAATTATATTAAATATTTCGAAGTAAACCAATTTTTTTTTTTTTTTTTTTGTTATTTTGTCGTGGTAACGATGAATAAATCACGTTTTGTTTACATAATTTTTTTGTGGTATAATTGAAATAGTTATTTAAGTATTAAGGTTAGTAGTAGTCACGGGTTGAGGAAGATTTTTTAATATCCGATATCGGTAAAAGAGCTCTTCCTGACCGCAATACTTATTACGTATTTTGCACGATCGACCTAAAAAAATTGAAAATTATTTTGATATATTAAAAATTGTTTTTTGTAATTTTAAAGTAAGCTTTGATCGTTGTTTTTTATTTGCCGCCTCCACCTCCTCTGATCGGTAAGTGATTCAAATCATTTGGAAATAAAGTCTACTGCATCGGTAAACATTTAAAAAAAATGATCGTGCAAAAAATAACTATACGAAGAGATAAACTAAAACGGTAAAATATAAAAATATAGAAATTTATGTTTTGTTCAATTATTTTATTTTTAAAGTAAAAAATCAAAAATTTAGTATCTTTTATTAAAAAAATACCCTGATATTTTTATGTTACCTTTATAATTTTTTCATTCTATATAGGTCTATTAGTTAGACTTGACTTTGGTGTATTTTAATAACTAAAATGAATAGGATCTATTTTCATGACCTCCCCAACAAACTGTAAGTTTGATAGTCATATTTACCCTTTGTTAATAAATAAAACAAAACAATACCCCAAACACTCAAGAACCGTGTTCAAAGAAATACGTAATTCTGGAATACTACTTATACAATGGGATAAAACTGACCTGCTACGTAGGTAGTATCCCTTTTAAACTTCAAATACATCTGGAAATAATAAAATCCTATAGACTGGGATTTCCTCGATATTTTGTTTGTTCGTGAGACAATAACTTGTCCTTTCTATTTTGAACATTATAAAATTTGTGCTGATTTTTTATTACAGAATCATGTAAAGTTACTTTGTATATATAATTATCCTAATTATTTCCAATTTGCAAATAGCACAAAAGTAAATAGGTATCCTAAACAATTTGAATATGTTTTCATTACCCAGAAGTAGGTAATAAGCCGTTATTATATATTTATTTAATTCATGTACATATAAACAAGGGAAACTTGAATCAAGGAAATATTTAGAAGAGAATAATCTCTTTGGCGGTTTACATTTTTATTATATTGTTATACTGCCTCAGACAAGGCCGTTTTATTAGGAGCAATATTAGGGGCTGTACTAAAAATAGCATTGAAATCTTTGTATACATACATTTCCACAAACACAAACTTAAATCCATAGCTGAAAAAAAATTCAACATGCGAAACATTTAACAAAATGAAACTATGATATTTATCATCATCATACGTAATCACTTAGTTACCTTGTGGTGTTGATTATATTATTAATTCTTATAATATTTATTCAGCTCCAAAATTATGATTCATAACACCCGTGGTTTGTTCGATATTTTATCGGTTTGAGAAAATGAAGACTTTATTTATAAAAATAATATTCAAATTATGTGCTTTAGTGCTTTAATCATCAAGGTTATTATTTTAGAGTAAAATAAATCGTGTTACAAACGATACACCAACATGAGCATTATACTTTCATTTTATTTTATTTTCATTTTATTTTGTAGACTATTGTTGAATGTCAGTATCGTCTAATCAGCCCTATTTTGTAAGAAAGTTGGTATGTCTTAGCAAAATGGCAGATAAAATATTTTGTATATGTAAACAAAGGCTTAATATCCTGTAACAGGTAAAATAATAAATATTATTTATAAAAGCTTGATGCTTGGTATTTATGATCAAGTTACATAGTTACAAAAATTAATGAATATTATTTAATTGTAAAATATAATCAGATACATTTAAAAATAATAAATAAATTTCTTAAACCTTTGTTTCTATAATTTATTCCAGTTACTTAAAGATTTAAGTATCTAATTAAGTTTTTATATAAATTACTTTTATCTTAACAATAATAAGAAATTTTAAAAATTTAAATAGTTCTATATTAAATTATCAGTATCTATTTAAAAACTTTTTCAATAACTATAAATTTATTTTGTACTTGATTGTGTGCGTGAACTAAAGTGTGTGATTAGTTGGTTCAGATTGTGAAAATAAGTGATCTGTGGGACGATGGGATAAACTTTCCCATTTACAAATTTTTGAAGCCTACTAAACTGTTCCTACCTCAGTTCTGAGAAATGCGCAAAACTGTGCTGAAGCAATGAAAAAGTACGTTACCTCCATAAAATTTCGGTTTTGCCGGCCTCGTCAATAATTCTTGTGAAAAGCTTGAAAAAGCTTGTTTTTCACCAAGCTACTTGACAGTCTGAGGCTTGGTTTGGCTTGAAAATTCAAGATTTTTTATATGTTAGGCATGGTTTTGCTTGGGCTTGATGAAACAGAAGCTTGGCTTGGCTTGAAAAATCAAGCTTTTTTGAAAGGCAGGCTTGGTTTGATTTTTCAAGCTTTTTCAAGCCAAGCCAAGCTTTCAAGCTTCAAGCCAAGCCCGTGAATCTCTAGTGTGGATGTGTATGGATTTTGTCTTCGCTCTAACACAAATACTATCATTCAGAAAATTCTGAAACCTTGTATTTCTATCCTATTCTAATATGAAAAGTAGCCATTAGATTTTGGTGTAAATCGGATAACCGGAAATGGCACCATTAAATGCCATTTTTTCGCATTTTATGTCTTATGAAAATTAAAGATTATTGAATTTTTTACAGGAATACATTAATATTTTTTCTATATATTTTACAGATAAATTTAAAAATAATTTTTTTTATTAGTCGCGAAGCCTAAGATAAACACAATTCCTTTCTTACACAGTTCATATTTCAAATGAATGTAACTGACAGTAAATGTCACTGTCAAAAAACCAATCACTTCAAATTAATAACAGTGACATTTTAATAAGAAAATAAGAAATAAAGCAATAGTTTTCTGCAATGGAACAGTATGCAGCGTTAGTAAATACGTAGGTATATATTTAAATTAATAAAAATTAAATAGCGCGAAGTTTTGTGTTGGCCACATGGCCACATCAGATTTTTACCTCACGCTAAGAGAGGTATTGGATTCATGCTATAATTCTCATATCCAGATTTTATTGAATAATAATCCGATTATAACATTTTTAAAATGATGTGTGTGTGTGTGTGTGTGTGTGTGTGTGTGTGTGTATGTGTGTATATGTGTGTGTTTGTGTGTGTGTGTGTGTGTGTGTGTGTGTGTGTTTGTATGTCTGGATGTTGTAGACAAGATTCCTCAAAAACTATAAGACTTAAAAAATATTTAACTGCAGTTTCCTTAATCTGACATTCCTGGGAAGAGCTGAAAAGGTTTTGGTAACAATTGAACAACCGGAAGTAGTAGTTTCTTAGAAAATTATTCTAAATATAATTTTTGGGAGTTTTTTTTTATTAAATATTGAAGAACGTAAAATTCTCCATCTAATACACTCAAATTTTTTATTATATCTTGTATAGATTTAGAGATAAAAACACTATAATTTATAGAGTAAACTAATCGCAGAGGCTAAGGCACTAAGGAAACCAGTTGACAAATTCCAATGTTTATAACATAGTTTGTAAATGACACATGTCATTGTCAAATATCAACAGTTTTAGTGACATTCTGATAGATTTTTCTGGGAAGTATATTTAATTTTTCTTATTGTTTTATTAATTAAATATTTGAAATTATAGGTAAAATTGTGGTAAAATGCATATATCCATCAGAAATACCGCCAATCTGGTTAATGAATTGGAACAATCTCTGACATTTAAAAACTTCCTCGTACAATGAAAAATAGATATAATTAGAATTATATGTGTGTAGAAGTCATGTTAAATACAATAAAAAACAATATTTGGGTAAAGTTCTGTAATATTCTGTTATAAAACGACGGTTCGAAAGCGAAGTGCAATACAATACTTATATAGCCTAATATGGAAATGGCGAGAGGTCTTGTGCTGGCCACAACACATTTTTTTAAATATTATTTTAATGTAACTAACATGTTCTACTTCCCTAGTAAAAATTCTTTAAATAATATGTATATCAGTAAAATGTATAAACAAGTAATAATTTTAAAATTTAATGTTTCTGAATTTATCAATTTGTCAACAATTACAACAGATAAAACTATTTTATTTCTTGATGAAGTTACAAAATATGTAACGAAATATTGAAAATTTAAATAAAATTAACTACTTTATAGAATAACAACAATATAATTCCTTAAAATCACCGCCGAGAAATTCGTTAATACATTTAACGTCCTACTGGTATGTTATTTTCTCGTAACAACCCTGCTTTCAGGGTTGTTATATACCAAATAACACCCTAGGGTTGTTATAAAATTGTTGCTATGAAATCGGTATTGTAAACAAATAAAAATATCGCGTTTCCTAGTTACAGCGTTTAAGTAAGTAGATTAATATCACAAATCACAATGACAAGACATAAATCGATAAAAATCGTTATTAAAATAATATATCGATCGGACGTTAAACGTTGAACGCACCACGGGTGTTAAACGGACAATAACCCTTCGGACAACGTACCCACCTCGGGCCAGAGGCCCTCGGAGAGTACACTGTTGATCTCAGGTGTTATTATCAACAAGTACGGCGGTACTTCCTCCTAACATTGTCGTAGATCCCTATAATAAAGTAAACTAAAACAAATTTTAATAGAACTATCAAAAATATTAATAAAATTAAAGGTTACAACTCATTGATTTATTTTGAAAATTATTGATTTAAAATGAGGATGATTGTGAATAAAATAGTATACATAATCTCGGTGAGAGTTTCATCACATCCACCTGAATGCCAAATTAAGCCAAAGCACTATTTCCCAATTAATTTCCTTTTAAAAACTTTTCTGTGGACCCCAAATATATAATAATAGTTAGAAACAATTATTTTCTTGTTCATGAATTACTTCCCCTGTTGCGGATATGATGATACCTCTGCTATATATCACCATCGCAGCGTTGGTCTGTCTTGAGGAAGATATACGAGCATTCCGGGCGCAGTCCGGTCGGATCCGCGTGCCGGGTCCGGGCGGCAGTCCGGGGACGTGTTAATTACCCGCGAACTCACACGCGGAATCTTAAGTAGGCGATGCTAGGAAACAGGGGCTTCGTTATGAGATTTATAGGTGTGCGCGACGCCCTTGGCCCTTGGCGGTAGACCTTAATCTTGGTTTCTTGTTCTACTTTTATTATTTAACACGTTCACTGCCTATAACACATACGTTGTGTCATCTGGTATTTTGCGTCCTATGCCGATGACGTTGGTCTGTGCCATCATTATATACATTCTTCTATGCTTCAGTATCTCACAGGCATTAAGAACTTACAGTTGCGCTCTTATAGGCACCTCAGGTACACTTTATACAGGTACGTAGTTGGTTTTGGGTTTTGGGCATTCTGAGTTCGACAATGGACAATCAATTGCCGGGACCATCGGTGCAAAAGAAAGTACGTTCTTGTCGTGACAAAAAGCTTATATCAGATGCAGAATTACAGAACAAAAAATTTGGAGAAGTATTAGAAAACCAAAAGCGATAATATAATATAATCAATATGTCGGGAGTAAATTGCCAGGACTAAATGCTAACATGCCAGTGAAAGGAAAACCATGAGCTGGTATAAAAAACTCATAATACATCTCACATCACTAATTTCTAGAGTCCCATTATCAAAAATGTAATGACACAAGTGTTCTGTCATATGGCATAGTAAAAATAATTGTGATATAGTTAGTTTCCACAACTAAGACCCGGCATAACAGGCAGTAACAGGGCAGATGATCGGCAGTGAACCTGTTAACCATTAATAAGTGTATGGTACAAATACTTGAGAAATGCTTGGACCTGTTTAACTTTTTAGATGTTCGGGATATTTTGGTTTGAAATGTCTCTCAAGATACAGGGTTTGGCAGAAAGGACAGGCGTTTTTTATAACATCACAAAATTGATACTTTTCGCTTAAGAAAAAATCTTTTGTGACCAGCACAAGACCTTTCGCCATTTCCATATTAGGCTATTTACCCAGATTACATGTTTTTCTAATTTACTGAAATTCTATCAACTTTCAACATAGGACATGTTACATAAAGTACCCTTATTTTTTGCCGAAGTACACATTTATGTAATAAAAAAGGGGGGGTTCAATTTAAAAAAATTGTCTTTTTTGAAGGTTGTCAACCGTAATTTTGGTGTAACGTACCCGTCACATTTTTATAAATAATCGAGGATTCTTCCATGGATAATGTAGCTTAAAGTCTCCTTTATAAAAGGCTTTTTTCAGATTATAAAAATTCGATCTCGTTCCCGATATACAGAGTTTTGAAAATGTGCGGGATTTCAGACAAAAAATCAAAAAAAGTTGAATAACGCAGGAAATAGTTTATCATGAGTAAAATGTTTTAATTGCTTCATATGTCAAATTTTCCGCTGCATTCAATGGTAAAATAAAAAATAGCGTATTCCATTTAAAATAAGAAAGTTGAGGTCAATTTCCGGTAAAACCGGAAGTGCTAGTGCTTTGAAAATATTTTAGTTAAAACGGGCATGTTGAATAACCCCTAGATACCAAATTTCGTTAAATTATATTAAATAGTATTTAAAATATAGATAGCGTAAGCTCGTCCTGAGACACCCTGTATATATATATATATATATATATATATATATATATATATATATATATATATATATATACACACACACATCATTGTAAAAATGTTAAAATCGGATTCTAGTGAAGGAAGATAATGTGCTGGCCACATCAGATTTTTTTAAATATATACATATTGAGTTATGATGGTTTTAAACTCCGGGAGCGCCTAGTTGCCTGCATCGCTTAAAATGGCCGCCATCTAGATATTATTTTTAAAACATAAAACAGTACTGCATATCCTACTACATATTTTGGTGTATTACTTTCTTTTTTAATATAAAAACTCATTGAGTTATTATAGTTTGAAATACATTTAAAGCTGTTGGCGGACCTTGTCTCTAAGAGCAGTGATTCTTCAGGTATCGGAGTGAATGTAAAACTTTGTTAAAGATGCATCAGATAACGCAAACACTAAATACACTTCTCCCCATTAAAAAACGTTCAGGTTCTGAAAAAGGTGGATAAAAAGAAGAGGAAGTTCTCTTGCCTTCCCTACTTCCGGTTCGCTCGGTCTACCTATCTGGCTTATAAACTACCCTTAATACTAAACATCCCTCTAAATTACAAGCCCCATTCTTTCCGGCTTACTTTATTTCAGCGTCGGTTGAAGCTGCACCTTACGGGGGCTGTCTTCTAAATAACTGGCCCATTATCCCGTAAGCTCAAGCTCATCATCCCAAGTGGGTCCTGCACAATTCATCCCTTGCCAATTCACCCTAATAATAAAAGCCCATTCCCAGTGCCTGTCATAATCATAGATTTTGTTAGTTGTCATAGTTTGAAACAGTTTGGTAAAGCGAAATACATATATTCATTCCCAGTGCTTGTTTTAGTCATAATGTTTAGGCATAATCATCTGCGTATGTTTATGATTAAAACAAAAATTTACGACAAAAAACTATGACTATGACAGGCACTGGGAATGGGCCTTAAGATTGCAACTATAGGCTCAAATTTAAAATAGTATCATTTGTATAACGTTTTATGAAAATTGCAATGGGCTACTTGCGTACCTTTTTTTATTTCATATTTTTGAAGAGCAGGTAAAAACTTGCTACCCATATTTTTTCTTTTGGCAAATTTTTTATTAATTAGCCAGAAAAAAAAATAATGAAATTTGATTATTTGAATTACCGCCATGTATGACGTAGAATTACGCCGCACCAATGAGTGGTCGTAAAGCCATAGCGTTTGTTTGTACAGATAATATAGATCTCCTGTTTGATGTTTCAATAACAGTTTGGAGGTTAGTATTTTAGTTTCTTTTTCGTATCGATATTTTAAATTACATGTAACTACCTATGTGTTTATTTGTGAAGTAATTAATATATTTGAGCCCAGAGAGAGAAAAATGTCAAATTCAAATTAAAACTTTCTTGCACACAATGCCATCTACAAGTTACATTCTTAAACATGGTTCCCTTCTTCAGTTTAATATAATGACGTCACAGAAAATTTTCTTTCTTAATTTACTAAAAAACAAATAATTTTTTTAAAATAAAATTTATATTTTTATACATGTTTTCAACATAACATTACGTATTAAGTGATAGAAATTGGATTTTCAGTACCACGCAAGTAGCCCATTGAATATTATTTGCTTACATACTCAGTCAGATACTTATTTATTTCTAATTTCATTATATATGCTTCGTTTGATATTAGGTTTATTCGCACAACAAAATATGCAACTAATTGCCAATTTTTCAATACGCGTGCGTAGTTTGAAATTGGTTTCAAACTGATTGGAATTTTTTGGGTTCTGCGAACAAAATTTAAGGTTATTGCTACCACTACTAAGGTTTTTACCTTATGTTGATTGTTGTTGGCATTGTTATATAATGAAATTATAATTTTTACTTTATTGTTTAAAATTTATTTCCTGCATTTATTTCTGGTTATCTTAAATTTACTCTCAGTGAGAATCTGCATGGGGGCCATTCTTAAATTAAGTAACGCAAAATTAGGCAATTGCTGATACCCTCTCCCCCCCCCCTTGTACCTCACCCGTAACGCAAACATGAATCCCCCCCTAAATATTACGTAACATAGTATTTGACTCCCCCCACCCTATTTTTATATCTGCTGTTTTCAATCAATAAGTATACAATTATAATTGTTTCCTATAAAGTTTTACTCTTAAATGCTTAACTTGTAGATACTTGCTACTTTGGAGCCCCCCCCCCCAACCCTTGAAGCGTTACGAAATTTAAAGAAAGCCCCATGACAATATAGCAAATATTTACTGGATTGGAAGAATTTATAATAACTGTTAATATTCCTTTTCTCTTGATTTGGCTAGTACAATTGCATGTAGGGAAAACAATGCTGGCTAATAGCCAGACGTTCCAGTGCGCATGCCATAAACTAAAAATTTCTTTATATAAAATCCACTGACTCTTCTGACGGTTGGAAACTGATCAGGGATTGAAATATTTGGCCGAACGAACAAATGATTTTTAATCGTAGATTTAAAAAATGTGTTGTGTGAACTGATGCCCATGCTCAGAATGGTTTGTGACGGTTTTTGACTCTTGTTTGAACAAACCTATAGTATGCCAAAATTTAAGGATGGTAAATATATTTCAATTAAAATGGCCGCAGTTAATTTTTTCTATAAAACGTAAAAATTTATTTTCTAAAAACTAGTGCTTTTGAGTTATGTCTCTTTTTCCGCGGTAATGCGATATACGTACGAGGGTCACTCCAAAATTATTGAGATGCTGGGAAACAGTTGGCTTTGGAAAATTTTTAGTGCACAAATGGCAAACTACAATTTATTTAAAACATCTGCCCAATAATAACATCTGGTTGAAGTGATTTATTGTGGTGGAATACGAAGTGGAAATAAATTGCAACATGAAGTTAGGAAGAGAGCATTATCGCGCTATGATTTACTACGACTTTAAAATTGGATTACGTGAAGAACAGTGCGAGGAACGTCTACGATTGGCATTTGGAGATGAAGCTCCATCTCGAGGAACTATATTTCGCTGGTTTTCAGAATTCAAAAGAGGCCGTAATTTCTTGCGATGGAAGATGCCCTTGGCATTGGATCCACAGCAATAGCAAAAATTTTGCATAAAGAACTTCGTGTTAGAAAAATTGTTTCTCGTTGGGTGCCACACAACTTAACGGAAGAACAAAAAGCCAAGCATGTTACAATTAGTCGCGCCACTTTAAAATTGTTAAATAATGGCGGTCATCGTATTCTTTCTAAAATTGTAACTGGCGATGAAACTTACATACCCTTTTATGATGTTCCAACGCGTCAAGAAAGTAGGGTATGTGTGTTTGAAGATGACCCAACACCAGTTACCGTGAAAAAACAACGTGCACTTAAAAAAGTTATGTAAGCTGTATTTTTCAGAAGTACAGGTCTTGTGGAAGCAATTAGGTTAGAGGGACAGAAGACTGTTACTGCCAATTGGTACACACAAAAATGTCTACCTGAAGTTCATCGCAGTGTGAAAATTAAGGGTTTAATGCTTCACCATGATAATACGTCCTCTCATACCGCTGCAACAACTGTTAATTTTTGAAAGAAAATGGTATTAAAGTCATTGAGCATCCACCGTATTCTCCTGATCTTGCAATGTGTGACTTCTGGCTATTTTTTAATTTGAAAAAACATTTAGGTGGTCGTCATTTTACGTCAGAAGAGGAGATTAACAACACCATAATGGAGTATTTTAATACGATTCCAGAAAATGAATGGCTCAAAGCCTTCCATCTCTGGAAAATTCGATTACAAAAGTGTATTGAAGCAGGGGGGGACTACTTTGAACACCAGTAAAACTACATGCTCCTCCTTCAAATAATATTTCTGTATCTCAATAATTTTGGCGTGACCCTCGTATCACTTCAGTTACATGTTGCAACAGGCCGATTTAGGAAGTGTCTAGCCCGAGTTCTGCCAAGTTCTCCCTGCTCATTCCTAAATGCGTGTTGGGTTAAGTAGGGAGAATTTTTACAAATTACTTCTCCAGTCTATTCTTCTGCTTTCGGTGCGCGAATGTATGTACAACAACTGGATTATCATATATATGTGAAGATGTAGCGATTGAAGTAATATTTTGTTAAATTGGATGTACTGAATGTTCTGTAGGTAAGGAATTTTAAAATTTGCATAAATTGTGAGTTAGGAGAATGTACTTAAGAAAAGGGATTGCAATTTTTAACGAGATGTTTGTTGTAATTTCTGAAATTATGAGGAAAAATAAATTACAAGAGCATATTATACAGGGTGTTAGTTTTAATGAATAAGTTTTACTGTAACAAGGCGAGTGCTAATCACATTATTATAAACTTTTCTAAATTATACTTTCAATAACAATATTTCAACTCTATTATCTTTGTAAGTTAAAATTCTATTTAGAACTAATTATGCTTTTTTCCTATCATTATCTCTGTTTAATCTGGATGTCAGCCCCTTATATTCAGTTGCACCGCTAACCCTTAAAATTTAAGCTTTACTTAAACAAAAATTGGTAATCGAAATTTTGACAGCAATATTCAATTACTCATTTAAATTTAAGCATCAGCGATGAAACCGGGCATTAGACATTTACAGCCCGATTCACAAAAAAGTTTAAGCTAATCCTCATTTTTGGATTAGCGAATTCTACTTTAATTTTGACAGTTTATATCTTAAAATATAGTCTAACCCTTCGAGCATATACTGACTAGAGAAGTAATTCCCTATACCAATGTATAGGATGAAGTGATCGGAAGACATGTAGGCGGGGGGCCGGAAGTCATAGTGAATTGCGGGCAGTGTTTTGTTGTGTTATATGTCACTACTTGTCATTTTACTACAACCAAACCTTATTTTTTGCGTGTAGTTTCTGAGTATATCTCGGAGTATATCAAATTGTAATGAAAAATACAAAGAAAGTAAGGATATTTCGTTTCATGTGTAAGTAACTGGGATTTTCTTTTACAAATAATATATTAAACAAAGTGTAACTTTTAGGTTTCCTAATAATAATGACGTAAGAGTAACGAGACTGAAATTTATTGGAAATAAAGGTGATTTACATATTTCAAAAGCAGCAATTAGTCATTACTTTGTAAAAAAGGTAGTACAAATATTAAGATAATACGCAGTCCGCAATACACCACGGCTTCAATAAGCAGCTCGCAATACAACATGGCTTCCGTATGTGTGCCGATCAAAACAAACACCGTAAGGCGGCCTCTAGTCAGTATATGCTCGAAGGTCTAACCTATTCCTAGTATCTACCTTTATTGATAATATCATGAAAATTAAATTTTAAATACCGGAATAGAATAGAATTCACTAATCCAAAAATGAGGATTAGCTTAAACTTTTTTGTGAATCGGGCTGTTACTGTGTTGATAATTATAACCGTAAGTTATTGCAAGCCCACGTACAGGATTGATATTTAATTATGGATGTCGTGAAGTGATCCTCCAAGTCGTCGATAAGGGTAAACCTGTTTATGAGTTAGGCTGTGTCCGATGTTGCACTTTTATCACCATAACATCTAAATCCTAAATTTATATGCCCTAAATAACGCCATTATTTCAGATTTTAGTAATTAGATTGGCACACTCAGAAATGCGTAATATGCCGTGATGATATACAGGTGTTTCTTAAATAGGGGGACATGGCTTAACCACAGATACCTGAGGTTAAAATAAGACGATTTAACCAAACTTGCTTCTACCGGATAGTGTACCATTTAGCCAGAATTCTACTTCAAAGTTCTTCGAAAAAAAATTAATTTTGCTTATAATAACAGAACGCTTTATTCGTTTTGGATGAAATTTGGTATGACAGTTTGTATGGTTATGTCATCTTTTAAAATGATACTTGTTGTTATTGGTGAACCACTACTATATAAAACTTAGATGTCCCAACATTGATTAGACCGTAACTTTTTAATTTTTAAGCACAATTAATTTTTTTTCGAAGAACTTTGAAGCAGAATACTGGCTAAATGGTACACTTTCCGGTAGAAGCAAGTTTAGTTAAATCGTCTTATTTTAGCCTCAGGAATCTGTGGTTAAGCCATGTCTCCCTATTTAAGAGACGCCTGTATTTATTTATTTATTTATTTATAGATTTCAGGGTTTTGCAGAAGCACACTATGCCTTGAAGTTGACGCGCACTAATTAAACAAATCATGTTTGTTGCTATAATTTGTGCAAAGCCTCACATTTACTGTCAAAGAATAGCTTCTTAGCTTCTATTTTATGAAATATAATTTTAACATTTATTCTGAAGTATCAAATTAAATCGAATTGTATAATTCATTTTTGTTGTTCTAAAGTATTGCCATACAAACCAATGGATGTCATTAGTGTGCCATTCGGAGTTGCATTTGTATGAATAAGACCTAAATCCTAAATTCTCAATGTCAAAATGCGATATCGGACACAGCTTACGTCTATTTTTCATTCCCTACAAACTCTATTAATTTGTAACTCGTATTCATTGAACCTTATATATTGTAGAAATGCTCAAGTAATTACTAATACACAATTACGAGTACCAATGGTAGTTGAAATGTGACCTATTGGTATTCCTATTTATACCGTCTTAGTATCTTATAAGTAGGTAATAAATTTTACCAGGTGACGGAAGGTAAAAACTAAAAATATAATCCTTAGTTTAGTTCGAACAAAATAAACAACTTATACGTATCCTCCACTACGGTAAACACTATTAAGTTACTGGAAATTAGCATCTTCTCGCTCGTTTCTTAACCAAATCATCGTAACTGTCCGTAGACTAATCCAATCAGAAGTTGCGTCCTGGTTGGCGAGGACACGAGGGACGACGGACGGCGGCGTCGCTTGTCCTTTGCAGGACGCGTCCTCGGTCAAGTCGTCCCTGGAGACTCGCTCGACGATCCATGCTGCTTGACCCATGTTAAATGCCAGGATACAGCACAATGGAAATGTAAGATATTGTCAATGGAAATAAGAGAATAGTGGAATGGACGTGGAAACGAAAAAAGTTTAATTAAGAATTTGGATGATGCATTATGCAACATAATAATTATTTATTTCTTTTTGGTTAATATCTTTAAAATTTTGACATTGTTGTTAGTAAAGATAGATTTCTTCACGAACGAATTATTATTGGAAAAACGAATTACAAATTTGTTGAAAAATTTGCGTTGAATCCGGCATAAGGATGTGAATGTGTTGGAGCTGTGATAAAAGCTATAAGAGCGGCGACAAAAGCAGCGATAAAAGCTAATTAAATCTGTCTGTCCTTGATGTGTTTATAGTGGAGCTTTGATAATAGTACAGTTCTACCTGTCAACTGAAGTGAATCGTTTCTAAAAATGAGTGATTCAACTATAATAGGATGTGACACAAATAAGTTTTAAATAAATTGCGAATGTTTTGGGCAACCAGGGTTGGTCTACCAATATTAGGCGTGATATTTGATTGATTTTGGAATATTTAATGGATATATCTTCTAGATGATGTTAAATACCTTCCTTGTCAATGATTGTGTTATATGTATGTAGGTGTCCTACGTAGTATACGAACAGAGTCTCTTTTTTGACTAATTAATAGGTAATGAACATTGAGTATGTAGCCTGTATATTCTAAATAAATTAGGACAGTGGGCTGACATTATCTTGTCACTCTTTCCTAATTTATTTAATTAATAGGTACATTATGTACTTTAATGCCGATTTTCACCGCTTCTAATTAACTTTTAACTGTTGGTTAAATAGGCAATATCGTATCAAAATAAAATGCCATACTGTCAAAATTTCGATATGCACTTCTTTTGTTAACCTGTACTTAAAATTTAACTAGAAGCGGAGCAAATGGGCATTAATCACATTGATTAAACAAAAAAGATTTGTATTAAACTCCGTGCTCTTATTGGGACGTTACTTCATTATAAATAGACCTTTAAAAAGTCAAAATTTCCACTGGACATGCCTATATCCAAATCCGTCATCTATTATTAAGTAAATTTTAAAATTATAGGTATCTCATTATTTTGCAATAATACACTCACTCTAAAATAATAAATATGAATTTATTTTTAATGAGTCAAACAACAATTTCACATATAACCTACATTTCTGCAAACGAAACAAACTCGAAAAAGTGGAAATGTCAAAACTTCTAAAAAAAATCTGTTGTGGCCAGCACAAGACCTCTCGCCATTTTCATATTAGGCAATAAGTATTGTATTTTACTTTGCTATCGAACCGTCATTTTATAACAAAATATTACAGAACTTTACCCAAATATTGTTTTTTATTGTATTTAACATGTCTTCTGCACACATATAATTCTAATTATATCTATTTTTCATGAGGAAGTTTCTAAATGTCACAGATTCTTCCAATTCATTAACCAGATTGGCAGTATTTCTGATGGATATATGCGTATTACCTATAATTTCAAATATTTAATTAATAAAACAATAAGAAAGATTAAATGTACTTCCCAGAAAAAGCTATCAGAATGTCACTAAAACTGTTGATATTTGACAATGACATGTGTCATTTACAAACTATGTTATAAACATTGGAATTTGTCAACTGGTTTTTTTAGTGCCTTAGCCTCTGCAATTAGATTACTCTATAAATTATAGTGTCTTTATCTCTAAATCTATACAAGATAAAATAAAAATTTTAAGTGTATTAGATGGAGAATTTTATGTTCCTCAATATTTACTAAAAAAACTCCCAAAAAAATATATTTAGAAATTTTTTTTAAGAAACTACTACTTCCGGTTGTTCAATTGTTACCAAAACCTTTTCAGCTCTTCCCAGGAATGTCAGATTGAGGAAACTGCAGTTAAATATTTTTTAGGTCTAATACTTTTTGAGGAATTGTGTCTACAACATCCAGACATACATACACACACATACACACATCCACACAAACACACACACACACAGACATCATTTTAAAAATGTTATAATCGGATTCTAGAGACCTTAAATCGTGCTTATTCAATAAAATTTGGATATGTGAATTTTAGCATGAATCCAATACCCCCCCTAAGCCTATGTCACACTTATCGATGAGCATCAGAGAGCATCGATGAGTTCTTTGATGAAACAACAGTACGCATCCGTCATTGATAATTTTGTGTTTCATCAATGACAAATACATAAATTTTTTCTCTGACGAAAAACAGAAAAGTTGGTAGTATTACCAGTGAAATGTTCCTACACCGTCGGTTTTTAAATTGATATTTCCCTAGTTTATTGTTGTTTGACACAAGTCAAAGTGACGTGAGGCACAAAAGATACGTGTGAAATGAGATACGTTCGTTTCATTGATGATCTTCGATGAAAATAGCAGCGCCGCTATTTTTCGTCGATGACAGGTGCGTTCTGTTGTTTCATCAATGAGCTCATCGATGCTCTCTGATGCTCATCGATAAGTGTGCCATAGGCTTTAGCGAGAGGTAAAAATATAAATGCGCATGTCTCAAACTATAAATTTCCATCTGAGTTGGAAATTATTCAGACCGTTGCCAACTAGTCCCCAACCAGTCAGGAAACTTCTATGAACAGCCAACTAGTAGTCAGAGTTTCAAATTTGTGACTTTGTGAACGCTTTTATATTGCTGACGGTTTTGTTCTATGAACACAGCTATTATATTCTGAACCATTGCTATGGCTACAGGAATCAAATTCCTAACGTCCTTACACACAAACAAACAAATAATCTCTTCAAGTCCTACTTTTCATTTTTTTTGCTAGCATCCACATCTCCTCATTTCACTATCTTCCAAATAAATTACTTTCGAACAATAATTAGCGCAACAATAAATTACGTTTGAATTGGTGTTGTGTGCGTCTTGTGCGTAGGCCTCCGCAGGAAAACAAGGCAGGAGCAGAGCGTCCTGCGTTGTGCCCTGCCGGCAGATGTCACCCGGCAGCTGCTGCCGACAGCCCCGGCTAAAGAACGCCGGGAAAGATAAATTATCACTTGGCCTCGCCATCAAATATACATGCACCCCAGCATATTTTTTTCCTGATTTCCAAATCATTTTGTGCTTTGTTGTTTGGATTGGAGATCCTGCTTTGAATTGTGGGGGCATTTTTCGTTGCCAAATGTAAACAGTGTGTTATATTTAGTGCAGGTAAATAGGTTTAGTTTTTTAAACTCATTCTTATAAACGAGAAAGTAAAGGGTATTTCATTTTCAATGTCCGGATTTTGAAATTAGATAAAAATTAAATTAATTCAAATTCCAACAAGCTTCGAATATTAATAATGTTCTTTATTGTATATCAAGATTTACATATTACAATCAATTTAATCGGGCCAGTGAATAACTTTAATTAATCTATTAATCAAATATTCGTTTAATCAACCAAAATTCATCTCCCTAACAAAACCGTCAAATTCAAAATATACTCCTTTAACAATTAAAATAAATAGGACTTTAGTCTTGTAAAAGATAAATTTATTTTTTTGTCAACGTTTCGGCAAACATTTATTCCTTCATCAGAACAAAAAAAAAAAAAAATGACAGGAAACGGAAAAATAAGATGATGGTCAAAAGGAAAGGGAAGTAAAATTATTTTTTAATTTTTTTAAATAATATAATAAATACGATTCTTACGGGTTATACGGTTCTTACGGGTAACACGGTTCTTACGGATCTGTTCTTTTGGATGAAGAATCGACTCCGATCCATATACCATTTGATCCGGTTGGGTGGGTTTTTTTGTTTCTACTAAATACCCAGTTCTAAGCCCTAGCCCTTATTTACGTCGTACTGAAAATCCGATTTCTGTCACTATGTCTTTATATTGAACTGGGGGAGGGGAAGCATGTTTAAGAATGTTATCAATAGATGGCATGGCGTGCGAGAAAGTTTTAATTTGAATTTGACAGTTCATTTTTCTCTCTCTCTCTCTCTCTGGTCTCTCAAATACATTAATTACTTAATAAATAAACACATAGTTAGTTACATGTAATTTAAAATATCGATACCAAAAAGATAAACTAAAATACTAACCTCCAAACTATTATTAAAATGTCAAACAGGTGATCTACATTATCCGCACAAACTTACCATTACTATGGGACGGCACCACGCTGTGACTTCACGACTATTCATTGGTGCGGCGTAATTCTACGTCATACATGGCGGGAATTCAAATAATCAAATTTCATTATTTTTTTTCTGGCTAATTAATAAAAATTTTGTCAAAAGAAAAAATATGGGTAGCAAGTTTTTACCTTCTCTTCAAAAATATTAAATAAAAAAAGGTACGCAAGTAGCCCATTAATAAAATTAAAAATATCTATTCAGCAATTGCCTACTTACTACAAGGTTAATTTGAAAATATTCGTGGCCTAATTTACGAGGTGTAGCTATTAAATAACGAGATTTATTTTTTTCCGGTTTCCCTGTAAATTTGGCAACAGTGCAGGGTATGTCATACTTATTTGACATCTTCCCTCTATTCATGGTTAAATTTTCAAGATAATTAGACAGACCGTTCGGCAATAGCGTTTGATTGAAGTTAACTGCTCTCTCGTACTCCGCCGGAATTATGTTAGTGTCATTATGAAATTCTGTATGAAACTTGAAAAATCCGCTACAGAAATGTACGATTTGTTGAAGAATGTTTATGGCGTTAAGGGTCTATCTAGTACTCAAGTTTTCGAGCAGTTTTGAAGATTTAAAGAAGGAAGAAAAGAGATCGATTTGTTTTGTGTAATTTTATAAATTGTCAATGTTCTGATCAGTTTCGTTATTTTGTAGCCACACCTCGTATGCGCTAACTTTGGTTTACAGCAGAAATACTTCATTAATATTTATAGTATACGAGTATAATGATATTGAGAATAAGTTTAACAGTTTGGGAGGCGTGAGGCAAATTGATCGGTTATGGCGATATTGGGTCGAGTGTGGATGTCAGCGGTGCTCCGCGCGTGTCGTTCGATTTTCATTACGTCCTGCGCGATTACTTTCACAAAGCACAAGGCAAGTGGTTCTCAGATCCAGGCAAGCGCCAGAGAAGCAATTCCGGCCGTCAAATGGCGTCATCCACCGCTCTTCTCCACCGGCGACTCCACGCAAATCTAATACAATTATTGCTCTTTGTTGTGACGTCTGAAGAATAGTTAGTGCATGTCAGACAAATGACGTGCTAATTGCGTAGCGAATAAATGACAATCAGTAGCTCATTGCGCGCCCCCTAATGAGAAATTGTTAGAAATCTTTATTCGTTACTGCCACCATGGGAAACTCGCCCTTACGGAAAGAATACGTACAGTTGAGAAAGGCTGGAAATTGAAGTCGGTTACAGCGGTCGTCTGTGTGAGCCGTGCGTTCCCAATGAATAAGGGTCAAAGTTGGATGAGTAGTACATACATATTCCACTTTGGTGGAGACGGAGCGAGCTTCTGAAGCCGGTAAAAGCTCAGGAAAGCTCCGAAGCTCGGCTGAAAGCTCGCGCTGTTAATTAATAATTACTGACAAGAGTTGCCGCTTCCTTTAACGTCATAGTAAGAAACACTGTCTGTATACAGCAGCCAACGTGCAATTATGCCACGGCGCTCTGCTTCTAGCGCATGTTTCAGCAACGATATTGAAACGGAACTCTGACAGACACTACCAGACACTTTTATGTGAGCGCAAAAATTGCGGCAAAGACAACACCCACCACGTCTTTATTTTTATCATTCAAGATGCTTCCCTTTTCATTCAAATTCAAGCTACAAAACAAATAGTTCGTATTATAACGAAATAAAATGGAACGAAGAGAAATATGAGTTGAGTGAAATAAAGTTTGTAAAAAATAAAGTTACAGAACAGATTCAATTTTTATACATCACACTAAAATATTTCCTCCGATTTCTTACTAATAGGGTAGTTGCGCATTTTCCAATTTATTTTTTTCCTGAAAGAATTATTCAAGTTATTCACTTTAATACTTATTTTATGTCTCGAAACTGTATATTTTTCATAATATATATTTTTTAAAAAATTCTTATTTCAAATTTTCCCGTGGTGACGTTTTTTATAAATACCAATCACAGTCTTTCTTGCCATACCGGTACACTCTCGGTTGTACACTCTGTACACAATACTACCATTTTTATCTGAAACGATTTATATGTTTGAGAGAAGCACTATTTCAAAAGAAATTATTCATTTTCACTGAAATTAATTAGTTTCATTATCTTGTTTTAAATATGCTGATATAGAAAATAAAAATAAAATATGATTTTAACACGTAAAACATAGTTTATGTCACTAAAAATGACATGTACATTCCCTGGAGTGTGCAGTCACCTGGTGACAAAATTATGAAGTTGTCTATATAAGAATTAAGCATCTTGAAAATATCTGGTATTCAAGTAAATAATTATAAAATATACGTACTGTTAAATATTAATTTTGTATCTGTTATTTTACTTCTATAATAATTATACTGTAAATATTTGTATGATACAATTAAAACGTAATTCAACATTTTCGCTTTGTCGTGGTATTACTACCAGCTTGTATGAGTCATACAGACTTGGTCGAACTATATAATTATTAAAAGTCTACGTCACAAGAATTCCACCGCGAACTTTATTTATGGAAATTATGAATGAAAAGTTTTATATTTTATAATAATTTTTACATTAATATGTTTAGAATTAGTTTATTTTTTATAATTAATAGAAAAAAATAAGATTTATTCTTTTCGCAACTACCCTATTACTTGTGGCCAGCACATAATCTCCAGCTGGCAATTTTTCTTATTAACATATGATGCCCGGTTTCACCAACATCAAATAAATCTTATAGCTTATTTCGTCGAATAAGTGAAAAATATCGCATCAAAATATGACAGAATAAAAACCATCATATTTGTTGTGGTTTCGATGCGATATTTTTCTCTTATTCGACGAATAACCTACTCGAAGATTTATTTGATGTTGGGCACCACCGAGGTGAAAATGTGCCTCATCAAAGAAAAAAGATTTCCCTTGAAAAACTAGCATCAATTTCCTGGTGCTCTAAAATGCAATCTGTGTAAATTATTCGCTGTACATGATCCATTTCGTAAATGTATATTTGACTCTTTTAAAACATAGGTACTTGTTGATAGCTGTTTGATTTATAGTGCTGTAAACATAGAAAACTTAAATCGGATTATCCTGTACATCTAATATTTATCTATGATGGAAAATATATTATTTTTACAAACCTTAATTTCATTAGACACAAATATATTACTACTACATTCTCCTTAAAACGGTTTCATTATTAATTTTAATGTAATTGCTTCCTGACAGTAACATTTGTTTAAATATGTCAAAATTGTTATTAAAGTGTAAATTTAAAAATTTAGCGCCTTTTTCCTCTCGCTAAAAGAGGTATTGGATTCATGCTAAAAATTACATCTCCAGATTTAAGTGAATAAGCACGATTTAAGGTCCATATAAACCGATTTTAACATTTTGACGATGATGTCTCTGTGTGTGTGTGTGTGTGTGTGTGTGTGTGTGTGTGTGTGTGTGTGTGTGTGTGTGTGTGTGTGGCGTGTGCGTGTGTATGTGTGTCTGTGTGTGTGTGGGTGTGTGTGTGTATATGTGTGGATGTTGGAGGGACGATTACTCTAAAACTATAAGACATAAGACCTGTTTAACTATGAATTGCTCAATCTGACATTCCTGGGAAGAGCTGAAAAGGTTTTGGTAACAATTGAACAACCGGAAGTAGTAGTTTTTAAAAAATAATCTTCTAAATATTATTTTTTGAAAATTTTTGATATTACGCCTTTTGAAAAACAAAATTCTACATCTGATACATTTAATTTTTTTATTATATCTTCTATAAATTTAGAGATAAAGACGCTATAATATATAGAATATCGGGATATATAACTACACTAAGGAAACCAGTTGACAAATTCAAATGTTTATAACATAATTTATAAATGACAGATATGTGTCAAAAATCAAAAGTTTAGTTACATTCTGAAACATAGGTAACCTGCATATATCCATTAGAAATACCGCCAATCTTGTTAATGAATTGGAAGAATCTCTGACATAGGATCTACCTCATACAATGGAAAATAGATATATGTAATTAGAATTGTATGTGTGCAGAAGACATGTGTTAAATACAATAAAATACAATATTTGGGTAAAGTTCTGTAATTTTTTTGTTACAAAACGACGGTTCGATAACGGAGTGCAATACATTACTTATATAAAATAAAATGGAAATGGCGAGAGGTCTTGTGCTGGCCACAACAGATTTTTCTTGTTGTTATTTAGTTTGTTTTGTTCTGTCATTGCTAACATGGTAACTTTGAATTTGTCTAAACAAATATATGTTTTGAATGTCAGAGAAGAGGATATATCTACTCTAAATAATAAAAAGCATAATAAAAGGACTTTTATTCAATTCTATATTTTAGGTAATATTGTTTTAATTAAGTTGTAATATAAATATTAATAAACTATATTTTAGCAATCGTATAATTGTCCACATTATTCAAGAATTACAAAAGTATTATGTTTTTGCTTGACGCGTAGGCAAGATGATGTATAAAAATAAATTATTTTATAAATTTATATTTAAAGTTATTTATTATATACATTTATTATCGTAGAATTGAATATTGCACTATTATATTCAATTTTTATTAGTAAAAGTTGCTGAAAAATTATATTCAATGTATTTTTTTTTTTTTTTTTTCAAGAAAAACTGTTAAAAGCTTGTACAAATGATACTTCCGGTTATCCGATATACACTAAATCTAATGAGATATAATAAAAATTCGGATAGATTTTTATATTCTTTAATATATGTAATAATGTAAATTTTCAAAAAATAATATTTAGAAGATTTTTAAGAAACTAGTACTTCCGGTTGTCCAATTATTACCAAAATCTAATCAGCTCTTCCCAGTAATGTCAGATTGAGGAAACCGCAGTTAAACATGTCTTAAGTCTTATAATATTTGAGAAACCGTGCTTCCAACATCCACACATACACACACGGACATCATCGTAAAAATGTTATAATCTGATTATAGGGACCTTAAAACGTGTTTATCTACTAAAATCTGGATATGCGATTTTTAGCATGAATCCAATACCACTCTTAGCGAGAGATAAAAATCATTTAATATTTGTTGGTAATTTCTGCCTTCGTACCAATCCAATGTTCTACCCCTATTGGTATTAGTCCTATTTAGGGATGTGTAATGCCTTGTGTGTTTTACGACCCCGGTCGGTGCCCTAACAATAAGGAATCTCGCCCAGCCCTCTGAGATGTGAACACGTCCGATTTAAATAATCACATCGGTTTTTCTCGATTTGGCGGCGAGTTAGAGTAACGACCTCTTTTATGGTCGTTCCGCGAGTTTACTTTAAACACAAATTGCTGGGAAGGTGAACACTGAATCCCGGAGGAACATGTTTACATGGAAATTTATGGCAACGGAGCTATAAGTTCTGATTTTATGGGAATCTTTGCGAAGCCCGCTAACTTTAAATTACAGCGGATGGTGTAGATATACACAGTTGTAATGGTTTCATTTCATAGATAATCAAACGTCTTAATGGGTACATTCATAGTACTAAGAATAATAGTGTTGGATGGAATTCACTGAATCATGTTTGTAAACGCATGTATATTCATTATTAGTAAAGATATTAAAGAAATAGTTTTCGAATTATATTAGGCGAATTTCTTTATTCACCGATGAGTAGTGCGCATTAATGCGCATGAATCGTAAATTCATCACATCGTTTCTTTATTCACTGCTGAATTGCAGATGAAATTCATCATACCGTTTCTAATTACCTCGCACTATCCATCGTAAATTAATCGCATGCATCGGCTTTGACTACCGATAGATTTTACGATTTCCAATGGATCAGAAGTGGGAGGTCTAACGAAATGTTTTAGGTTGTATTTTTGACATTTGCATTTGTTTCATGGTTGCAGGTGTAAGATTATGGAAAGAAAAATGCATGATTAAAAAAAAAAAACATCTCGTTCACAACGGAAACTAGATGGTTATAGATGTAGATAATTTTTGTTATAATTATGAATTCCATATTACTGCTGCTATTGCTGTCATCAGATTCTTCATTGTTTGATGAAAACTCTGATTATTGCAATACAGCGACGGTCCTTTTAACCACACTTTTAACTATAGAATTTTCCACTGTTAACTGGTATGGTGGTTAACTCTCAGTTGATATTTAAGGTTAGGAGATTCATCGTAATTTTCACCGTAACGTCATATTCAATTGATGATGGAATTCAACGCGTTAATTGTTGCTGAATAATGAAATTCGCCCATTATATCATTGATGTATTATTATGGATACCATTCTTTATTCAGCGATGACTAGTGCGCATGAATCGTAAATTCATCACATCGTTTCTTTATTCATTGCTAAATTGCAGATGAAATTCATCATACCGTTTCTAATTACCGCGCACTATCCATCGTAAATTCATCGCATGCATCGGCTTTGACTACCGATAGATTTTACGATTTCCAATGGATCTAACGAAATGTTTTAGGTTGTATTTTTGACATTTGCGTTTGTTTCATGTTTGCGGGTGTAAGATTATGCAAAGAAAATCAAATGCATGATTCAAATAAGAAAACATTATATCTTGTTCACAACGGAAAGGAGATGGTTATAGATGTAGATGATTTTTATTATCATTATTACTTCCATATCAGATTCTTCATTGTTTGGTGAAGAATCTGATGATTGCAATAGAGCGACGGTTCTTTTAACTATAAAACTTTCCATATCTGTTAATTGGTGGTTAACTGTCAGTTGATATTTAAGGTTAGGAGATTCATCGCACTTTTCAGCAACCCGTTTCTTTATTCGGTCGCAGCGGCTATCCATCGGATCCATCAGCTATTCATCGTGACGTCATTTTTAATTTCTGATGGAATTCAGCGCATGAATAGTTGTTGAATAAAGAAACTCGCCCACTGCATCGTTCCAGATAAAATGCAACGTAGGTTGTCAAAGTTGTCAATGTCAAATTAACTTGTCATCATAATGTATTGATTTCTAAATAACGTAAGAAAGTAATAAGAGCAGTATCTTAACTCTTGGTGATTTTGAAAATGACAAGAATGAAATTTGTCTTCTTTTAATAATCTAAAAATAGAAGTTTTGCTAATATTTAATTGATTTGTCAAAATTTTTGTAGGTAGCTGATTTTTTTCTCCTATTGTACGTAGTAAACAGGGATTTGTTAACTACTGGATGGAGCAAGTGATCATTACCATGTACCCGGCCAGATCGACAGAGATAGTCATACATAATTCCGCTTTGTTGTCCTTGTTTCCGTTACTTGTCAAATCTTTTGTTTTACATGTATGACAAAGTTTAGGTTATTCTTGATATCATTATTGAAATATAATTATTTTAATATATGAGAATGGTTCGAAGGTGTTTTGTTGAAAATTGTGTATCAAAATATGTGATGAACAGTGCTGTGTCGTTTCATTAGTAAGTTATGATTAAAATTATGATTTCTTCAAAAAAATAATTTGACAAATAAAAGACTTATATTCTTATAGTTGTTCTAATTTAGCGTTGCATTAGATGTATTCATACTTATTCCACGTTTCATGATCAAATATACTTAAACACAATTAATTTTTGACGTGAATTTGACAGATGTGAATATGACAGATATGAATATCAAATTCATTTGTCTAAAGTGGAATTATCTATAGTTTTCTCATTCACACTTCCTGTGTTCTCTCTTAATCTAGCCGGGTACACAAGAAATACATATATCGATATACACTTGCTCCATCCAGTAGTTAACAAATCCCTGGTAGTAAATTATTTTTATTTTCTTCAGTTAGCGCAGTTTTTGTTCTTGCCCTTTTCGTATGATTCTTATCAAAATATTCACCACTTTTATATTTAGTAAATATTCTCGAAACTGTACCAGGATTTGATCTTGGACTTTCAGGAGATAAATTAGCAAACATATTACAAATTTTTCTCAAATTATAACCAGTATTGTATCAAGTATCCCGGGAATAATCTCTGGGGCTTTATTCTCACTATAATAATGGCAGGATTCGTTGAAACGCTGGCACGTGACAGGTAATGAAACATTTCATTGGTTTTGAGAAATGTTAAAAAATAAGCAATGAAATGTTTTACAAATAGTTAAGGGAGCTAATAACAAAAATCTGATGTGGCCAACACAAAATCTCCCGCTATTTAATTTTTATTAATTTAAATACATACTTACGTATTTACTAATGCTGCAGACTATATTATGTTCCATTGCATATAACTATTGCTTTATTTACAATTTTCTTTATAAAATGTAACTTAATTTGAAGTGATTATTTTTTTTTGACAGTGACATTTACCTGTTAGTTACATTCATTTGAAATATGAACTGTGTAACAAAAGAATTGTGTTTATCTTAGGCTTCGAGAGTTATAAAAAAAAAAAAATTAATTTATCTGTAAATATATAGGAAAAGTATTAAAGTATTCCTGTAGAAAATTCAATAATCTTTAATTTTCATCATGACATAAAATGCGAAAAAATGGCATTTAATGATATTTTTTGAAGAAAAACCATTATGAGCTAAGTAAAATGTCATTTGCTGTAGTTTGATTTACACCAAAATCTAATGGTTTTTTTCTGTATTAGAATAGAATAGAAATACAAGCTTTCAGAATTTTTTGAATTATAGCATTTGATTTAGAGCGAAGACAAAAAGCCATACACATACACACACATACACACATACAGACATCATCGTGAAAATGTTAAAAATGGATACTAAGGACCTTAAAACGTGGTCATATACTAAAATCTCGATATGTGATTTTTAGCACGATCTCTATACCTCCCTTACCAAGGGTAGCGGGAGATAAAAATGATAATGAATGCAACAATTTGAATAATTTTAATGAAGCGCACTTGAAAAGTTGATTATTGAATCATATCACATTCATCGCATAGCTAAATGTTAATAGCATTCAGTTTAAAATATAACATCGGCATGTTGTAGATGGGAGTGCAAAAAGCCACAGCCATAGCGCTTGCATTCAATCCAGGTGTGCAACAAAACAGGACAAATCACCAGCGAAATATTTTGAAATATTACAAATTCGATGGACGGCGTCGCTCGCTAGGAATGTTAATTATGAAATGATTTAGCACTGACAGCCACGTGTTGGCCTGGCATACCATTATCACCTCCAATACACACGAGAAGTCAGGGGTGGCTGCAGTTTTCACGCAATCGTCACAATAAGCATATTTCATATTTTTTTAAAATCTGATGTGGCCTGCACATAACCTCCCGCTGGGTGATTTAGCGTAACCCAACTAAAAAATCCAACGGCGTTAAATTGCATGATTTTGACAGTCAGTTGACATTTCCAAATAGTTTTATTTGGGTATGTAATGGTACCTCGTAAATCACATACAGATTTTTCTCTGGCCATATGTGGCAATTTTGCTTATTAACATACCCATAGAGGTGAATATGTCTAAAATGCAAGCCATGTAAATTTTTCGCTATACCTGATCCATTTCGTAAATTTGTAGTTGTAAACTAATATTTGACACTTCTGAAAACACGTGCTTATTGACAGCAATTTGATTTATAGTGCTTCAGACATAGCAAACTTCTAATCTAATATTTATGTATGATGGAAAATGTGTTATTTTTACAAAACTTAATTTCATTAAAATCAATTATATTATTATTAGATTCTCCTTAATACGGTTTCTTTATTAATTTTAATGTAATTGCTTCCTGACAGTGGCATTTGTTTTATGCATGGTTTGACGCATAGACAAGATGATGTATAAAAATAAATTATTTTATAAATTTATATTTAAAGTTATTTACTAAATTCTATTATCGTAGAATGGGGTCATTTAAAAAAAAATAATTGTCGATTTTTTTTATAAAATCATGAAATCCATCTCATTTAATAAATATGGTAATAGAAAACAATTTTAAATATGCTACGTTTCATTCATAAATTTGCTAATAAACTTTCGCGGTTTTAAACACGGACTAAATTTGTGACGACACAAATTCATACTCACACAAAGACAATTCACTCTCACACACACGCGCTTCACAACATGAAACATTAACCTAACCTAAAAATGTGACAGCTGACAGCAAAATATACAAGAGAGATTATTATTATAACTTTCCATTTCTTTAAAAGTACTAGTGCAGTATAAATTATGTAAATAAACCATTTATTTAAATAAATACCAAACTAAATAGTCATAGTTCTAAATTAAACCGGTAGAGTTCGACTGTCGTATCCGTGAATATGTGTCGTCAGCCGTTGAAATATTTGAAATTAAACGCAACTTTTAAAAAATCATATCACTGATTCTAAAGACTTATAAGATAAAAAACATACACATACATGTTTAATTGACCTATTTTTTCAAGAAAAAAATAAATCAGAAAATGTGAAATGACCCCATTAAAGATTGTATCATTCTATTCAATTTTTGTTAGTAAAAGTTGCTGAAAAATTATATTACATGTATTTTTTTCAAGAAAAAATGTTAAGCTTGTATAAGTGATACTTCCGGTTATCTGATAAACACTAAAAACTAATAAGCTCTTCCCACATTAGTATAGAATGGGTATACAAAATTTCAAAGTTTTCTGATTGATGGTATTTGAGTGATCGTATCCACAGAATCCACACATACATACTCACACACTCACACACACATACATAGCCACAGACATCATTGTAAAAATTTTAATATCGGATGCTGGGGACGTCAAAACGTGCTTATTCACTAAAATCTCTATATGCAATTTTTAGCACGATCCCTATACCTACCTTACTAGGGTAGCGACAGGTAAAAATAATTTTAAATGAAGCTTATGCAATATTTTTTATAGTAATAATAAAAATAATAATAATTTATTGTTATTTTCTTAAACAATTAAATAAAAGATTGGAGCCAGAAATAGTCATATAACACGCCATTCCTAGTCAATAGGAAAACAAATAATTATTTATAAATAAATTTAGGCGATAGTTTGTCACATGTTAAACTGTATGTACTCTGACGTCACATTCTGTTTCTGATCATGTTACTTTTTAAAAATAATACACAAATTTCAATATTTAATTGTAAAATATCTTCGTGCACTAGATATAATATTACACCGAGTATTATTTTTGTTATATAGATAACCTTTCAAAAAAATCTGTTGTGGCCAGCACAAAACCTTCCGTCAATTCAATGTATTTGTACAAATTAGATACCAAAAGTTCCTTGGAAAAGATTTTATATATCCTGTAAAATTGTAACACGAACACACTATTTTTTACAAATTCCATATTGAAAGTTCCTTTGAAAAGATTCTATAAATCCAATATAATTATAACACAAATGTACGTTATGTAAATTGTACTTCACACTTCCTCATTCCTATACAACGCATCTTCTTCACACAGTTATTCCTCTCTCAAATATTCTGCTACACAGTCCTTCCATTTTCTCTTTGGCCTTCCTCGTACTCCCGGCATTGAAACTGCAAGTCACTTGCGTGCGAAGGACACTCTGTCACTTATGTTACTTTCTGATCCTATACTTTCCACTTTGGTTTTGCATTTGACACTGACTGACTGTCAATTAGAATTTTTTGAATATACATATCTTCTGTTTCCATAATTTTTGCAAAGCAGACTGATTTTTGAAAGTTAACCTCTCTTAATCTCTCTATAACTCTATATTTATTGAATATGAAGGAAAATGTATAATCAAATCTTACAGAGAATAAAATTTTCTTTCATATTAATGACCATAAAAGGTCGAAAAATGATATTTAACTGGGTTTTTTCCAGAAAAACTGTTAAGATCTTCAAATAAGGGTACTTCCGGTTGACCAATTATAACCAAAATCTAATCAGCTCTTCATATGGTTGTAAAGAAGAGGAATACGAAAGAATCATAATTTTCAGAATTGTAGTTTTGGAGTTATCGTCGGAGAAAAATTTGTCACACACACACACACACACACACACGGACACACACACATACAGACATCATCTTAAAATTAGTAAAATCGTATTCTAAGGATCTTAAAACGTGCTTATTCATTGAAAACTCACAACCGAATTTTTTGACCAAAAACAATACCTTCCTTTTGACGGAAGGTAAAAACAATATCAATTGCTGTATAAATTGAAGTACACATTTATTAGCAATAATTAGTGAAACCGGCCCTGTGCAAATGTACATCGAATGCTGGTGCCCCTCCGCGTACGGACGCCGCTGGGACCGGCCGGCATTCTCCGAACGCAAAACTATGCGGGATTTAAATATTTTATGAACGAACAGTGACACTATCGGAAGTCCTGGAATTGGTGTTTACACGAATGGAATGGTGTTTAATTATGTTCTGGACGAGCGCTGATTATCGCGGTGGTTTGTGTTTTCATTTTTGTGATTTGTTGGCTTTTCACGGGAAATGTTTACTCTTTCACGGCGTACTTTTTACCAATGTTTGTTATTTTTACACCGCACTAAAGCGAAGCGGAATAACACGTGTTAATAACAACAAATTTATTTCAAAATATTTGCTTGTTTCAAATGAAGTCCTTTATTGACTCTTTAGTTAATCTGTTCTTCTTAATTTCCCCAAATTGTAAGTTTTATACATAGCTCACAGCTTTTTATTTACTCTTCGTTGTCTATTTAAGAGCCTAATTTTTACCTCCCGCTACCCTTGGTAAGGGAGGTATAGGGATCGTGCTAAAATCTCATATCGAGATTTTAGTAAATGACCACGTTTTAAGGTCCTTAGAATCCATTTCTAACATTTTCACGATGAATGAAGTCTGTATGTGTGTATGTGTGTATGTGTGTATGTGTGTGTGTGTGTGCGTGTGTGTGTGTATGTGTGTGTATGTGTGTATGTGTACGAATTTTGTTTGCACTCTAACTCAAATACTATCATTCAGAAAATCCTGAAACCTTGTATTTTTACCCTATTCTAATAGGAATAGAAGCCATTAGATTTTGGTGTAAATCGGATAAACGGAAATCGTACTTTACCTGAAGCTCATAATGGTTTTTCTTCAAAAAATACCATTAGATGTCATTTTTTCGAATTTCATGTCTTATGAAAATTAAAGATTATTGAATTTTCTACAGGAAGACATTAATACTTTTTCTATATATTTTGCAGATAAATTTAAAAATATTTTTTTTTATTAGTCGCGAAGCCTAAGATAAAAACTATTTCTTTGTTACACAGTTCATTATTTAAATGAATGTAACTGACAGAAAATGTCACTGTCAGAAACCTTATCACTTAAAATTAATAATAGTGACATTTTAAAAAGAAAATAGTAAATAAAGCAATAGTCAATACGTAGGTAGGTATGTATTTAAATTAATAAAAATTAAATAGCGGGAGGTTTTGTGTTGGCCACATCAGATTTTTTTAATTTAAAACGGCTGCTTAAAAGTTACTAATGGCTACATGATAATAAGAGTATATCACAATGTAAAATTTAAAAGTTTTGATAATGTATATTAAAAGTACCTATATCGTACTTATAAGTAGCTTAATAGTAGGTAAATATAAAAGTCAAATTTATATTGTCTTGTATTACAACAAAAATTAACATATCTTTTTACCTTCTGTCACCTTTAGGTAAGGAAGGTATTGTCTTTATTCAAAAATTCGGTGATGATTAGATTTTAGTTATAATTGGTTCACCGGAAGTTCCCTTATTTAAAGTTCTTAACAGTTTTGCTTTGAAAAAATGCAGTTAAATATCACTTTTTGACAGTTTATATTATTACAATATGAAAGAATATCTTATTTTCTATACAGTTTGATTATACATTTTCCTTCGTATTCAATAGAGACAGAGTTAATGAATTATAGAGATTAACTTTCATTAATCAGCCAGCCTAAAATATTACATGGTGTCTTTTGATGCAGGAAATTTTTATCTTTCTGTTGATACAATCATCGTTGTCAATTAAAACGGGGGATAACAGTCGGCAAAAATTGATTTCCTATGTTTATGTCCCATGTGCACCTGGAAAAAAAATCTGCCGTCAATTCTATGTAACTATTTTGTATACAGGGTGTATCAGGAGTAGTGTAAAAAAAATTAATAGCATATTCCTGAGCTAATTTTGAGCAAAAATTGTCATATGAAGATATATCCGGAAACTTTTCGTTACAGAGTTACAGGCCTTTAAAAGTGCACCTCATCTGACATATTTTTATTAATAACTCTGATACTAGTTGCACTATAGTTTTGAAACTTGATACGAGGATACTACTTATTGAGATGCAAATTTAAACTTTCTTTTGTTTCTGCGTCTCAAACAGAGGCGTCTCATATGGGGAAGTCATGAAGGTTTTTTATCCTTATTTTTTACCTATTAACATTTTTTCATTTTTAATTATAAAGTATTACAAACAATTTAAAAATACACAAAAATGTACTTTTAATAAAAATTGATAAACGTAATAGTTTTTGAGATATTTTAACTTTTAGAAAATGTCACGTATTCAAAATAGTTAACAGTTAAAAGTCAATCAATTTACCATTGAAAATAGAACAAAATAGAACAGCGACACAAAATCTGTTTATAACTATTGTTTAATTACCTTATTTTCAATATTAGTAATTTTTTGCAAATTAAAAAAGTGTAAAATGTTAGTGTTGGTGAATATGTAGATATGGTGTTTATTTATAGATATTGTCACAGTAATGGTTGTCGTAGTCCAGAGAATATCGACGTGCACATCAAAGAATGAATTTGTGAGAATTTCATTGTTTCTTAATTGTTACCTAATTTTTTTGCATAATTGATTTTTATCTAAAAATTAAAATATCTCAAAAACTACTGCGTTTATCAAATTTTATCAAGAGTACTTTTTTTTGTATTGTATGTAATAAAAATAAGGATAAAAAACTTCCCAATATGAGACGCCTCTGTTTGAGATACAGAAACAAAAGAAAGTTTAAATATGCATCTCAATAAGTAGTATCCTCGTATCAAGTTTAAAAATTTTGGTGCAACTAGTATCAGAGTTATTAATAAAAATGTGCTTGATGAGGTGCATTCTTAAAGGCCTGTAACTCTGTAACGAGTAGTTTCCGGACATACCTTCATATGACATTTTTTACTCAAAATGATGTTAGGAATATGGTATTAATTTTTTTACACTAGTCCTGATACACCCTGTATATCCCACACCACGAGTTTCTTTTTTATACATCATCGTAAAACTAGTACAATCGTATTGTAGGGATCCTAAAACACTTTATTCATTAAAAATACCTTATCGATTTTTTTAACCAAAGATAATACCTTCCTTACCTAAAGATGACGGGAGGTAAAAAAAAACACCCTGTATAAAGTTTCAATCTTGGAAATAATTTTTAGCCAGTACGATATAAAAAAAATCTGTTGTGGCCAGCACAAGACCTTCCGTCAATTCGATGTATTTTGTACAAATCTTATACCAGAAGTTTCTTGGACAAGATTCTATATACAGGGTGTCTCTTAAATAGGGGGACATGGCTTAACCACAGATTCCTGAGGCTAAAATAAGACGATTTAACCAAACTTGCTTCTACCGGAAAGTGTACCATTTAGCCAGAAATCTGCTTCAAAGTTCTTCGAAAAAAAATTAATTTTGCTTATAATATTCGGACGCTTTATTCGATTTGGATGAAATTTGGTATGGCAGTTTATATGGTTATAAGTCATCTTTTAAGGTGATACTTGTTCTTATAAGTGAACCACTTGTGTACGAAACTTAGGTCTCCTAACATTAATTAGACCGTAACTTTTTAATGGCAATGCCAAAAATGTGAAATTATTTTTCTTCAGAAAGGTACATTCAATAGTAAACTTTTGTCTCTCTGTGTAATTTGTGATATCTGTTACGGTTCATACAGAAAAAAATAAAATCTGAGTGTCTGCGCTGCTAAAATTTTTAAAATAAATTTAATCTAGCAGTCTATCCAAATGTCAAACAAGTAATTTTTAATGACAGTAACGAGTTGTCAATCTTCATAACTTGTTTAAGAGCAAGCTAAGATATGTAATCGTCTTATTTATAATAATGGTAGTAAAATACTATTAGGCCGAACACACGGATGTTACTAATTTTAGAATATTGCGAAGAAAATTTTTGACAACCCGTAAAACAATTGTTACTGTCATTAAAAATTACTTGTTTGACATATGGATAGACTGCTAGATTAAATTTATTTTAAAAATTTTAGCAGTGCAGACACTCAGATTTTATTTTTTTCTGTGTAAACCGTAACAGATATCACAAATTACACAGAGAGACAAAAGTTTACTATTGAATGTATCTTTCTGAAGAAAAATAATTTCACGTTTTCGGCATTGCCATTAAAAAGTTACGGTGTAATTAATGTTGGGAGACCTAAGTTTCATACACTAGTGGTTCACTAATAATAACAAGTATCACCTTAAAAGATGCCTTATAACCGTATAAACTGCTATACCAAATTTCATTCAAATCGAATAAAGCGTCCGATTATTATAAGCAAAATTAATTTTTTTTTGAAGAACTTTGAAGCAGAATTCTGGCTAAATGGTACACTTTCCGGTAGAAGCAAGTTTGGTTAAATCGTCTTATTTTAGCCTCTGGAATCTGTGGTTAAGCCATGTCCCCCTATTTAAGAGACACCCTGTATATAACAGTAAAATTGTACTACGAATATACTATTTTTTACAAATTCCATACCAAAAGTTCTTTGGAAAAGATTCTATAAGTCTAATAAAATTATAACACCAACGTACATTATGTAAATTGCACTTGACACTTCCTCCTTCCTCAGCTTTTCCCTATTTTATTATGGGTCGCTGTTTCTTACTCTTCTCTTCTATTCATTCCTGTCCAACGAATCTTCTTCACACAGTTCTTCCTCTCTCAAATCTTTTGCTACACACTCCTTCCATCACTATATAAATTGTACTTGACACTGACATCTGTCAATTAGAATTTTTTGATTATATCAGCTGTTTCCAAGTTTATAGCAAAGCTGGCTAATTTATGAAAGTTAATGTTTTATAAATCTTTAACTTTACATCTATTGAATATGAAGGAACTTGAAATATGGGAACTTCCGGTTTACCAATTATAACCAAAATCTAATTAGCTCTTCATATGGATGTATTGAAGAGGAATACGAAAGAATCATAACTTTTAGAATTGTAGTAGTGAAGTTATCGTCGGAGAAACATTGTCAAAGAGAAAAATTTGACACACACACACCCACACAAACACAATCGTATTGTAGGGACCCTAAAACGTGCTTATTCATTTAAAACTCACCATCGAATTTTTTGACCAAAGACAATATCTTCCTTACCTAAAGGTAGCGGAAGGTAAAAAAACTAATCATTAAACTATAAATTCATTTCTCTAAAATTTCACAAACTAAAGAAAAATCTAGATCTTCCCCCGTGAAATATCTCCGTTACAACTCGGTTAACCTATTTCCTAACGAATCCACCGGCTGCCACCAAATGTCTGCGTTCTCTATCTCTCTTTCTCTAACGTGTCCAACTATCGCTGCATCTTTCTCGTCTTTGTTCGCTTCGGAGCACGGGTAGAAGCAGCGGTGATGATGATTGAAAAGAAAGGAGATACGGAGCGTCGTGTTGTGTTTGAAAGACTGTAATTACGTGGGGTTCTTTTTTAATTAAACGACTCATGGTTTATTTTATCAGCAGTTTGGGATTTCGAGGAATGTATGCAGAGTGGCGATTTTACAATTTAATGAATATTTTTAAACATTTAAATAAATATATTTTCATACATGAAGTAGATATGTACTGGGATAGATTTACCCTGCGAAACGTCGGGTATTTTTGATTTTTGGATATGTTTTATATTTAGAGGCCCTACTAAAAAATCCAAGTTTTCCACCTGAATTCACTTTCTTGAAAAAATGATGCAAATAATCAATGTCGTTGTAGAATAACAAAAATAAATTATACACTTCAAATAAATTTGATGCTTCAGATTAAATGTTAATATTATATTTCATAAAATATAAGCTAAGAAGCTATTCTTTGACAGTAAATTTGACGTTTTATACAAATTATAGCAACGAACATTTGTTTAATTAGTGCGCGTCAACTTCAAGGCGTAGTGTGCTCCTGCAAAACCCTAAAATCTAATTCCTAAAATCCTAAATAATCACTAAATTTAGGACATATAAATTTAGGATTTAGATATTAGGGTGATGATACTAATAACAAACTATCAATAAATAAGTTTTCTTGACAATTGAAATAAATATATCATCACGGCATATTACCCATTTCTGGGTGTGCCAGTATCTACAACACATGTAGACATCGGTAATGATGACGATATATTTTACTGTGTGGGCGCTTACCAGGCTTCACCTCACGGGCACTCATAGCTGGTGTGGAGAGTGCACCACAGGGGTCACTTTTGTGCCATTTAAAATTGGAAATATTTGGCGTCTGTCGGGATCGAACCCGGTTCCCCTAGGTTCGCGACCAGACACTCAGGCACGCGGCCACGGGACCCCATAAACGTCAAACGCCAATTTGACATATGGAAAAGATATAAATTAAATAATGACTGTTTATTCGAATGAGAAACGTCTGTATATTTTAAAGAAATATTATGACGGAAATAGTTATAAAAAAAAAAACTAAATTTATTTTCCATAAGTCATATTTACGTTTGGCGTTGATAAATAACGTATGAAAACTAGAAAAATAAGATAAGTTCCATGGCTATTGCCAATAATACACTGAAATTTTTAAATTTCTTTTTAAAATTGCCAGGAAACAAAAATATAATAAAAAATGTAAAAATAGTTTTAGATGCAACTTTTAATTCAGAACAACTTGTACTCTACAATTTTTGTCATAAAATGAACAGGAGAGCAGGAAATTTCAAAAAACTAAAATCCCATATTAAATACTTATGTCCACACTAAACCGCCACCACCCTGTATAAGTATTATATTGCACTGCGAAGGGGTCATCCGAAATCATAATTTATATCGTACAGTACAACTTGTTGTAGCAGCTGTGTAAAATGTGTTAAACGAAAATATTATTGTCCACATTCTCCGAACATTATAATCATTTCTAAGTAATCAGCGGCTGAATACATGGTAAGAATTTGCATCTTTTATTTACCTTGTCAAATTTAATTTGGCACTGACATTTTTCGAAAACTATAGTCGCCCACACATTTTAAAGAAGATTTGATTTGTATAAAACCATAGTAACGTAAAATTACGGCAAACACACGTTAAAGGTGTAGGTCTCTGATTGGTCAATTTTAAGACGTCTTTTCTCTAATATCTTTTAAGCTAGATTTTTTTTCTTCGAAATTACACATCCGAGTGCAGTCTCGTGTTTCCTCATTCGCTCTGGGGCGCGAGTTGTGAGACATCCTGTATATTATAGTGTCTATCTCTAAATCTATAAAAGATATAATAAAAATTTTAGATGTACCAGATGTAGAATTTTATGTTCTTTATTATTTGTAATAACCGAAATTTTCAAAAGATAATATTTAAAAGATTTTTTTAAGAAACTATTACTTCCGGTTGTCCAATTGTTAAACCTTTTTAGCTCTTTCCAAGAATGTCAGATTAAGAAATTCGTAGTAAAACTGGTCGTAAATCGTATCCATACGTATACACATATTACATCATCGTAAAAATGTTGAAATCGGATTCAAGTGACCTTAAAACGTGCTTATTCACTAAAATATGGATATGCGATTTTTAGTATGAATCCAATAGCTCTCTTAGTGGGAGACAAAAATCTGATGTGGCTAACATATTAACTCCCGACATTTATAGATTATTAACCGAACGCACTATAGTATGTAATAAAGAATAAACTGTATGTTTTTAATTCCTTATTTTAATTATCTGCCAACTTTTCTCCTCCACCACAATTATCATAAAACTCCCATAACTCAAGTCGACAACGAGGTCTCGGTCGCGGGTGGCTTTTTTCCCGGCTTGCGTTAGTTTGTTTAATTGACATCGTGGGAGGCCTTGGCGCCATAACCGGCGTCTTAATTACCGCGACGTAATGAACACCTTATGGCGTTGGTTGCCAAGGCTAGTTCACGCAAATGCCGCAAGGAAGCCGCGGCGCTCGCCGGGAAATAGTGGGGAGTGTTACGTGATATGAATAAGGAAGAAATGTTTTAAAAAAATGATACTGAAATTACATTTTCCAACATTTTTTATAAATATCATTTTTAGATATTTTACATGATGATTAATATGTCTACACGGTATACGGTTTGATTATACATTTTCCTTCTTGCTCAATAGACATAAGTTAAAGAATTATAAAGAGATTAACTTTCAAAAATTCAAATTTACATAGTGTATGTTAGTGTTATAATTTTATTGCATTAAGACCCACTCTTACCATCTCTGGTTAAAATTTTAACTACCAGTTAAATAAACAATATTGAATCAGATTATTGACAGCAATTACAAATTTTTCATTTGACAGTTCATTTCGTTTCGATTTTGTTCATTTAACTGGTAGTTAACCAGAGATGGTAAGATTGGCCCTTATAGAATCTCTAGTAAATTTCTAGAAAATATAGGAACTTTTGGTACATGATTTGTACAAAATACATATTAGGCGAGTTTCTTCCGACTGTGATTCGTGATAAAATTGAACAAAGTGAACATTATCAAAAAGAAAATTGTTTCTTCGTTCGTCATTCGTTATCAGCACTCTTTCATTTTGTGATCACAACACGCCATTCCCCTTTCCCTTCTGAATCAGTCTTTTCGCATGATCACTGTGATTGAAATAACAAAAGATTTGAAAATGGCGGAAAAAGCAAGCAATGAAATATTGGAATATGCAAATTTATAATTTATGTCTACATCAGAATCATCTGAACTACTAGAACTTGAGTCATTAGATTCAACATTCATTATTGGTTTCGATTTTTCTCATATTAGATCCTGCAGGAACAAAAAAAGTTAAAGAAACTTGTTTTCATATTTTACTTCACATTCCATGCCAAAAATATTATTTTTGCTTCAGCACAATCCATCTTTAAACTATTTTCGATTTGGGTATTACTTCAGTCAAAACAACTGATTTATCATTTGACGTTGACGTTTGCCGCTAGTACGTTCGACGTTGGGTAGGTTTCGCGTCGATCGAGTTAATTTTGTTGTTTCTTTGGAATTAAATTTAATCATGATTCGAAGGAATCATTAGTGAACAAATCATTATTTTTTTTTTGTTTAAACAATGTTTCATTTATATATATTCTTTTGTTCTAAAAAGCAAGAATACAACATTAATTATTGTTGTCTTAAAAATGTAATAATAATAGGTGTAAAAAATTAGGCAAGTTATACATTGCTGAAAAGCTGAAATATCCACTTTTTAGTGTTGACACTATACACTATATCGTCCATATAAAAATTCTGACTACATATTATAATCCAAAAAGTAACAACTTAGCATTTCAAAGAAAATAAAAGAGTACCCGAACAAGTGTAAACCAGAATTCGGTATTATTCCATACATGAAAACCAGAAAAAAGAACACAAATTCCATGGCCATTGCTGCTAATAAAACGAAATTTTGAAATATCTTTATAAAATTGTGAAGTTGTATGCAACTTTTAATTCTGTACAATTTTGTACTTTACAGTTTTTGTCATAAAATTAACAGGTGAGCAGGAAACAGTTTTTTTCTACTCCCGTGTGTGAAGTGAGCATCAATTTTTGTGTGAAGTTTGATTTTTTGCACACTGTGCGTGAAGTGTTACTTCACGCACCGTTCATTATTTTAAATATTACAAACTGAATTGTACTTTAATAAAACAAAGCTGTTAAACACCCGTAACGTCGGTAACCATGGTTACACAAGTCGATAATACAGAGGCTTTACGTTAAAAGAATGAAATGTGAAGAAAAAATATATTTTATTGCAAGTTCGTAGAAAAAGTATAGTTTGTAACACGTGTGTGAAGCCTATTTTACATTCGGGTGGTTTGTAAAAATGTAAAAATTTCAGCTTCACACACTTGTCACATAATATACTATTTTATACCTACTAATAGTTAGGTTAATATATTTTCCGTTCTTTGTATTTGGTATCAAAAGTTTACGTATGCAAAACAAAACTTGTTTTAATTATTATTAAGATTAAATTAGAATATTGGATGAACAAAAAGCGATAAAAAATAAAATCAGCAGTCTTATTTGATATGTTAAACACGATATATTAAAATTTCTATGCGCAGTAATAAATCCAAAGTTCGTACAAAAAAAAAAACAACAAAGAATGTGAGCAGAGCATAGTAATATATTTATGAATTTCATGTTAGAGTTGGAGGAACTAAAGTTTTAGTTATATTTCAGTGCAATATACGAGTCGGTTCGTTTACAAATCTCTCATAATAGCGGATCTTTTAATTGCAGTTATTAAATAACTAATTAAAATTTACAGAATTCTTCCTTTGTATCCGTAAAGCAGCGCGTATCCGCGGACGTATAAGTAATATTAATCTCTTCAATTTAGTTCCAGTTACTGCACCCCAGATATTATTAATTACAGACCCTCTATGCTAACAATATTTATTAAGTGCTCTTCAAGTCGGGAACTCGCATAACGTTTATCTTGACCCGAGCAGATTCACCGATCACTCTAAGAAAGGGGAAAGACTGAAGACTTCCACTTCTACTCGCAACTCGAAACTTATGCCTACTCATATTTCTTAAAAAATATTTTATTCGAGCAGTATATTAAATTTAAGTTACATTGCAATTTGTTTAATATTTACAAAGGTCACTCTACAACTCTTATTAATTAATATATTGCGAGTATTTTTTAACGTGAAACATTGGGTTTGTATATCCATGGTTACGACTTGATATTTGATTGACAGCAATGTATTTGCCCGTTCCATTTAAAATGAAACATAGGGAACGAGTCTGATAGAAGAATTATATTTAAATATTGGAACAAATTTAGTGGAATCAGAAAACCACTCGAGAACACTAAACATATTTCGGGCACAAGGTGCACACAGTATTTTTTCTACATCTAAATTTAATTTTTAGAAAATAGGTATAATTATTTAAACAAAATTAACCTCTAATGACATCTTTTCAATATGACAGATAACCGTTGAATTTTCTTATAAGTTATAATTTGACATTTGATTGACAGCAATGTATTTGTCTGTCTCATTTAAAATGATACATGGGAAATGAATTTGACAGAAGTATTATATTTAAATATATTTTTTTTACAACTAATTTTAATTTAGAATGCAGGTATAATTATTTAAACAAAATTAACCTCTTTGACGTCTTATCAAATGTCAAATTCGTTCCCTATGTTTCATTTTAAATGGAACGGGCAAATACATTGCTGTCAATCAAATGTCAAGTCGTAACTATGGATATGACAAACCCAATGTTTCACGTTAAAAAATACTCACGGTATGTATCTATAATTTCAAATATTTAATTAATAATAAAATAAGAAATATTAAATGTGCGTCCCAGAAAAAGCCTTCAGTAATGTATTTGATTTTTTAACACTGACATTTTCTGTCAATTACAAACATTTTAATTTTTCAACTGGTTTCCATGAAGTTGTTTGGGCCGAGAAATTCATTACAAGGAATTATTTTATATATTTATAATTCTCTATTTCTGAATCTAAAGAAGATATAATAAAAATTCATAATAGTTCTGATTTAAGGCTGGTTTATGTAAGCTGTAAACTTATGCATTTACAATTGGAATAATACTACCTTTTTTTAGTATTTATTTATTATTAAAACCCAACGTTTCGGCACCATAAACTGGTGCCTTCTTCAGGGGCAAAAATTGACATAAATATGTGAAATAACAAAAACAACAAGTAACCAAGGTAACAAAAAAAGTTCGTAAATGTTACTTTTTTTATGTATACAATTTTCTAGACAATATATGCATGCCCGGCAATAACTTGGTCGGTGAACGTGCATCTTCTCAGGAAAAACTCTCCTTTTGCCAGAGGAAAAACCGTCCCAAAAACTGGCAGAAAAGTGATCTGTATAACTCAGAGACGCTTTATCGGTAGCGAAATACCGCAGCCGTACTCTTTATTAACAGATGTTAGAAAATGTCTAGAAAAATTGTATACATATTACAAATTACAACATATTTAATATTGGAAGCCTTGCGCGACTAAGTTCTAATCCGTCACAATGATTGAGATTGATATTTCTCGTTTTATAAATCTCATTGGCTTCTCTAATTAATCTGTTGTTACATTGCAATTTGTTTAATATTTACAAAGGTCACTATACAACTCTTATTAATTAATATATGTATCTATAATTTCAAATATTTAATTAATAATAAAATAAGAAATATTAAATGTGCTTCCCAGAAAAAGCCTTCAGTAATGTATTTGAATTTTTGACACTGACATTTTCTGTCAATTACAAACATTTTAATTTTTCAACTGGTTTCCATAGAGTTATTTAGGCATTAGGCTGAGAAATTCATTACAAGGAATTATTTTATATATTTATAATTCTCTATTTCTGAATCTATAGAAGATATAATAAAAATATTCAATGTATCGGATAGAAAATTTTATATTTTCTAACATTTTTAATAACATAAATTTTCAAAAAATAATATTTAGAAGATTTTTTTAAAGAAACTACTACTTCCGGTCATCCAATTGTTACGAAAACCATTTCAGCTTTTCCCTTTAATGTCAGATTAAAAATTACGTAGTTAAATTGATCTTTGGGTTTACAAATTTTGATAAACCGTCCCTCCAACATCTCCACACACATACACACATACACACATCCACACACACAAACACACACACAAAATTATAATTCTTTCTTATTCATCTTTACATTCATATGAAGAGCTGATTATATTATGGTTAGAATTAACAGTTTTTCTTAAAAAAACGTAGTTAAATATAATTTTTTGACATATATATAATATATATATGTATCTTATTGGCTATAGGTACTGTTTGATTAAACAATGTCCTTCATATTCTATAGAGTTAAGGAATTATAAAGAGATTAAAATAAATAAATATACATATATCATCACGGCATATTACCCATTTCTAGGTGTGCCAATCTGTTTTGTCACAGATATCGGTAATGATGATAACATATTTGTACCGTGCGGGCGTTTACCAGGAGTCACCTCACGGGCATTCATTGCTGGCGTGGAGAGTGTACCACAGGGGTCACTTTTTGTGCCATTTAAAATTCGAAATATTTATATATAATTATAAAGAGATTAATTTTCATAAATAAGCCATTTTTACTATAATCATGGAAACAGCTGATATATTCAAATATCTTACGTGAAGAATACTACAGATTCTACTCGTATATTCATCTGACATATTTTTGTAAACAGTAAAGTTCTGGTAGGGTTAGATTATAGAACCTATTTCGTAAGAGAAAGAAGCTTGCATGAATACTAGGGATAGATAAGTTAGTGTTCTCTGTATCACGTGACCAGTCATGGACATACCCGATTGGCCAAATCACAGCGCAAACACGTTTACGCTACGATCAAAATCCGCGGGATTATGTTACTTACACAAGTTGAACGGTTACAAGTCCAGCATTCAGCTTCGGATCAAGAGGCGGACTATCTTGATGATTCGGCGATACAATTCCTAGCCAGCAGAAATGTTCATTCTATTCTATTTGAGAAGATTATTTATATTTTCTTTATTCGTAGAAACGAAGTCTATAAAATGTATGCAGTCACATTTTTTTTTATATTTTGTTTTTCTTAAAAGAAAGATGCTCCTTCACGGAGTACGCTAATATGAATTAAACAACTGTCCATTTGGTAAAACATTTTCAATTACTCTGTATGAATAGCCTTAAAAAATTATATAAATATTTTATACGAGAATAATATATAAAAAAAATATGTTGTGGCCAGCACAATACCTCTCGCGATTTCCATTTTATGTTATATAAGAATTGTATTGCACTTCGATATCGAACCGTCGGTTTATAACAAAAAAAATTACAGAACTTTACGCAAATATTGTTTTTATTGTATTTAACATGTCTTCTGCATACATATAATTCTAATTATATCTTTTTTTCTTTGTATGAGGATGTTCATTAACAAGATTGGCGGTGTATCTGACGGATATATGCATTTTACCTACAATTTTAAATATTTAATTAATAAAACAATAAGAAAAATTAAATGTAGGTACTTCTCAGAGAAAGCTTTCAGAATGTTACTAAAACTGATTTTTGACACTGACATCTGTCATTTACAAACATTTGAATTTGTCATTTGTTTCCTTAGTGCCGTAGCCTCCGCGATGTATTACCTTAGATTATTATAGTGTCTTTATCTCTAAATCTATAAAATATATAATAAAAATTTGAAGTGTAGTAGATGGAGAATTTTATGTTCTTCAATATATGTAATAACAAAAATTTCCAAAAAATGATATTTAGAAGTTTTTTTTAAATAAACTATTACTTCCGGTCGTCCAATTGTTACCAAAATCTAATCAGCTCTTCCCAGGAATGTCAGATTGAGGAAACTGCAGTTGAATATTTTTTAAGTCTTATAGTATTTGAGAAACCGTGGTTCCAACATCCACACATATACACACACGGGCATCATTGTAAAAATGTTATAATCGGATTATAGGGACCTTAAAAGGTGCTTAACCACTAATATCTTGATATGAGATAAAAAAGAGAATATGATCTCTTTAAAAGAGACATGTTAGCAACCTTATGTGTACTGATGTTTTATATAATTATATTTTTATATAATGAGGTCATGCAAAAAAAATAATTGTACCTTTTTTCTGTTTAAATCGAAAAAGGATAGTCTACTTCATCGATCAGTATGATTAAATTATTTTTTATTTATATTTTTTGTTGTATAAAATCGTTTTAAATTATGATATTTTTTAAAAAGTTGCAAAAACCAGCCATGTTTTGTCGTCACAACGTTACGAACCAAGTTCAGACTCATTTCAAACAGACATTTTATATGGACACATAATTTGTAAAAGAAAAATATATATAAACTATAAATTGAGGATTACATATCTGAATATGCTATAATATATTAATATAATATCGTTCTATTTATTTTTATATATATAATTTTCATTTGGCGTGAAATTATCTACGTTACATCAGATGTTTCTTTCACTTTTGAATCTTTGAATTAGACGGTAGAAGGTTATAAACGCATGTGAGACATTAAATATATTGCAGAATATTATTTTATTCTCTATTTTGGCACGAAACAACGTTCCATCGACATGTTTACATTCATAAATTTTAGGTTATCTTTAAATGTCACTTTGACGTTTTAAGACAATGTGAAAATCAAAATGGTCGTGCCTTTCACTCTGTGACGTCATGGGACAAGGGACGAAGCGGGGTCTAGCAGCCTCATTTTAAAGAATGTAATTTTCAATTACAATTTTTTCATGATTAAAGATCGATTTGAGGAAAATAAAAAATGCGGGTTTATTATTTTTCACTACTCTATCGATAAACGTTATAATAAAAAATCTGATGTGGTCAACACAAAACCTCCCGCTATTTAATTTTTACATACATATATACATACATAAAATCACGCGATTCCCATTTAGGGGGTTAGCAAATACCCGGAAACAATAGTAACCATAAGAAAATAGATAAGAGTAAGAGCTCAGCTGACACACTTCACTCTTTAACAACATTCTTCTTTCGCCTTGTCCACAATCATCATAGCATTCATACATAAGAACATATTAAAGTGACCGATTTTCGGTAGCGAATAACCCCATCCGGACCACAATAATAGTTACGCAACAATCTTCCTTCGCCACACTTTCCTATCCATTTTTATTAATTTAAATACATACTTACGTATTTACTAACGCTGCAAACTGTACCATTGCATAAAACTATTGATTTATTTACTATTTTCTTTTTAAAATGTCACTATTATTAATTTAAAGTGATTAGTTTTTTGACAGTGACATTAACTGTCAGTTACATTCATTTGAAATATGAACTGTGTAACAAAGGAATTGTGTTTATCTTAGGCTTCGCGACTAAGGCTGTGTTTATGTTGGAGCTGCGATAAACGATAAGAGCGGCGATACTAGCGAAGCAGTGCGAATGGATGCATAGATTTAAATGTAGGTGTTTACATTGGAGCAGCGCGCAAAGCTACGCTTAGGAGCTGAGCAGCGATAAGAGCGTCGAGAACGAATTGAATGTATTTCTACGCTATCATCGAGGCAAGACAAGTGATGCAGCGATATCTCGATTTTTTTTATATTACATAAATATTATACAAAAAGAAATATTTGTTATAGGTTATAGTACTTTTTGTCAAAAATTATGTCATTTACAATAGGATTGTGACACAAGTAAGTTTTAAATAAATCACGAATATTTTGTGCAACCAGGGTTGGTCTACCATTATTAGTTGTGGTATTTGATTGTTTTGTAATATTTAATGTATCTTCTAAATGATGTTCAATGCCTTCCATGTCAATGATTGTGCTTTGTGGGACACAAATAGCTTTAAAAATATTGTCAGCAACATTTATATCAGTTTCTATCGCTGCTCTTATCGTCGCTTTTATAGCTTTCATCGCAGCTCCAATATAAACACATCAAAGAAAAATAGATTTGATTCGCTTTTATCGCTGCTCTTATCGTCGCTCTTATAGCTTTTATAGCTCCAACATATTCACACCCTAATAAAGAAAATTATTTTTAAATTTATCTGTAAAATATATAGAAAAAGTATTAATGTATTCTAGTAGAAAATTCAATAATCTTTAATTTCCATAACGACAAAATGCGAAAAAATGGCATTTAATGGTATTTTTTGAAGAAAAACCATTATGAGCTTCAGGTAAAGTGTCATTTCCGGTTATCCGATTTACACCAAAATGTAATGGTTTCTTTTCATATTAGAATAGAGAAGAAATACAAGGTTTCAGAATTTTCTGAATGATAATATTTGAGTTAAAGCGAAGACAAAATCCCTACACATACACACACATACACACATACAGACATCATCGTGAAAATGTTAAAATTGGATTCTAGGGTCCTTAAAACGTGGTCATTTACTAAAATCTCGATATGTTATTTTTAGCACGATCCCTATACCTCCCTTACTAAGGGTAGCGGGAGATATAAAGAGAATATAATCTCTTTAAAAGAGACATGTTAGCAACCTTATGTGTACTGATGTTTTATATAATTATATTTTTATATAATTATTCATCTGGGTCCACTGAAATATATACTAACTGGAATGCGCGTACGAACCGTGACTGTGAAGCATATTGAAAGCCTGCTGCTGGAGTAGTCGGCAAACATCGAGACAGTTCGTGAGTAGACGGAAATTATTTCGTGTGGCGCATGTTTAAATAAATGAAGCATAATATGAAAACAAAGCGATCAGATATGATAAGAGTTATTCGGCTAGGTTCGGTTCGGAACGAATGTGCGCGAACAGGACCAACCATGATTGTTCAATGAGCTTCAGTGCAGCGTACGCTGATAGGTAGAGTATGCGAGTTCCAGTTAGTATATATTTCAGTGTCTGGGTCATATCAAAACAATTTTTTCGATTTCCCAAGTTTTGAAAATAAGCGATTCATATCTCTCTATGTTCCACTCACTAAGCTCTTGTTCGCGATTCGTCTTTCCATTGGCCCACCCGCTTTTCTTCCAGGTCACCTTCTCCTCGTCCATCCTCTCCTTGTTCCATATCCTCTTCCACTTTGCATAGTGTATGAGGAATGACCTTGCGAGCGGCGGCTGGGTGTACTCGGGCCGTCATGCATATTGCATGGCGGAAATGCTGCGGCCTGAGCCGAGATGTAGTGTCCGATCCATTGTTGACAGAGGGGGCGGGGGGCAGCCACGCAATTGCTCCCTCAATCTTGCGCACTGTCAGCGCCGCCTGATATATTCCGCGCCATTAATACACGGCACGGGTACTCGGGTTGCTTGGACGGAGGTCGCAGGAAATGTGAGGTAATGTGTTGATGAAGGGTAGTCTAAGCAGGAATAAAGGGGTTAAGGGGTGAGAGTTGTACAAAGGATATTATAGACTTTTTATGCGGTTACAAATTACAATCACTGTACTTAAGTATATCATATCTGTTTTATTTTTATAAACTTTATTTTGATTTATTTTCGTTGTTCATACGAGCCCAAACTCATAATAGTTCTGATAACTGATATACCCTTACAGTCTATAATTTGACCACTACTTTGATAATTACTTCATTGAGGATGAACACATAAAATTTCACATAAAACTTATAGAGGTGATTGATGATTGATGAACTTTCCCGCTACCCTTGGTAAGGGAGGTATAGGGATCACATATCGAGATTTTAGTAAATGACCACGTTTTAAGGTCCCTAGAATCCAATTTTAACATTTTCACGATGATGTCTGTATGTGTGTGTATGTGTGTGTGTATGTATGTGTGTGTGCATGTATGTATGTATGTGTGTATGTAAGTGTGTATGTGTAGGGATTTTGTCTTCGCTCTAACTGAAGTACTATCATTCAGAAAATTTTGAAACCTTGTATTTGTACCCTATTCTAATATGAAAAGAAGCCATTAGATTTTGGTGTAAATCGGATAACCGGAAATGGCACTTTACGTGAAGCTCATAATGGTTTTTCTTCAAAAAGTCCCGAAGCCTAAGAAAAACACAATTCCTTTGTTACACAGTTCATATTTCAAATTAATGTAACTGACAGTAAATGTCACTGTCAAAAAACTTATCACTTCAAATTAATAATAGTGACATTTTAAAAAGAAAATAGTAAGTAAAGCAATAGTTTTATGCAATGGAACAGTTTGCAGCGTTAGTAAATCCGTAGGTATGTATTGAAATTAATAAAAATTAAATAGCGGGAGGTTTTGTGTTGGCCACATCAGATTTTTTATTCAATTTTGACGTTTTAAATTGTCATTATTAACTCCATAGCAACAACTATAAGTAACACTTTATTCAAAAATGAATTATTATTTTTTAAATCACTCGTACAAAATTTTAACTCAACTCTGCAACAAATAATGCATTTAAAATAACATGAGGCACGAAAATAATACTCACCATAGTATTTATAAAACATTAGCAGCCATTTTCATTATTTTTCACGGCACAAATGACAAACAATAAACCTTTTAAATAGTTGCTTTGACGTCTAACATCGACGATTGTCATGATGTCATGCACAGTCTATACTAACTGATTAGTTTTTTATTTTGTCAAAATTAAATATTATAATGGTTTTTATCATTATTTTGTCAAAATTGAATAAATTGTTGTATTAACCACATGAGCTAAGATTGTTTATTCACTCGAAAAATTTAACTTACTCGCCCTTACGGGCTCGTGAGCTAAACTTTCTTCTCATGAATAAACATTACCTTAGGTCAGTTGCTGTATAAATATCTATTATGTAGTTAAATTGTTTAACTTTATATAAATAATAGATACAAAAATAAATTTGGATTTGAAATGAGAAAATTCACTCACAATACTATATTTGTATTTTTCAACCAAACTGGGCAAAATGGGATACTGCCGATTAAAGCGTGCATTACACGATGAAGTTTTTCTTTTCAAGTGTCTTGAAAAGTTTTCTCTCTCCACAATGACATGAATGCTAGAGAGACAAATGAATAGACTCTTCACGAAAAACTCTTTCCTTATAAATTTGACTGTTAAGTAACTGTCAAATGTCATTTGTGTTCATATTTTTTATGTATTCAAATAGTGTTATACGTGATCGATATTAAACTGAAAATTATATTTCTATACGAAAATTTCAAGTGATGAAAATTCAATGACAATTTAATGTGGGTATAAGTTAAATTTTGACACTTGGATATTTTAATACACGTAAAACTTGATCGTATACATATACTTGTAAGGAGTAAGGTCACTTGAAAATAATAATAATAAATAAAAAACTAATTACGACTAATCCTTTTCAAATTTAAATATAGACTTAAACTTTACAAGAGGTCAACTTCAGGTCCAAAATTATCTTAAACCGAGACCCTGTAAGAATTTTGTAAAAATCCAGTACGTACAATCACTGATTATATATTCTAACGTAAACGTGATCTGCGGTACAGTAAAACTTATCTTGCAAGATATATGGAACAGTACAATGGAACAGAATAACAGAAGAATCTGTATGCCTTTTGGATACAGTGTTTAGAAGAATTAAAGCAGGTATTACTAATAAAGGCGATGGAATCCAATATTAAATTTATTCGCCTACCCAAGGTGACTCTTTGTGGAAAAAGAGATAAAAGTCTTTTCTTTACTTTTTTAATTGGACGTTTCGGGAATCCAACCTACTCCCATCTTCAGCAAGATTACATGTCTAAGGCAAGATTTACATTTTAGATTTTTTTTTTAAACTGTGTTATCTCATAAAACTCCGAATGATCGTGGCACGAAGGTCTTCATCCCTTCCACCACCTTCATGTGTTGTTAAATAGTGGTTTGCATTTTAATTTAAAACTATTTTTCAACACAGGCCTTACTGCCTCAGAAACCAAGGATGGAAGTGAAGACCTTCACATCACGATCATTCGGAGCTTTATGAGATAACATAATTAACAAAAAAAAAAATAAAAAATGTAAATCTTGCAGTAGACATGTACTCTTGCTGAAGATGGGAGTCGTTTGGATTCCCGAAACGTCCAATTTAAAAAGTAAAGAAAAAGAAAAAGTTTTTTTCCTTTTCCACAAAGAATCACCTTGGTAGGCGAATAAAGAAACTTAACTTTACAAGATATCACGAAATGTATTAAATTAAATTTTTGTAAGTTTATAATATATATTTCAAACTAGACGAAAGAAATTTGTAGAAATTTTTCACCAGTCACGCAGATTTCATAATTTGTTTGTTGAAAATATAAATCGGCCGAACTATTATGAGTCTGGGCTTGTATTTAAAAAAGTTAAGTTTTTGGAATGGAAGAGGAAGGAATAAAGATATAAGTTGAAAGAAACTCGTTATAGACCAACTATTACAACAATTACCGAAGAACATTATAAATAGGAACCAAGAAAGTTTTAAAAAATGATGAATTAAGAAAGAAACGTGTCAAGTATGATTTTTAAATTTGTTTTATAACAAAAATGTGTTCATTTCAATTACACCTTGTTGCTATTTACATTTAGCACTGTAATATTATTTGTTCATATAATAATAATTAACAATATTCCGAAATCTGATACATTATACATAGAATTAATTTAATTTATTATTAAATTCACGTTAGACCATCAGCGATAATCAGTTTATTATAATGCAAATACAGTACAGTAAATTATATCGAACCTCCTATCTATTCAGAGAAAATCAAATTTACTATATTTAAAGCATTCTGTCAAAATTAGATTACAATATATTTGCAGTAGATTATCCATCATAACATGTATTAAATTTTTACTTATTGCATGGTAGTATGTAATAAGCTTATATTTAATACACATAAATACAATTACCAATATATCTCTTTATTTTCAAAATACAAATTTTTTTATCAGTCAGTTTTACACTTGGTACCATCTTTTAGGATCTTAAAATTGAAAAAAAGTAGCTTAGTCATATTATCTTTAATCACGAGTTGCGAAAAAAGAAGAAAACATTATTTTGTTAATAAAGGATACATTGTCGAATTTTTTGGGAAAAATATTACTGCATATCGTTTTCTACCTCGTGCCAAAAGTAAAGGGTCTCGGTGGAATCTAAATCTGGACTACAAGATGATCCTTAATGCTGATGTAACTATCGCCAGTCATTTGGCCCACAGTTTTTAATGTTTTAAATTAAAATTAAAGTAGATGGAAGAATTTTATTGAAATTTGTTTAAATTTTATAATTTGTTAAAAATGTGAACCGGCCGAATTATTTATGACTTTGGGATCGTAAATGTACTGTTAAAAATTAAAAATCTGTTGTGGTCAGCACAAAACCCCTCGCATATACATATTAGGCTATACGCACATATTATATTTAACATTTCTGGTACATACACAAAAATTCTAATTATATCTATTATTGATATACTGTTATATTTTTTAATTCATTCTATAAATAAGTTTCCTTTTACTCTTCGTTGCTGTTCGAGATTCTTCAAATTTATTGACGAGATTGACGGTATTTCTAATGCGTATATGTAGTATATGACATGTATCTATAATTTTAAATATTTAAATAATAATAAAATAAAAAATATTAAATGTATTTCCCAGAGAAAGGCTTCAGTAATGTATCTGGATTTTTGACACTAACATTTCTTTGTCATTACAAACATTTTAATTTTTCAACTGGTTTCCATGAAATTATTTGGGCTGTGAATTTTATAAACTTGTAATTCTCTATCTCTAAATCTATAGAAGATATAATAAAAATGTTCAATGTATTAGATAGAGATTTATATTCATTAATATTTGTAATAACATAAATTTCCAAAAAAATATGTTTAGAGCCGGTATTATAAATGTCCAATTAATTTTAGTTCCATAGTAAATTTAATTAAACGAACAAATGCAACGCAAATTTTTGACAGCAATAATTTAAATATCATAAGAAAAAAATCTGATGTGGCCAGCACATGACCTCCCGCAAATTCCATGTTTAAAATAGTAATGAGCTTTAAGTAAAGTATCTTTTTCCGTTCCGATTGATCGTTTATAAACAAAATCTAATTTGTTGTTTTAATAAATAGAAGTCTGTAATACGAAATTAATTTCGTGCCAAAAATAATCGATTATCATGGGCCTATAGCGCTCACCATCAACTATAACAGTTCGACCTTCATCATTTTCGAAAAAGTAAGTTCCAATGACGCCACCTGACTATAGTGCGCACCAAACAGTCTCATTTGGACATGTAATGGTACCTCGTAAATCACATAAAGATTTTCCTTTGTCCATATCTGGCAATTTTGCTTATTAACATATCCAGAGAGGAGAAAATGTGCCTCACCAAAGAAAAAGATAATCCGCGAAAAATCATCATCAACTTCCAAGTGCTCTAAAAACGCAATCTGTGTAAATTCTTTGCCGTACATGATCCATGTCGTAAATGTGTAGTTGTAAACCAATATTTGACATTTTGAAAACAAGTATTTATACTGACAGATTTATATTTACAAATCAAATATATTTCTACTTAATTAATGTAAATGTGGCAGTGACATTTGTTTAACTACGTCAAAATTTTATTAAAGTATTATGTTTTTGTTTGACGCATGGGTCAGATGATGTACAAAAATAAATTATTTTATAAATTTATATTTAAAGTTATTTAAAGTTTTTTAAAGTTATATTATCGTAGAATTGAAGATTGTACCATTATATTATATTTTTAATAGTAAAAGTTGCTGAAAAATTATATTCAATGCAATTTTTTCAACAAAAACTGGTAAAAGCTTGTATAAGTGATACTTCCGGTTATCTGATATACACTAAAAACTAATCAACGCTTCCCACATTAGTATAGAATGGGTATACAAAATTTCAAAATTTTGTGATTGATAGTATTTGAGTAATCGTGTCCACAGGATCCACACACACATACACACATACACACACACATACACACATACACACACACACACACACACATACACACATACATACCCACAGACATCATTGTAAAAATGTTAAAATCAGATTCTGGGGACATCAAAACGTGCTTATTCACTAAAATCTGTATATGCGATTTTTATCACGATCCCTATACCTCCCTTACCTAGGGTAGCGGGAGGTAAAAAATTGATTCGAATTTGTTCAATATAATTTACTTTTGAACTAAATTTAACTGGACGTTTATAATACCGGCCCTCTTCCTATTAATGTCAGATGAAGGAATACATAGTTAAATTGGTCTTTAGTGTTATAGAATTTGAGAAACCGTCCCTCCAACATCCCGACACATACACACACACACACACACACACACACACACACACACACACACACATCATCATCATCATCATCATCATCATCATCGTAAAAATGTTATAATCGGATGCTAGGGACTTTAAAACGTGCTTATTCACTAAAATCTGGATATACGATTTTTAACATAAATCCAATATGTCTCTTAACGAGAGGTAAAAATGTGTACGTACGTATTTCTCATTTGAAAAAGAAGGTGACATATCTAGCTTTTTTTCCCTGAGCTCATCAGATATTCTCTACATCAAATATTTAAGAAACTATAGTTAATTAACTACCAATGAGCATTTCACAAACAATAATTTCCTTGTATCGTGTCCCATATGTTGGGCATCCTCTTCGCTATCTCCAACTCCGGGGTGTTTCTCGGGCAGCGTCTCTTCTCTTGCCCTCCACTCTGATGAAAATCAATAAGACTTGCGTCTCGACGCGGCGAGCGCTCCTTGCCGCGACGGGGCGACCTGGTGGCAGCCGATGCGGGATGCGGCTGGGAGCGCGGCTGCTTAGTGGGCATGTGTGGCCGCCCGGTGCCCATAACCGGGTCACCAACGTACTATACTTCAAGAGAAGGGAAGGTGGTATGGGAAAGGAGGGGATGTTCAGGATGGTGGGTTTATTATTTAGTAATATGTATATTTATGCACGGACGTATCATAATTTGACAATTATACACGAATTTCTTTGACATAAACGTCATTTTATAGCCCGCGGGCCTCATTATAGCCCGGCGGGCTATAATGAAACGTCAAACCAAATTATAACCTACAATATAAAAAATTTAAACAGGCAACATGAAAAGTTTTTATTACAAACCGAATTTTTACCTCTCGCTAAAAGAGGTATTGGATTCATGCTAAAATTCGCATATCCAGATTTTATTGAATAAGCACGATTTAAGGTCCCTAGAATCCGATTATAACATTTTTAAAATGATGTCTGTGTGTGTGTGGATGTGTGTATGTGTGTATGTGTGTATGTCTGGATGTTGTAGACACGATTCCTCAAAAACCATAAGACTTAAGAATTGTTTAACTATGGATTCTTCAATCTGACATTCCTGGGAAGAGCTGAAAAGGTTTTGGCAACAATTGAACAACCGGAAGTAGTAGTTTTTAAAATAAATTCTTCCAAATATTAATTTTTGAAAATTTTTGATATTACTAATTTTGAAGAACAAAATTCTACACCTGATACATTTAAATTTTTTATTACATCTTCTATAAATTTAGAGATAAAGACGCTATAATATATAGAATATCGGAATATAACAAGTCGAGTAGGCGAAACTACACTAAGGAAACCAATTGACAAATTCAAATGTTTATAACATAATTTGTAAATGACAGATTTCAGTGTCAAAAATAAACAGTTTTAGTGACATTTTGATAGCTTTTTCTGGGAAGTACATTTAATCTTTCTTATTGTTTTATTAATTAAATATTTGAAATTATAGGTAATATGCATATATCCATCAGAAATACCGCCAATCTGGTTAATGAATTGGAAGAATCTGTGACATTTAGAAACTTCCTCGTACAATGAAAAATAGATATAATTAGAATTATATGTGTGCAAAAGACATGTTAAATACAATAAAAGACAATATTTGGGTAAAGTTCTGTAATATTTTGTTATAAAACGACGGTTCGATAGCAAAGTGCAATACAATACTTATATCTTATATAGCCTAATATGGAAATGGCGAGAGGTCTTGTGCTGGCCACAACAGATTTTTTTTATATTCTTTAATGAAAAATAAAAATTAATTTTGTGATATTTATATGGAAAGCACGGAGATATACAAAATAAAACTCAAATGACATAACTAATAAACAAACAATAAACTGTTCTCCGCTTTCATAGCAACACTAGATACTGGATGTACGAGGACAAATTCTTTTCGATATAATTTTTGTAACACTCATAATTTGAAATTTTTTGACCGTGCATAAAGTTTTGTATGTACCACGAGCGTAACTTGCTTTTATGGTCTTTGACGTGTTTTTATCCCTCGGCTTACGCCTCGGGCTCAAAATCCCGCCGCAGGCCATAAAAGCCTCCTTACGCTCTTAATACATAAATAACTATTACGTACATGAAAGAAATCCTTAAAGAAATTTTGATTACAACAAAGAAATGCTTATTTACAATAATGGAAACTTGATTACAATAATAAAAAATATCAATCAGCACAAACATCACGTTTATTTCTTTGGACATTCCAGTTTACCACTTCAAAATGATGCAGCTTTTTTATTTTTCATTATTTTAATGTCATTTCCCTTATTTTCAATAATACCGTTCCGTTTAGTAATTGCCTCTTATTAAAATAATCTTTTCTTCATTAAACCAATCGGTTCTGTAATTCTTTTTCCTGACATTTTATTATGTTAAAATTTAAAATATAGGTCATAAAGTAGTGTAATATAACCTAAAACAACACAAATAAAAAATATTGACGTTTCAAATGCAGCTAATTTCGCACTTTGACAGTTATTACAGTGTTGCCAAGTGTAATTTTGCGTTTTAACTAAAACAGCTTAATACAGACCACTGAATCACCTTTGTTTTAAAATGTGTTTTAAGCTAATACAGTGTTTTAGTTAATACAAGTGTTAGTACAGACTTTAATATAACCCACTGAATCGCACCCATTGTTAATATGACAGATAATCATTGAATTTTCCTATAAGTTACGACTTATTATTAAGTATTAAATATTATATTTTAATATTGTAAGAGTCAGAAAATCACTTGAGCACAAGGTGCACAGTTCACACAATATTTTTTCTACAATTAAATTTAATTTAGAAAGCAGGTATAATTATTTAAATAAAATTAATCTCTATTCACGTTTTGTCAAATGTCAAATTCGTTCCCTATGTTTCAGTTTGAACGGGACAGGCAAATACATTGCTGTCAAATGTCAAGTCGTAACCATCGATGTGACAAATCCAATGTTTCACTTTAAAAAATACTCTCGGTATATAAAATATATCAGCTGTTTCTTTGTTTATAGCAAAGCTGGTTCTTTAGAATTCTTTAACTCTATATCTATTGAATATGAAGGAAAATGTATAATCACACCGTATAGGCAATAAGATATTCTTTCATATTGATAATCACATAAAATATCAAAAATGATATATAACTGCGTTTTTTTCAAGAAAAACTGTTAAGAGCTTCAAATAAGGGAACTTCTGGGTCACCAATTATCACCAAAATCTAATCAGCTTATCATACGGATATAAAAAAGAGGAATACAAAAGAATTGTAATTTTTGGAATTGTAGTATTGGAGTTATCGTCGGAGAAATTTTTGTCACACACGTGCACACGCACACACACACACACACACACATTTACACACACACACACACACACACACACACACATATCGACCAAAATTACATTACGGATTTCTTTTAAAGGCTTCGTTACCGGCCGTCCGTCAATAGTTATATGATATTTATTGACCAGTGAAATATTTACCTTTTCACCTCTCACTAAGAGAAGTATTGGATTCATGCTAACAATCGCATATCCAGATTTTAGTGAATAAGCACGTTTTAAGGTCTCTACATTCCGATTAAAGAGTTAAGTGATTCAGTGGAGCTCTTATTTTCATCCCTTTTCTTATTGTTTTCGGATTTTTGCTAACCCACTAAGTGGGAAACGCGTGATTTTATGTATGTATGTATGTATGTATGTATGTATGTATGTATGTATGTATGTATGTATGTATGTATGTATGTATGTATGTACATTCCGATTATAACATTTTTACGATGATGTGTGTGTGTGTCTGGATGTTGGAGGACCGGTTTCTCAAATTCTTTAAGAGTAAGGACCAATTTAACTACGTATTCTTTAATCTGACTTTAATGGGACGATCTGAAAGGTTTTGGTAACAATTGGATAACCGGAAGAAGTAGTTTCTTAAAAAAATCTTCTAAATATTATTTTCTGGAAATTTATGTTATTACAAATACAAAATTGAATATTTTTATTATGTATTCTATGGATTTAGAGATAGAGTATTATAAATATATAAAATAATCCGTTGAAATGAATCTCATAGTCCAAATAACTCCATGGAAATCAGTTGAAAAATTAAAATGTTTGTAAATGACAGAAAAAAGTCAGTATCAAAAATCCATATACATTATTGAAGGCTTTTTCTGTGAAGAACATTTCATATATCTTATTTCATTATTAATTAAATATTTAAAATTATACATACATACTTATATCCATCAGAAACATCACTAATTTCGTCAATGAATTTGAAAAATCTCGAACATTCAGAAGAGTAGGAGGAAACTTATTTATAGAATGAATTAAAAAATATAAAAATATATAAATAAAAAATGTAATTAGATTTTTTGTGTGTGTACCAGATATATTAAATAAAATATGTACTTGTATAGCCTAATATGGAAATGGCGAGAGGTCTTGTGCAAGCCACAACAAATTTTTTACATACATAATTAAAAAATCTGTTGTGGCCAGCACAAAACCTTCCGCCAATTCGATGTATTTTGTACAAATCCGATACCAAAAGTTTCTTGAAAAAGATTTTATATATCCTGTAAAATTATAACACGAACACACTATTTTTTACAAATTCCATATTGCAAGTTCCTTTGAAAAGAATTCTACAAATCCAGTAAAATTATAACACGGACGACCATTATGTAAATTGCACTTGACATTTCCTCATTCCTATCCAACGCATCTTCTTCACACAATTATTCCTTTCTCAAATCTTCTGCTACACGGTCCTTCCATCTTTTCTTTGGCCTTCCTCGTATACTCCTGGCATTGAAACTGTAAGTCACTTGCGAGGGACACTCTGTTACTTTTGTAACTTTCTGATCCCATACTTTCCACTATGGTTTTGCACTTGACACTAACGTCTGTCAATTAGAATTTTTTAAATATATCTGCTGTTTCCATAATTTTTACAAAGCTGACTGATTTTTGAAAGTTGACCTCTCTTAATCTCTCTATAACTCTATATCTATTGAATATGAAGGAAAATGTAAAATCAAATCATATAGAGAATAAGATTTTCTTTCATATTAATGATCATAAAATGTCGAAAATTGATATTTAACTACGTTTTTGCCAGAAAAACTGTTAAGAACTTCAAATAAGGGTACTTCTGGTGTTCTGGTTGACCAATTATAACCAAAATCTAATCAGCTCTTCATATGGTTGTAAAGAAGAGGAATACGAAAGAATCATAATTTTTAGAATTGTAGTTTTGGAGTTATCGTCGGAAAAAAAATTGCCCCACACACACACACACACACACACACACACACACACACACACGGACACACACACGGACACACGGACACACGGACACACACACGCACATACAGACATCAATGTAAAATTAGTAAAATCGTATTCTAGGGATCTTAAAACGTACTTATTCATTAAAAACTCACCACCGATTTTTTTGACCAAAGACAATACCTCCCTTACCTAAAGGTGACGGAAGGTAAAAATAAAAATTATAAAGCTGACATTTGTATAAATAATTTTATAAATATTGATACAAATATAAAATGGAAACGTTTCTAAACATGTACAGCCCGATTCACAAAACAGTTTAAGCTAATCCTCATTTTTGGATTAGTGAATTCTATTTTATTCCTGTAATTAAAATTTAATTTTCATGATATTATCAATAAAGGTAGATACTACGAATAGATTAGACTATATTTTAAGATATAAACTGTCATAATTAGAGTAGAATTCGCTAATCCAAAAATGAGGATTAGCTTAAACTTTTTTGTGAATCGGGCTGGTAAAGTACATACTATAATTTAAACAGCATTGCAATTTTTAAAAAGCTTGGGCAACAAGATTAACAAAACGATGTATTTCATAATGGAACATTGTCCCATTTACAATTGTTCCTCGAAAAATAATCACTTGACACTTGTTCCCCTGTTGGTACATTACAGGCGTTACGTCCACATTTAGAGCAGTGAACGCCGTTAATATTTTACAGTAACGGGGTGTCCGGGCCCGGGTACCACGTGCATGAAACACGTGTGATAGCAGAAGCTCGTACACGTGATGTGAGGGAGTAACAGTTGTTATCACAAGGGCGGCAAATTTGATTATTTTTGGGAGGAAGTCATTAGAAAAAGGTGGTACATATGATGAAAAAATATTTGATATGACCAGCATGCGAAATATTTATGAAAATTTCTCAGTTTAGAAATGCTGTCATACTCAGAAATGGGAAAATAGTCGTAACGATATTCTTATAACACAGTATAACTTTCGTAGACCTAAAGGCCAGCACAAGACTTCTCGCCATTTTCTTATTATACTGTATAAATACATTTATTTAACATTTCTGGTACACCAAAAAAATTCTAATTACTACAAATATTGATGTTGAACATTTGTTGTATGTAGATGATTTAAAATTATTCTTTCGAATTTTTACAGTTGCTGACTGTGTGAAATTACAGAGTAATTTAAATATGATTCACAAATGATGTTTCGACAATAATCTTTTGTTAAATATTGATAAATGTAATATCATGTGATTCACAAAAAAATCGGAGCCTATTATTTTCAATTATTCAATTGCATCTACTATTTTGAACAGACCGCCCATTTTCAAAGACTTGGGTGTTACATTCGATCCTAAACTAACATTTACATCGCACATGGACGCGGACGCAGTTGTTAAAACTGCTTACAGGTGCTCAGGTTTTATACTTAGAAATGCACAACAATTCAATAAATATATTTTGAGGTTGTTATTTATATCTTTAGTAAAACCCCATCTAGAATACTGCTCAGTAATATGGAATACCATTTATGACCAACAAAAGCAATCCATTGAAAAAATTTAAAGATTATTTTTAAAATCTTCTACATATATAACTGAAGGGTCATATCCAATTAGAAATATTCCATAAGAAGTACTTATCGATTCCTTCGCTTTACAACTACTACACCAGAGACGTGTAATGCTGTAATTTTATTATTTAAAAAAATCAATTGCCTTATTGACTATCCAGCCATTTTAAGTAAAGTTCCTATTTAAGTTCCAAGATCATCATCTAGAAATAACAACATATCATTTTATTATCCAGCTCCCAGGTCCAACTCTTTGGTTAAATCACCTCTTCATTTTATGTTTACTAGTTACAATATTATTGAGCCTTACATTGATTTATTTCACAACAATATTAAAGACATAAAAAACTGTATAACTTATTTCACTTGAATGTATCTTGTACTTTTCGTAGTTTTCCTTACCCTGTAATTGGGCATTCTCCTGTAGGGCATTGTATCAAATAAATAAATAAATAAATAAAAATACATCTATTATTAATATATTTTTATATTTTTTAATTCATTTTATAAATAAGTTTCCTCCTACTCTTCTAAATGTTCGAGATTCTTCAAATTCATTGGCGGTATTTCTAGATGCGCATATGTAATATATGAATCTATAACTTTAAATATTTAATTAACAATAAAATAAGATTACAACGGATTATTTTATATATTTATAATCTCTAAATCTATAGAAGACATAACAAAAATGTTTAATGTATCAGATAGAGAATTTCATGTTCTTTAATATTTAAAATTTCCAAAAAATAATATTTAGAATTTTTTTAAGAAACTACTACTTTCTGTTATCCAATTGTTCCGAAAACCTTTTTAGCTTTTCCCATTAATATCAGAGTAAGAAATACGAAGATAAATTGGTCTGTAGTCTTATGAAACCGTCCTTCCAACATCTAGCCGCACACACACACATGTACATACACACACACACACACACACACACACAGAGAGAGAGAGAGAGAGAGAGAGAGAGAGAAAGAAAGAGAGAGAGAGATCATTGTAAAAATGTTATTATCGGATTCTAGTGACCTTAAAACGTGCTTATTCATTAAAATCTGGATATGTGATTTTTAGCATGAATCCAATACAATAGATAAAAATGTTAATTAAGGTTTAAGTTGTGAACACTTCTTGTGAAAATAATTTAAAAGAGAATACTTGTAGGTCTATCATTAACATATACGAAGGACTCTAAAGCCTCATTTCCACCGAATGCTTTATTGCTTCATGCAAAATTATTAGTTTCGTTTATTTACCTTGGGGTCCAAGTAACGGGTCTGGTGGGTGGTTATAAATTACCGCCGCTGCGACGTTGTATTTATCCACAAATCCGTGGAAATGCTGACCGAAGCAACAAATGTGTATTTGGCTGCTTACTAGTGCTGTTACAATTTGTCGGTTTTCTAATTACTACCTGTAGTTAATGTCCATCTATTAACTAGCTATGCTGTACTGATGAGCTCTGATAAGAGCGAAACACGTGTCTACAGCTGCTATTGAGCGATACCCTACGAACAACATTTTACCAAAATGATTAGTGCATAAGACTTAATGCATTATGACAATTGATGTATACCTCGTCCAGATTTCATTTGAACAAATGACTTTTAAATCCTCTGTGTTAATCCTAATCTTTGCTACTGTGAATATTTTTACGTTTCACGCAAATATAGTTTCTTCTCAAAGTACATTATATGTCTATGAAAGTTGAAAATTGCTTGTAACTATTTAAAAGGGGAAAAGTTTTATTGCGGTTCCAGAGAACCATAGTTGACCTGTAAAATTCTTATCCAAGATGTTATGCTTGCTTTAACAATGAACGCTCATTACTAAATTGAGCAACTGGTAGTGCCAAAATGTAAATATGCACGAGGTACAGGATTGTATTGAGTTATACCCCAATACCCCAATAAAAATTTTCCCCTTTTAAATAGTTACAAGCAATTTTCAACTTTCATAGACATATAATGTACTTTAAGAAGAAACTATATTTGCGTGAAACGTAAAAATATTCACAGTAGCAAAGATTAGGATTAACCGATTAACACAGAGGATTTAAAAGTCATTTGTTCAAATGAAATCTGGACGAGGTATACCATTTCCAGCTATTTTATTTAATGACTAATTCAACAGAAATGTCATAATTTTTTCTTTTATTACTTGTTGTCTAGCATACTGCAATTGCAGCAGCAATTCTTCTTTTTTAAAATATGTGATATACATAATTTTCTGCATCTACATCCATTCCGAAAAGTTAAAAATTTGGTAATTATAAAATAGATTGACAGTTGACAGTTCAAGTTAGAAGTTTGCAATCTTTTGTTCTTACACATTGCTCTTAATTCTTATGCATTAATTATAGCTCTTACTCATTAGTACAATCGGTGGAAATGAAGCTTTTCACTCATAAAACCGATATTTCTTACTCTTTTATTCTTCACTTCCACATTCTCTGTTGCATAGTCCACATCTATATCCTGTCTGATTCCGGTCCTGTCTGTCCGGTATCCGACGCGTGCATAACGACACACACCGGATTTGCAGATTACGTCCATTTCACGCATTACAATTGCTAATCGCACTAACGGGGATTCCCCTGCAACTGCTAGGATCTCTGCATGTTCAGCCAAGGGTCAACACTATAAATAAAGATGCGATTCATAGGATTAGGGATAAGTTTCAGAATAACTTTGTATGAGAAGTAGTTGTGCATTCTATTTCCATTGTAATTTATTTTGAAAGTAGTAAGAATTTGAAGGGTATACGAGTACAAAAACGGAATTTTCGTTATGTTGTGAAATGTTGTTCCAACAAACGACGGAGTGTATTTTGGATTATTTTATCTTTAAAAAGTTTCATAGTTTTTTTTTTATTAAATTTTTCAAAGAAGGCGTCGTAGTATTAAAAACTCGAACATTTTTAAACTGATAAATTCCAACGACTAGTTTTTAACCAATCATGATGCAAAACACTTGAAAATTCAACCAATGGGAACAGTATTACACTGATAAAACCCCGTTACCCCGATAATTTTCCGCTACCAAGTAAATAAACAGTTGTTATTGTTTATAACTGTCAGTGTGACAATTAATGTGTCAAGTTTCATTTTGCGTTGTCTTTGGAATTTATCTCACCAAATACCACAAGACCTCTCAGATTTTCTCAGATAAACTTTTATTTTTAAGCACTCATTTTTTTGCTTTTAAGTAAAATCACTCATGCAAACTGATATTAGGTAAAACCCCTCCTGCTTCGGAGTCGGGATTTACCATGCAGTTTGCTTTCGTGTTTGTTGCTAAGCAAAAAAAATTCGTGCAAAAGAAAAATTTATCGATAAAATCAGGAGGTCTTGTGATATTACTTCTGACAAATACCACTCGAAATTTGATTTTTAGCACGGAATATTTTTTTATTTATAAATATTTACACTTGGTTTTTTGATGGCAATTTGTTGAAAAGATTTGTCCTGTCAAAATCACGAGAGCTCAAGTGTTCATACAAATAAAAAAATATCCGGCCAAATCAAACCGCTAGTAGTATTACTATCGATAACTTTTTTTAAAAGAAATCTGTTGTTGCCAGCACAACACCTCTCGCCATTTCCATTTTGTACTGTATTGCACTTCGCTATCGAACCGTCGTTTTATAAAAAAAAATACAGAACTTTATGCAAATATTGTTTTTTATTGTATTACTATCGATAACTTTTTTAAAAAAAAAATCTGTTGTTGCCAGCACAACACCTCTCGCCATGTCCATTTTGTATTATATTGCACTTCGCTATCGAACCGTTGTTTTATAAAAAAAAATACAGAACTTTATGCAAATATTGTTTTTTATTGTATTTAACATGTCTTCTACACACATACAATTATTAATTATAACTATTTTTCATTGTATGAGGAAGTTCTTAAATGTCAGAGATTCTTTCAATTGATTAACAAGATTGGCGGTATTTCTGATGGATATATGAATTTTACCTATATTTTTAAATATGTAATTAATGAAACAATAAGAAAGATTAAATGCAGGTACTTCCCAGAAAAAGCTTTCAGATGTCATTAAAACTGTTGATTTTTAGCACTGACATCTGTCATTTACAAACTATGTTATAAACATTTGAATTTGTCACCTGGTTTCCTTAATGTAGTTTAGCCTCTGTGATGTATCACATTAGATTATTCTATATATTATAGTGTGTTTATCTCTAAATCTATACAATATATAATAAAAATTTTAAGTATATTAGATGGAGAATTTTATGTTCTTCAATATTTGTAATAACAAAAATTTCTAAAAAATTATATTTAGAAGAATTACTACTTCCGGTTGTCCAATTGTTACCAAAACCTTTTCAGCTTTTTCCAGTAATGTCATATTGAGGAATTCATAGTAAAATAAGTCTTAAGTCTTATAGTTTTCGAGGAATCGTCCTTCCAACATCCACACGTACACACACATATACACACACACAAACACACACACACACAAACACACACACATCATCGTAAAAATATTATAATTGGATACTACGGACCTTAAATCGTGATAATTCACCAAAATCTAGATATGTGTTTTTGTTTTTTAGCATGAATCCAATTCCTCTCTTAGCGAGAGGTAAAAGTTGATGAAAGTAATTTTAAAGTCAAGTTTTGATGCCCATGTTCTATTTGATACATATTTAATTGTTTAATATTAATTTGGATAAAATATATGCAAAAATTAGTAAGATTCCATTGTCCTATTTCGTTTAGTAGAAAACATTCCAACTGCATTCTATTCCCAATCGCCTTGAGCAAATATTTGATTCGATCGTGTCGTCGCGGGTTACCGATCTCGGAGCTCCGAGGGAGCATCCAGAGCTCCTATCCCTGGAACGTACGACATCCTATCCTCTCAGGGAACTTTCCACGCAAATTCAAACGAAACGACGAGAGTGCTTTTTACCGGACACGAGAAACGAATTTACAAATACACACGGTATTAGTAGGTAGAAGTCGGACTCCGGACTTTCCGCCGACTGGAGAGATGTAGCCCTGGATAAAAATCCGCTCACAAGTGAAGTTGACGGTCTGGTCCTGGAACCCTTCACAGAGAAATACAAGGGGAGGGTGTTTCTAGAATACGGACAGTTTATGAAATGGGAGATTTCTGAATCTAAATTTTTATGCAGTCTTAAGCCTCATCTTTTTCGAACTTATCAAAAATGTTATTTAATAGTACGTATATTTTATAATTATTTACTTGAATACCAGATATTTTCAAGATATGTAATTCTTATACAGACTTCATAATTTTGCCACAAGGTGGCTGCACACTCCAGTGAATGTACATGTCATTTTTAGTGACATAACCTATGTTTTATGTGTTAAAATCATATTTTATTTTTCTTTTCTATATCAGCAGATTTAAAACAAGGTAATGATACTAATGAATTTGTGTAAAAATGAATAATTTCTTTTGAAATAGTGGTTCTCTCAAACATATAAATCGTTTCAAATTAAAGTGGTAGTATTGTGTACAGAGTGTACAACCGAGAGTGTACCGCTAGGGAAAGAAAGACTGTGATTGGTGTTAATAAAACACGTCACCACGGGAAAATTTAAAATAAGAATTTTTTTTTTTTAAATTATATTTTGAAAAATATACAGTTGCCAAACATAAAATATGTATTAAAGTGAATAACTTGAACAATTCTTTCAGAAAAAAAATTAATTGGAAAATGCGCAACTACCCTATTAGTATTACAGTGATGAAATGACTTACATTTTCTAATTTTCATCAAAACCTTTGTTGCTATTTTTTATTCACCACTCTTTATATGAATGTCGCCAAACCACTGGCTTTGGGGAGCACCTCGGGTCACTGTCTTACTTTATATGCCTTGGAGAGTCAGGTATCATGAGAAAGAATTCAGCTCCACTTACACTGGACACCAAATCAAATAGAAAATCTGATTTCTAAGAGATCCTACTCTCAATACTCTATAATAACAGAGGTGTAACCAATTACTTCAGTAAAAAAATCATATAAAATGTTATTGCTTTTTTATAGTCTGTTTAGGGGAATAGACAAAATTTTGTTCGACCACTATTTTTGTCAGTTTTTCTTCGATTCTAATACAAAATGGCCTCTTTCTCAAAAACAGTTGAATATCGGACCCTTGTTGATTAAGTTTTTTTACTCGTTTTGGTCAGTACTATTTGCCCTCATAATTAGTTAGGTACACTTATTTTTTAACATCCTGTATGTAACTACTTTGACATTCGTAATTCTAATGCTGCAAATATTTAATTTGTCATAATTGGTCAAAAAATTTTGGTCCATTATCTTTCCCGTAATTACCTTTAAAATTTAAAGCAATAAAACTCCAATGTTGCCTAGAATATCCCTCCCGTAATACAAATATAATAAAAGCTGTTGGTCGACTTTCACGGTACGCGGTGGTTTTTCAGTTGCATTTAATGAACAACAAAACAATGGCGCATCGGCCGCCCACAAAGCGTCACCGTGTAATTACCCCGCAACCTTTGTGTGTGCACATGTGTGTGGATGCACCGGTACAGGCACTAGCACCGGCCATTGAACGCTGCAATTATTGCAACCAAAATATCCACCATGAAAGGAAATTTCGTTTTGTTGTTAGTGGATGAAATGAAGTTTCTATGCCCTTTTAGTTTTACACACCGGAATTTTTACGGAAAATTAATTGCATGCTTTAAAATGCTTGATGTACTTATGGACAAATAACACAAACGCGTTGTGGTAGATTTTTACAATAAACTGTAAGTAGTAAATGGAGATATCCGGCGAAAACAATGGGCCCATAAATCATAACAAAAAATAAAATAACGATTAAGATTAAAAAAAAACATTTTTTAAATAATTACTTTGCGAGATATTTGAATTTATTTCCAGGGCCACAGATGACGTCACACTATTGGTATCTTTCTCGCGCAGCCTACTACGAAAACTGGTGTGAAGAAGATAGCTATAGGTTTCTTTAAAAATCAAATGCAGTTATACAAAAAACAATGGGGTCATGCCACAATTTCTGTTTTATTTTTTTCCTGGAAGTCTACCGGTCACAGTATATGTAAATAATATTTTCACGACGTTTGTGTGCATTGTTTTGTAGATATAATTTTTTTAAAAATAGGGGTCAATTTCAAATCGCAATGTGGCTACGTGAGCGCATACGTCATGTATTTGAACGATTCCAGTTCACCCTGGCGGACAAAATGTTAATTAAGATTGTTTATAAACAGTTTTTTTGGGTCTTTTTAATAAATTGTTTCCACAAGTTGGAACGGCACAGTTCTTCTTCACCATATTTTATCATTATTATCATTATAAATATACAATTATTGCACTTTTATGTATTAAATTATACATATATCAAGCACACAAACCTGCAATTAAAAATAATATTTCTCTAATGAAATAAATAAATCTTTATGAAACAAAAAAGATTGAATAGAGCGCACTTTTCCTCTAACAGCTTTATAAATATTTGGTTAGTTTACTCTGATATTACGTTTAATTTCGCGTTTGAAGTTTGTAACATTGTGACCTTCATGTACGTGTGACTAGTGTCGTTATGTGAGTAGCCGATACATGACATCACAGAAAATCGTAGCGCAAATATCTTTTAATTAAATTATGAATGAAAAGTATTATGTTTTGGGATGTTCTATGTTGCAATATGGATAATAAGTGTCATAGATTCAATTTTTATAAAAGTATTAGCAAAATTTTTTTTTTCGGCATGACCCCATTATGACTTTTTGATACCACGAATTGCTTCAAATTTAAACGAACTTTCATTTAAAAATATTTTTAAAAAAATTGGAATTGCCGGATGTCAGTATTAAGTGCAAAACCAAAGATGGAAAATATAGGATCAGAAAGTGGTGTCATTGTGTTCCTCGCAATGACATGTAGTTGCAGCCTTGTCTCACGATTGAAACTTTCAATGCCGGGAGTACGAGGAAGGCCAAAGATGCGATGGAAGGACTATGTCGCAGAAGACTTGAGAGAGGAAGAACTGTGTGAAGAAGATACATGGGTGAGGAATGAGTGCAAGAAAAGAGTAAGAAACAGCGACCCCTAATAAAACAGGGAAAAGCTGAAGAAGAAGGAAGGAAGTGTCAATTGCAATTTACGTAGTATATGTTCGTATTATAATTTTATTCGATTTATACCGAAAGTATTTTTTAATGTGAAACATTGGGTTTGTCTTATCCATGATTACGACTCGGCATTTGATTGACAGCAATGTAATTGCCTGTCCCATTTAAAATGAATCATAGGCAATGAATTTGACAGAAGTATTATACTTAAATATTTTAAGAAATTTAGCCTAGTTAGAAAATCACTCGATCGGGCACAAGGTGCACACATTATTTTTCCTACAAGTAAATTTAATTTAGAAAGCAGGCATAATTATTTGAACAAAATTAACCACTATTAACTTTTTGTGAAATGCAAATTCGTTCCCTATGTTTCATTTTAAATGGGACAGGCAAATACATTGCTGTCAATCAAATGTCAAATCGTAACCATGGATATGACAAATCCATTGTTTCACGTTAAAAAATACGGTAGAATCTTTTCAAAGGAACTTTTTGTATGAAATTTGTAAAAAATAGTATCTACATGTTCGTGTTATAATTTTACAGGATATGTAGGATATTTTCCAAGGGACTTTTGGTATGGGATTTGTACAAAATACATCAAATTAACGGAAGGTCTTGTGCTGGCTACAACAGATTTTTTTAATGAAAAAGTTAATTTTTTTACAACTTTTGTTACATATAAGTATGTTATTAGTAAATTTCATTGAATTTAATTTACTAAATTAATAGTTAATATAAACAAGATTTTAGTTTCATGATGTTTAGATCGTTAGTTTATTATTAATCGTTCCTTAGAAACATTGGGTCAATTTATCTTTAGCCATAGATAAACGTAACTATTCCCGCAAACAGATAAATAATTGTACATTTTCACTAGAAGTAACAATTAGCTAACAGTTAATCTCCTTCACCATCTTCACTAATAACTTTTACAACAAATTAATGAGTTGTACGTAAACAATGAGTCCGAAGGCCAGGAACGTTAAACCTTTTCTGCAGACGGAAATCAAATTTCAAACTAACAAATATCCCACTTCAATACTTGTTTGTTGGTGAACCGAGAATCTGTTAGACTGTGAATGTTTAGCAAAGTATGGAACTGGTAAAGGAGCATTCTAACACCCCCGCCATTTAGGGGCAAGCAAGATAAGGGTGCCGGGTCGATTGGCTATAAGATCGAGTGCTGGCCATTCTCTGACCCCTCCTGGACATACATTTCGGTTGCCCCGTTCGCTTCTGGCGATCCGCGAAGATCTAATTACACTGGGAAGTTTTAAGTAGTTTTAACGTTATCCTTTTTAATCCCTTCCGTATATTCATTGGGTTTAATTTGGTCATTTGCATTTTGTGGAGGTAAGATGGATTCTATGACACAAAAAATCAATTTCAATTTCTTTATTCTCAACCCTTTCAGAACAATTATCTAATGGTATATTTTTAATTATAGTCGTAACTGCTGGGAAGGAAATCGGGACAACCGATAGATGTAATTAGAATTTTTACGTATGTAGCAGAAATGTTAAACACAATATGTAGGTACTTATATACGCTAATATGGAAATGGCGAAAGGTTTTGGGCTGGCCACAACAGATTTTTATTTCAAAGTAATTGTTTTTCACATTCATTTGAATCGTCCATGGCACACTTTTATTATCCATATTAAAATAAAACTAAGATAAATCTAAACATGGATTTTTTCAACAAAAATTGTCAGTAGGCTATGCAAATATTATTATAACTTAATTAATTCAGAATAAAATTCTCTATCGAATCAGCAATCAAAAAATTCCATTTAAACTAATAAAATTGGTTTTCACAGTTTGTAAACCACAATTTTGATGAATGAGCCTGTTTCACATTTTCCAAAATCTATTTTAAATGAAAGTTTATGGAATGATTTTCTTAGTAATAATTTTTATTTTAATAATTTGTTGTTATTTGTGGAAATAATTAAATAAAAAGATTGGCGTCCTGAAAAACTACCCCCCACTCCTGTGACGTAGAAGCACATACATTACATCATTAATAGCCAATAGGAAAATAGTGTTTCCATCACCTACGTTTATTCATATTATTTATATAAATAAACGTAGGCTAAAGTTTGTCACATGTTAATAACAAAATCTTTTAATTTGACATTTGACGCTGACATTGCTCATTGTAAATGAATAATAAAGTAATAATGGCTAATTCAAATTACACTCAAGCTAAGTCGAACAATTTACCGAAGGTCGATAGCTGGATGATGGCTGAATTTATATCAGAACGATTGTTTTACTGCTACCGAAATAAGGGGTGTTAAAGAGTTGAGGTAAAATAAAATATAAAAACTGAATTTATTATATAAATTGATAATATGTTTTACTTTAAAGTTCTGGTCGTGATTCTTATTTGACACTTGTTTGACAACTTTGACAATACATTTGACACCTTAGAACCGCTGAAGATGTATGTACTCTGACGTCACATTCTGTTTTAGATCACGTGACATTCAAAATTTTATCCAAATTTCAAAAATTAATTGTAAAATATCTAAAGGATATTTCGTGATATTTTCAAATTTGAGGCTCTTTAAAGAACAATATCTTTCCAAATTTAATACTTAGAAGTCATATAAAAATTCTTGCAACAGCCCTATTTTGGTATAGAGATAGATTGAACCTTGTAGAAGGACATAGGCTACCTTTTGTCGCGAAAATAAAACTTGAAGGGGGTGAAATAGGAGATGAAAGTTTGTATGGAGAACCAATCATTTCTTCCGCTGAACTAATTTTGATGAATTTTGGCATAGAGATAGATTGGAATTTGGAGAAGAACATAGGCCATCTTTTGTCGCGAAAATAAAACTTGAAGGGGGTGAAATAGGAGATGAAAGTTTGTATGAAGAACCCATCATTTCTCAAGTTACAGATATAAATATTCTTAATTATACAATTGTGGATGATTTCAATTATATTTTTATCTTTGTATCTATAGTTAAGTTTTAACCGTTTGCAGATTTTCGATATTTGTCGGAGAGATAGCTTGCATCGATATGTACATAAGTAAAAGTACCCGAGACATGTTTAGAAAAGGGTGCTGTTAGGTGCGGTGTGGGGATTGGGTGGGCAGTGGGCGGAGCCTGTTACATGTACTAATATATCATCACGGCATATTACCCATTACTGGGTTTGCCAGTATCTACAATACATGTAGACATCGGTAATGGACAGACGCCAAATATTTCTAATTTTAAATGGCACAAAAGTGACCCCTGTGAAGCACTCTCCATACCAGCTATGAGTGCCCGTGAGGTAACGCCTGGTAGGCGCCCACACGGTAAAATATATCGTCACCATTACCGATGGCTCCGAAGTAAATGTGAAAAATTATTCTAGCTTTACCCGTGCGAAGCCGGGGCGGGTCAGATAGTATTCTATAAATACACGGTAAATAAAAACTTTGTTGTGATTACCAAAAATGAGTTCCAGCAGCAAATTTTTTTTGTCAATATAGGACCAGCAAATATATTTGTTACAGTTACCTGGGTAAATTTGCTGGTAAAAAAAGTGTTGTGGCAACAAATACAATTTTGCTATATATAACAAAAGATATTTGTTACGCGAACAAATAAAATAAGTTACCATTAAGAAATGTAAATTTATTATACGAACAAATAAATTAAGTTACCAATAAGAAATATAAATTTGTTATGCGAAGAAATAAAATAAGTTGCCATTAATAACTATGAATTTGTTTTGGAAACTAATAAATTTTTGATAGATATACAAATGCATTAATGAGGTAGTAAGGTAAAAATTAAATACATGCGTATTATAATAATTTTATTTATTTATAATTATAATCTATATACATGTAACAAATATTATATAAACAAAATAACGTATGAAACGATAGTCACTTAAATTATAATAGATTTATCAATAATCGATACATACCTTCAAATTTCTTAATAAGACACTCTAATTGCCATTGTTTTAAAATATCTTTTACAAAATCATCCATTTTTATTGACGGGCACAAGAAACAAGCACTTTTAAAACACAATTTTCGACAGGCTAAACTTAACTGCGCAAGCAAATGAGACACGACGTAGTATAGTATTGTATAACACGAACAGTGAATTATGCTGTATACCAGGGAATACCCTGTCTACACAAAAGTTTTAGTTACCTGTACAAATAAGTATATGGCGGGAAGAAGAATTGGTAATCTTTACAAAATATAATGTCACATGATAAAAAAAAAAAAAAAATTGTCCCAGTAACAGATTAAATATCTTTAATTGTTGCAAAATGATTTTGTAATCTGAACAAAGTAACAAAATGACTGCTTAGTACTACTAATAATAATTGCTACCATGACTAATATTTTACAACAAATAATACTTTTTATAAACAACAAAAATTGTTTAGTTTTGGAAACTTAAAATACAAAGTTCTTCGTATACACGGCAAAAAAATATTGTTGAAATAACAAAAAAAAATACAGCTAACTAAATTTTGTCCGGAATATCAATGTAATTTTTTACCGTGTAAGTGCATGTCAAAATACTTCCACCAAGATTGCCGAATCTGAAATACTATCAGTTTCATGCGTGGTTAAATTATATATCAGTTATCAAAATAATTAATTAAACTAGTAACTATGGTATAGTGAAGTTCGTATCCAAGTCTGAATATCTCTGAATTAATTATAACTCCCAGAGACAGTGCCATCAGTTGGAAACTTCCAACATCCAACTCCTTTGTGATACGGCCTGAACTTGTGCATCTTCCGAACTTGCCGCGAGGGAGATGCTCTTCTCTGCTCCTGAGCTAGAGAGAGACAGCCTGACACTTGATATCAAAGTGACCGGCGATAAAACCGTTTGTCGTTGGGAATTATAGATGGCGATTTCTAGTGTAATAACCATTATGAGTTGTTCTTGCAAGACAAGACAACTTCGGGGATTAGATGGTTGTTTGTCAAGCGTTTGATGTATTGTATAGGGTGGGATTTTATTGAGGAGATGTAATTTTTGATGGAATGATTTAAGATTAAGTTGAGGGTATCAACAAACCAGAGGATTATCTAGAAAAGGATAGATATTTTGGTCAGCACTCGAAAAGATTTACGAGTGAATTGAGACTCAAATAACTTGTTCATACTTCATATATTGGTATCTCAAATATTATACAGGATGTTTCACAACTTGCACCCCAGAGCGAATGAGGAAACACGAAACTGCACTCGGATGTGTAATTTCGAAGAAAAAAAATCTAGCTTAAAAGATATTAGAGAAAAGACGTCTTAAAATTGACCAATCAGAGACCTACACCTTTAACGTGTGTTTGCCGTAATTTTACGTTACTAGGGTTTTATACAAATCAAGTGGTCTATTCAGAGAAACACAGTCATAAAGGTTGTTACGGATATAAAGTTTGTTATCATAAAGACATTTGTAACAATCTTTATGAATTTGTCAATTCAGAACCTACGTTGGTATTATTGACAATCTTTACAAAATAATACTTGTGAATGAACCAGATTATTTGACAATAGCTAACTTCATTATGCATATATGAACTTAAGCTAACCTTATATGTCAACGCTTTATTCTTTTAATAATGTGTTGCCAATTATATTTAAAATGAAAACATTCTGCCAAAACAACTAAAGAAGAATGTGACATTTCTGTCATATTTGAAAACTTCTAAATTGTTTACAACGGGTATGTTAATTCCTACCACTGATCCCAAAGTGACTGAAAAGTTATGGAAAGATTTTTTAAATTTTGATTGAAGAAAAAGCACACATTAGCACCAGAATAAATAACTAGGTTTTCACGAATACCTACCACAAAATATAATATTTTCAAAGAAATATGTATTTACGTCAAAAGTAACTTTCGTCCACGACGGTTTTTATCGTTCTTATTATCATTATTTAAGTCGAAGCAGGATCCATGCGAATAATCAACTGAATCCTGCTAATATTTAGCGGAAAGGGCATTATTAATAATATATGATTGATGTAATAATCTGTCACATGTCAAATATTAGAAATAACAACGTGATAACAACCATAAATACATAGTTTTAGCAGTCGTTATGATAAAGACTGTCAAAACACGTAACAATTGTTGACGGTAACCACCTTCAGTACTGAGAATACCAATTTTGATTTTAACAATCTTTACAGTACATAACAATCATAAAGACCATAACGACTATGCAAATATTGAGTTCTGAATAGGCCCCCAAATCTTCTTTAAAATGTGTGGGCGACTGTAGTTTTCGAAAAATGTCAGTGTCAAATTAAATTTGACAAGGTGAATAAAAAAAGGGAAATTATTACCATGTATTCTGCCGCTGATTACTTAGAAATGATTATAATTTTCTGAGAATGTGGACGTAACGCCAGAGAGGCAGCACGAGTCTATTCGGAACGTTTTCCGGATAGAAATCTTGTGGATCATAAAGTGATATTGAGAGTCATCGCAAGGACGCATGAGACCGGTCAAGTTATGCCAAATGACAATAATATTTTCGTTTAACACATTTTACACAGCTGCTACAACACGTTGCACTGTACGATATAAATGATAATCTCGGATGACACCTTTGCTAATCTAAATTTTTAGACAGTGAAAAGTCAACTCTAAAGTGTCAAAATTACAGTAAGTCAAACAAATTTTGTAACTCACTAGTAGTATTTTTAAAATCTAGCAACCAGTTTTATTTTGTAATAATATCATCACACCTCAAGATATCCTTCCGGGATTAGTGAATTAAAAAGTCTTGTAACTCCGTTATGCAAGCAGCCGAAAATTATTTTCTTCTATTTGTTGGCAACCTATTGTCGTCGGCAAGTGTCAGTTTCGTCTGGGGCGCGAGTTGTGAGATATAATATACAGGATATTATACTTACTCATTCTGTCAAATATTTGTTTCATTCGGTAACCATTTTAATCACCGACCTTTAAACTAATGGACCAAGTGTTTCCTATTCTTTTATTGTTAGAATAATGCTCCAACATAAAAGGATAGAAATATATATTCTGTCCTTCGACAATACGGAAGTTCTCAGTTAAAGTATACTGCGCATGCGTTCGTACTCATTGTACATCTTTTTAGAAATTTTACCACAGGGAAAAGTAATACAGATATTCTTCAGTCAAATGAGGAAGTATTATTGTGAATGGAAATGGAAAGTGTAAAAGGAAACTCATTATTGCAAAATTAGGTTAGAAATAATGTGTCAAATATTTCATACCTGAAAGTTAATGAATTTTAAAATATCTGAACCCCCGTTTTGATCAGTTTTGACATTTGTCCTTTTTTTCTTACTTCTGTTAATAATATTTTTTTCTTTATTTGATCCTTTGGTCTCTCACTTTTTTCTGACAGGTATTACAAAATTGCCAAAATATTTTTGACAAAGGACTGTTTTAGCTTAAAGCACGCTAATACAACCCACTGGATCACACCCAATGGATATTTTGCAGGTTTTTAAGTTTTTTAATACAATAGTTTTTAAAAAAATCTGATATGGCCAGCATATTACCTTCCGTCAATGAGGTCAGGGGCGAGCCATCACAGGGTACGATGTGTGCATCGCACACGGGCGACACCTGGTTAGGGGCGACACGGCAAACTACATTAATAATAAGACTTAATTTTATTATTTGTTTTAAAGTTCTAACTGATTAGGCAGACATACATTCATATTGCATGTGCAATATGTAAATTATGTCTATTGGCAACTCCAAAATCCAAATTAAGCATGAGACATAGCAGAAATATTAGAATTATTGAAATACAGATCCTAACGCCATTTCAAATTTATAAAACATTGACATCAATGAATTTTTAAAATCCTGTAAAGATTTAGCAATTCTGTTAACTGAAAATACAAGAAACGAATCAGATATTTATGAAATTGAATTATTTGAAGAAATTAATATATTAAAACATTCAATGAAACCGAATACGATTGCATATAAAGTTCTGGAATAAGAGCTACAAAGCGACTTATGTTCAGCTTTTCCCAATATTTTAATTATTATTAGAATTTTTTTAACATTACCCGTATCTGTTGCTTCTGGTGAACGCTCTTTTCCCAAATTAAAAATAAGAGTTCAATGGACCATACAGACTGTTGAATTTAGCTATGATTTCTATAGAGCATGAAATATGTGAACAATTAGAAATACATGAACTAATTTTCTGACCCCAATAATTTAAATGTGTACAAACTTTTAAAATTTCTACTTGTTACCTTCCGTCACCTTTAGGTAAGGAAGGTATTGTCTTTGGTCAAAAAAATCGGTGGTGAGTTTTTAATGAATAAGCACGTTTTAGGGTCCCTAGAATACGAATTTACTATTTTTAAGATGATGTCTGTATGTGTTTGTGTGTCCGTATGTGTGTGTCCGTGTGTGACAATTTTTTCTCCGACGATAACTCCAATACTACAATTCTAAAAATTATAATTCTTTCGTATCCCTCTTCTTTACATCCATAAGAAGAGCTGATAAGATTTTGGTTATAATTGATCTACCGGAAGTACCTTTACAGTTTTCCATAAAAAAACGCAGTTAAAAATTATTTTTTGACATTTTGTTATTATAAATTTTAAATAAAATGCTCTTCTCTATACGGTTTGATTATACATTTCCTTCATATTGAATAGATATAGAGTTAAAGCACTGTAAAAAGAGATTAACATTTAAAAATAAGTCAGCTGATATATTAAAAAAATTCTAATTGACAGATATCAGTGTCAAGTGCAAAACCAAATATGGAAAGTATAGGATCTGAAAGTAATATAAGCCACAGTGTCTCTCGCAAGTGTCATGCAGTTGTAGTCTCGCCTCAATGCCGGGAGTACGAGTAAGGCCAAAGAGAAGATGGAAGAACTGTATCACAGAAGACTTGAGAGAGGAAGATCTATGTGAAGAAGATGCGTTGGTCAAGAATGAGTGGAAGAGAAAAGTGAGAAACAGCGACCCTAATAAAATAGAAAAAAGCTGGAGAAGAAAAAAGAAGTGTCAAGTGCCATTTATATAGTGTATATTTCAAAGGAACTTTTGGTACGCGATTTGTAAAAAATAGTATGTGTTCGTACTACAATTTTACATGATATATAGAATCTTTTCCAACGAACTTTTGATTTGGGATTTGTACAAAATACATCGAATTGACAGAAGGTTTTATGCTGGCCACAACAGATTTTTTTTTAATTGGGCAAGAACGAAATAAAAGCACATCACATAACTGTGTGATTTGCAGGAGAAGCAAGACCCGAGGGGTTGGTACATTTTAATTTTAATTCCACTAATTCTATGTAATTCCACTAATTCCCTGGAAATTCCACTAATTTCCAAATAATTCCGGTAATTCCCAAGTAATTCCAGTAAATCCCAGGTAATTCCGGTAATTCCAAGTTAATTTCGTTAATTCCCTGCTAATTCCGCTAATTCCTAGGTAATTCTGGTAATTCCCAGGTAATTCCGGTAATTCCCAAGTAATTCCGGTAATTCCTAAGTAATTCCGTTAATTCCCAGGTAATTTCGATAATTCCCAGGTAATTCCGCTAATTCCTAAGTAATTCCAGTAATTCCGGTAATTCCCAGGTAATTCCGGTAATTCCCAGGTAATTCCGCTAATTCCTAGTTAATTCCGCTAATTCTTAAGTAATTCCAGTAATTCCCAAGTAATTCCGCTAATTCCGAAGTAATTCCTAGGTAATTCCGGTAATTCCCAAGTAATTCCGCTAATTTCTAAGTAATTCCAGTAATTCCCAAGTAATTCCGCTAATTCCCAGGTAAGTCCGGTAATTCCTAGGTAATTCCCAGGTAATTCTACTAATTCCCAGGTAATGCCCATAATTCTCAGATATCGTGCTAAAAATCTCATATCGAGATTCTTGTAAATGAGCACGTTTTAAGGTCCCTAGAATTCAATCCATTTTCACGATGATGTCTGAATGTGTTTGTATGGATTTTGTTAACGCTCTAACTCAAATACTATCATTCAGAAAATTCTGAAACCTTGTATTTCGACCCTATTCTAATATAGAAAGAAACCATTAGATTTTGGTGTAAATCGGATAACCGGAAATGGCACTTTACTTGAAGCATATACAAATTACGCTCCACAACATGAAACAGTAATCTAACCTGAAATTGTGATAGCTGACAGCAAAATATGCAAGAGATAAGATTATTAGAGCTTTCTATATCCTTCAAAGTACTAATACAGTATAAGGTGTGAATATGGGCCAATACCTTCCTTACTTAAAGGTGACGAAATGTAAAAATTAACCAATCGAATATGTTGAATATTTTTAGTTGTCAAATCAATATCTAATGGATAAAAATTTTAATCAGTCGCTAAAAACGAACCACTGAATTACAGAATATGCCCGTGGTAACCTAAAAATTATAAGATATTCTGCCGTTAAAAACTTTATATAAACATTCATATATTCACATCATTACTGCATGGGCATAACCTTCTCTGCACTGTGTTTTTTTTATCAAATATTATTTTGAAAAGTAAATTTTCTTGTTTTAATTTTTGGATGCTTAAATAACTATTGAACATTTTTACTGCCTTGTACGAAGTAAAGGAAGTATTGTAATCGCAAAAAAAAACGGTTTCCAGATTTCAACGGAAATATCCATTTTGACCATCCCTGAATCTATTTTGACTAATTTCGTCGTGACGTCTGTACGTACGTACGTATCTCGCATAACTGAAAAACGGGAAGACGTAGAAAGTTAAAATTTTGTATTTAGGACTGATATAACATCTAGTTGTGCACCTCTCTTTTTGGTCATTGCATAACTTTCGGAAGTGGTACTTTACTTGAAGCCCATAATAGATTTTAATGGAAAACTATATTAAAATATAATCCAAAACTTTTCAAATTTCGTATATAAGACTTTTATATCAATGGGAATAACATAATAGATTTTAGTAAAAATGGTCTACTCGGAAGTGGTACTTTACTTGAAGCCTATAGTAGGTTTTAATGAATAACTACATTAAAATATAATCCAAAACTTTTCAAATTTGGTATATAATACTTTTATATCAATGGGAATAACATAATAGATTTTAGTTAAAATGGTATACTAGGAAGTGGTACTTTACTTGAAACCTATAATAGATTTTAATGGAAAACTATATTAAAATATAATGCAAAACTTTTCAAATTTGGTATATAATACTTTTATATCAATGGAAATAACATAATAGACTTTGGTTAAAATAGTCTAACCGGAAGTGATACTTTACTTGAAGCTATTATCAGTTTTTCTTGAAAAAAATGGTTATTTTGAATTTAACAATAAATGCTTGAAATAAAAGTATTAGAGAATTGAATTTTGCGTCGAAAACTTCAAGTATGATTAAATTAGTTCTTTGTATAAGCGAGATATGTAAATTTAAACATTATGTACTTTTTGGTTTCTGTAATTAAGTTTGCTATGAATAGAAATAACAAAAAAATTTAATGTCAATGTCAAATTATGTCAAATACGTGCAATTTTATGATTGGATTTGTTATTATACATATTTTAATTATTAACAAAATTTGTATAGTGTAACAGCGACAGGCGTACAAGGAAGTCATGGGGTGTCCACATCAGATATTTTATCAAATATTATTTTGAAAAGTAAATTTTCTTGTGTTAATTTTTGGATGCTTAAATAACTATTGAACATTTCTTCAAATTATTTAGTGTTCTCTCTTTTTTGCAGGTTGCTGCTATCTGTTCACCATCCCTCTGCTTTGCTGCGAGCACATGTAAGTTCCCAGAACATCGCGATCAACAACGAGCAAGGTTCCATTAGCAGATTACAATCCATCCATCGGCTGATTTAACGCCGCGTTTTTGCCCGCTGCTTATTAGGTTAGCACGGGGTCGCTTCGCCGCTATCACATCTCGTATTACAACAGAGAATATTGACGATTCAAATGGAAGTTTACTCGTTGTTGATCGGGTATTTGTTTGGTAGGACCTAAGCTTTCTAGATTACATTTTAGAAACTTTGTATTAGTGTAATATCATTACAATGAATTCCCATACTTTTGTGTGGAACATAGCTACAGAGGATACATAATTATCTGGTGACTAAATTTTAAACTAGTGCATAACGGTAGGTGCGAGCAAATACAACATACATTTTTTAAAAGTATTTCTTTTATACGAAAATGAATGTTGCAAAACGCCGTAAAAGCAATATTATGTGTTGCGTATAGGGGTGTCATTCCCTTATGAGTAGGGAAACTCATTTAAGTTTCCACATTTTTCCAAAAATAGGTAAAAATAAAGTGACTATAACTACAAATGCAGGCATTCAACAAACATTGGATAGATTTCAACCATGGAAGTGGCTGGTAGCACAAGCCTTGTTTTAACTAAAACACTGTTTTAAAAAATGTCAAATTCAAATTTCAATATTTAATTTCACCCTTATGCGTATAAACGATTTTTTTAAAAAATATTTGTTTGAATATAAACTATGTTCTTGTTGATGTTAACGATGTTAACTATCTTGCCCATATGTCACCGATATGTCAAAATGACAAATTAAATATATTAGGTTGGTAACTACTGATCATCATAGAACTAACTTCAAGTTTGGATTTATTTCGTATCTTTGTTTTGGTTACCTACGCAACTATATTCACTTTCTTGTCAGTCAGAAATATTTTGTTTAAAATGCACGTACACGAGAAATATCTACGTCAATCGAGTACAATCCATGTTTTGCAACGCTGAAAATCCATTGTTATGTGCAAATAATGTACGCGCTATTGTAATGTACGAAAAGGCGCCTTTTTCGTTTATCCTGAAATAAAGAACTTTGAGAAAAACTTGTCTCTTTCTTCAATCCTCAACTGCTGGGAACACGCTAAAAGAACAACATTTCTGCTTTAAAATTATATTTTGATAAATTTGATATTATTTATTTTTATTATTAAATAATGAAATTTGACATTTCTTAAAACAGCGTTTTAGTTAAAACAGGGCTTGTGCTATGACTTTATTCTTCCAGGTATTATTATTAATAATTATATTTGAAACGTTATGATTATTTAAATTTTTAGAAATTCCTTCTCAACGGAGAATTTTAAAAAAAATGCTGTACCATATTTGTGACGACAGAGCACTTTCTTGAAGACAGAGTGATATTACATTTATAATTTCTTGATAACTATCGGTAATTCCACATAATATAATGTGATTCGCATTCAGAACCTCTTCGCCTGTTTGATTAATATTTTAAATAAAGTAGAAATGAACATTATATACAATCATACCTTCAACAATATTCCTAGAATGATCAGTAGCCTTTAGAAAGTCAAATATCTGAACAATACTTAGCTTCATTTTCAAGAAACACAAGCAAAATTGTATGACATGACAGTGACAGATTGTACACCTACCGTCATGCATCCGCCATATTGAAAATGCTTGCAGCGCCTCTATCGGTTATTTCAGTTGTGAATAGTGATCACATAGTGATTGGATTTACATATTTTGGGCAATAGCCGTCATTTTCTGCCAAATGATGCCGCCCAAAATTTGAATTCATATGTGGAAACTAAACAAAATTCGGTAAACAATTAATAAAAGAGCATATAAATTGCAAACGCAATATTATTTATTTAAAAATACACCACTAAATTCAGTGTTGCCAGACCCATAGAAATTTCTGTTTTCCTACGGACTTCTTTTATTTTTACGGAAATTAGGAAATCAAATGAAAAACTCAGGAAATTTGGTAGGAACTAAATATACTTGAAAATAAATACATAAAACCCAATTTTATCTAAAGGCTTTTAAAATAAAATGTTTATTTAATATCATATTTACTAATTTTTGAATGCGATAGTTGAATAATTTTAAAAGTATTGAATAATAAAATTTCAAAAACACTCCATTCTTATTTCGAAACGAAGTATAAAGTGTAGGAGCCAACTTAATATATTTTGGGCCTCAATAATTTCTTCAATTTGAAGACTATTTACGTAAATATTTTTCTGAACAAAACCATTTCTCAGGAAATATTAGGGAAATAAGAAAATTTTTCACAAAATCTGAGAAAATATACAGAGAATTTATTTTAAAATGCAACATTATGGTTCATCACTTCCATGGTTACTCACTATTGTCAAAAAGTGACAGCAATATAATATTTGTCCATTTTAAAATGCAACATTATAAATAGTATTGCAGCACAGGGGATACCTCCAAAACACATCACAAATGGTGTCAATTCTTATTACGTCCGACTAGAATATTGCCTCAGTGTGAATGGGGGTATTTTTTAACATTTATAACTTGAAAGTTATGAATTTTTGTAAGCTAAAGTTTGTTAAGATGTGCAACATTCATGTTTTGATTTTTTGTTAATCGTATGTAGGCTAATTTATTGGAAATTAGTTTCGATAATACAAAACTAGAAATTTTGTATGTTGCATTTTAAAATGGACAAATATTACATTGCTGTCATTTTTTGACAATAGTGAGTAACCATGGAAGTGACTGACCATATGTTGCATGTTAAAATAAATTCCCTGTATGTATTGTCCACCTGGCAACACTGACTGAATTACAAATAAAGGTATTATATAATATTTTTTGTATAATTTATCTCTAATTATACAAATATTTACATACAAATAATAAATATGTGCATACGAACACCCCCCTCCCCCCAAAAAATATTTAATTTGCGAATTAACACACGCTTTAAAGTTTAAACTATACTTTTGATTCTTCAAAAAATGCTAGTTTTAAAATATTGATGAAATTTCCTTTGTTAGATTCATTTTTGTAATCAATATTATTAGGTTACAATCAAAATCCTTTATTATAATCAACAATTTTTCAGTTATAATTTGCAAGATAACAATCCATTCTTTTACTTTTTTATATTCAATTTTAATAGTAAACCAGGGAAATTCAATATCGGCAGAAAAGAAAAATAAAATTATCTTATTAAGATTTCAGAATTGTGAATCATAAGCATTTGATTGTTTGCAACTTTGCAAAATGCTAGTATTTAAATATTGCCGGATCCCTTCTTGTAATCAATATTCTTGAGCTATAAGAAAAATTTCTTTGTTGTAATCAACACCTTCACAATTATTATTTGAATATAACCACACTAAAATCCGTCTGGACTTAACTACTATACTTTAACTGTGCGTTGTTTAGTATAGAGAAACATATTAATACAAAACTTGTTAATAATAACTTTGTAAATACCATTCCAGAATGACGTCACCTGCTCCTCACAGGAGTGATTTTAACCTCACTTTTGAATATTTTTAAAAATTATTTAATTATGTATCTTATGATATATATATATATATATATATATCGAGAAATTTTGATTTTGATACAATTCATTCATAAAATTAAACCATAAATTTTTCCATGGCTCCATCATTGAGTAAATTATGTATGAAATTTATTTCTGGCAGCTGCCCCTCACGAAACTCATTTGTTCTGGATTGATCTATAAACGCATTTAACCTAACCAAACACTTTTGAGCTACAATTTTACATATACACATATAATTTAATTATTTACACTATTGGAAATATAAATATGGTATAATTACTTTAAATTCATATATGATTCACAAACAGTATCTTAAAATGTAATTTGTCTGTATTTAATGTATAATGTATGTAAACAACGCTCGAAGTTGGCATAATATCCGCCATATTCTGCCAATTTCGTGCCGACCAATAAGAATTGAGCCCCCTATTGGCCCCACTATTTATATTCAGGCTGTGTCCCATGTCGCATTTTGACATTTAGTATTTCGGATTTAGGTCTTCTTCGTATAAATAATTTAATTTGGTATTTGACGTTTTGCATAAATTATAGCAATGGACATGAATTGTTTAATTAGTGTGCGTCAACTTCAACGCATAACCTTAAAATCTAATTCCTAAAATCGTAAATAATAACATTATTAGGGCAATAAATGTAGGATTTAGATATTAGGGTGATAAAAATGCATCGGATACAGCTTCAGTCACTATAGGTAATTACTACTAACGTGATTTGTAAGTAACCAATAATCGAAATTCGACATCTGAAACTCTATTGATTTGAATTTTTCTCAGCTATTATAAATTATACAATAGTGGTACAATAAATTGTTCATATATTTGTGTCTACCTTAGCCTTTACTCAGTAAAAAAATTCTGCTTATAATGAGACCACTATAGAAAGCATTATGGAATAATTTGACAATTTGAGAGAATCCCAGTTCGCTATATTACAATCCCTTTCCAAGAAAGAGGCTCACAAAGCCCTGTTCTCGAGGCTGTTTGCGCGACTCTGTATTTATGTTCACATTGTGTGCACTTGTGGAGCTCCAAACACGCTACGTACCCCGCTACTTTACAAACGAACAGCAGATGTAGCGCCATCATATTATATATGTCCGCCAATATTGCTACTGATTGCGAGCCTGCAAAATCTTACGGGGAGTCGGGGACTCCCTGCTCGAACAAAGAGTATGTAGGTACTGCAGGACACTACTGATAATATTACGGCAATAAATACAGAGTGGGGCAGAATGACCTCCCTAATTTGAGCGGTTAATTATAAGAAAACGGTTCAAGATACATAAAAAAGGTTTTTTTTGCTCAAAAGTACATATAATGCCGTTTTATTTTCACGATGTTTGGAAAATGATATCGTCCAAGTGGCGGCCTTTGAGAGCAATGCACATATTGAGCCTTTCAAAGAAGTTTTCGGCCACTCTTCCCAGTATATCTTGCGAAATTTCAGCGATGACGCCCTCAATCGCCTCCTTCAGAGCTTCAAACTACAGCTTTGACATATCCTCACAGAAAAAAGTCACACGGGCTCAAATCGGAGGAGCGAGGGGGCCATGAAACGTCCTCCCAGGAAGAGATCAGGCTACCGGGAAAGAGCTCTTGCAGAATTTCGCGTGAACGACGGGTAGTATGGGCCGTGGCTGAAACCAGAAGGCTTCTGTATCGTGTTTCTCGCCATACTCTTCCATTTTGGGGCGCAAAAAGTTCTCCAACATACAATAGCGAGCTAAATTCACGGTAACAGAACAGTTAATCCTTCGGATTCAAAAAATAAGGCCCAATAATGCGTATAGAGGACATAGCGCACCAAACTGTTACTTTGTTGCTGTGAAGAGGTCTTTGATGCAGTATACGAGGGTTCTCAGATGCCCAGTAACGAAAATTTTGTTAATTTACTGTGCCACAAAGATGAAAATCCGCTTCGTCGAAAGGCTCAATATGTACATTACTCACCAAGGCCGCCACTTGAACGATATCATTTTCCAAACATCGTGAAAATAAAACGGCATTATATGTACTTTTGAGTAATAAAAACTTTTTTATGTATCTTGAACAGTTTTCTTACAATTAACCGTTCAAATCAGGGTGGTCATTCTGCCCCAGCCTGTAAATAATAATTACTAGAGTTCGGAATATATGCATTTTTTTAAATAAAACAAGTGCTTAATAAAACTTTATTGGAGTCTAAGGTTAAATAGATAATAGTTAAAAAATCCCTAAACCTTAACTAAAATCGCTAAAACTAGATTCGTATTTCGGCAACTAAGTTGCCATCATCAGTAAACTTACGTCTAAAAACAGATCAGTTTTGGATTACTCAACATGTCAACCATGGCAGAGGTCCAAAAATAAATCTGAAAAACCGACAAGATTTAGATTACTCAGTATGTCAACCATACCAGAGATACAAAACTGTTCTGAACAGTTTTGGAACTCTGGTATGGTTGACATACTGAGTATTCTAAATCTGCTTTGTTTTTCTGATTTGTTTTTGGTCCAATAGCATGGCTGACATATTGAATAATCCAAAACTGATCTGTTCTTAGATCTAATCTTTCTTATTGTTTCACTAATTATTACTGAAATCCAGAAATTTTCTACCCTTTAATGCTCACGCTAAGATAAATGCATAAATTTACAGCTTACATAAACCAGCCTTAAGGATTCCTTAGAAATACGTAGTGGGTGTAAGATGCAATTCCTATAGTGAACAGATCTTTCCACGTACCTATGTAAATACCTCCGTTCTTCCATTATCATTGTTCGATGAGTGACACAGCAAGCCAGCAACCATCTCTGATCCATCAACATTAACATCCACTCTTTGTGCGGGGGTGTATTGTGCTTGCCTGCTGTTATCACACATTGATTGATTGAACGACCTCTCGTGGGAGCCCGCGATACCCAGCTTCATTTTCTCACAAATATTACGAAAGTCATCCTCTATTGCAACGCGAAAGTTAACAGTGTACTGTAAGGTGTTGTGATGGACACTAGATTAAGATAAATGAGAATGGATTTCAGTGGGTAATGAAAATCTTTGATCTAATTATGTTTATCGTGAAATAGTACTTGATAGCTGTATTGTATAGTTGATTATACTTTACAATGTCGTCATCATCATCGTCATTTCTCATTATCTTGATTTTTTACACTCCTGTTGTACAATAAGTCGTTTGTCGCTGTCGGATGTCGTTTGCGTGCGCCCTACGCTAAAATTTGGCGGTAGGGGTTATCGGATGTAGGCTGTAGGTGTCCGATCGCATGTTGGTCATGTCCCATCTTTCTATAGGTCGTGCCAATTTTTAGTGCTTTTGATTTGACTTACTAATTGATAGGTTATTCGCTTCGCAGCACAAGATTTTGCTACTTACTGGAAAGGGCCGGATTTAATACAAATCACTTTCTTTATTCTAAACCTAAGATGAGATTTAATATTATTTCTTTGGATCGACGTAAGGGGTAATGAGATCTGTAAACTTCAGAAGATTACATAATTTAAACTTTAATTTTGTTTAAACATGTGCAACAATAAGTTTGAAACTAGAAAATTTGGAGACCGTGGTGGAAGAAAATCAGTCAAATGACGCGAATAGAAAACGTATTCATATCTAATGATGCAACTAATTATTATAAATGTAAACAATTGATTAAAAATCTGTTGTGGCCAGCACAAGACCTCTCGCCATTTCCATATTAAACTATATAACTATTGTATTGCACTTCGCTTTCGAACCGTCGTTTTATAACAAAAAATTACAGAACTTTACTCAAATATTGTTTTTTTATTGTATTTAGCACGTCTTCTGCACACATATAATTCTAATTATATCTATTTTTCATTGTATGAGGAAGTTTCTAAATGTCAGAGATTCTTCCAATTCATTAACCAGATTGGCGGTATTTCTGAAGGATATATGCATTTTACCACAATTTTACATTGGAATTTGTCAACTGGTTTCCTTAGTGCCTTGGCCTCTGCGATTAGTTTACTCTATAAATTATAGTGTCTTTATCTCTAAATCTATACAAGATATAATATAAATTTTAAGTGTATTAGATGGAGAATTTTATGTTCTTCAATATTTAATAAAAAAAAAAACTCCCAAAAAATTATATTTAGAAGATTTTTTTTAAGAAACTACTACTTTCGGTTGTTCAATTGTTACCAAAACTTTTCAGCTCTTTCCAGGAATGTCAGATTGAAGAAACTGCAGTTAAATATTTTTTAAGTCTTATTTGAGGAATCGTCCCGCCAACATCCGTACATACACACACACACATACACACATCCACACACACACACATACACACACACACATACACACACACACACACACACACACACACACACACACACACACACAGAGAGAGAGAGAGAGAGAGAGAGAGAGATCATTTTAAAAATGTTATAATCGGATTCTAGGGACCATAAATCGTGCTTATTCAATAAAATCTGGATATGCGAATTATAGCATGAATCGAATACCTCTCTTAGCGAGAGGTAAAAAGTGACGAAAAAGAAGAAGCACCTTTATCAAAAATCGCTACTTTAACTAAAGTTCCGTGAATGAAGTTTATAAATAAATAAAATAAATAAATAAACTTCATTACACACTATATGTATTGTTACTGGTTTACAACGTTCATCTCCTGAAGAAGACCCATTTGCGGTCGAAATGGTCGAGAATGAATAAAATATAGTGGCTCATATCCAGAAATTCCTTTATTTACATATTTATTAATGTTTAATATTTTTACCTCTCGCTAAAAAAGGTATTGGAATCATGCTAAAATTCGCATATCCAGATTTTAGTGGATAAGCACTTTTTAAGGTCCCTATAATCCTATTATAACATTTTTACGATGATGTCCGTGTGTGCGTATGTGTATGTGGGGATATGAGGATGTCTGGCTGTGTGGATGTTGGAACCACGGTTTCTCAAATACTATAAGACTTAAAAAATATTTAACTGCAGTTTCCTCAATCTGACAATCCTAAGAAGAGCTTTTTAGATTTTGGTAACAATTGGACAACCGGAAGTATTAGTTTCTTTAAAAAATCTTCTAAATATTATTTTTTGAAAATTTCTGTTATTACTATTATTGAAGAACATAAAATTCTACATCTGATACATTCAGTGGCGTATTTACGGGGGGGGGGGGGATATGGGGGATATATCCCCCCCCCCCCCATGACATCGGAAAAGAGTAAAAATCAAGACGTTTGAATACTGTTTTACGATTTTTTTGCAATATCATGTAATATGTTATTATAGAACAGGTCGCCTAAAAACCAAGGCGTTGTTATATTTTTATCTACGATAAACTTTTTGATTATTATACAAAATATTTTTATATATCCCCCCCAAGGGTCATGTCATATCCCCCCCCAAGGGTCATGTCTGGATACGCCACTGGATACATTTAAAATTTTTATTATATTTTGTATAGATTTAGAGATAAAGGCACTGTAATATATAGAATAATCTAATCGTAGAGGCCAAAGCACTAAGAAAACCAGTTGACAAATTTAAATGTTTATAACATAGTTTGTAAATGATAGATGTCAGTGTCAAAAATCAACAGTTTTAGTGACATTCTGATAGTATTTTCTGGGAAGTATATTTAATCTTTCTTATTATTTTATTAATGAAATATTTGAAATTATAGGTAAAATGCATATATCTATCAGAAATACCACCAATCTGGTTAATGAATTGGAAGAATCTCTGACAAATAGGAACTTCCTCATACAATGAAAAATAGATATAATTAGAATTGTATGTGTGCAGAAGATATATTAAATACAATAAAAACAATATTTGGGTAAAATTCTGTAATGTTTTTGTTATAAAACGACGGTTCGATAGCAAAGTGTAATACAATATTTATATAGCCTATGAAAATGGCGAGAGGTCTTATGCTGGCCACAACATTTTTATTTCCTAATACCAGTTTATAAATAAATATTTTTTAAAACATATTGTTGTAGGTACACTTATTTTTAATTTTTCTTGATTTTCAAAGAGCAGAAATTGTATAACTACGGTCCAGGAATTTTTATTTTACAATCATCTTAAAGATTACCTTCTGGAGTCAATGGGCCGAATTCAGAATTCTTCATTATCTAAAAAAGCTTCTCTAAAAATAACAGAATAGAGAGAAACTTATTTAATAATACAGCCGGCAGTACGGCAGTGTGGTTAGAGTGTCAGCTTTGTGATCGGCAAGTCCGAGCAGGCTACACAGCAGCGAAATGTTAGATGGGCGAACGCTCAGAACAGAACAGGCCGTATGATTTTTACGTAAAAGTACTTACGACAAGTGACAACCGACAAACGACTCATTTGTAGATTGTAGAACAGGCACAGAATACATTTATACAGAAGCGACACTCCTTGCCGGCACCATTGTTGTTGCGATTTTACGTTTATGACCTTGAACTTTAAATTTGTTGGCAAATTTACGCGCGAAATTTAAATTGTTTTAAATGGTAAAAGAAAAATTAGAACATAAAAGTACTAAAATTTTTATTTTATTAACGAATTAAAAAGAAATCAGATAAAATAATCACATAATTATATTTTTATTAAACAAATACCTGAATTTTACAAATTTATTACAATGCAGAATTTTCTATATCTTGGATGTGGGAAACAAACGTCAGACTCGATGAATATGTCCCATATATCCTTCTCCATCAAATCTTCTCTTTCACAGGCATTGAGCCACATTTTACACCTATATTTATTAAATAAATATACATTGTACATGATATGGTAGTCGTTTTACATAACTTACATTTCTGGATCTTTCGGAAACGAAAAAAACTTACATTTCCCTTTCTCCATTTTTTAAATCTATTTATACAGTCTTTATATGAACAAACAAGTCCTCCCGATTCTACTTTCTTCATTTTATCCATTTCATTAGGAACTAACACCACTTCTAAAATTCACAAACAGTTCACAAAATGACATATATCAAAAGTGAGAAGACGTGTTTGGTTTGCTTGAATTAGCCATAACCCTAAAACACATGGGCGTGACCACAAAACAATAACGTAAAGCGTGACAAGCTGAGACAACAGCTCTTTCAGAATACGTGAAATATAATGTTTTTCCTTAGGATAATGATTTTTCCTATCGTTTGTTGAAAAAATAACATATTTGTTTTTATTAGAAATCAATTTGTGTTTCTCAATATACTTTTATTATTGACCCCTAACGGAAAATGTTCACGTTGAGATAATGAAAAGAACAAAGAATCGTAAGATACGAAGATATGCCGAAACAATCCGATTTTATCCGATTAGCCCTTTAAATTTGTTGGCATACTCTTTCACTCTCTAATTTTCGTTTCTCTCTCTGACTGTCGCTTATGTATAGATGTTTATTCTGTGGAACAGGCTTAAATCTGCAATTTTTTTCTTAAATATTTTGGTGCAATTGTTCTAACATCCCTAGCAGGATTCGAAGCTGAGACCTTCGATATTCAAAACAACAACGCTACTTCCTATTCTTTCTCGGTCGGCAACACATTTCCACTTCGGTAGTTTATACACACTTCCCTTATTAAGTATCATTAATGAATCCCGTGCATCCTTAACTTTCCTCATCAATTCAATTCCAAAATAATTAGCCTATAACTCCCTGCATGAAAAGAGCAGTTACCTTTCATTGTTTCCCTCGCAGTGTTTATGCTTTATCTCTCGTGAAACTCGTCTGTTTGTGAACTTGATTCTTTACCCTCGTAGATCTGAAATATCGCGGCGGGTCTACACGTCTGCCAAGCGAATCTCGACTGTATTTCGCTAAGGAATAAGGACTTCCTTGCAGTTATTACTTTATTAACTGCTCTGCTCACTCTGCTGGCGGGTGGTTCGAACGCTGTACTTGTTTTCACTGGCGAAAAAATAAAATTGAAAAAGTTGGCTTCCCTGATGCGGATATTTTTTGCGCTCTGTTTTGTTTTCTGGAAAACTTCGGAGAAGTTGTAAGGTTTAAAACAGCGATTTGGAAGTTTGGATGGTCAAAGAATATAGCTGTGATTTACTAAAGGAAATACAATTTACTTTTTGCTAATAAATTATCTAATACATTTAATTGGTTTATTGGTTTATGTGGGAAGCCGACAGTTCCCCATAGGCTTCCACATATTAACAATATACAAATTTATAAATTAGATTTAATGATATAGTCGAACATTGAACATAAGAGTATGAACAAAAAAAAATCTGTTTAGGCAAGCACAAGACCTCTCGCCATTTCCATATTAGGCTGTATAAGTATTGTATTGTACTTCGCTATCGAACCGTCGTTTTATAACAAAAAATTACAGAACTTTACCCAAATATTGTTTTTTTATTGTATTTAACATGTCTTCTGAACACATATAATTCTAATTATATCTATTTTTCATTGTATGAAGAAGTTCATAAATGTCAGAGATTCTTTCAATTCATTAAACATATTGGCGGTATTTCTGATGGATATATGCATGTTACCTATAATTTTAAATATTTAATTAATAAAACATTAAGAAAGATTAAATTGTCGGCTCTGGTGGCTCAATGGTTAGAGCAACGCCTCTTAGTCATGACGAGGTTCTGGCTTCAAATCCCACTAAGGCATAGATGTTTGTGTAAGTGAGCCTACTGAGTAATTGGGATTTAATCCTGTTGAGAGGTTTCTTTTTTTAAAATGTACTTCCCAGAATGTCACGAAAATTATTTATTTTTGACACTAACATGTGTCATTTACAAACTATGTTATAAACATTGGAATTTGTCAACTGGTTTCCTTAGTGCCTTAACCTCTGCGATTAGATTACTCTATATATTATATTGTCTTTATCTCTAAATCTATACAAGATATAATAAAATTTTTAAGTGTATTAGATGGAGAATTTTATGTTCTTCAATATTTGTAATAACAAAATTTCAAAAAAATTATATATAGAAGAATTTTTCTAAGAAACTACTACTTCCTGTTATCCAATTGTTACCAAAACCTTTTCAGCTGTTCCCAAAAATGTCAGATTGAGGAATTCATAGTTAAACAGGTCTTTAGTCTTAAGTCTTATAGTTTTTGAGGAATCGTTCCTCCAACATCCAGACATACACACACACATACTCACACACATCCACACACACACACACACACACACACACACACACACACACACACACACATCCACATACGGACATCATTTTAAAAATGTTTAAATCGGATTCTAGAGACCTTAAATCGTGCTTATTCACTGATATGCGAATTACAAAGTGTACTTTTAAGTTGGATATTTAAACAGAAAAAATCAAGATGTTGAAATGAATTATTGTAGGATGACATTATTCAGGTGAGTTTTTGTCATTATTAGAATTGACTCTTGGAATATAAAATAGGTTATTATTTCTTGTGTTTATGTGATACGCAAAGATGGAATTTGTCAATAATATTATGATTATCAATTAAATTATTGAATATTTTAAATAAAAGTATCATATCAGCAATAGTTCTTCTTCTTCATAAGATGCATTCTTCATATGGAACTTATATTTCATTCTTGTTAACATGTTAGTTATGTTTTTCGGGTAGTGCGAAACCGTGTTATGTGGGAGTAAGAATCACTGAAATATATACTAACTGGAATGCGCGTACGAACCGTGACTGTGAAGCATATTGAAAGCCTGCTGCTGGAGTAGTCGGCAAATATCGAGACAGTTCGTGAGTAGACGGAAATTATTTCGCATGTTTAAATAAATGAAGCATAATATGAAAACAAGGCGATCAGCTATGATACGAGTTATTCGGCTAGGTTCGGTTCGGCACGAACGTGCGCGAACAGAACCAGCCATTATTGTTCAATGAGGCTTCAGTGCAGCGTACGCTGATAGAGTGTGCGAGTTCCAGTTAGTATATATTTCAGTGGTAAGAATCATTTCATAATTAAGGATTACATTGGAAAACCTATACAGAGTGTTAAAAAAAACCCAATTCGGACAACAAAAAAAACGTATGTCTTAAATTGAATTAAATGTCAATTTGACACAAGATTTGCATGACATATTGTCAAATATGTTATCCAAACAACATCTTCCTTAAATAAAATATCTGTTTCCTTCTTTATTATCTTTTCTTCTTAAAATTACATTTCAATTTTGACATCTTGACTTTTGAATTGAATAACGATCAGACAGACGTTTCTCTGTTCATAGCCTCCTCCGATTGGGTTTTTTTTTTTTTTTTTGAACATGCTGTACTTGCCGTCAAATAAATATAAACTGGAGATTTCTACACTGTTGCCAATTCCATTGGACATGTTGAAAATGCTAATTTATGAAGAAGCGGCAGCACAGCAGGGTAAGAGACAGGGTGGGGAGAAGGGAAAAATTGAGTATGAGTCCATATTTATTTGACGGCGAGTATAGTAATATATATATATATATATATATATATATATATATATATATATATGTGGGTGTGTGTGTGAAAACTGGAAAAATTGTTTCACTTGTTAAACGCCTATGGCCCGGTTTTCATGTTACACCCGGCATAGCCTAATATGGAAATGGCGAGAGGTCTTGTGCTGGCCACAACAGATTTTTCTTGTAACAATTTTGGGGACAACTTTCTAATAGTATTAGAGCGAAACCGTAGTGCAAAAGTACGTTTTCATTGACCATATTTAAATTAGAATTCAGTCTAACTTTATATTGAAAGCTTTATCCACACGAGTATACGAATGCTTGCTTACTTTTTTATTATTTAAATGCCAACACACAGCAAGTTTGAACCCTCGAGTAGTTCGGAAATAGACAAACGAGAAAGCAACCCTCAACCCTCGAATTCCTCTCAACTTTTAATTTCCTTTCGGGTTTTTTTGCATGAAACAAAACTTATCCAAATCAGTGATCATTGAATCGTAAAGAAAGGGGTCGAAATAAAATATATTCGCCGCAGTTGCAGGCCAAGCGCCCTTTTCTCAGCAGGAGCATTCATGCGTGTTGCCCAGCTGCAGGAATGTAACCGAAAATTGTCAACGCAGGAATTGATAGAAAAGTTACACATTCTGTATAGCCCTTATACTATATTTAAAGTTAATGTGATCGTTTTTTTCAAAACAATATATAACTTTGCAATATACAGACATCAGACATATTTTTTAATAACTCTGGTACTAGTGGCACTATAATATTTTAAAATTTGATATGAGGGTACTAATTATTTAGATAGGTACATGATTATATTTTCTTTCGTGTATGTATCTCAAGCAGAGGCGTCTCATATGGGGAAGTCATGAACATTTTTTTACCTCCCGCTACCCTAGGTAAGGGAGGTATAGGGATCGTGCTAAAAATCGGATATAGAGATTTTAGTGAATAAGCACGTTTTGATGTCCCCAGAATCCGATTTTAACATTTTTACAATGATGTCTGTAGGTATGTGTGTGTGTGTGTGTGTGTGTGTGTGTGTGTGTGTGGATCTTGTGGACACGATTACTCAAATACTATCAATCAGAAAAATTTGAAATTTTGTATATCCATTCCATACGAATGTGGGAAGAGCTCATTAGTTTTTAGTGTATATCGGATAACCGGAAGTATCATTTATACAAGCTTTTAACAGTTTTTCTTGTAAAAAAATTCATTGAATATAATTTTTTAGCAACTTTTACCAATACAAATTGAATATAATGGCACACTCTTCAATTCTACGATAATAGCATTTAGTAAATAATTTTATATTATATAATAAAATAATTTATTTTTGTACATCACTTTGCCTCTGCGTCAAACAAAAACAAAACTTTAATAACAAATTTGACATATTTAAACAAATGTCACTGTCACGAAGCAATTTTCATTAAAATTAATAATGAAACCGTGTTAAGAAGAATTTAGTAGTTTAAATATGATTCTAATGAAATTAAGGTTTGCAGAAATAATATATTTTCCATCATACATAAATATTAGATATACAGGATAATTCGATTAAGTTTGATGTTTGCAGCATTACATATCAAACAGCTCTCAATAAGAACGTGATTTCAAAGTGTCAAATAATAGTTTGCAACTACACATTTACGAAATGGATAATGCACGGCGAAGAATTTACACAGATTGCGTTTTAGAGCATAAGGAAGTTGGTGATGATTTTGACAATAATGTGTGTGTGACGATTTTTCCTTAAAATATATTAATGATCCAAAACTTCGCAAAGTTGGTATTTAATACTCTTATATAATTTGAAACAACATATTAGATTTTGACTATATCTGATAAACCGGATGTAGTACTTAATTTGAAGCTCTAACAGATTTTTCAGGAAAAACATAATAAAATATAATCCAAAATTTCGTATTACAATTTTTTCTATTTATTGGAACAACAAAGTAGATTTTGTTTACAAATGATCAATCGGAAGTGATACTTTACTTAAAGTTCATTGCTATTTTAAACATGGAATTGGCGGGAGGTCATGTGCTGGCCACATCAGATTTTTTTTTTTCGTTATTTTTTACCTACGAGTATTAACATTTTTCATTTTTATTTATAAAATATTATATACAATACAAAAATACACAAAAAATGTACTTTTGTCAAAACTTCATAAATGCAGTAATTTTTGAGATATTTTAATGTTTACGACAACTATTACCGTAACAATATCCTTAAATAAACACAAGCACTAAGATTTTTCACTTTTTTTAATTTACAAAAAAATACCAATATTAAAAATAAGTTAATTACAATAGTTATAAATAGATTTTGTTTTGTTTTTATATTTTGTTTTATTTCCTGTAGTAAGTTATTTGATTTTTAACTGTTAACTAAAGGCGGATTTATGTAGCAATAACACAGTCAACTATCATAATCATAGTTTTAAGTTATAGTCATAAGATAGTTGACCGTTCATGCAGCCATTTTTGTTGTGACTAATAATATGTCACCTCCATACCTCAATTACTTTTATTTATAATTCATATCATATTTGCCGAATAATAAAAATACTTATTAACATCACAATTAAAATAAAGGTTATGTTTTCTGATTCTGACAGTTCTCAGGCATGCGCAGATTGCAAGTCGACATAGTCATGGGGTAGTTTTGCTCTTTTTCAAAAATTTATATGTTATGGTATTTTTAAATTAAAGTTTTCCACATTTTTTTATTTCGCATAATTCTTGTTCTTTTTTGAGAAAAAAATTAGAGAAAAATAAATAATTTTTCTCCCGCTATACGTGACGTCACGTGTTTACCTTCCGCTGCGAACGAGACTCGACATACAGTTTCTCTGTATGAAAGAGATAGCACAATTTTTCGTTACGTATGTCTTGCGGGGCAAGGGCACCTTGTTTACATTCCGTTGTTTGGTAGTTGTTAGTTTTGTTTTTTCTGTATTTGATAGTCAGTTTGCTTACTTCTTTGTTTTTTGTAGCGTCATTTTGTGTCTTTTGGAGTATTTATTCAGGTATGTGATCAAAGATTATACATGAAAACAAGGTTATGTTACTTGTTGTGACATTTAATGTTTACTGTTCAAATACGACACCAGCGCTTCAGCGGTTTACGGTTAAAACATGTGACGTCACAGCGGGGAGGTTGATTCAAAGAGGCGGAATTTTAATTTTATAAATATATAAGCAATAATTGTTGTTTTTTATCGTATAGAAAATCTTATTATGCGTGACTTATTGTATAAAGATATTTATTTTATTAAAATTCGACATACGATAACTACCCCATTCTGTGATTATGCTTATGTTCATGATAATGACTATGAGTATGATGTTGCATAAACAGCTGTATTATAAAAACGTATTTTAATTTTTAAGACAAAGCCCCGATATTTTCACATCTGGTTAAACTGCCGGTTAACTTAACTATCGGTTAAAAGAACAATGTGACATCGAAAAATTGACACATATGTAATTTTTACAACTTATAATATCCATGCTTTGTTTTTCTTTTAACTGACAGTTAAATTAACGGGCTGTTTAACCGGAGATAAAAATACCGGTCCTAATACTACAACAATGACAATGATATTGCTGGATAAACCCGGCTTAAATATTTTGGTTAATTTATTTTTTTCTAAAAATTAAAATATCTCCAAAACTACTACGTTTATCATGTTTTAACAAGAGTACCTTTTTGTGTATTTTCTCATTGAATGTAATATTAAATTAGCAAATATGAAAAAAATGTTAATAAGTAAAACAACATTGATGAAAAATGTTCATAACTGAACTTAGCTTTTTTGTTTTATTTATCTAGAGGTTGGTTTACATATATCGAGACAGAATATTCAATTATTGATTTTATCAGCATTATTCCAAATCCAAACCAACATTAAAGAAACACCCCCGATCACAAACAACATCAATTCAAATTTCGAAGAGCCAATAATTCTAACAAGCAAATTCCTTGTCTCGGCAAGGCAACCATGATGTCGTATTGAAATCAAATGTCCCCCACCACAAAGCCCCCCCCCCCCCCTCCTTGCCGCTGGGGGCTCCACCGTCGCGAAATTGCTCCCGCTGATATATTAGAATTGTCCTGTTCTCTATTTAGTTTTATATCTGCTGTGCTCGACCTCGCGGAGAATGTTTTTACTTCCGGTACGAAGACCGGAATGAAACCCGAGCTCTAACTAAATCTACTACCTACCCCTTCCTCTTTTACGCTTTTGTTTTACGTGCGCTGAAGTAAAAAGACTGTAGGTTTTATCATAGATGGTCTTGTATGCTGTTGTTGTGAGGATGTTTATTATTAAAATTTAATTATAAAGGGGATTATTCATTTTCATTGAAAATAGAAATCTGGTATTAGATAATTGAATCGTGTATTTTGAAAACCGGACAAATCCAAGAGAGTCGTCTTCTCAATCTCCATAACTTAATGTGATGTTTACGTATCAAAAGTCAACAAATTCTTATGATATTTACATTTAAATTAACAGAAAAATCCACAACCAGTTGTCATCTGATGCCAGCAGCTCCAAATTAGCCTATCAGAGAAGCGGTTTGGCCACAGATTACCTATACTATCGTAACCAGACACGACACTCTCTGTCGGTACCTTTGAAGTTAGTGTCTCCAAAAATTTTTATTGGCAGCCATGTTTTTAATGAAATAATTTACTATCTCAAAGTCCTACAAATATGAGAATAGTACAGCTTGGCTTGTAGTCGAGTTGGTTAGAGCGAGGGTTAGAGCAAACACCGAATCTATGTGAGATCGCGAGTTCAAATCCGTATAAAGAAGTTTCTATTTTTCAATGCTTTTTTTTTACTAAATAGTCAGTAGATATCATTTTATTTGAATATATTACTAATATAAAAACAAAGAATTAAATAATACAATACCTATTATTTATAATAATATGTAAAAATCAACTGCTACACTATGCATTAAATGACAACATAACATAAAAAAACTAAGAATGAATTAAGCCATTTCTTATTATTTGTTATAAAAATAAAAGTTTTTTTTTCCTTTATTGTATTAAATTTCTTGTTTATAAACTTTCCTGTCAAGGATGGGTAAATTCAATTTCTTTAATTTACTTTACAATATTTTTAATGATATTAAATTGTATGGCTACAATTTCAAAATTTTGAAAAAAGTGTTCCATTTTATTTTCACGGCATTGACTTTTATATTTCATATTTATTTTGCAAACTATAACGGCAAACTAAGAACACGCCATTATATTAACGAAATATGACATGCGCAAACAACCTGCGCAGTTCATAATTTGCCCCAACGAAACCGCCGAGTGTCGCATCTGTATGTAGTATAGATAATCTGTGGTTTGGCTATAACGTGGTCCTATTGGGTATACATTGGGCGAGTTTCTTTATTCAACAACTATTCATGCGCCGAACATCAGCAATTGAAAATGAAGTCACGATGAATAGCTGATAGAACCGATTGATAGCCGCTGCGACCGAATAAAGAAACGGGTTGCTGAAAAGTGCGATGAATGTCCTAACCTTAAATAACAGATATGGAAAGATTTATAGTTAAAAGAACCGTTGCTCTATCGCAATCATCAGATTCTTCATCGAATAATGAAGGATCTGATATGGAAGTCATGGGGTCCCGTGGCCGCGTGCCTGAGTGTCTGGTCGCGAACCTGGGGGAACCGGGTTCGATCCCGACAGACGCCAAATATTTCCAATTTTAAATGGCACAAAGGTGACTCCTGTGGTGCACTCTCCACGCCAGCTATGAGTGCCCGTGAGGTGACGCCTGGTAAGCGCCCACGCGGTAAAATATATCGTCAGCATTACCGATGTCTACATGTGTTGTAGATACTGGCACACCCAGAAATGGGTAATATGCCGTGATATATTTATTTATTTATTTGATATGGAAGTCATAATGATAATAAAAAATAATCTACATCTATAACCATCTCCTTTCCGTTGTGAATCATACATTTGTATTTCTTTGCATAATCTTACACCAGCAAGCATGAAATAAACGCAAATGTCAAAAATATAACCTAAAAACATTTCGTTAAGCATCATTTCCACTTAATGCTTAATACATAAGGCTTAATGAATTATAAATATTTACTAGGATACCATTTCCAGCTATTTTGTTTAGAGACAATTCAACAGAAATGTCATATTTTTTTTCGAATTACTTGTTGTTTAGTAGACTGCCATTGCAGCAGCAATTCTTCTTTTTTTAATATTTTATACCTATACACAATTTTCTGTATTTATATCGAAATACAGAAAAATTAATTAAAAGTTAATAATTATAAAATAGGCTGACAGTTGACAGTTCAGGTTAGAATTTTTCAATCATTTGTTTTTACGCATTGCTCTTAGTTCTTAAGCATTAAGCCTTATGCAAAGCTGGAAATGGTAGTAAACGTTGTCATATGATAAACATTTTTACGCATTGCGCTTAGTTATTAATTATTGCTCTTACGCATTAGGACAATCGGTGGAAATGAGGCTTTAGACTCCCCACTATTAACCCATCGTAATTAGAAACGGTATGATGAATTTCATCTGCAATTCAGCAGTAAATAAAGAAACGATGTGATAAATTTACGATTCATGCGCACTGCTCATCGGTGAATAAAGAAACTCACCTATTTTGTTTAATAACGTTAGTTGTTTCTTTGAAATTATTTAATAAGGAAATAATGCTCATTGGGTTTTACTAGCAGTATCAAAATTTCAATAATATTAGGAGCGAACGTAATACAATATAAAAAAACCTGTTGTGGCCAGCACAAGTTCTTCCGTCAATTCAATGTATTTTATACAAATCCCATACCAGCAGTTGCTTGGAAAAGATTCTATATATCGTAAAATTGTAACACGAACACTATTATTTACAAATTCCATTCCAAAAGTTCCTTTGAAAAGGTTCTATAAATCCAATAAAATTATAACATGAACGTACACCATGTAACTTGCACTTGACACTTCCTTCTATCTTCTTCGGCGTTTCCCTATTTTATTCGGGGTCGCTGTTTCTCACTCTTCTCTTCCACTCATTCCTGTCCAACATATCTTCTTCACACAGTTCTCCCTCTCTCAAATCTTCTGCTACACAGCCCTTCCATCTTCTCTTTGGCCTTCCTCGTACTCCCGGCATTGAAAGTTCCAATCCTGATACAATTGTATGTCACTTGCGAGGAACATCCTATACTTTCCATCTTTGGTTTTGCACTTGACACTGACATCTGTCACTTAGAATTTTTTGAATATATCAGCTGTTTCCATGATAAATAGCAAAACTGGCTGATTTTTGAAAGTTAATCTATTTATAATTCTATAACTCTATACCGAGAGTTTATTTTATCAGTAAACATAGGGTATATCATTGCCATAGTTACGGTATGAATGTTTGACAGCAATGTATTGAAGCGTTTATTTTATGAGTAAACATAGGTGTTTAACATGGGAAGCAGTTTTTGGTAAATACAAAGTGTTCGTCCAAAAATATAATAGTACATTACATCTTGTACATTATTTAATATTAATTACTTTAATAATATTGTAAAAATTACAATAAATTGTAAAAATTGTCAAATAAATAATTGTTTCACTTTTTTATTATGCAGTATCAAAAGATTTGTAAATGTCTCGGTAGTGCAGTGGTTATAACAGTTGCGTCTAAAATTTTTGGTTGGGGTTCGATTCCCCGTTGGGATAATTATTTTATTTTTTTTACATAAAAATTGTTGACCTTTTAAAACAATCAGTTTATATTTTCATATTACAATCATTTAAAAATAATAATAACATTTTAATAAATAAAGAGAAAATAATTGAAAATAATTGATTACAATAATCAAAATATTGATATAATAACAATGCATAACACTTTGTATTTACAAAAAACTGCTTCCCATGTTAAACGCCTATGTTTACTCAAAAAATAAACGCTTCAATACATTGCTGTCAAACATTTATACCGTAACTATAGCAATGATATACCCTATGTTTACTGATAAAATAAACTCCCGGTATTTACTGAATATGAAGGAAAATGTATAATCATACCGTATATAGAATAAGATATTCTTACATATTGATAACCACATAAAATATCGACAAATGATATTTAACTGCGTTTTTTCAAGAAAAACTGTTAAAAACTTCAAATAAGGGAACTTCCGGTTGAACAATTATAACCAAAATCTAATCAGCTCTTCATATGGATGTAAAAAGAAGGACTTGCGAACCTTTTTTTATTTTATATTTTTGAAGAAAAGTTAAAAACTTGCTACCCAAATTTTTTGTTTTTACAAAATTTTTATTAATTGGCCAGAAAAAAAACAATGAAATTTGATTATTTGAATTACCACCATGTATGACATAGAATTACCCGGCACCAATGAATGGCCGTAAACCCATAGCATGGTACTGCCCCATAGCAACGGCATGTTTGTGCAGGTAATGTAGATCTCCTGTTTGATGTTTCAGCAATAGTTTGGAGAATTTAGTTTGTCTTTTCGGTATCGACATTTTAAATTACATGTAACTATCTATGTGTTTATTTCTAAAGTAATTTATTTGAGAAACCAGAGAGAGAGAAAAATTAACTAATGTCAAATTCAAATTAAAACTTTCTCGCACGCCATCCCATCTACAGGTAACATTCTTAAACATGGTTCCTTCTCCAGTTCAATATAATGACGTCACAGAAAATTTTCTTTCTTAATTTACTAAAAAAAAAATATATTTTCTTAAATTAATATTTATGTTTTTATATGTTTTCAATATGACGTTAGGTATATAAAAATCGAATTTTCAGTACCACGCAAGTAGCCCATTGTGACGGAAGGTAAAAAAAGTTTAAATATTATTGTATTTATGTTTCTGATAAAGAACGAATGACAATATTTGCAACCGAGGCAACACCATCTATCACCAATCTTTACGATCATCATCGTCTTTGCGCCTTTTGTGCAGGGAAGCAGAGATCCGTTGCCTGCCGCGCTTCAACAAATATTAATAAAATTCCGTATTCCATTTGTAAACCCAACGCGTTGCCAACACAGCACCGCGAGATTCAGATATATTTTTAAATTCTTAAATGAGGCGTTACGGCGCGATATACAGCTCCGACGCTCAACGGTGACGTCACTTCCTTTTTCCTCCTCCGCTTCGCTGCTGACTTCATGGTTGCTGCAGGGCCGAATCAAATTTAAGAAAATCTGATGTGGCCAAAACAAAACCTCCTTCTATTTAATTTTTATTAATTTAAATACATACCTACGTATTTAGTAATGCTTCAAACTATATTATGTTCCATTGCATATAACTATTACTTTATTTACGATTTTCTTTATTATTTAATATGTCACTATTATTAATTTGAAGTGATTAGTTTTTTGACAATGACGTTTACCTGTCAGTTATATTCATTTGAAAAATAAACTGTGTAACAAAGGAATAATTGTGTTTATCTTAGGCTTCGGGATTAAAAAAAGAAAAATGATTTTAAATTTATCTGTAAAATATATAGAAAAAGTATTAATGTATACCTGTACAAAATTCAATAATCTATAATTTTCCAATGACATTAAATGCGAATAAATGGCATTTAATGGTAATTTTTGAAAAAAACCATTATGAGCTTCAAGTAAAGTACCATTTCCGTTTATCCGATTTACACCAAAATCTAATGGCTTCTATTCCTATTAGAATAGGGTAGAAATACAATACAGAATTTTCTGAATAATAGTATTTGAGTTAGAGTGCAAGCAAAATTCGTACACATACACACATGCACACACACACACACACACACACACACACACACATATATATATATATATATATATATATATATATATCGTAAAAATGTTAAAATTGGATTCTAGGGACCTTAAAACGTGCTCATTTACTAAAATGTGTTTTTAGCACGATCCCTATACCTCCTTTACCAAGGGTAGTGGGAGGTAAAAAATGTTAATATTTGTTGTCATTTATTAATAACATTATAACAATGTAACTATTGAATTATTGATATCATAGACCTATTAATGAAGAAAATTTTGGTAACTCTGAGTTGTTAGGACCTCTGGCATGGTTGCCATGTGGAGTAATCTTGGCTAGTTTGTTCAACTGTTCCTAATTTTGTACTACTGATGATGAGAACTTAGTGTTCGAAATACGTTTTTACTTTTTATTGAAATCAATTTTAAGGTTAAGGGGTAATTTTATTATTTTTTGTTTGACCGACGCCATATATTTCGAATTTTAAATGGCACAAAAGTGACCCCTGTGGTGCACTCTCCATGCCAGCAATGAGTGCCCGTGAGGTGTCGCCTGGTAAGCGCCCACACTGTACAAATATGTCATCATCATTACCGATATCAGCTATAAAGCAGATTGGCACACCCAGAAATGGGTAATATGCCGTGATGATATATTTATATTTTTATTTATTTATTTTACCTTTTAAAGCACTGTACGCAATGATATATGCGAACCTTTGTATTAAGACAGCTTTTTAAAATTATATTTAAACTGAAATGCTTTTGATAGCTCAAATGACAGTTGTTATGCATGTGCTTATTTTTGTGTAAAATATTTAACATTGCAAATCTTTGTGTTCATGTTTTATGTTTAATTTTATTTTCGAGAGCTGTGAACACTCATAAGAATCTATTGTTTATTTTAGGAATAACGAATTCCGATAATTTTGGTACCCATGTACCCGAAACAATAACCCGGATAACACCCTTTACCCGTTAATTACCCAATATCCTTTAATTACCTGCTATCCTGTAAGTACGTACATATACATAATTCTTTAATTTGTTAGTTTCCAGTTACCCTTATATTAGCCGTTTACTTTTTAATAAAATTCATAATAATTATTGTTTTCATATATTTATTAAATAAAAAGTAATACAAATAAAAATATACCTACTGTATCTCTATAAAAAACTTAACATAAATTATATTAATTATGGTATGGTAATAAAAAAAAATTTTTTCGATACAATGGATGTGTGTATGTGTGTATGTATGTGTGGATGTCGGAGGGACGATTACTCAAAAACTATAAGACATAATACCTGTTTAACTATGAATTCCTCAATCTGACATTCCTGCCTGGAAGAGCTGAAAAGGTTCTGGTAACAATTAGACAACTACACTAAAGAAACCAGTTGACAAATTCAAATGTTTATAACATAATTTGTAAATGACAGACATCAGTGTCAAAAATCAAAAGATTTAGTTACATTCTGAAAGCTTTTTCTGGGAAGTACATTTAATATTTCTTATGGTTTTATTAATTAAATATTTAAAATTATAGGTAACCTGCATATATCCATTAGAAATACCGCCAATCTTGTTAATGAATTGGAAGAATCTCTGAGATATAGTAACTTCCTCATACAATGAAAAATAGATATAATTAGAATTGTATGTGTGCAGAAGACATGTTATATACAATAAAATACAATATTTTGGTAAAGTTCTGTAATTTTTTTGTTACAAAACGACGGTTCGATAGCGAAGTGCAATACATTACTTATATAACATAAAATAGAAATGGTGTGAGGTCTTGTGCTGGCTACAACAGATTTTTATATATAGTTTTATTTTTATTTTCGCAGCTGTGAATAAGGTTTTAATATTCAGTTTCAAAAGTAGTAGACAGTATCAATGAATGAAGTTTACAAATATGTAAATATTGTTTTCCGTAGTGCTAAGTCCGCCTCTGGCAATGCCAGGAAGCGGCTGTGTTAAACGACACCGTCACCGGCACGTGAAAAATTAACTTCCTCGGAAAATGATTTCAGCTCGCGCTGAAGAAGATTTTCATTATTCCGGCAGTTTCCGTTGCACGCGGCCAGGAATCTGAATTCGCGGCTTTTTGTTCTTTGCGCGCGCGCCGCTATTATAACGCACCTGTCTAATTCATTTCCTCAAATTTCATTTATTTGTTGCCATGGAAATACGACTTTCTCATTATTTATGTCTTCGGCGACGTTATTAACAATTCTTATATGATATTTTGGTTTATTACATCTTCAACAAAGGAAATTTTGTTTAATTACTTTTTGTTTATGCCAACTTTATTGAACTACTTGTGCGTTAAAGTTTAATATATTTTCCAATAAACATGTCTTGGTTGAATATTTAGGATCATTATTTAGCATGCATGACAGTAATTCCTTTTCTACAATTATTTTATTATCATTAACCATAAGGGTCGAAAATAAGCCGTTTTAAAAAATTCCTGATAAAATTACTTTGTACAAAGTTGATTTTCTATTTTGCATCTGTAAGAAAGCTATTGCAGCGCCCAAAGGAGTTCGTTAATAGCTTATTCGAGTGATGTAATAGAGTAGTTCAATTTAGTTTTATAAGGTGGGTGGCTAAGAATATCAAAAATATCAAATGTCAAATCTCGTTAAATAAACGAACAGAAACGATTGTTAAGAATTTTATTTTTATATAATTTTGAATTTAAAACTGAGAATAACAAGAAGATAAGACATAAAGTAGTAAATTTAGCATGAAATAGAAAATATCGTACGGTGTTACAAAAATAGGGTTAGAGTTGTCAAATGGATTATCAAATGTCATATTAATACCGTCAACTAACAAAATTTCCTAAATTTTGACATTACTATTAAAATACATTCTGAAACTCTAGATAAATTAACATAAAATGCTTAAAATTTGTATAAAATTAATTTTCAATAAGTTTGGAGTTAATGATTTAAATCTATTTCAAATTATTTGAAATTATATATTATTAATAAGTAATAAATAGAAAAAGAAATTTAAGTTTTGCAAATTTTTTTTTTTTTACATTTTAAAAATATAATATAATATTCTTCAAATTTACGTATTTAGTCTAATTTTGACGTAAAATGTGTTTAAAGTTTGACGTTTGAGGTTATGTCTAAGGAATATATTTCCCTACTAATCTGATTGTTGATAGTTTGAAGCTACCTATTTGTTTGCCTGAATCAAAGGAACATTTTGATGTCATGTGGACTGCTTGTTCTGGAATATTCATTACAGTATAAAAGAAAATATCTTTATAAAAAAAATATACTCATGGTAATAATATTTTACATTATCTAATATTACATTATCTAATATTGTGAATGTAAAAAATAATTTTTTACGCGTAAAAAATAACGTATAATACGTGACGTATTTTACGTGCCCATCTCTGATAGGCGGTCTTTCGGTCGCCAATCAAAATATTATATACTGATTTCATATTCGCGTCGAAGTGCTATAACAAAAATCCCTTATTTCCGAAATATTTCAATTATACCATTTCATTTTTACTTCCTTGTACGAAGTAAAGGAAGTATTGTAATCGCGAAAAATTTCGATTTCCGGATTTCAACGGAAATATCCATTTTGACCATCCCTGAATCCATTTTGACTAATTTCGTCGTGACGTCTGTACGTACGTACGTATGTACGTACGTACGTATCTCGCATAACTGAAAAACGGGAAGCCGTAGAAAGTTAAAATTTTGTATTTAGGACTGTTATAACACCTAGTTGTGCACCTCCATTTTTGGTCATTACATAACTTTCGGAAGTGGTACTTTACTTGAAGCCTATAATAGATTTTAATGAAAAACTATATTAAAATAAAATCCAAAACTTTTCTAAATTAGTATATAACACTTCTATATCAATGGAAATAACATAATAGATTTTAGTTAAAATGGTCTACCCGGAAGTGGTACTTTACTTGAAGCCTATAATAGATTTTAATGAAAAACTATACTAAAAATAATCTAAAACTTTTAAAATTTGGTATATAATACTTTTATATCAATGGGAATAACATAATAGATTTTTGTTAAAATAGTCTAACCGGAAGTGATACTTTACTTGAAGCTGTTATCAGTTTTTCTTGAAAAAAATGGTGTTATTTTGATTTTCATAATAAATGCTTCAAATAAAAGTTTTAGAGATTTAAATTCTGCGTGAAAAACATTAAGTATAATTAAATTAGCTCTTTGTATAAGCGAGATATGTATATTTTAAAATTATGTACTTTTTAGTTTCTGTAATTAAGTTTGCTATGAATTAGGACAAAAAATAACAAACAAATGAAGAATTTAATGTCAATGTCAAATTATGTCAAATACGTACAATTTTATGATTGGGTCTGTTATAATACATATTTTAATTATTAACAAAATATGTATAGTGTAACAGGCGTACAAGGAAGTCATGTGGTGTCCACATCAGATATTTTTATTAATATTCGTTATTCAGCATATACATTCGTACTTTTTTTACTATTTTCTTTAATTCGATTGAGCTGGAATCCCCTATTACCATGCACGACATATCTTTATTCCAAAAGAGCGGCGCAGATAAAGACCCGCTGGCACCCAGTGAGCGATACCCCGCTTTCTCATAATTACGATATTTTAGTTTTATTGCTGGCCCCGACAGAGTCAATTTTTCTGACTATACGAATTTTGCACCGTATACATTCATCTGTCAACAAAACGCCCACTCTGTTCACAATTACTTCCCTCTCACCCCTATTAGTATTTCCGTTCGGTTAGCCGGGAGCTATGTACTCGCGATCATTTCTTTATTAAATCAATAAGATCTCCAGGGAGGTGAATATTGGCTGTCTGTCTAGCAAGCACATGTTACACCGAGGTCGCGTTATTGGATTACCGACCCCTCGGCCCCTCGGCCTAACACCCCCTCAACGTTTTATACACTCAAATATAAAACTCCAGTTATGGCTATAACTAGGATGTGTTTTATGACTACTACAAAAATTGGTACTTACTTCCACATAGGTTAATAAATTTTTAACTGGGGTATTAAACACAAAATTAAAGGAAAATTTTACTAGGAAAATTTAATTGGGTTTTCTAAACTGATTGTACGGTATTATTGAAAAGAATGATAGATCTCTCTTTTCAAAATACTTTTTACCTTCTGTCTCCTTTAGGTAATGAAGGTAATGTCTTTGGTCAAAAAATTCGGTGGGGAATTTTTAATGAATAAGCACGTTGTATGGTACGTAGTATATGATTTTACTAATGTTACGATGATGTCTGAATGTGTGTCTGTCTATGTGTGTCTGAGTGTGTGTGTGACAAAAATTTCTCTGTCGATAACTCCATTACTACAATTCTAATATCACTATGTGAAATTTAAATGTTTTGATAATGTATATCATACTTATAAGTAGCTTAATATTAAATATAAAAGTCAAACTTATATTATCTTGTAATAAGGTATTGCAAAAAAAATAACGTATCTTTTTACCTACCATCACCTTTAGGTAAGGAAGGTATTGTCTTTAGTCAAAAAATTCAGTACTGAGTTTTTAATGAATAAGCCCGTTTTTACGATTTTACTAGTTTTACGGTGATGTCTGTATGTGTGTGGCAAAAATTTCTCCGACGATAACTACAATACTACAATTCTAAAATTATTATTTTTTCTTATTCCTCTTCTCTACATGCATATGAAGAGCTGACTAGATTTTCAGTATAATTGGTGAACCGGAAGTTCCTTTATTTGAAGTTCTTAACAGTTTTTCATGAAAAAACGCAGTTAAATATCATTGTTTTACATTTTATGTGATTATCAATTGAAAGAATATATTACTGTCTATACAGTTTAATTATACATTTTCCTTCATATTCAATAGATATACTTACCACCAAATTCACCCACCGTGAATCAAGTCTTGACTCTCTGATCAACACTGATCTGTGAATCAAGTTCTGGGTTACCTTGGAGATCAACAGTTTTAACAAAGCAACAGTGTCAAATTTTGTTGATCAGAGAATCAAATTTGAATCAGGGATGGTGAATTCGGCCGTTAGAGTTAAAGAATTATAGAGAGATTAACTTTCATAAATCAGCCAGCGTTGGTATAATCATGGAAACAGCTGATATATTCAAATAATTATAATTGACAGATGTCAGTGTCCAGTGCAATTTACACATTGTATGTTCGTGTTATAATTTTACTGGATATATACAATCTTTTCTAAGGAGCTTTTAGTATAGGATTTGTACAAAATACATAGAATGAGCCGGTTTCACTTTCACATTTTTCAAAAATTATTTTAAATGAAAGTTTATGTAATATTTTTCATAGTAATAATAAAAATAATAATTGTTATTCTCTTAAATAATTAAATAAAAAGATTGGCGCCAGAAATAGTCATAATAAATAATCCCCCAATCCTGTGACGTCGGAGTACGTACAGCACGTTATTCATAGCCAACAGGAAAACAGTTTACGTTATTTATATAAATAAAAGTAGGCGATAGTGTGTCACATGTTAAACTGTTTGAACTCTGACGTCAATTTCTTTTTCAGATCACGTAACTTTTTCAAAATTTTACACAAAGTTCAGTATTCAATTGTAAAACATCTAGTGGAAATTTCATATTTTCAAATTAGAAACTTTTTAAAGGACAATATCTCGTAAAATTTATTACTTCTTAGAAGTAATATAAAAAATTCTTGCAACAGCCCATTTGACGGAAAGTAATGTGCTGGCCACATCAGATTTTTTTTGCTACTGCCTAAATATTTTGCTCTGGGTCGGTTTGTTCACTCTCATACTTTTCCTTTTTATATTTCATGTATTTACACGGTTCTGATCAAAGACACCCCACTTTTAGGAGGGGGGAGGGGAGTTTGCGAAGACGGAAGCCATGGTGTATTGCGGGCTGCGTATTACCTAATATTTATACTACCTATTTCACAAAGTAATGGTTAATTGCTGCTTTTGAAATATGTAAATCACCTTTATTTCCAATAAATTTCAGTCTCTTTACTCTTACATCATTATTAGCAGGAAACCTAAAAGTTACACTTTGTTTAAATATTATTTGTAAAAGAAAAATCCCTTACTTACAAATAAAACTAAATATTCGTACTTTCTCTGTATTTTTCATTACAATTTCATATACGCCGAGATATACTCACAAACTACTCGAAAAAAATAATGTTGTTGCAGTAAAATGACAAGCCCCACCCTATACATATCTTCCGATCACATCCTATGCATTGGTATAGGGAATTACTTCTCTAGTCAGTATATGCTCGAAGTAATATCCTTGCACAAGAAACTGTTTTTAAAAACTTTATTTTATATTTTTAAAAAAGTTACACAAAGAAACAGGTTTTAAGGTCCTTTAATTTAACATGTACACCTCTACTAGAGAAATGAGACGCTATTCCCCGTGCATAACCCGGCCATCTTGAAAGAGCCGTTCCAGATTCCTCCACCTCGGGTCAGCTTTAATCTATGAACTCCGGGATCGCCTTCATTCCGGGCGGAATAAATTGTTAAAATAATTGACGACGAGCCACGTGACGAAACCTATCCTCCGCCGCCTCGCGCAGGGCGGGCTAATCAAGAAATTGAAGTTTCAATAAAAGCCATCATTAATTCTGGGTTTGGGGTCTGCTAGGGGCTAGCTTACACCACACTGTACGGCCACAGCGAGTCAGCAAAGCCATGGTGAGGATCTGCCTTTACATTGACGTAAAAAGGTTGAGTATTAGCGCTGGGCGAGTGCATCCAAATGGTCGCCACTACGTAATTTGAACAAATGAATGCTGGCGAGCTAAGCAAATTAGATTCCTTGCACGGGGTTCCTGTAGGAGCTGAGCTGATCGTACATGCATGTGAGTTTGAAAGGAGGATATGCCATTTACATGACTTTAGACTGCACTACGCTCTACAATTTACAACGCGAGCAGATGCATCCATGGAATAAATTTTCAATTATGAGCTATGCCAAATATTAGATGATTATACAGGGTCAATGTTTTGAAGGTGGTCATACTTTATGTTAATCTTAACAAATATGCTCAAAAAACGGTCGATTTCACCACCGATTCTTAAACCGTTGCCTAGCTAGGAATTTCCTAAATTTAAGAACTGCCTAAACTGATACTTATGCATTTTGGATTTCACCAAACAAAGCAATGCCCAATGCCCAGCTAGGAATTACTTACGTAGGCATCGATATATTAGTTACTTCTGTGATATTATATTTGCACACTGAAATAAATGAATAATTTTTATATTTTATGACATTTGTCAATTGTATTTGTCAACATTGACATTGGGAATTATGTGGAGATATACAAAATAATTAAATTTTTAAAGAAATATCCTTTACGTATATATTTATATTTTAAAATTTGTATCACAGAAAAGGAAAATATAAATGAAACAAAGATGAAAATGAACAAGAAGAAAAAAATATAAATAACTAAATATAGAATAAATATTACAAAAACAGAAAATGAATCCTCTGATATTAAAAAAGTTTAAAATTAGTCAACGAAAGATTAAAAATATATGTTAGAGTATTGCTTAATGCATAAGCCTTTTTACTTCCTTGTACGAAGTAAAGGAAGTATTGTAATCGCGAAAAATTTCGATTTCCAGATTTCAACGGAAATATACATTTTGACTATCCCTGAATCCATTTTGACTAATTTCGTCGTGACTCGTGACGTCTGTATGTACGTACGTTTCTCGCATAACTGAAAAACGGGAAGCCGTAGAAAGTTAAAATTTTGTATTTATGACTGTTATAACATCTAGTTGTGCACCTCCCTTTTTGGTCATTACCTAACTTTTGGAAGTGGTACTTTCCTTGAAGCCTATAGTAGATTTTAATGCAAAACTATATTAAAATATAATCCAAAACTTTTCAAATTTGGTATATAAGAGTTTTATATCAATGGGAATAACATAATAGATTTTAGTTAAAATGGTCTACCCGGAAGTGGTGCTTTACTTGAAGCCAATAATAGATTTTAATGAAAAATTATATTAAAATATACTCCAAAACTTTTCAAATTTGGTATATAGTACTTTCATATCAATGGGAATAACATAATAGATTTTGGTTAAAATAGTCTAACCGGAAGTGATACTTTACTTGAAGCTGTAATCAGTTTTTCTTGGAAAAAATAGTGTTATTTTGATTTTAATAATAAATGCTTCAAATAAAAGTTTTAGAGAATTGAATTCTGCGTCGAAAACATCAAGTATGATTAAATTAGCTCTTTGTATAAGCGAGATATGTAAATTTAAAAATGAAGTACTTTTTGGTTTCTGTAATTAAGTTTGCTATGAATTAGGAAAAAAAATACGTGCAATTTTATGATTGGGTCTGTTATAATACATATTTTAATTATTAACAAAATATGTATAGTGTAACAGGCGTACAAGGAAGTCATGTGGTGTCCACATTAGATATTTTTTTCTACGCTAAATACTAGTATTGAAATATTGATGAAATTTCCTTTGTTGGATTCATTGTTGTAATCAATGTTCTTAAGGTCTGTTATTTTTAGCTATTTATAATTTCTTATACAATTTATTAGGTTATTGATCTACTAATGAATTGTTTCTTGTGAACAGTTTCAGACTATTGTTCGACGACATATTGTGTGTATCATGTAGAAACATATCATAGTCATAATTTATTATTTGGTTTTTTATTAAAAATCCACGTTTACCGAACATTTGTTTACGATAGCTCTAAAGTTTTGAAAAGTTACTTTCATTATTACGTTCGTTTGTGAACGCTCCGAGCAAATGCTCAAATCTGATCTAAGTGAATAAGTGAAAAATATCAGAGTAATCTAGCATGTTTAGAGTATGACAAACGAACAGACCTTTAGACTATAATCATCCTTTATTGTAATCAACATATTATAACCATATCGGTGCTATTTTCATAAAATGCGAATAAATAAAAATTATACATCACTGGTGAGCTTGAAATACTAGAAATATTAGATATACAACAATACAACTACTTACAAAAAATGTTAATTTCAATTAAAAATAACCATTAATTTTTAATTATACAGCAAAAATTCTATATTTATTAACTTGTCATGTTGAATATTATATATTATATAATAGATAGAACTGAAAAATATTAAGTAGGTATGTAAAAAGAATATCACGTGTTTCATGTGTCATTTTTGTGCAAAAATGAACTAATCGGGTCATTTCTTGTTTAACCCAGAATATTTATATATTTCCTGGTGACATTAAAAGCATAGCACACAAACTGTAATAAGTAATTACTGACATAAAACAATAAAAGCCATTAAGGCAATGAACTGTGCACAAAAAACGAAACAAAAAGAAAGGGCAGAGCATTTGAAGAACAGGGAGAATCCAAAATAATCGCTAAAGCCTTCCGGGGAAGCGAAAACCGATTTTTAATCGCGAAATTCAGATACTAGGTCCAGCGATTGGGCAAAACGGGAAACAAGAGAAACTGAAAGGAATAAAGGAGAGAGAAAAAACACGCAGTGTGTAAAGCTTTGTGTCAAGTAAAAGTGTTGTATTGGAGGATCTAAGGGCACTTCAATTCTCGGCTGCGACAGGCGAACTGACAATTATTTTAAGTGTTCTTAGTCCGTCGGGATAAATCGTGCATTGTTCCCCCACAGAAAGGGTTAAAATGAAGTGGAAATTACGCATGAAAAGCTTATAAAAATAATTCCTAACCATTACGCTTGAATAACACTTCTTAATCTTTTAAACGCTGCCTTTTCAGCTAAATGACGGTTTTCTTTACAGCTATTTATCTATTACAACCCTACACTTCATTTCACTGATATACTTTCCATATTCTTCCAATCTCTTTTTTAATAGCTACATAATTATTACATGCTTTTTATCACCCGCTACCCTAGGTAAGAGAGGTATAAGGATCGTGCTAAAAATCGCCTATAAAGATTTTAGTGAAGAAGCACGTTTTGATATTCCCTTCCGCAGAATCCGATTTTAACATTTTTACAATGATGTCTGTGGATATGTATGTGTGTGTGTGTGTGTGTGTGTGTTTGGGGGGATCCTGTGAACACGATTTCTCAAATACTATCAATCGGAAAATTTTAAAATTTTGTATACCCATTCTATGCTAATGTGGGAAAAGCTCATTAGTTTTTAGTGTATATCGGATAACCAGAAGTATCACTTATACACGCTTTTTCAGTTTTTCTTTTAATAAATAACTTTAAATATAAATTTATAAAATAATTTATTTTTATACATCATCTTGCCAAAGAGAAACACAATATTTCAATAACAATTTTGGCATATTTAAACAAATGTCACTGTCAGAAAGCAATTACCTACATTAAAATTAATAATCAAACCGTGTTAAGGAGAAAGTAATAGTAATACCGTGAGTATTTTTTAACGTGAAACATTGGGTTTGTCATATCCATGGTTACGACGATATTTGATTGACAGCAATGTATTTGTCCGTTCCATTTAAAATGAAACATAGAGAACGAATTTGACATTTGATAAGAAGTCAATAGAGGTTAATTTTTTTAAATAATTATACCTGCATACTAAATTAAAATTAGTTGTAGAAAAAATGTAGTGTGCACCTTATGCCCGAGTGCTTTTCTAACTCGGCTAAATTTCTTATAATATTTAAATATAGTACTTCTGTCAAATTCATTCCCCTTATGTCATTTTAAATGAGACAGACAAATACATTGCTGTCAATCAAATGTCAAATCATAACTTATAAGGAAAATTCAACGGTTATCTGTCATATTAGAGGTTAATTTTGTTTAAAGAATTATAGGTACCTGTTTTCCAAAAATTAAATTTAGATGTAAAAAAAAAACTGTGTGCACCTTGATCCTGAAATATATTTAGTGCTCGAGTGGTTTTCTGACTCCGCTAAATTTCTTACAATGTTTAAATATAATACTTCTGTCAGATTCGTTCTCTATGTTTCATTTTAAATGGAACGGGCAAATACATTGCTGTCAATCAAATATCAAGTCGTAACCATGGATATGAAAACCCAATGTTTCACGTTAAAAAATACTCACTGTATATTTGATTCTAATGAAATTATGGTTTATAAAAATAATATATTTTTCAATTTCCGAAATGGATCATGACACAGAAAAATTTACACAGATTGCGTTTTAGAGTACCAGGAAGTTGATGCTGATTTTTGAAGTTTGTGGAAATTTTCTATTTATTGGAACAACAAATTAGATTTTGTTTATAAACGATCAACCGGAAGTGATACTTTACTTAAAAATCATTGCTATTTTAAAAATGGAATTGGCGGGAGGTCATGTGTTGCCCACATCAGATTTTTAATTTGGGTACTAAGGGCCGTTTTATAATTAACTATGTATTTTTTTTTTACTCTTTTACACTTTAAATTAAAATTAAAGTTGTGTTCGTTTTAATAATATAACTTTAGCAATGTAGCGAGCACTTTAACATTACTTTAGATTAAAGATAAAGTCTTACGACCGGTTTCATAATAGATACAAAGTCACTTGTAAAAAGCATTTCATAATTTCACTTTAAATTAAAGTTGTCAGTTTTTTGCCTATATTCATAAACACTCGTAAAATTTCAAAACGGCTAATTATAATTTTTGACAAATAGAATCACAATTGACAAATAAAATATCCATTTTTCTTTCAATGTCGACTATTTTTATTGGATAAAAATTATAACGAACCGTTTAAAGTTTTACGAGTGTTTATTAATACGGGCATAAGTCTTCTGACAGTTCCTTTAATTTAAAGTGAAATTATTTAACGCTTTATTCACTTTTATATCAAACTTTAAAAGTAAAGTGACTTTATATTTATTATGAAACCGGCCGTTAAAGTAATATTAATTAAAATCTTATAGTGATCTTGATTATAAAAACTGCCTTAAATATATTACAATAAATTTCATTAGTCCCCATCTTTTAATTCATATTTCAGCTGTTGTTTTGTTCTAGAAAAGAATATATGTGATTGCTCTTTAGAAAAAAATAAGTAAAACCTTTCTCCGTTTGCTTTCGTCCTGAAACACCGTGGACATTAATTGAAAAAAATTGCGCAGTAAAAATGAAATAATTAGATTAAAGCGTGGATCGTGCTTATGGCTCGCTTAACCAGATTAACCAAGAATTGGCCTTTTAGGAGGGATTAGCTTTTAATTTTTTAGCGCCGGTAAGAAAAGCCATCACGACATGCTACTAATTCAGCATTTGAAGAGTGCCTACTTTTCATGCCCTGTTCTTTTAACAAGAAATAAATGGGTCCTAATAATTTTATATCTTATATAAAAAGTAATCAGTAATATCAAAGTTATATATAAGTAAGTATTATCACTTTTGTGAAGAATAAGAGAGCATCAACGCTATTTCCTTACGAAAAACAAACTATAAGGTAGTTATTTACAAAACATGTGCAGGCATAGACCATTACTTTCTACATGAGCACTATAGTTATTTATGTATCAAGGTACGGAAGTTTTACTTTTATCATGAATATGGAATTTGGTAGCCAAGGCCGTAAGGCCGAGGAAAAGATACCATATGAGTGATAAAATGGAACTTGAGTGCCGAGTTACATATTAAATTATAATTGAAATCGAAAATTTGAGAAAAAAAAAATATCTGATGTGGACACCACATGACTTCCTTGTACACCTGTTACACTACAGAAACCAAAAAGTACATAATTTTGAAATTTGCATATCTCGCTTATAAAAAGAGTTAATTTAATCATACTTGATGTTTTCGACGCAGAATTCAATTCTCTAAAACTTTTATTTGAAGCATTTATTATTAAAATTAAAATAACACCATTTTTTTCAAGAAAAACAGCTTCAAGTAAAGTATCACTTCCGGTTAGACTATGTTAACCAAAATCTATTGTTTTATTCTCATTGATATACAAGTATTATATACCAAATTTGAAAAGTTTTGGATTATTTTTTAATATAGTTTTTCATTAAAATCTATTATAGGCTTCAAGTAAGTACCACTTCCGGGTAGACCATTTTAACTAAAATCTATTATGTTAATCCCATTGATATAAAAGTATTATATACCAAATTTTAAAAGTTTTGAATTATATTTTAATATAGTTTTTCATTAAAATCTATTATAGGCTTCAAGTAAAGTACCACTTCCGGGTAGACCATTTTAACTAAAATCTATTATGTTATTCCGATTGATATAAAAGTCTTATATACCAAATTTGAAAACTTTTGGATTATATTTTAATATAGTTTTTCATTAAAGTCTACTATAGGCTTCAAGTAAAGTACCACTTCCGATAGTTATGTAATGACCAAAAAGGGAGGTGCACAACTAGATGTTATAACAGTCCTAAATACAAAATTTTCACTTTCTATGGCTTCCCGTTTTTCAGTTATGCGAGATACGTACGTACGTACGTACAGACGTCACGACGAAATTAGTCAAAATGGATTCAGGGACGGTCAAAATGGATATTTCCGTTAAAATCTGGAAACCGAAATTTTTCGCGATTACAATACTTCCTTTACTTCGTACAAGGAAGTAAAAAGGAATATTTCATTTGTATAGGTTATGTTTATGTAATTGTCAGTTTGACACTCAATGTTGCTAACAGCTAACCTCCGAACAATGAGGTTATCATAAAGATAAAGAACACTCAAAATTATTTTATTTCAATCTTTTTCATCGGAATTATTTAGTTCTTTCTTCTTGCACATATTTTTTGTTAATTTTCGTACATATTTACTATTATGTATCGAACACATACCCAAATTGTCTTACATGTACAATAATTATTATAAGGTTGGCAACAGTGCATTTGCTTGAACTCGTCGTATAACAGATTACTTTATTTCTGAACTTTTAATGACTATTTTTATGCACTTTAGTAAAGATTTCAAATAAAAATATTTTAAATGAAAAATTATGCAATATTTTACATAATAGTGCAAATAATAATACTTTTATTTTCCTAAATAATTAAATAAAAACATTGGCGCCAGAAATACAATACCCCACTCCTGTGTCGTCAAATTACATACAGCACATCTTTCATAGCCAATAGGAAAATAGTTTATCCATCACCTACGTTATTTATATAAATAAAAGTAGGCGATAGTTTGCCACATGTTAAAATATGTCTTCTGACGTCACATTCACATTCTGTTTCATATCATATAACTTTTTCAAAATATTACACATATTTCAATAATTGATTGTAAATTATCTAATGGATATTTCGTGATATTTGCAAATTTGAGATTATTTAAGGAAAAATACTTTTAAAATTTAAAACTGGCAACAGCGTGGTTTGTACAATATTTTTTTTGTAATGAACAAAATTATTAGCAATAAATTTATTAAATTTTCACCGAGGTACTTGTAAATTCGTGAAAACTGTGATGATTTAAATTTGAGATTACGCTTTATTTTGGAAGTTTTAATGACAAATCTATTATGAAAATATTAACGATATCGGAAATTTTCTAGGTATTGATAAACGAAAATCGGGGAATTATTACATTATGTAATATTTTTTTTGCCCTCCTGGAGTGTAATGGGAACTTTACAATTATATACACAGCAAGTGTAACCTACATTTTACGCTTACTGTGTTGTAACTTGTCTAACTATGCGGTAAAATAATCAAAATACACTGGACGTTTATGGGCATTTAGAAAAGAAATCATCTTTACTGTAATAAAGTTCATGTAAAAAAGTACTACCTACATAAGTTATTTTTTTACTTTAACATTTCCTATATTTAAAATTAATTTATATAAACCAACATCACGGCAGCGACATCTGTCATTATTGTAAAAATCCGCCGTTACCGACATAGTCACCGATCGATATACCTGTCAAATACGCGAGGCGAACATTGCTGAAATGTCAAATATCGACACCTACCTATTATTTATTACGAAGAAATCATGAGCAAATAAATATATTATCAGTCATAAACAACGTCTATTATTACAAATAAATTTTTGCTAGAAGAAGTACTCTAATGAAGGTAAGTAAAATCAAATTTGGAAATTGACTTAACCCCAGTATTTTAAACTAACCCTTTTCAGAAGTACAACCTATCTCATTAAAAAAAGTGATTTTCATTATCGTCGGCCAAAAAGTTTGATACAATTCTCGTGCGTGAAGTATTTTACAGCGCTCCAGCTAATAAGACACTCGCCTTAAGGGCTTGTGCCTTAAACAAAGCTGTCGCCCTGTAAAATACAACTTACACGCACTCGAATGAAAATAACTATTTTATTGTTAAGATTATTTTGTCATAAACATTGGAATACGTTACAAACATCGTGATAGGTCACGTGGTCGTCACCTCATCTCCAAGGAGATACTGCGCGCTTCACCAGAGCGGAATGTTGCCATAGAGAGCCCCCAAGTATTGCAACGTGCTGAAGGTAATGTAGTATAGGTACCTTTATGAATCATATCCAAAAAAGTTTCCGGAATATATGGAATAAAATATTTATTGTCAGATGAACCTATTTGACTCATGTAGGGTATAAAGTAAATTTAAAACACAATAACCCTTATCCCATTGGAAAAACTATAATTTTTTTAAAAGTAAAAATAAAATGTGGGTTTTATTTATAATAATATCTTGGAAACAGCCATCTTTAATTTTATTCTTACATCATGTCTCATCAAATCATGTAATTTTTATATGAAATATTTTTACTACCTTCTGTCACCTTTAAGTAAGAAAGGTATTGTCCTTGGTGAGTTTTTAATGAATAAGCACGTTTTAGGGTCCCTAGAATATGATTTTGCTAGTTTTACGATGATGTCTGTTCTGTATGTTTGTCCGTGTGTGCGTGTCCGACGATAACACTACAATTATAAAAAATATGATTCTTTACCTCCATATGAAGAATTGATTAAATTTTGGTTATAATTGGTCAACCGGAAGTTCCATTATTCGAAGTTTTTATCAGTTTTTCTTCAAAAATCGCAGTTGAATATCATTTTTTGCCATTTTATGTGATTATCAATATGAAAGATTATCTTAATGTCTATGCGGTTTGATAATACATTTTCTTTGATATTCATTAAATATAATTAAAGAATTATAAAGAGATTAACTTTAATAAACCAGACATCTTTGCTATAATCATAGAAATTCAAATAATTCTAATTGACAGATGTCAGTGTCAAGTGCGATTTATATAGTGTATGTTCATGTTATAATTTTATTGGATTTCTAGAATCTTTTCCAAAAATTCTCGATATGGACTTTGTAGAAAATAGTATATTTTCAATTTTGCTGGATATATAGAATCTTTTCCAAGGAACTTTTCGTATGGAATTTGTACAAAATACATACATAGAACTGACGGAAGGTAATGTGCTGGCCACATCTGATTTTATCTTTTATAATTACGTAGTTGTTTGACATTTTAAAATCTCGATTTCTTTACATAACTTAACTTTCAAATTGTTTGGAATTTTAATTATAAATTAGTAATCTTAACTTCTCTGTTTTTACTTTGTAGTTTCTACTGATGATGAGAACTTAGTTCTCGAAATACGTATATAGTTTTTAAATTTATTGTTAAGGTTAAGGGGTTTTTTTCTTTAGTTGGAATTTTAAATTTATCTCAACGGAATCTGAATCAGCATTTATTTATTTAATTAACCAAGACCAACAGGATACTAAGATCCCAATTACAGGTCGGTTTTAAATACACACAATTATAACAAAAATTGTCACAAGCACGAAAGAACACTTAATGTAAACATACCAATAATACAAATACATAATAATTGCTTAAATGAAACAATATTTAAACAGAAGACACCATTTATTGCATTAATAATAATTGCTGAATTAAGCCACTTTTAAATTTAGCCATGCAGTCACTAAAGATGTCAAGAGTACTAGAGACAGTATTGAAAGTAGAACACATAGTTTTTATAGGAGATTTTTGTTCATAATTTGTACGTGATGTACTACAGTAAAATGTACGGGTGTTCCTAGAAGTTATTCTAGGTACAAATATAGAAATTGAAGCGAGAGTGACTGGGTCATTGATGCTGTTGTACAGTAGTTTCTAAAGATAAATACAGGAATGAATTTTTCTACGAGTAACTAAAGGTAAAAGATGCTGTTCACGAAGTAAGACGTTGTGATCAAAATCAAAAGTAGGATACTGTTTATTAAGTTTCATATATAAAAATCTTGCAAATTTACGTTGGATAGATTCAATTAAATCAACATATTTGTTATAAATTGGATTCCAAACTTGAATAGAATATTCTAATTTCGATCGTACATAAGTAAAATACAACTTTTTTATTGTACGTATTTTAGTAAACGACTGCGAACAACGCATTATGAATCCCAAGTTTTTATATGCAGATCTTACTACAGTACATAATTATGTGCTCGTTAAACTTCCGTTTTGTATCGAATAGAACTCCTAACTGGTCGACTCTTTCAAGAACATAATCTCCAATTTTATACTGAGCAGTGTAAACAAATTTTCTAACAAAATAACTCATTAATTTACACTTATTGAAGTTAAAAAATAATTTAGAGGATAAAGACCATTTATAACTACACAACATTACTCATTTAACCGACTTCTTAGCTCTTATATTTTCCGAGATCCCATTGGTATCCCACTACTTTGGATGTTTCTATTACTTTGAACTCGATGTTTTATTGAATTGAAGCAGATTGAAGTTACCCTTCCATAATGATTATTCTTACAGTATATTAAGAACATTTATTTTTCCAAATATGGAGCTAGTCTTTCATCTTTTCTGTGCGTGAATTGATTGACGGATGAAAATAATTAGGATAGGTTGTATGTGACACCTGGTCCGGACTCTGGAGGGCGCGTGTTACCCAGAGCAACCGCACAGGAAGCCAGTGTCGCCACGGGATTCCCAGATTCCCTATATCGAGAAGTCACACTTGCTATATCATATTGACGTTCTTCAACAAGGAACGGAGTTAGATAAAATATAACAGACTTCGAGAAACGCATCGTTTACTACTTAGGGCCAGTTTTACAATGTCCAGTTTAAATTTTAACTATCATATAAATAAACAAAATTGAAACGAAACGAATTGACAAATGACAAATATTTTTTTAATTAAAGATCATTGAGCATGTTATATTTTTATTGTAAAATCAAATCGAATTAGCTAGTTCTACGAGTATCAATCACTTTTTTACCTTCCGTTACCTTTAGGTAAAGAAAATTGTCTTTGGTCAAAAAACTCGGTGGTGAATAAGCACGTTTTAGAGCCCCTAGAATACAATTCATTAGTTTTACGATGATGCCTGTATGTGTTGTGTGTGTGTGCACGTGCGTGTATGTGTGTGTGCGCGACGAACATTTCTCTGGCGATAACTCCAATATTACAATTCTAAAAATTATAATTCTTTTTTATTTCTCTTTTTTTCACCCATATGAAAAGCTTATTAGATTTTGGTTATAATTGACAACCGGGAGTTCCCTTATTTGAAGTTCTTACCAGTTTTTCTTGAAAAAACGCAGTTAAATATCATTTTTGGACATTTTATGTGATTATATGTATATTAGTATTGTCTATATGGATAGATTATACATTTTCCTTCATATTCAATAGATATAGAGTTAAAGAATAGGGCTGTTCCAAGAATTTTTATATGACTTCTAAGGACTATAGATTTTACTATTAAATATTGAAATTTGTATGATATTTTGAAAAAGTCACGTGATCTAGAACAGAATATGACGTCAGAGTACATGCAGTTTAACATGTGACAAACTATCGCCTACTTTTATTTATATAAATAACGTAATAACGTAAACTGTTTTCCTGTTGGCTATGAATGCCGGACTGTATATATTCCAACGTTATAGGAATGGGGGATTGTTTTTTATGACTGTTTGTGACGCTAATCTTTTTATTTAATTATTTACGAAAGTGAATTGTTTTATTTACATAATGTATGTTCGTGTTATAATTTTATTGGATTTATAGAATCTTTTCCAAGGAACTTTCGGTATGGAATTTGTAGAAAATAATGTATGTATGTATGTTCGTGTTACAATTTTACATGATATATAGAACTTTTTCAATAAAGTTTTGGTGTGGCATTTGTACAAAATACATCGAAGCTATTCTTTATTGCATGGAATACTTTCACTGTTTTCTATGTTTTGAAGTTTATGTCAGCTTCTTCTGATTAGTTATTTTCAATTTGGACTTCTAAATAATGGAACTTGTCGACTTGCTCTATTTTTTGTGAATGTATCATCATATTTATTGTCTCAAGCTCTCTTGGTACTGTCATGATATTAGTTTTCCTTTAATTATAATTGACGAGAAAATACATGGAAGAAGAGGAAGAAGGATATTTGGAATGTTGACAGATATCAATGAGGTAGGGAAGAGACTGAAGAGAAAGGGACAGGGCAGACTGATGTGGAAGCAACATTTCTGCTGAGATCTGACAAAAAAAGCAGAGTTCAAAAATTATGACAATGGGGTCCTCCATTCTAATCTTTTTGTTATTTTAAATGAAATTTCGTTTAATTTTGAAGCATTTCGTAATTTTAAAAATTCTTAAATGTCTTTAGTTTAAATGCATTTGATTTTCAAAGTCAATGACGTCACGGCGATACTTCTATTTTTCTCTCGCTCCGCATTAGGCTCCACAAAAGGCTGCGGGAGAAAGAAATAGTGTAACGTCACAATGATACAAACAAATATCAAATATCTCCTAAAGTAATTATTAATTTTTTTTGTCTTTATCGTCTTTTACATCAAAATTTTATTTAATAAAAAAATGCATAGGCGATTGGCGATCAATTTAAATATCCACCTCAAACTAATAATAAAATGCCCTGGAAACTATCAAAACTGTTTTCAGCAATCACAATATATCGTAATCACATGCATTATCCGCATCTGAGTGACATACAAACATGCAAAAAGCATTTCGCCATTGGCAAAAATGAAATATTTCTGATCGAATGAATTGACTGTCACGCCAGTACACTGGCACTCGCTGCGGTCGAATCGAGCGCTCACGCGTTTGACAGCTCGCCAAAAAATATACAACACATCATCATCGGTGGCAAACAATGAAAAAAACAGCCACTTATCTAGTTTTTCAATACGTGCTATGCTTATTCGTCCTTCGTTAGAATTAGGAACAAGAAATATTATTAAAGTTTCAGCTTATTCATTAATAATAATTAATATTATCATTGCTTTCACAGATATAAGTACAAGATTTTTTCCACAATCGTTAGCAAAATTCATTATTATTCAACTTAAAATAGTGAGCAAAATAGCATGTTGAATCACAAGAAAGCAAAGTAAATAACTTTCTTCACAAGTGAGAAAACTACACAAGCCTATAATAATCTACCTCAGGAGTCATAAATTTTGATGGAGTTACAAATTGTACAATAAATATCTACCATTTTACATGAAGGAACAATAATTTTTTGTAGTTAACTTTACATTAAATTCATTTATAAACGTACTGTTAAGTGTTTCATTAATAAAAAATCTGTTGTGGGCAGCACAAGACCTTCCGTCAATTGCATGTATTTTGTACAAATCCCATACCAAAAGGTCTTTGGAACAGACTCTATATAATATCATGTAAAATCGAACACGAACACATACTATTTTTTACAAATTCCATACCAAAAGTTCATTTGAAAAGGTTCTATAAATCCAATAAAATTATAACATAAACTACACTAAGTAATGTCTTTCCATCTTCTCTTTGGCCTTTCTCTGCGTGTCACTTGCGAGCAAAACTACGACATACCAATTTTAGATCCTATACTTTTTTCCATATTTGGTTTTGCACTTGCAACTGATATCTGTCAATTAAATTTTTTTGAATAATTATGTCAGCTGTTTCCATGATAAATAGCAAAGCTGACTAATTTTTGAAAATTAATTTCTTTATAATGCTTTAGTTAACTCTACATCTATTGAATATGAAGAAAATGAATAATCAAACCATATAGAGAAGAGAATTTTCTTTAATAAATATAATAACAAAATGTCAATAAATAACATTTAACTGCGTTTCTTTAACAAAAACTGTAAAAAACTTCAAATAAGGGTACTTCCGGTGGATCTATTATAATCAAAATCTAATCAACTCTTCATATGGATGTACAGAAGCGGAATACGAAAGAATTATAATTTTTAGAATTATAGTTATCGTCGGAGAAAAATTTGTCACACACGGACATACATACACACACACACACACACACACACACACATACACACACACATACATACATACATACATACATACATACATACATACATACAGACATCATCTTAAAAATAGTAAATTCGTATTGTAGGCACCCTAAAACGTGCTTATTCATTAAAAACTCACCACCGATTTTTTTGACCAAAGACAATACCTTCCTTACCTAAAGGTGACGGAAGGTAAAAAGTACAATGTAATTATTCTTACTAATTTCGCATGCTCTTATAACGATTTTTTCCGTTTGTATATAAAATATTGTATATAACACGGGAGTAAAGTGTTATTATTTGCCTCAAGCGATTGCATCCCTCGGGCTACGCCCTCAGGATTCAATCTTCGCTCTCGACAAATAATGACGAACTTTACTCCATATAAACTACTATTAAAACGCTAACGAAATAAAATTGTTTATAAAACAACAACTTTAATGGCCTGTATCCCAGGAAATAAACATGACTTTATAAGGCAAAACTGAAGAAAGTACTTTTAATTAAAATCTTAAAGTGAACCTGATTATGAAAATGGCCTGAACCCACAAACAAATATTATTTTTCTACAGTCACTATAGAAAGTAGCCATTTGCGCTCTCTTTTGTCAACGCAAAATGTCACTTTGCCGCTCATGCGCGACAAAGTAGAAAAAACGCTCGCTGTCCAAATTTCTTAGTATACAATGTTGAGAAATGTCACTTATCTACATTCTTAATGAAAATGTTTAGTTAGGAACTAATGGCACTGTAATTACACATTTATCACGTTCACAAGTCAATTTGACATATGTTCTGTCGGTATTTAACATAACCTAATAAAATGCCACACTGCTGTGAAAATGAAATAGGGCATTCATTTACAAAAACGAAAGTATAAAATGCTTAGATTAGATTGAATAAAAACTCAAGAAGAATGGAAAATAACGATAAAATAAAATTAAATATAAAATAAATTGTGTGAACAGTTATGTTTAGTAATAGGAATGATTGTACACAGATGGCGGTAGGATAGTTGCGAGTCATACTGACATCTGATCTCTAGTTAACTATTTATTTTGATTACAATAAAGTTATTAGTTATTTCGTTACTTAAATAATTGCGAGAAGTCAGTCAATGCACATACTTGTCTATATAATCCACTAATGGACCAAGTGTCTCCTATTCTTTTATTATTAGAATAATGCTCCAGCATAAAAGGATAGAAAAATATATTCTGTCCTTCAACAGTACGGAAATTCTCAGTTAAAGTATACTGCGCATGCGTTCTTACTCATTGTACATCTTTTTCGGCCATATGTACCTCTACATCGCTCTCTATCACTAAATAGTTGTCAAAATATACATTTGACGTTTCGTGACTGTGTATTATTTACTTTTTTGGAGAACATTTACAATTATTTCTGTCAATACATACGTATATGTGTTGTGAGGTGTGTACGCGACAAAATAATGGGGAAACGGTGTATTTCGTGCAGTACGTACGCGGTTCAGCTAGTGATTCGGTCGACACGAGACGAGACGAGAAATTCATTGTCTCGTCTCGTCTCGTTTCAAATTCATAAAATTATGTCTCGTCTCGAAATTTTTCTCGACTCGTTTCATAGAGTCTCGTCTCGGCCGAGATTCTCGCCGAGATTTCTCGACGGAAATTTAATATGTATATTTTGATCACATAAACTAATTATTAAACTTATACAATTTTGTATTCATAGAAATTTGAACAAAAATATAAATATTGTCGTTTTATCTGTCAAAATTTGTTATAACCTAAAATTTTATTATGTTATAATTTTATTACGTAATTTAATATTTATCTAGCATTTTCTAATCTGTTATAAAACATTAAAAAGAATATAACGCTAAAAATTATACGTAACAAATTCTGACAGATAATTACAAATACTTTATTATCTATTTGTTAAAAAATGTCATAGCTATTGCTATTAACACAAAATTGAATAAATTTAATAATTATTTTATGGGACCAAATATTACATATTTTACACGTTTTTGGTGTCATTTTTTTTATCTTTCTATTGATACCACAACCATCGTTCTAAGTTAAAACGGGGGGCAACAGTCCGTAAAAAACTGACTCCCATGTTAAACACCCACTTACATCCAAAATAGCTACTGCTAAGTTATTAAAGAAATTTAATAAAATTCGTACAGTACAAGAAGCAAGGCATCGTGTTTACCATCGTAGTGGTTGATGACGCTTGTTGACTAACCTTATGCGGCTGATTTTGACATTTCAATAAGGTCAAAAATACATAGCATGCCCTGTCTTCCCTCTATTCCTGGTCTAAGGTGGTAAACATAATCAAAAACATCACCATGTCGACATATCGATGGTAATGAAAGCGTTCACGAAAAAGTTTTCTAGGTGGCAGCACAAGCGTTTACATATTTGTAAAAGTTTACAGTGTACACTGTAATGAAAATAGTTAGTTTTTCATATTATAGCGTGTAAATATTATGGTATCAACCATGAAATATACAAAGATAAATAGAGACACATATCACTAAAAATATGGTAAATTTTACACGCTTGCAAGTATAACTAATGAGAAAAATAACAACCGAGAAATCTCGAAACAGTTTTCGAGAATCGAGATCTCGGCAAACATATCTCGTCTCGTAAAAGATTTTTTACATTTCTATCTCGTCTCGTCGAGACGAGAAATCTCGAGTACGAGACGAGACGAGAATCGAGAAATATCTCGTCTCGACAGAATCACTAGCGTTCAGCTGTGTCATTTCTTGTGTAAGTTCTTACTAATGTAACGATATAATCATTTAAAACCCTTTTTAAGTTTAAACCGTATCTTTTGTATTAGCCAATCGTTATTTATTGAGCAGTACTGTAAGTATAAAGTGTACATTTTATTATTTTTTGTTATGGTCGAGGACTCCATTGTGGCGACTGTAGAAAAAATCTTGTGTGTGTTTCAAGCGCAAATGGGCATTGTCGATTTCGAGAGAATGCCGCGCTCCTCCGTCGCGCAGCAACAACCTCTCAATCGACAATGTCGCATTTTGCGCTCTTAATACACAAATAGCTATTGGGTAGTATTAATAAAAATAAGTAAATGCTTATACTGACAGTTTTATAAGTAAATACTTATATCCATATTAATAAAGTTTCAGTAGAAACTGATGCTATAAGAAAATATTTATTTGGCAAAAGTATGTACTTATACTTGTAATCAAAATAATTAATTACTTAAAGTTGTATTAATAAAATGGGGTTCATTCTTATAGAATTAAGTATTTACTTATAAATTCAAAAGGATGATATTTATCATGCTTATGGAGGACTGAACTAAAATTTCAAAAATTATATTGATTTAAAAAATATGATCTACGCCGTACGAATCTGTAAATGTTACAAAATTCGTAGGAAAAATCACATTAAACAAGATTTTGTCAAATTGTATCGCATTACTCCCGAAACTCTGTGTTCGTTGAAAATATTTTTAAGATATGTTTGCCGACCTTGGTAACATTTAAAAAAGCCGAAATGTTGTATTATATAGCATCTGGTTTTCAGGTTGGTCTTGGTGAAGATAACACTTCTTTCATTAATATTTTTGTCCTTGACGCTGCTTTCAAAACTAAACGTTTTTAAAATTTCAAAAACTTATGTACAGAGAACTGAATTTCAGATTAGTTTGTTAATTTTCAACAACTTTAAACCCGAATGTCACAATATGTAATTTTGCTCAAAATTATGGACATAATTATATACTGATTTTTATAGACGGTCGCATACAGAAATTTTTATCAGGACTTTTTCCTGTCCATACAATTATTAAACAATACTAGTGAGCAAGTATTAATGCTCATATAATATTATCAAAAACATCCATATATTTATAGCAAGAATTATGTGCACAGTGGTATACTTCTGTATACATAAAATTCTGTTCATAAATTTGTTTGTAAAAAATTTTCGTCAGAATTCTGTCCAAAATTGTAGATCTTGACAAACGAACTTTAAATAAATATAAGAATGAACTGTCAACAAATGTCAAAATTTAATTTTTTTAGAAACACACGGCTTACTATTGTATTTCATATGTAAGTACATACTTACAAGTAAGTAAGTATTTACTTTAAGTATCAGCATCTGATTATTAATACGAAAATAAGTATTTACTTGCAATTCTTGCTGATACTGATAAGTAAATGCTAGTACTTATAAGTACGTACTTATAAGTATTTACTTATTTTTAATAATACCACCCATTGTGGAACAAATCCGCAGGTGACAAATTCCAAACCTCGAAACAACAAACAAAGGGAAGTAAAAAAGCCGAGCTGCATTGTGGTTCCTGCGTTGAATTTTCCGCGAAAATTAGCCCGTGGTGAACCGACACTTCGGGATTGTTCCGCGATATTTACTCTGCATTTGCTGAATTTATTCATTCGCTTCGCCTCGCGTTGATTTATTGATATCGGTTGTGTTTTTAATCCACTTTAAATTAATCGTTGATTTGTGAAAATATCGATGGCATTAGATTTAAGGTTTTACTAAATGTGCAATGATGTGTGATTGATAGTTATCATAAAATTTACGCCTGTTTTAATTCCTGATTAATTTCCATGTTCAATTTATTTATATAGGTACGTATTTGAATTGGGGTCGTAATTGATTCCGCATTTTTATTATGTTCCATATTAACATTTTGTGTTTGAACTAGCCAATGAATTAGAAGTAATAACATGTAGCTAGTTAAATGCGTAATGTCCAACCAAAAGAAATTTCATACTACAATCAATTTATCAATCGAATTGTTTAATGTAATCTGCCAATCATTGAAATATTTGTTTGATTTAATAATGGTTTATAATATTCCATATTTGCTATTATATATGTCAGTTGTTTCAAAGTTTTTAATGCATCCTATGATTACAATAATTATATTTCAAATTCAGCATACAAGCATACATGAATATTATATACCTAATAAAATTTGAATTGATATTGATATGTATATTTATGTGAATGACAATAAAATATGAATTTTAAATTAAAAAAAGTGCTTACATATTAATATTTACAGTATTGGCTATAAAGATAGCAACTTTTAAAAAAATTCTATTTCTCTGAAGTGAACATAAGAATATTGAAAATAAATTACATAAAGAATAACCTCTTAAAATAAGTTTATTTTTTGTTAAAATAATTTATATTAAATTTATAGAATTTATTTAATTTGCATAATTCTTACTTTTGTCTGGACATAAAAATAGCAACTACATAATGAATGTTTTTATTTTCTCAATTTCAACGTTTATATCGTATAATTGTTTAAAAAATATAAATTAGTACATCAAAATTATGGATCGTAATAAGACTTTGACTAAAGAATTTCGCAATTTAATAATTAAATCATATAAAAATGGTGCTTCGCGGAATAAAATGTCGAAGAACTTTAATTTGCATAAATTTACAATAGCACGAATAATAACCCATTTTCGAAGGAAGGGTAATATTGAGCCTTCTACAATTTCTAGTAGACAAAAAAAAACATCAAACAGAAGCGACAGAATGATAAAACACATATCGTTAAAAAGTCGTCGTTATCATCAAAGAAAATTTTAGGCTTTCTACTAAGTAATGTTAAAGATAAAATATCTTCAAGACAGGGAAGAAGAATATTAGTTGCTGGAGAACCTTATAGTCGTCGGCCTGCAAAGAAACCACTTTTTTCGAAGAAGAACGTGAAGGCCCGATTATTTTTTTGCAGAAAATCATGTAAACTGGACAACTGACATGTGGAAAAGAGTGTATTATTTAGTGATGAAGTAAGATTAATTGATAGAAATGTAATAACAAAATTACTTGAATTCATGATGAAACGAGAAGAAGTAATAAATTCTCGTGGTTCCGGTTATTACACTAAATATTAGAAAATTTAGTTTTTATATTAATTTTATAAAAGTTGCTATTTTTATTTTTATGTCCAAATAAAAAATATTTTTTTGCACATAAATCAATTTTTAAGAATAAAAGAAGTATTTCGAACTTTCATTGTCTTTATTTTTTTTGAGTTACACAAAGTTTCGATTGATAAAATCTCCAATTGTTATCAAGTGAATCAATTTTTGTTAATATAATGCAAATTATTTTAATGTAAATTAAACTTGGTTCAAGACACTAATACTGCAGTAATTTATTTCTGAAATCCCAGTTTTACATTAGAGCAATTGAATTTTTTTTAAGTTGCTATCTTTATGGCCAATACTGCATATTAAAGATGTATTTACAAAATTTATAAATCTAGATTCGGCGGTCCTAAACAAATAAATCAAAAATGTATGTTTACAGGACACACAAAAACCTTGACGCAATGTTAAACCTTTATGACTAATTGAACGCCGCCATGTTGGTGAATATAACATATAAAATTGTAACACGTACACATACTATTTTTTACAAATTCCATTCCAAAAGTTCCTTTGCAAAGATACTATAAATCCAATAAAATTTTAACATGAACATACACTATGTAAATTGCACTTGACACTTCTTTCTTCTTCAGCTTTTTTCTCTTTTATTAGGTGGTTGTTGTTTCTTACTCTTCTTCCAATGTATCTTCTTCACACAATTCTTCCTCTATCAAGTCTTCTGCGATACATTCCTTCCATCTTCTCTTTGCATGTCACTTGCGAGAAACACTATGACTTATATCACTTTCTGACCCTATACTTTCCATCTTTGGTTTTTGCTCTTCACACTGGCATCTGTCAATTAGAATTTTTTGAATATATCACCTGATTCCATGATAAATAGCAAAGCTGACTGAGTTTTGAAAGTTAATCTCTTTATAATTCTTTAACTCTATATCTGTTGAACATAAAGGAAAATGTATAATCAAACCGTATAGAAAAGAGCATTTTCTTTAATATTTATAATAACGAACTGTCAAAAAAATAATATTTAACTGCGTGTTTTATGAAAAACTGTTATAAACTTCAAATAAGAGTACTTCCGGTGAATCAATTATAACCAAAATTTAATCAGCTCTTCATATGGATGTAAAGAAGAGGAATACGAAAGAATTATAATTTTTACAATTGTAGTTTAGGATTTATCGCCGGAGAAAAATTTGTCACACACGGACACACACACACAAACACACATACACACACACACACACACACACACACACACACACACACACACACACACACACACACACGCACGCACATACACAGAGAGAGAGAGAGAGAGAGGACATGCAGGCATCATCTTAAAAATAATAAATTCGTATAGTAGAGCACAAGACCTTCCGCAATTCGATGTATTTTATACAAATCCAATACCAATAGGTCCTTGGAACAGATTCTATATAATATCATGTAAAATCGAACACGAACACATACTACTATGCCATACCAAAAGTTCATTTGAAAAGATTCTATAAATCCAATAAAATTATAACATAAATATACACTATGTAAAATGCACTTGATACTTCCTTCTTTCTTCTTCAGCTTTCTCCTATTTTATTAGGGGTCGCTGTTTCCTCTTCTCTTCCACTCATTCCTGTCCAACGCATTTTCTTCTGCGATACAGTCCTTCCATCTTCTCTTTGGTCTTTCTCCGCATCTCACTTGCGAGGAACACTATGACATACCAATTTTTGATCCTATACTTTCCATATTTGGTTTTGCACTTGCAACTGACATCTGTCAATTAGAATTTTTTGAATATATTAGCTGTTTCCGTGATAAATAGTAAAGCTAATGTTGAAAATTAATTTCTTTATAATGCTTTAAATCTACATCTATTGAATATGAAGGAAAATGTATAATCAAACCATATAGAGGAGAGTATTTTCTTTAATGATAACAAAATGTCAAAAAATAATATTTAACTGCGTTTTTTTAAGAAAAACTGTTAAAAACTTCAAATAAGGGTACTTCCGGTGGATCATTTATCTCTAATGAACTCTTCATATTAATTTTTAGAATTATTGTAGTATTGGAGTTATCGTCGGAGAAAATTTGTCACACACGGACACACACACACACACACACACACACATACATACATACATACATACATACATACATACATACATACATACATACATACATACATACATACAGACATCATCTTAAAAATAGTAAACTTGTATTGTAGGGACCCTAAAACGTGTTTATTCATTAAAAACAATACTTCCCTTACCTATAGGTGACGGAAGGTAAAAATTATTTTTATTGACAGTGAACTTGACAGTTTTGTCAGGGAGATGAACTTGTTATAATACCTGTATAGTCAAAGCAAAATAATGGAGGGAAAAATAAAATTCTACAAATTTACTTGGTGAAACAAAACTATGACTATTCAATAAATAAAATTTATTCGTCAGATAACTACATAGAATTTACTTTAAAATGCAACATTACAGTTCATCACTTCCATGGTTACTCACTATTGTCAAAAAATGACAGCAATGTAATATTTGTCCATTTTAAAATGCAACATTATAAATAGTATTGCAGCACAGGAGATACCTCCAAAACACATCACAAATGGTGTCAATTCTTATTACGACCGACTAGAATATTGCCTCAGAGTGATTGGTGGTATTTTTAACATTTATTACATGAAAGTTATGAATTTTTGTAAGCTCAAGTTTGTTAAGATGTACAACATTCATGTTTTGATTATTTGTTAATCGTCTGTAGGCAAATTTATTGGAAATTAGTTTTGATAATACAAAACTACAAATTTTGTATGTTGCATTTTAAAATGGACAAAAATTACATTGCTGTCATTTTTTGACAATAGTGAGTAACCATGGAAGTGATTCGCCATATGTTGCATGTTAAAATAAATTCCCTGTATTTGTGAATTTATTCGGCAATGGTGAAACTGGGTATTAATAAGTTTAGAAAAGTATAGTGAATTTTATATTGTCCAACCTTATTGAACATTCATCATTTATTCCTATTTTTATTACTTTCCATATTGGATTTAAAATATTCCTCAGTTTAAAATGCAACAAAATTGAAACTCATCCAGGCTCAACGCAATATAATTTATCAGGCAGCAAACAGAAATTTCATTTTAAAATCAGCAACAATCAGAAAATCATTAAACCAATTTCCATCAATTTGGCAATCATCAGGTCTACATTGACCACATGCAGTCCATCCCATCGCCCATTGCATAGCGAGCACTAACGTCACATTCGCTGAAAATAGCCGTAATGACTGCAGCTCGCTCCTGATTACGGCCGCCGCTCGCCGGAAAATTCGGGGAGTCCGCACTCGTTAACTAATTACGCCGGACATGAAACAAAACAATGCATTTTACGGGCTGCATTTTTAATAAGGGATTTATGCATGCCATGCCACTTTCCGTAGCGCGCGGCTAGAAGCTGCAGACTGCACCACTGCACTTGCCGACCGGGAAGAACAACATGCACATGTAATCAGTTACATGTTGTATTGGTACTGATGTGTGCTTAATGCTACGAATTTTCGATATATAAAGTGGTTTAAAAATAATATTAAATACATTCACTGAACTAATAAATATGTATTTCTTTTTACCTCTTTCTATTGATCATTTGCACCGCTGACACTTAGGTCCGGTTTTTCAATCTCTGGTTAAAATTTTTTAACTTCTAGTTAAGTAATAATATATTACATCCGAAGTGGGAGATGTTTCATTACAGCCGAGGGCTTATGTATATTACCGAGAGGCAAAGCCTCGAGGTCAGATAATGCGCGAGGCTGTTATGAAACTCCCACAGAGGTTATGTATACTATTTTATTCACTGTAGAAAACATAGCAGCATTGGTTTTATATTTTTTAGAAGAGAACGTTTCAAGAGAACGAGTAGAATAGGAAGGCACACGCAGAGATATTTTACTTAAAAGGACGGGACTGTCTATATAATTATTTATGATTTTGTATAAAAATGTCAAGTCCAACACTTCTCTACGTTTTTGTAAAGTGACGAAACTGACAGAATTATAAGGGAATTTCCAATTTAAAGCTGAAATAAATTTCCGTTGGATACCTTCAATTCTCTTAATATATATTTGGTAATGAGGAGACCAAGAAACGACACCAAATTCTAATTGTGAACGCACAAGTGAATAATATAGTTGAACGAGAGTGTTATAGTTCTTGAAAAGTGCTTCAACTCTTAATATAAATCCAAGCATTTTATATGCTTTCTTTACAACAGTGTCAATGTGAATGTCATATATGAGTTTACTGTCTAATATTATTCCAAGATCTCTTACAAGAGATACACGATTGATTACATTTCCACTGATATTGTATTGAAATTCAAAATTGGTCCGATTTCGAGAAAAAGAAATTAATTTAATTTTATTAATTTTATTAATATTTTGACAACTGTCTTAAAATTTGTTTAGCCTACTTCATTATGGGGATCTACGGCAATGTTGCTAGGCAACCCCTATATAAACATTTCCAACCCAAGAGATGGAAGTGAAATCTGTTATTTCCAACCCAAGAAATTGTCATTAAAGTTAGGAATGACGTATTTTCCAACCTCCAAAAGGTTAGGAATCTATATATACTATAATGATTGTGAATAAACAATAATGCATCATTTTGTTGACAGCAATGATAAATCTATCATTTAACAGTTCATTTCTTTTCAATTTTGTTTATTTAAGTCTTAGTTAAAATTTTAACAAGATACTCGTATTAAAAAACCGGCCCATAAATTTTAAGCTTGACTTAAACAAAAAAATCTGATGTGACCAGCACATGACCTCCCGCCAATTCCATGTTTAAAATAGCAGTGAGCTTTAAGTAAAGTATCACTTCCGATTGATCGTTTGTAAAGAAAATCTAATTTGTTGTCCAATAAATAGGAAAGTCTGTAATACGAAATTTTGGATTATGTTTTATTGTTTTTCCGCAAAAATCTGTTTGAGCTCCAAATTAAGTACTACATCCGATTTATCATATATGGTTAAAATCTAATATGTTGTTTCAAATTACATATGAGTTTTAAATACCAAATTTGAGAAGTTTTGAATCATATTTTAATAGACTTTAAGGAAAAATCCTCACACACACATTCTTATAAAAATCAGCATCAACTTCCAGGTGCTCTAAAACGCATTCTTTGTAAACTCTTCGTCGTACATGATCCATTTCGTAAATGTGTATTTGTAAATTAATATTAATTTATAGTGCTGCAAAAATAGAAAAAAATTAAATCAGATCATCCTGTACATCTAATATTTATGTATGATGGAAAATATATTATTTTTACAAACCTTAATTTCATTACAATAAATATTTTACCATTATATTCCCCTTAACACGGTTTCATTATTAATTTTAATATAAATGCCTCCTGACAGTGACATTTGTTTTAATATGTCAAACTTGTTATTAACATTATGTTTTTGTTTGACGCATAGGCAAGACGATATATGAAAATAAATTATATTATATATTCATATTTAAACTTATTTATAGTTATTTACTAAATGTTATTATCGTAGAATTGAAGAATATACAATTATATTCAAATTTAATTAGTAAAAGTTACTAAAAAATTATATTCAAGGAATTTTTACAAGAAAATCTGTTAAAAGCTTGTATAAATGATACTTTCGGTTATCCGATATACACTAAAAACTAATGAGCTCTTCCCACATTAGTATAGAATGGGTATACAAAATTTCAAATTTTTCTGATTAATGGTATTTGAGTAATCGTGTCCACAAGATCCACACACACAGACACACACACAGACACACACTTACATACCTACAGACATCATTGTAAAAATGTTAAAATCGGATTCTGGGGACATCAAAACGTGCTTATTCACTTAAATCTCTATATCTGATTTTTAGCACGATCCCTATACCTCCGTTACCTAGGGTAGCGGGAGGTAAAAATCTTTTTAAAAATAATTTTTTTTTTTGTTTTTTTGCATAAAGCACATCTATTTTGTTTTTATGCTGGAACCATCCAGTGATGAATGCGATTATATTGTACTTCATCTTGAACACGTGAATCTATTTGTTTTGTTGATTTTGGAAGACCGCCTCCCGTTACTGGTTGACCGTATTTACTGAGGTAAATTTGAACCATTTCCCTTCTAAAATTATGATATGTCCAAATCTGGCATATAATTCAAACATATCTTTGAGAATGTCGCGAATATTATTCTCAAAAATAATTCGAACCATTGAACCGAATTCATTTGTAAATCTTGACTTTTTTGGCTGAGTAAATGGTGGAAATATAGGTAGTAAATTACGATTGTTAGACCAGGACCCTACAATGAAAGTCTTCCTCAGTAAAGTACTTAACGGTATGTCGTTATCACTATCATAGTTTTCATCTGCATAGCCTAGTAAGAAAAATTTGTTCCTCAAGACCGGTCGAATATAAGCCTAGAGCACCAGCAACATCCGAGCACCGCAATTCGAGCAACCCTAGGCTACAGCACCTGTAAAACTTCATTTCGACAAAATTTTAAAAAAATCATGTAAAATCGACGTTTTGGCACTGGAGCGTCTGAAAAGTAGCACTTTACTCCCGCTACGAGCATTTTTGAGCTCTCCGGCAGATTTTCAACTGTTCCCAAGGCAAGCAGGTTGTTGCAAGGCATTTATCTACCAAAATTCAAAATTCTAGCGTTCAGAAAGAGTACAGCAAGGCTTTTGGTCAAGATATTAGAATTTTATGCAATTTTTACAGCCGATATATAGCCTTATATACACAAAAAAAAATCTAGAGCTGGCGGCAGGCTTTTGCAAGGCAGATATTCACAAAAATTCAAATCTCAACCGATCGGTACACTATTGCAAGGCACCTCCCACCAAAATTTAAAATTCAATCGATTGACAAGGCTTGTATACATCAAAAAATAAATCTGGTAAATAAGTCTGATAAATTTAAAGCCATTCGACCGGCCGCTCTACTCCGTGAAATTACGTAATAACGGCCATATATTTACTATCGCACTAGACTAGCTACCAGGCCCTGTACGCTGGACCGGAGGCCAGGTACGGGCTGGTGGCTTGCTGGGATCGCTAGGCTACAGGATGCAAGGAGTGCTCAACTGATTGCTGGCTGCTAGCTAGTAAGCGGGAATCAAACCAGGATCTTTGGATCGCGAGAATGATTTTGCTTGTTGTGTTATAGGTAGCGGGATTCGAACCTAGATCTTTGGGATCGCGAGAATGTTTTGTATTACATCAAGATTGTTATGATTCATATAATGATATACAATAATAAATCAGATTATTAGTACAAAAAGTTATTATTTCGTTGTGACAATACATAGTTATACATCTTTTTCTTCTTAAAGTTAAATAAGTGAAATATGAAATAGGAGTTTGTTATTTTACGCACCTTATGTAGAGTTAATTTAATATTTTTATTTCTCTAATTATAACAAATTGATATATGCAAGTATGAAAGTAGTTCAAACATTCTACTGATTTAAAAAATTTATGTTATAATATAACAAGCATATTGAAAGTAAATCTTATAGATTTTTACCTCTCGCTAAGAGAGGTATTGGATTCATGCTAAAATTCGCATATCCAGATTTTAGTGAATAAGCACGATTTAAGGTCCCTAGAATTATAACATTTTTAAAATGATGTCTGTGTGTGTGTGGATGTGTGTATGTGTGTATGTATGGGTGTGTGTGTGTGTGTGTGTGTATGCCTGGATGTTGTAGACACGAGTCCTCAAAACCTATAAGACTTAAGAACTATTTAACTATGGATTCCTCAATCTGACATTCCTGGGAAGAGCTGAAAAGGTTTTGGTAACAATTGAACAACCGGAAGTAGTAGTTTCTTAGAAAAATTCTTCTAAATATATTTTTTTGGAAATTCTTGTTATTAAATATCGAAGAACTTAAAATTCTCTATCTAATACACTTAAAATTTTTATTATATCTTGTATAGATTTAGAGATAAAGACACTGACCGGTAGTATTTACTCTTAAACAGCGGTAATTAAGCGTTGACTAAAGTAACAAATTCAGTCGTTTTTTAATCGCCCCAATGTAATTCTAAATAGTAGTCATGGTAATTAGTTAGTTAGGGTGACTAAAATTTTGAGTAAATACTACCGGTCATAATAATGTATAAACTAATCGCAGAGTCCAAGGCACTAAGGAAACCAGTTTATAACATAGTTTGTAAATGACACATGTCAGTGTCAAAAATCAACAGTTTTATTGACATTCTGATAGCTTTTTCTGGGAAGTATATTTAATATTTCTTATTGTTTTATTAATTAAATATTTGAAATTATAGGTAAAATGCATATATCCATCAGAAATACCGCCAATTTGGTTAATGAATTGGAAGAATCTCTGACATTTAGAAACTTCCTCATACAATGAAAATAGATATAATTAGAATTATATATGTGCAGAAGACATGTGAAATACAATAGAAAACAGTATTTGGGTAAAGTTCTGTATTTTTTTGTTACAAAACGACGGTTCGAAAGGGAAGTGCAATACAATACTTATATAGCCTAATATGGAAATGGCGAGAGGTCTTGTGCTGGCCACAACAGATTTTTTCTATTATAACATCTGAGGATTGTAAAAAAAATCTGCTGTGGCCAGCACAAATCCTCTCGCCATTTCCATATTAGGTTATATAAGTATTGTACATATTTGACATTTCTGATACAAAAACCAGGGGCGGATTGTCCTATCGGGCGATCGGGCAAATCCCGAAGGGCCGAGTGGTCCAAAGGGCCGGTTGGCCACCTTCAATTAAATAATGTAGTCAGAATATATTTTTTTATTATTTAAAAATATAAATTTTGGACAATTACTCTAATATTTGGAAAACATGTTATTTTTTCGTGGAATTTCGATAACTCGAAATTGAATACGAGTATGCCAGAAAAAAATGGATATCTGTTGGAATAAAAAAAAAAATTTCTTCCTGCACATACATATAAATTTTTCGTCCAGTTTCAAAACTTACAAATCAAACCAAATAAAAAGAACTAGGAGTTTCCCCAAAATATTAGACTTAACGAAGTTCTGTTTCTGATGGATTCCAGTTTTCGGTTAAAGTTACCAAGAATTTCGAGTAATTTTAAGGTCGAGTTATCAAATAAAAATTATATGCATTTTTTACCCCAGGCAATATTGCCAATGTATTTCGTTCCAAATATTATATACTAGTGTTTTTTTTATGTTGGGATCATTGGAAAATTTGATTTTCAAAGCCAATCCTATTAGCCTATAGGCCTAGGCCGGTAACATGTTTCTGGACAATTTTGAAATACATTTACTTACCGGATGGAGACACAAAAAATATATACATATAACAATGTGATAATTTTCATAAATAAAAATTATTACACTGATGGATAAAAAAGTCAGACATTTTGATTTTTAATTTTTATTTTTGTCATTATCTCGAAAACTATCAGAGGTACGAGGTCGGTTTATTAGTGTAGCGTGAAATACAGTAGTGACAAAAAATGGATATCGCCATAAAAAGTGTCCTACAGAAGTGCAAATCAAAATCTGGAATCATTTCATACTTAGAAGTTTTCAAAAACAAAAAAAAAAAAAATCTATAAAATTTACATATTTGTCTGTATCTAATGACCTATGTGTTTCTGAATAAACAATACATTGCTGAAATGGCATTCTAATATAGGACAACTTTCGTCTAATTAACCGACATCGTAGCTCTTATAGTTCTCGAGATAATAACAAAAATTAAAAAACCAAGTGTCCGATTTTTTTTCAGCAGTGTACATATGGTACATATACAAGTATGTAATATATCATTTTCACTCTGAAAAGGGCCGGACTAAGAATAATCGCCCGGGCCGATTTACTTCTCCAATCCGCCCCTGACAAAAACACATATCTTCTTTATATATTTTTAACCTTTTTCTTTTTAATTTATTCTATTCACTCTTATTCTTCTAATGTTCGAGATTCTTCCAATTCATTTATGAGATTGCCGGTATTTCTGATCTTTCAAAATATAAAAACATATATAAAGAAGTTATGCGTTTTTTTGTGTATCAGAAATGTCAAATATGTACAATACCTATATAGACTAATATGGAAATGGCGAGAAGTCTTGTGCTGGCTACAACAGATTTTTTTTACAAAAATTAATGACATAATAGCATCAACTACTTACGGTTGGCGAAAAAAAAATTATTATGACTAAGCGACTAACAATTAAGACTTTTTTTTAGAACTACAAATATCTTTCAATATAGATGAAGTTTTCGTAAACGTAATAATTAAATAAAAATAGAAGATTCCAATTTTACCTATTTCTCGAGAATTTAGTTTTAAACAGACAAAATCTTCCCAAATGTGTGTGGCCAAAAATCCAATTTTAATCAGAGTGTCTCCTCTTTCCTTTTTAATGTGGCGCCGTACTAATTTCTACCCCAATATTAACCCACATAAACAATGCGCGTTTGGCTATAATCGTTAAAATAAATGGTGGTAGAATTATCAGAGGTAAAACTAAAGACACCGACAATATTAGGCTTTCCTGCCATTTCTGTCATCAATGATCGTATAAAGCATGTTAATGTACCCTAATTTCTACTTTTTGACGCACTTTTGACATATATAGCACCAGGCGTGGTTTAGATTCTAATTATTCGAGATTTTGGGAAAATATTTCGCTCCGCTCTACTTTAAATGGTTAGTAATAGAGATGTATCAACCAACCGTTCAAGATATGACGGTTGTACGATGTCTTAACACAGGCCCGTACTCCATTACTTTTAACGTTTTCGATTCAACAGCTCTCGTGCAGTGCAAATGACGTCATTGCATTACACGCGTGTCGTGCTTCGTTGTGTCGGTGCAAATTTAGTGCATTTTGAATCGAACATACTGAATACATATTGGTGTAAGTTATAGGCTTACATAACACTTTTTTAACGTTATTTTAAAAGTCAGAAGTTTAATAAATAAAAATCTGATGTGGCCAACACAAAACCTCCCGCTATTTAATTTTTATTCATTTAAATACATACCTCCATATTTAGTAATGCTGCAAACATTGCATATAACTATTGCTTTATTTACTATTTTCTTTTTAAAATGACACTATTCTTAATTTGAACTGATTAGTTTTTTAACAGTGACATTCACATGTAGTTACATTCGTTTGAAATATGAACTGTATAACAAAGAAATTTTGTTTATCTTAGGCTTTGGGATTTTTTTAAATAAATGATTTTTAAATTTATCTGTAAAATATACAGTGTGTCCCATTTAGAGGTGCCACCATTGGGATCTCGAGAACTATAAGAGATACGATGTCGGTTAAATGGAACTTTTTGTGCGCCTTTGAGAGGCCATCTCAGATGTGCTTTTGTTTTTCCAAAAATTCTCATAGGGCACTAGATAATGACGAAGAACTGAATATTGTTCATTTTTTTTCTATTTCAAATAACTTCTAAACTATTAGTAATTGAGAAAAACTTTTCAAATATAAAAGATAGATATTTTTATTAGCTAATCAGTGGCGTACGAAATAAATTTTTATATCCGTAAATTTTCGAGATATAACACAAACTTATATTTTTTTAAATGGAACCCATATCTGATTTTAGTCTCAAAAAAATCAATATTTTTTTCTCTTTTTAATGATGTAAGGGTTATTATGTTTTTTATTTGTTTTGCTCCTAAAATTTAATTTTTCTCTTTATTTTCCTGAATTTTCTTATTATTTTCCAAAAAAACATTATTATTTTGATTAATTATATTGTATTTAATGAAAATAATTTGTTTTGTGCCTTTATTACTTAATATTTTTATTCTAGGCTCATAATTACGAATTACACTATAATGTGCCACGGGCGACCTGATACAAAATATTATAAAAATTAATTTGATACGAGTTTTGAGCAAATTTTTTTAACGAAATAAATTATTTAAATACGAGGAGTATTTCCAAATAGAAATCTACCAATATTTTGAAAATAATTGTGAATTTAATACAAAATAAGCAAAAAATAATAATTTTGAAAGCAAAACAAATATAAAACATAATAACCCTTACATCGTTGAAAAGAGAAAAAAATATTTATTTTTTTGAGACTAAAATCAGATATGGGTTCCATTTAAAAAAATATAAGTTTGTGTTATATCTCAAAAATTTACGTATATAAAAATTTATTTCGTACGTCACTGGTTAGTTAATAAAAATATCTATCTTTTATATTTGAAACGTTTTTCTCAATTACTAATAGTTTAGAAGTTATTTGAGAAAGAAAAAATCAACAATATTCAGCTTTTCAACATTATCTAGTGCCCTATAAGAATTTTTGAAAAAACAAAAGCACATCTGAGATGGCCTCCCAAAGGCGCACAAAAAGTTCCATTTAACCGATATCGTATCTCTTATAGTTCTCGAAATCCCAATGGTGGCACCTCTAAATGGGATACACTGTATAGAAAAAGTATTAATGTATTCCTGTAGAAAATTCAATAATCTTTAATTTTCTTAATGATAAAAATGCGAAAATGGCATTTAATGATATTTTTTGAAGAAAAGTGCCATTTCCGGTCATCCGATTTACACCAAAATCTAATGGTGTCTTTCCATATTAGAATAGAGTAGAAATACAAGGTTTCAGAATTTTCTGAATGATATTATTTGAATTAGAGCAATAACAAAATCCGTACACATACACGCACACATACAGACATCATCGTGAAAATGTTAAAATTGGATTCTAGGGACCTTAAAACGTGGTCATTTACTATAATCTCGATATGTGATTTTTAGCACGATCCCTATACCTCCCTTACCAAGGGTAGCGGGAGGTAAAAATAATCATACGCAATGATCAGAGTATTCTTTAAAATGATAATATATTTGCTCTTGGCAGTACAAACCTGTGTATTTTCTGATAGAACAGTATTTTGTAGGTTATGTTTACATAAATAAAAGTTTTAGCAATTTATCTGAATTTACAAAGTATTTTATCAACAGAACAGGAGAAAACAATAAGCAAAAAAATATGTTATATATGTATTACTATGTATTTTCAACGAACTCGTAAATAGTACATTTTCGAATATTACTGTATTACCGATAATATTTATATAATTTTTACTTTTAAAAAGTTAAAATTTATTTCGACGCAGAAATTTATTCCTTTCCACCAATATTTTGTTTTTATAATTTGGAGAATTTTTAAACAACAAAGGCAGGCGAAAGAGAAGATGGAAGGACTGTATCGCAGAAGACTTGAGAGAGGAAGAACTGTGTGAAGAAGATACGTTGGACAGGAATGAATGAAAAAGGAGTATGAAACAGTGACTCCCTAATAATTGGAGAAAGCTGAAGAAGAAAGAAGGAATTGTCAAGTGCAATTTACATAGTGTATGTTCATGTTATAGTTTTATTAGATTTATAGAATCTTTTCAAAGGAACTATTGGTATGGAATTTGTAAAAAATAGTATGTGTTCGTATTATAATTTTATTGGATATATAGAATATTTTCCTAGGAACTTTTTTATTTCAATACTTTTATTTCTAAAAATTCACACAGTTGTTCAAATACTCTATAAATGCGTACACTTCTGTAACATTCTCTTTACGATCAATTAATATTATTACCATGCTTATATCTCTACCCATTTTTGAATTATTGCTCCAAAAGTCAATATACCCCACATTTAAGTAGATAAAAACTTCAAAATTTTCAAAATATCTAATTTTTATGTATCTCTTCTCAATGCGCTGATTCCAAATTTTGAAACCGCAGGTCGATATCTCGTTTCGTTCTTGAGATATTTAGATTTAAAGTTTTGCTCAAAACTGCCCATTTTTGGGTATTAACCCAAAAATGGGCCGAGATATGAATATGGCGACATCACCATTCGATTCTACGGACAAAAATACATAAGTATAGCAATTTTCATAATTTTTGTCCAAACGGTTCATTTTTTATGAATAAAAGCTTGAAAACCCCTGAAAATGGCCAAAATCTGAAAAAATTGTAAGGGGTACATGTTTATTTATTTTCACTCTTTTGACTTGATACAAAGTTGGCAAATATAATACAATACATAATAAGTCGAGGCGGTGAGCGACCTCCACATTGCGCAGAAAAGTCATCCGACTCCCTGTCTAGTGACCTGGTGCAACATCATGGTCATTTTCAGTTATTTTGCTTTAGAGATTGTATGCGGTGTTCAAAAATTCTGAAAGTTGGTGTACTAATGTAATTTTCCCCGTAGAATCGAATGGTGTTGTCGCCAAATTCATATCTCGACCCATTTTTGGGTTATTACCCAAAAATGGGCAGTTTTGAGCAAAACTTTGAATCTAAATATCTCGAGAATGAAAAGAGATATCGACCTGCGGTTTCAAAATTTGGAATCAGCGCATTTAGAAGTATTTAGATACATAAAAATTAGATTTTTGAAAATTTTGAAGTTTTTATCTAAATGTGGGGTATATTGACTTTTGGGGCAATAATTCAGAAATGCGTAGAGATATAAACTTGGTAGTAATAGAAATATTATTTGATTGTAAAGAGAATGTTACATAAGTGTACGCATTTTTACCTCCCGCTACCCTTGGTAAGGGAGGTATAGGGATCGTGCTAAAAATCACATATCGAGATTTTAGTAAATGACCACGTTTTAAGGTCCATAGAATCCAATTTTAACATTTTCACGATGATGTCTGTATGTGTGTGTGTGTGTGTGCGTGTGTGTGTGTATGTGTGCATGTGTGTATGTGTACAGATTTTGTTGGCACTCTAACTCAAATACTATCATTCAGAAAATTCTGAAATCTTGTATTTCTACCCTATTCTAATATGGAAAGATCCCATTAGATTTTGGTGTAAATTGGATAACCGGAAATGGCACTTTATCTGAAGCTCATAATGGTTTTTCTTCAAAAAATACCATTAAATGCCATTTTTTCGCATTTTGTCATTATGAAAATTAAAGATTATTGAATTTTCTATAGGAATACATTAATATTTTTTCTATATAATTTACAGATAAATTTAAAAATCTTTTTTTTTATACATCCCGAAGCTTAAGATAAACACAATTTCTTTGTTACACAATTCATATTTCAAATGAATGTAACTGACAGGTGAATGTCACTGTCAAAAAACTAATCACTTCAAATTAATAATAGTGACATTTTAAAAAGAAAATAGGAAACAAAGCAATAGTTATTTGCATTGAAACAGTTTGCTGCATTAGTAAATACGTAGGTATGTATTTAAATTAATAAAAATTAAATAGCGGGAGGTTTTGTGTTGGCCACATCAGATTTTTAGATTATTTATATATGAGTATATATAATGTATATTCATGTGATAATTTTATTGGATTTATAGAATATTTTCCAAGAAACTTTCTATATGGAATATGTAAAAAATTGTATTATGTTCGTGTTACAATTTTACTAGTAGATATATAGAATCTTTTCCAATGAACTTTTGGTATGGGATTTGTACAAAATACATCAAATTAACGGAAGGTCTTATGGCCACAACAGATTTTTGATATAGAATTTGATTGGAATAATATATAAATCCAAATTCATCAGGAACCAGTGCACTAACGCTAAATTATAAATATAACCTGAAACCAGCCCTGTGTTGGGAAACTTACCTGATCCTGAGTAAAGGCTACGGATGGGCGGGATGATCTGTCGTTGAAAAGAAAACCGCTCCTAGATAAATGTCACATTAACTTGACATACGATACAGAAAACGATTTATTTTCCAATTTACAATACCATGTATTAATTTTCTGCTATAAACAAAACAACTTGCATTTTAAAAATAATGATAAATTCATAGCAACACGAATTTGTAATTAAGGCTAATATTTAATTAAAAGAAGCCGAATAAACGTCAAATGAAATGAAGTGAGTTAATTTTTAAAACAAATAAATAATGTATTTCCAGTTATAATTACATTTTGACACATAACAATTAATGTATACACATGTATCTTTAAACACTAATGTATAAACTAATGAACATGAAATGATTCGTAGATACAGATATTTTATGTATGTACATAAGTTTTTAATGTGCTTTGTGGAACATTGTCACTTTATAAATAATATTTTCAATATGTACGATTTAATGAACGTATATTATGATCTGTTTTGCAGTACACTGTTTTCAGGACGGGCGAAAGTCTTTGGACGCTTTTCAAGCATGTTTTCTCAGTAACATGGTAAGGGTAACGTTGCTCTGAAACCTGTATTGAACGAGGCAAGGAAAGGATGAAAGAAATTAGAAGTGGACGGTAAGATAGAAAACTGGGGTATTTCTCACATTTCAAATGAACATTGTACAAATTACACTTAGTACAGCCACGCAGAATGAAGTTTTACATTTGTTTCCCTTTTATATTTACATGAATAAGTTGTTTTCGTTGTAATGGTATAATTTCTCCTCAAGTAATTTGTTATTGAATAGTATACTGCTTTTAAATAATATTTATTCAATTTTGCCTTATAAAGTCATGTTTATTTCCTTGAATACGGACCATAAAGTTGTTGTTTTATAAACAATTTTATTTCGCTAGCGTTTCAAAGATTTTTTTTTTCCTATTTTGCATAACAAAGCTGTTACAGCACCCAAAGGGGTTCGTTAATGGCTCATTCAAGTGCTGTAATAGACTAGTATAATTTATTTTTATAAGGTGGGTTGCTAAAAATTTAAAAAATATCAAATGTCAAATCTCATTAAATAGACGAACACAAACGATTGTTAAGAATTTTATTTTTATGTAATTTTGAATTTGAAACTAAAAATAAGAAGAAAAGATATAGAGTAGTAAAATTAGAAAAAATAGAAAATATCGTATGGTGTTAAAAAAATAAGGTTAGAGTTGTCAAATGAATTTTCTAATGTCACATTAATACCACTAACTGACAAAATTCCCCAAATTATGACACCACTATTTTCTATTTAAAAAAGCATAGAAAGCGCAAAACAGAAAAAAATAGTATAAAAAACTCATTTTATAATAGGCTATTCCACCGTAATCAAAAATAGTAAAAGTTTATTGAAAATATGAATGCTAATAGTTAAAGGATAAGGAAAATTATATTTCTTTTATTATAAATTAGTCCTTCTAGAAAACACGGGGAGTTTTGCTTTTGATGATGTAGGACATGTGCACGAGTGTTTGAGCAAATAAGATCTAAGTATGCACTCCGACTTTAAGAAGCCCCGCCTTAACTAAGAATATACTTCTTCGACTGTGTCGGATCTGTTCGGTTGCTGTTCGGGCGGTTATAATGAATTATAATATTACAATTTAGATATACATTATTTTAAAATTTGTTTAACATTTTTTCGTGGCTTGTGAACCACTGTTTGTTTACTTCTGGTGTATCCACATTACCTACGTTACAAAGCTAAGTTAAAATTCGGACCTTAATATCTCGCTTATTTGGAGGAATTTTTAACTCGGACTTTCACATGTGGTCTTGTATTTTTATGTACTTCAAGATAAAAATTTAAAAAAAATATCGTGGAATAGCCTATTGTCGATTATTTTGTACGAAGTGTTGGAAACTTCCTTCTCACTAAATAAAATGACAATTATGACCTTCGTTCTTTAATATACTACTATTTCATTAGAGGTTTTAAAATGTTTAGTGTCAACCAAAATTATTGGAATAAATTCAAATATTCAACGTATACCCGCCATTTCGCCTCAAGAAGAATAAGAATGTTACAATTTTGTAATAACGTATGTCTTTGATTGTTAGAATAAAATATTGTATGTCGTATTGAGATGTTAACCTCTAAAAAAACAGTTTCGGAATAATTTATTTCAAAGTCTATTACAAACAATTCAACCCATGGCAACCACAGAAAACTATGGCAACGCATAAAAAAAAACTCACACTCAGCGACTATAGATAACCATAAACGATTAGCGGCATTTCAAGATTCTGATTTTATTTATAAAAATCTTACACTCAAATCGGAGAAGTTTATTAGGGCAAAATTGAATAAACAGTTGTATTACACTCGCGGCTAAAATGAATGTTTAACTCGCAGAATTAAGACGCTCGCGTGTTTAACGTAGGGCTCATTAAATATTCATTTAATCCACATGTGTAATAAATAACTATTAAACTATTTAATACAATTAAATATAATATATAATACATTCAAAATAAATACATATAGCAAATTAAAAAAATATAGTTCATTTTAATTTTTTTAACAAAGAATAGGTATATGTCGTAAAAATCATATTTTTCTTCTTAAATTTATGTTGCTATTTTGCACTAAAACACAGTCGGTGATAAGAAAAAAAAAAACAATCTGAGAAATGTTCAATGCTAGCAGGATTTCTGTGAAGCGGCACTAAAATTATGCAGAGTAGTCACGTCATTAAAGTTTATAACTATATTCTAGATAATGACGTCACGGAATTACTAGGTTTACATGGTATACTAATTTAATTTTAACAACAAAGCACAACTGGAAAGCAGTTACTGTTTGTATTGAAAAATACAAATTTGATACACAAGACAATAGTAATGAAATCTAAGAAAAAACAACGTACAACGTAAACAAATGTTATCATACGAAAACAAAAACGAATGAAAGAACACCAAATGCTGGTCGACATGATTGTTAGCTTTTATATAAACATATAAAATATAGAAATCTAATAGTGCCAACATGTAGTGAAAAAATTAACTACAATTATTTGAAATAAAATAAAAATACATCAAAAACATTACGCCCGACTTTCAAATAATTGGAAATTTAATTAAAATGTACTTTTCTTATAGTATGTAAAATATAATATTTATTTTCTTCGTTTTTCTAAACATAAACATCACTCTGTCATTACTACTGTTTCTTTTCATATTGTAATATTTTATGACGTAACTCCTCTGCATAATAGTATTTTACATTACAAGACAGGTAAAACGGTTTTTACTGCTGAAAGGAGGAAATGACTGGTGAGCTGAGTAGGCGAGCCTGACACCTCCTTGACGCAGTAAAAACCGTTACCTTGGCGTGTATTGCATAATATTTTATTTGTTACTCACTTGTAGATCAAATTTAAAATTATAACCTAAACCTGTCAGTTGCAATTGACACTTATTTTTAATTTTTAATACGTACGACAGTAACAAAACACATTTTTCACATGCCAACAACGTTACTAACGTGGTAATTAAATTGTAAATTTTTACCAGTTAGCGACCAATTTGCCAACTGGTAAACCTATATTATTAATTTCAAATAAGAATTCATATTAATATTATGAAAGCTTTTATATAATTTTTTAAGAAGTATAAAAGTAAAAATATATTTGATATATTCGAAAATTAAAATTATCGGGGTGAGGGGGACGGGTGTTTAGTATAACTTACTTCAATAATAAATAAATCATAATTTTATAATAACAATATTTTCCAAAGTAGAATCGATACTTTTTCATCCAAGTTTAATACTGTGCACACAGCACAGAAATATCAACGTAAGGCATAAACATTTTTCGTCTATTAAGTATGATTTTATTGCTAGTTGCTAGACAGTATAGTTTCACATTTTCTTTTAGCGGAAAATAACTTTCTCAGGCGCCGGCACAGAAAGTATAATTTATTTAAATAATGACGGCGAAAAATATTGATACATATATCGATAAATAAATATCAATATTACTCTCCATCGATATCATTTTTTTTGTGACATCGAAATATGAATATAATCAATAATATTTGTAATATCAAAATATCGATAAATGGATAATATTGATATTATAATAAAATATTGAAAAATATCGATATATTTCGACATTTATTAATTTATTACCATTAATATTGAAATTAATCACTAGTATCGAAAAATACTGATATTGATAATATCGATATAAATCTATTTATCGATAATACCGATATTAGAAAATATTTATCGGTACCAACATGATATCAAATATTGATATCAAATATTTTATTGTTCCGACCCTAGTAAAAATGACGTCATATTAACTTGAATGAAAACTAGTGTTATTTCTAACTAAAAAAAAAATACATAAATTTTAGAATTTTGTTTTTATCGTATCTTTAAGATGTGGACCATAAACATAAGAATATTTTTGTTTTTTAATTTCTAAAATAAAAAAAATGTGTGTGCTTATGACCGGACGTCCGAAGTAAAAATTCAAATTAATTACATTTAGATCGTACAGCAATGTTCTTGACTACTCCCGGAAATTTTATAAACTTAAATGTTTAAGTATGCTGGGCTTACATTCATATTTTTTTATAATACCAAAATCCTGTGAGCATTCTAACTAAATTCTAACAAAATTCAAAAAAAAAATTTAATTTTCTTGGGAAAAGACTGGGAAACAACTCAAAATTTGGCCAAAACGCCAAAAACTCTAGTTTTAAAACCGGTGATGAGTGCGCGATTCATTCCCGTTGTCATTTAAATGCCATTTTTAGACAAAAAATCTTAACGGGTGTTACCACGTTGTAATACTGTTAATACAGTTTTTCAAAATTATAAACAAATAAAATCTACAACAAATACAAATATAAGTAATATTTTACTTACTTATATATAAATAACTAAATAAATATATCCTGGCAAATTACTCATTGCTGGGTGTGTCAATCTGCTTTGTACACAGATATCGGAAATGACAACAGTGACAGCAGCAATAAGTCACACCAAAACGGCGGGTTTTGAAACTAGAGTTTCTTTTTGACAGATATTGTGATTTTCCCGTTCTTGTATTAATAACATAACGTAGGCTATGACCCGAATTAACGTGACATCACGTTCGGCACTCCCCGAGTTTATCTGAATGCCTGTGACGATCACCCTAGTTCACTGCCCACGTCAAAAAAATGTTTTTCTATTTTGCATAGCTATTACAGCACCCAAAGGAGTACGTCAATAGCTTATTCGAGTGATGTAATAGACTAGTACAATTTATTTTTATAAGGTTCGTGGCTAGGAATTTCAAAAATATTAAATATCAAATCTCGATAAATAAACGAACACAAACGACTGTTAAGAATTTTATTTTTATATAATTTTGAATTTAAAACTAAGAATAAGAAGGAATTAAATTATAAAGTAGTAAATTTAGCATGAAATAGAAAATATCGTATGGTGTTACAAAAATAAGGTTAGAGTTGTCAAATGAATTATCAATCATATTAATACCGCCAACTGACAAAATTCCCTAAATTTTGACATTACTATTTTTCATAAAAAAGCATAGGAAGTGCAAAATAGAAAAAATAGTATAAATAATTCATGTCATAATTGTTGATGATTTTATTCGAAGAGTTGGATAAGTCCGCTGCGCGTCGTGATCCAAAACTTCCTTCTCACAAAATAAAATGGCAATTACAACATTCGTTCTATAATATACTATTAAATCTTAATAAAAACATAAAAGTACTTTTTTCAGAAAAACCAATAAATATTAATCGCAATTTACTTTTCATTTTAATTACTGTCTTATTTTCTCTGAAACAAATATAAAACCCCATATCTGCGTGCCACATCACCACTCCCCTCTCCACTGTCAATACGGCCGCCACACATCCGATTGTCTCGTCCCCTGGCGCCCTTTACCCTCCTCCTCCCCGCGGTCACTACTCGACACGTCGTCCTCTTTTTGCACTAGAGTCACAGCCGCCTTTTTAGCTTTGCTCACTGTGAGGTTCACGCTGCCTTCCGTAGGCGACGCTGCTGGCGACGGCGCTGGAGATGCAGTGAACGCCGGCTTCTCAGAGCTGTCTGGGCCTGGGTCCGGGGAGGTGTCTCCAGGGGGCAGGAGGGACGGGTGGCGGAGGTGGAGCCACGGCCACTCGGGACCTACACCAAGTGGGGATAACAGAGGAGAATTAGATATAGTTTGTATTTAGTCGTGTTTACAATTTAACGCCTCAATCCCTGCTAATATTTTAACGCGTAGTAGCTATACCACTAGATTTATTTGGCAGGGGAATTGAAATGTTAAAATGATGGTCACGTCAGCATTTATACTTTCCAAGTTATATTTTCATTAACCAAAACTATTAAAGATAATCTACTTAAATTATTCATATAAAATCATAAATACATAACTTTTATTTATAAATTTCACGTACAATAGCTGTGATTTTCATGTCAGGCGAATCTGTCACTAACATCTTATACATATTTAAAACGCCCTACTGCTCAGCTACAGAAAAGTGGCCCAAATCTATACAGTGTCCCACACTCTATCTTCAGTGTAGCAGAGATAGCCAATGTTATTCTTACGGAGGTTTTCTGTACCATGTTGCCAATTTTTGAATGTAATGTAATATTGAAACATTCATAAATTTTCATTGCTATACCAAAATTAGTTAACACTGTACAATTTAAGTTTTATGAGGGTCTCTTATTTACCCAAGGGCTTATTGGAATCACCCGAAATTTATCTGCAGTTCTAAATAGTTTTATATACAAGGGCGGCAAAAAGATGCATTGGAACCGGGGTGTAAAAAACATGCTGAAGCTATTTGTACCTGTAATAAGTAATATTTCAATACAATATTTTAAAACCGCCCGTCATACTCATCGCGATCAAATGCATTAGATATTAAAATATAAATTCAAATTGAAGATTATAAAGAAAGAATAAAGACTTATGAACTATGTAAAATATATGCAGTATTTCTATCAAGCCTAAATATTAGTTCATTATCAAATAAGAAGATATAAATTAAATAAAAAATAATGCTTAATAATTTTAACTCTTTATGAGTTCATCATATAATATGTCGACATAAATAGCATAAAACATAAAAAAATATTCTTCATCAATATGAGATTGAGATAATGTAGGTATCGTAGGAGGAACACAAAAAATTAGGGATTTCAATTCATCATATCTATCTGCTCCAATCGGCAAGTATAGTGTTACAAAAATGCGCTGTAGAAAATATAGTGTTAATTATTTCATGTAGCTCTATATCTTTTCGTAGAATGTAAATATGTAACATAGGGAATTTATATTGTTGACGAAGATTGTAAAATGTCCAATTAAGTACAAAAATGTTTTATATTATTTACTTTAAATTGAAGAGTTAAATGTTAATTATTTTAATTTACCTACGCTTGTTATGTTTTTATACCCTACTTATATTTTGTGTTTGTATTATTTTATATTTTTTGTAAATTGTTAAACTGTTTATTATTTTTTTTTTTCACCCACCTGTTTAGCTGTTTAGATACACTGAAAGTACACCAGTCATAAATACATTCAATGAATTACCCAGAATATTTCATCTCTTTTTGGGCATATATTTTGCTCTTTCTATCTTCATAAGACCCTATACTGAACATAGAGTGTGGGACACTTATAGACGCCGGCGTTTCTTCGGTGGTGAAACCATTGCACTTGAGTTTGAACAACTCATCTTCTCAAATGTAAAAGCACACGGAATCAAAAATACTGAACTTGTAAAATGAAAGTCACAAAGAAAAAGAGGCGTGATAAATGATAATATAATAAAAATACACAGCGTTAATGAAATACTAGTAGTTCTGAAAATAATTGTTTTTATTCGCGAAATAAAAAGAGAAATGAAACAAAAAACACGTGCAAATTCAACAAGTGATTTTTGATAACTATTGAGAGTTTGACGTTTCAATAGATCAATCCAGAACAAATGAATTTCGCGAGGGGCAGCTGTCAGAAATAAATTTCATACATAATTTACTCAATGATGGAGCCATGGAAAAATTTATGGTTTAATTTTATGAATGAATTGTATCAAAATCAAAATTTCTCGATATTTATCATAAGAATTTTTAAAAATATTTAAAAGTGAGGTTAAAGTCACTCCTGTGGAGGGCAGGTGACGTCATTCTGGAATGGTCTATTACATTTGAAGGTTAACTTCAAATTTCGTCTGGTTAAATGCGGCTCCACGAAATAGCGCAGCAGCCAATCACAGGCTTTGATTTTCTCACTAGAATTTCTAGTTACTGTCTATAGTTTAAAAACAGAGTATAGTGCGTGAGGCCGTGGTCACACTGTACAGGATGTCTCATTTTCGATGCTTTTTTAGGGTATCTCGGGAAATATTAATGATAGAGCAAAATCATTTGCACATTCCAGAGTCAACTTTTTGAGAAAAGTTTAATAATCACCACAGGAATTTTCGATCTTCTTTAGTTTCTGAGCTACAGGCAAAAACTTGTTTTTCGCTCATTTCGAAAATATCTTATAACTCATTTATTATGGTAGTTAGAGAAAAATTGTTTTAACAAATTTTATACCGTTTTTTAGGTAAAATAAAATGGCGTAATTAGATTTTTTCGAAACTTCATAATTCTTGAGATATAACACAAACTTATGATTTTTTAAATGGCAATCTATATTGAAAAGTCTCATCTTTTTGCTTATTTTTTAAGCTTTTCAATGATATATAACAAGTCTACATTCTTTTGTTTTACACATGAATAAACGATGATTTATTGTTTTTTTTTTTTTGGGAAAAAATTGAAAATTATTACAAAAATTATTCTTGATATTAATCTACAGCATGCCACAAAATAAACCTTCAAATCAAACCTGGATAAAGATGTGAATACAACCACTGCCCAGGAGGCGGCAACAAAGGCGCGTTTAGAAACAACGACGCCGCCAACGCATTATTAAACAAATGCGTCCCGTGTAACGATGGCGACGGTAGCAGACTCTGGAATGGTCCATTTGGAGGTGGTGGAGATGGCGCTGGTGACGCTGTCACACTGATGTCATCCTCGGGAGGAGACAGTGGTGCAGACGCCGTCGTCAGAAGGCCTTGCGGGCCTGGACCCTGGCCTTGACCTTGGCTCCTGGGGGATGATTTAGGGGATGTTGTTGAATGGGGGTTGCAGTTGATGGAGATTGGACCTAAGTTGCTTTGGGAAGGCTCTGCAGAGAGAATTCGTTATTTAAATAAGGAAAATTGTCTTTAAATCGAATTCGTATTAGATTGTCACTATAGAGTGTAATCATTATTGTAATAACTAGTGGTGGGGTCCGGATCCGGATAGTTCCGGTTTCGGATCCAAAAATATCCAGATATGTTGAACTATCCGGATCTCGGATCCAAATCTCAGTATCGGATTTTGGATCCGGATCTGAATATCGGCTTTTGGATCCGGATCTGAGTATCGGGTTTTGGATCCGAATCTGAGTATTGGATTTTGGATTCGGATCCGAATATGAGTATGAGTATCGGATTTTAGATATGGAATTTCAGTATGCGCATCGGTTCTCGGATTCGAGTACCGAGTACCTATTCTCAGTATTGAACCAGATGATAATATTTGAATGTATATTATCATGGAGTCACAAAACCAAATAATCCACTATACATTTTTGTTTGATGTAGTTAATAGTCGGTATATTTTCGATGTTAAACTTTTAGCATCCGCTAAGAAGGAAATTCCTCGATTCCACAGAACTATAAGTAGGTAACAAAAACAATCCCTTTTATGTGAAACACATGCACGATATAAATAAATAGGTATTTCGACACCTACAATGAACCTGTAACCATTATTTGTCAAATTTAATCTTAATTTCGTTTTCTTTGAAGTATTTGTTATATTGAATGTTAAAATTTTAGAACTACAGAATTTTCAATATTCTAAGAAAAATTTGCACCAACTACCTGTCTATTTTAGAGGAGTATTATAAAATTTATTGCTGATTACAGACCGCTGTCTCTACAACCGTCTACATTCAAATGTTTGCCTTTACATTCAAAATGATGAAACGGATCCAGAATTAAAATTCAGATCCGGATCCGTGAACAACACATCGAATCCGGATCCGAATGGGATATGGTACCCAAATCAGGATCCAAATCCGAATTAAATTTACGGATATCCGCTTCAATATCCGAACATCGGATATCCGAGGAACCGAATATTTTAAAATTCGGGTACTCGGATCCATGTTTTGTCGGATCTTCACAGCACTAGTAATAACCTATTATTAATAGGACTAAGCGTTTAAATTTTAAAAGAAATATTGATTTGATATATCAGCTCACCGCTTGCTATTCTTGGTGAGGTGTTGAGCGGCCGGTCCATCGCCGAGGCGAAGACGTGGTGCGGAAAATGCGGGTGTGGTGCATGTGGTAAGAAGGGGGCAGGGTAGTGCGGTCGACCGCCCATCGCTACCCACTCGCTACCGGGGCCTCCCATGGGTAGCCCAGCTAGGTGGTGGGCTATGCCTGCAACAACGACAATAATACATTATAACCAGAGCCGTAACTAGGGCGGTGTCCCCGCACCGGGCACAATCTTCAAGAGGGTACAAATACGCAAATAAATTATAGTATAAGTTATGTTACATAAACTAATACACATGAATATAAAAATGATATACAGATAGAGATATTTTCAACTGAATAGACACCACAGATTAAATATAAATGTTAGTTGCCTTCCTCAGCAGTGCCTTTGATCTAGCGATTCTACAGCACACCGACTAAGCTCCGCTTCCTGGTTTAGATTAGCGAAATAATAAATGATGAAAATAGCGCTCTGTCAAAAGTTTACACACGAGCTGTGCAGGTAAACAACACTAAAAAAAATTAAGGGCCTCCTGTTTTGCCATCTTACGGATAGCTGTAAAACTAAAATTTATACATCAAGGGTAACGAAATACATGGGGAGTAGAGGAGAGAAACTACTGTTTATATTACTGTGCCCATACCAAGCCGACACGGAACGTAAAACGGTTCATCGGCACCGGACGCAGAAATGGCTAGATCGGCTCTGATCATAACATATGTATTATTACAGTACTGATGAGAAGTTTACTTTATAAGTAGGGATGCATTCGGTCCGGACTGGGCCTGACTTTGAGGTTCGGATCGAATCGGCCCGAAAATAAAAATTGCCGGCCCTACTCGCTCAAAAATTGACTTGAAATCGGACCGGGCCGGGCCAAAGCTCGCAATTAATTGAGTAAATCCGGCATTCCTAATTTCGATTTTGATATGAGGCAAAATGTTTAACTTTTTTCGTGTCAAAACTCAATTTCCTTAGAAAGTTCAACATTGATTAACATAAGATATTAAAAAAGAGTTGCTTCTAGTGTATGCTTATAAAAATGACAGACTTACGAGTATTTAACACTTTGTTTACCGAATGTGTTTGAAATTTTACATAACTTTTTTAACAAATCTTCTATGATCATCAGGGTTTATTTTATCTAATTTTATGTTTGTGCTCAAGAAATCATTATGGTAGGAACAATAATCACTTTTATGCACGGACGTATCATAATTTGACAATTATACACGAATTTCTTTGAGATAAATTCATTTTATAGCCCGCGGGCCTCATTATAGCCCGCCAGGCTATAATGAGACGTCAAACCAAATTATAACCTACAATACAATTTAAACAGGCAACATGAAAAGTTTTTATTACAAATCAAAAATTTTTATATTCTTTAATGAAAACTGAAAATTAATTTTGTGATATTTATATGGAAAGCACGGAGATACACAAAATAAAACTCAAATGACATAACTAATAAACAAACAATAAACTGTTGTTCATAGCAACACTAGATACTAGTAGATACTGAATATACGAGGACAAATTCTTTTCGATACAATTTTTCTAACACGCATAATGTGAAAGTTTTGTGTGTACCACGAGCGTAACTTGCTTTTATGGCCTTTGGCGTGTTTTTATCCTTCGGCTTACGCCTCGGGCTCAAAATCCCGCCGAAAGCTATAAGAGCCTCCTTACGCTCTTAATACATAATAGCTATTTATGCACGGACGTATCATAATTTGACAATTATACACGAATTTCTTTGACATAAACGTTATTTTATAGCCCGCGGGCTTCATTATAGACCGCTGGGCTATAATGAAACGTCAAACCAAATTATAACCTACGCTATAAACAATTTAAACAGGCAACATAAAAAGATTTTATGCACGGACGTATCATAATTTGACAATTATACACGAATTTCTTTGACATAAACGTCATTTTATAGCCCGCGGGACTCATTATAGCCCGCCGGGCTATAATGAAACGTCAACCCAGATTATAACCTACATTATAAACAATTTAAACAGGCAACATGAAAAGTTTTTATTACAAATCGAAAATTTTTATATTTTTTAATGAAAAATGAAAATTAATATTGTGATATTTATATGGAAAGCACGGAGATACACAAAATAAAACTCAAATGACAGAACAAACAATAAACTGTTGTTTTCCGCTTTCATAGCAACACTAGATACTGGATGTACGAGGACAAATTCTTTTCGATACAATTTTTCTAACACTCATAATTTGAAAATTTTCGTCCGTGCATAAAGTTTTGTATGTACCACGAGCGTAACTTGCTTTTATGGCCTTTGGCGTGTTTTTATCCCTCGGCTTACGCCTCGGGCTCAAAATCCCGCCGCAGGCCATAAAAGCCTCCTTACGCTCTTAATACATAAATAACTATTATTATAAATCGAAAATTTTTATATTCTTTAATAAAAAATGAAACTTAATTTTGTGATATTTATATGGAAAGCACGGAGATATACAAAATAAAACTCAAATGACATAACTAATAAACAAACAATAAACTGTTGTTTTCCGCTTTCATAGCAACACTAGATACTGGATGTACGAGGACAAATTCTTTTCGATACAATTTTTCTAACACTCATTATTTGAAAATTTTCGTCCGTGCATAAAGTTTTGTATGTACCACGAGCCTAACTTGCTTTTATGGCCTTTGGCGTGTTTTTATCCTTAATACATAATAGCTATTTATGTATTAAGGGCGAAATGATATAGATTTTGGGTCAAAATATATTTCGCCCTAATACATACAATATTTTTTGCACATCCGGAGTATTGTTACTTCATCACCGTGATCAAAGTAAAACGATGTTCAAATCAAATTTAGATCATAGTAGTCTATTTGACATATGTACGTTGTCACGGATAACAATCTACACAAGCAAGTTAATGATAGATGTAATTATTTTAACTGGTCACGAAAAGCTCTAGGGTGAAAATGACTACTTTTTCGCCCTCGGTCGAAAAAGAGTGTCATTTCGCCCTTAAAATAATGCTATTTGTCCTACTTTTACGCTCGGATGTGCAAAAATAACTATTATTTAAGTATAGGGTAGTAACAATGATAATAATAATATGACAATCACATTATTATGCTGCAATGAATAACCTTTAAGTAAAATAACTTAAAATCGTTTTCTTTATTTATTAAGACGTGAAGGATGTTGTTTGACCCTTTTTAAATCCATCCATTTTCATTACAATATTAAGGACACTGAGGATTTAATTTAACTATAAGTTTTTTCGGGACGGGCCTAAATCGAAAGTCCGACTAGCCTCAATTTTTTTAAATGATTGGCTCAAATCGGCCCAAAAAAAAATATCTTCCACCTGGCTCGATGATCGACTCGATATCGATTATCGAGCTTGGCTTTGGGCCGGGCCGGGCCAAAGCTCGAGATCGAGTGCATCCCTATTTATAAGTAAAAGTGTGCACGTAACATAATGAATATCTAGGTACAATTTAAATTAGTAAACATCACAATAATAAATCAAACTATCTTTCCAATTATAACAACATACTCCCTATGAGAAATAATCTAAACTGAACAAACACCATCTCCACCTCTCTGTGTGTATATTGAATTATATCTGGTCGTTTGGTGTGAAACGAATGTAACATTGACGACGTTTATCTAATTCTTAGTGCGGGGGTGAACCAAGGGAAGGGTTAGCATCCCCTGCGTCTTCCTGGGTGCAAATCCGCTTAGTGTCTCGTGTCAAAGCAAGCTGAGGATATTAGAAACACTCCGCCCATCCTCACAAGATTTATCTCATGTTGTTTGTTTGTGTTGCTCAATAATAAATTGGAATATACGACAATGACTGCTATATCTAGATGTGGTACTTATCATCGGAAAATACAACGTGATTCGTCATAATTAGATCGGGGGAAATGTAATGCAAAGTTTATTTTACGAAAACGAGACTTGACTGTCTTTATATTTATTAACAAGCACTCCTAAAAAAAATAAAAATTATTCTTTTTACCTTCCGTCACCTTTAGCTAAGGAAGGTATTGTCTTTGATCAAAAAATTCGGTGGTAGGTTTCTAATGAATAAGCATAGGTTTAGGGTCCCTAGAATACGATTTTACTATTTTTACGATGAATTCTGTGTGTGTGCGTGTGTGTGTGTATGTGTGTGAGTGTGGCAAAAAATTCTCCGACTGTAACTCCAATACTACAATTCTAAAAATTATAATCCTTTCATATCCATCTTCTTTACATCCATATGAAGAGCTGATTAGATTTTGGTTATAATTGGTCAACCGGAAGTTCCCATATTTGAAGTTCTTAACAGTTTTTCTTGAAAAAACGCAGTAAAATATCATTTTTTGACATTTTATGTCATTATTAATATGAAAGAATATCTTATGGTCTATAAGATTTCATTATACATTTTCCTTCATATTCAATAGATATTGAGTTAAAGAATTATAAAAAGATTAACTTTCATAAATCAACCAGCTTTGCTATAATCATGGAATTAGCTGATATATTCGAATAATTCTAAATGATATTTGTCAGACTCAAGTGCAATTTACATAGTGTATGTTCGTGTTATAATGGGGGATTACACCATTTTTTTTTATAATTTCATCTGAAAATATTAGGAAAACTAAGACTATTGATGAAAATCCGGTGAAAAAATTCCTATTAATAAGCGAGTTATGGTCTCCCGAATTTTGAAAAGATTGACGTGACGTCACATTTATGTGTTTTTATATCAAACTGTTTTCATCATGGACCTAAATGTTCTTGAAATATATGCTATTTTAAGTTATATTTACATAAAAATAAATGAATATTATAACACTGTATAAGTCTACATACATTATAATTACAGGTGTATTTAAATTATTAAGTTTAATGCAAGAAATTTATGTTAAAATAAAAACTGTTTGAAAACTGCTGTACAGGAATGTTAGCCCCTCCTTTCGAATTTGAATTTCTTAACTTCCATTGGTAGTAATCCCCACCTCCTAATACGCTATTTGTAATGCATGTATAGGTGGTCTCTCGGTTGCCAATCAAAATATTTTCATATTAGTGTCGAAGCGCTATAACAAAAAACCTTTTATTTCCGAAATATCTCAATTATACCATTTCATTTTTTTATTAATATTCGTTATTCAGCATATACATTCGTATATTTTTTTACTATTTTCCTTTAATTCGATTGAGCCGTAATCCCCCATTATATTGGATTTGCATAACAGATCTCAGATCTCTGCAACCCATTTGGGAATTCAGGTCATGTAAATAATATTTAGGAACACGGTTATGGATCAGATACGGTGGTTTTGGAAATTACTAAGGTCTAATTAGCGAAGAAATTGAAGAAATGAGATTGTTGGTTTAAGATGTGTTTACTAAAAGTTTTGGTGTATCGTGACTTTCATGGGAAAACTTCGTATAGCTTGTCCAGAAATCTTTGAACAAATGACAAGTAAAATTTACATGTTCGTGTTATAATTTTATTGAATTTATAGAATCTTTTCTAAAGAACTTTCGGTATGGAATTGTAGAAAATAATATATGTTCCTGTTACAGTTTTACTGAATATACAGAATCATTTCCAAGGAACTTTTGGTGTGCTATTTGTACAAAATACATAGTATTGACGGAAGGTAATGTGCTGGCAACATCAAATTTTTTATTTACTAAATCTATTTCACGTTATATTCTTATTATTATAAGTATATCGAAATATGAAATATGTCATCAACAATATTCATGTTTTTTTTTTTCTTAAAAATCATTTTTCTAGGGAACCCAAAATTATATATTTAAATTGCTCTGACTACTAAAGATATGTCACAAATTTAAGTACAATCACGTGACACGATCATGACCCGCCGTGAATGCCAAAATAAATTTGTGAGCGTAAGTGACCGTGACTCAAACATAAAAATCTGTTGTGGCTAGCACAAGGCCTCTCGCCATTTCCATTTTATGTTATAAAAGTATTGTATTGCACTTCACTATCGATCCGTCGTTTTATAACAAAGAAATTACAGAACTTTACCCAAATACTGTTTTTTATTGTATTTAATATGTCTTCTGTACACATACAATTCTAATTATAGCTATTTTTCATTGTAGGAGGAAGTTTCTAAATGTCAAAAATTCTTCCAATTCATTAACAAGATTGGCGGTGTTTCTAATGGATATATGCATGTCACCTATAATTTTAAATTTTAATAATTAATAAAACAATAAGAAAGATTAATGCCCGGTTTCTCCAGAGCAACTTACGACTTAAGTCGTTGCTTATTCCTAAGTTCCACCTTAAACTGTTGCACCACGCAAAAATGTCAAAATGTGAGACGTAAGTAGCACTTAAATGTAAATTGAAAAATTCGGTGACATGTGGTTATGTGTCTTATGTCAATTGACATATCGGTAAGTCGCGGTAAATTTGTTTCGTTTTGGTCTGTTACGGCAAGAAAATTAGATGATATAAAGAAGAAACGATTAAATTATAGCTAAGAGGAAGAAAATTGGTCTGTGAGATTGTAGAAACAAAGATTTAAAGAGAATATTGAAAATTAAAAAATCATTGCGGTGTCCATGTCCAATATTCAAAAAGATAACACCTGGAAATTAATTGCCGCAGCATTGGCAATAAAATGTGTGCAAATATGGAGACTGACGCAAGGAAGACGACATCGAAGAAAAAGGCTTCAGTTTATAAGACTGGCGGTGGCACACATAAAAATATTAAAAATAAATAATATATTTGGAACAAATCAATTCTGTTACTTATTTCTCGCGGAGTCCTACCATTTTCGACAATATCGACTTCCATCACAGTATCCACGATGTATTTTTAGCCTACTCGACTTACTACATCCCGATATTCTAGCGTTCTCTAAATTTATAGAAAATATAATAAAATTTTTAAATGTATCAGATGTAGAATTTTATGTTCTTCAATTAGTAGTATCAAAAATTTTCAAAAAATAATATTTAGAAGAATTTTTTTTAAGAAACTACTACTTCCGGTTGTCCAATTGTTTCCAAAACCTTTTCAGCTCTTCCCATGAATGTCAGATTGAGGAATTCATAGTTAAACTAGTCTTATGTCTTATAGTTTCTGAGTAATCGTCCCTCCAACATCCACACATACAGGGTGTCTCTTAAATAGGGGGACATGGCTTAACCACAGATTCCTGAGGCTAAAATAAGACGATTTAACCAAACTTGCTTCTACCGGAAAGTGTACCATTTAGCCAGAATTCTGCTTCAAAGTTCTTCGAAAAATAATTAATTTTGCTTATAATAATCGGACGCTTTATTCGATTTAAATGAAATTTGGTATGACAGTTTATATGGTTATGTCATCTTTTAAGGTGATACTTGTTATTATTAGTGAACCACTAGTGTATGAAACTTAGGTGTCCCAACATTAATTAGACCGTAACTTTTTAATGGCAATGCCGAAAACGTGAAATTATCTTTCTTCAGAAAGATACATTCAATAGTAAACTTTTCTCCCTCTGTGTAATTTGTGATATCTGTTACGGTTCACACAGAAAAAAATAAAATTTGAGTGTCTGCACTGCTAAATTTTAAAAATAAATTTAATCTAGCAGTCTATCCAAATGTCAAACAAGTAAGTTTTAATGACAGTAACGAGTTTTCAATCTTCACAACTTGTTTAGGAGTCTTATTTATAATAATGGTAGTAAAATATTATTAGGCCGAACAAACGGATGTTACTAATTTTAGAATATTGCGAAGAAAATTTTTGACAACCCGTAAAACAATTGTTACTGTCATTAAAAATTACATGTTTGATATTTGGATAGACTGCTAGATTAAATTTATTTTAAAAATTTAGCAGTGCAGACACTCAAATTTTATTTTTTTCTGTGTGAACCGTAACAGATATCACAAACTACACAGAGAGAAAAAAGTTTACTATTGAATGTATCTTTCTGAAGAAAAATAATTTCACGTTTTCGGCTTTGCCATTAAAAAGTTACGGTCTAATTAATGTTGGGACACCTAAGTTTCATACACTAGTGGTTCACTAATAAGAAAAAGTATCACCTTAAAACATGACTTATAACCATATAAACTATCATACCAAATTTCATCCAAATCGAATAAAGCGATCTGTTAATATAAGCAAAATTAATTTTTTGTCAAAGAACTTTGAAGCAGAATTCTGGCTAAATGGTACACTTTCCGGTTGAAGCAAGTTTAGTTAAATCGTCTTATTTTAGCCTCAGGAATCTGTGGTTAAGCCATGTCCCCCTATTTAAGAGACACCCTGTATATACACACATTCACACAAACACAGACATCATCGTAAAAATGTTAAAATTGGTTTATAATGGACCTTAAATCGTGCTTATTCACTTAAATCTAGTTATGTGATTTTTAGCATGAATCCAATACCTCTCTTAGCGAGAGGTAAAAAGTCGTACGTAACTAGTCGTGATTACGTTTTTAGTTCGTGATCGCGAATAAAAAGTTACTCACGCGCCCATCGCTAACCTAAACACAGTGAACGAGTTTACTAGATAAAAAATGAAACATTAAACACTTTTACAAATAAATACTATCAAGAAGCGTGAATAATGACTAGAAGTCAACACTTGTGATGATTACATTAAAATAAAATGTAATTTCTTCCTAAAAAAAGTTCCTATTTCTATTGTGATATGAATTTAGGATCTTATTATTAATTTTAGATTATAATGGTAACCCTTCCCCATAATGGATAACAAGCCGTAATAATAATATTTATTTACTTAACACTAATTTACATTTCCTATAGTTACATCCAAGTTTTTCTCTTAAATTAGATTTGATAGGCTTGTCTTGTAACATTTCATAAAAATAAATAGAGCAATAGCAATGAAAGCAAACGATGCGAAAGAAGCTAAGCATGCCAGTAATCATGATCTAGCTATTTAAGATTTAATGACACCGATTAGCAGTTTAGTACAGCAGTAAATCCATCGCACAGTAAAATATAAAACCTTTGAACAGACACCATTATATCGGCAAGGTTTAGAACATTCAACTAATTCATCCCTCGTCGTAAGAAGGCATTTACCTTAACACCCTTTTACACGTATCTCGTACGAACAACTCTTTCGTGTATTTCCGCCACGGGGTACCCCACCACCGAAAAGATCCGAACGAGTCTGATTTGAAACTGTCAAGAGAGTGTAACCCTTTAATGCTAGCCAGGCATTAGTCTTGCTCTGTTTTAAGGGGGTTGAATAATCACCCCCGAGTCTAGCACCTAAGCCTTAACCCTTCCGAGATAAATGTCATTTTCTCTCTCTCATTAAGGCGGCAATCAACTTACCAGCGAAATCCGTTTCTTGGCGAAAAATCCGAGGAATTGTTAACACGGAGTTGGACGTTCGCGACTTAACGAAGTTTTTTCCCCTTCTTACGGATGTCGAGGGATGTTTTTTACGCCCCCGAAGCTTATCTTTAAGGGCTAGTTTAATTGTGCGCGGGATATTTCTCTTAAATTTAAACCCTCAGTTTCTTTTCTCTCGGGGTAAATTGCCCTATTTACTTTTTCGGAGTTGTTTCGCATTATTTTCTAAATAAACCATTAAAATAACGAATCTCCGAACGATTTCTGGTGTTATTATTGTGTCTATTGGGTGATTATTCTTTAAAAGATGGAACAACAAAAGAAATGAAGAGAATTAAATTACAACTGTTTTCAAACTCAGACACTTTACGGCTATTAATAGAATGATACCATCGGTATTGATCAGTCAACGATGAAAACGAACTTGAGCAAAAGAGATATTTAATTATTATAAAGGGAGAATTACAACTTAAAATTACTGTACTCGCCGTCAAATAAATATGGACGGATGCTCAATTTTTCCCTTCTCCCCACCCTGTCTGTTGCACTGCGATGTTGCCGCTTCTTTGTAACTTTGCATTCTTAACATGATCAATGAAATTGGCAACAGTGTGGAAATCTCCAGTCCATATTTATTTGACGGCAACAGAGCTGGGCAAGTTACTTTTAAAATGTAACTAGTTACAGTTACAGTTACCTCCAAAAAAAAGTAACTAAGTTACTTAGGTTCCAGTTACTTTGGTGAAAGAACTAAGTTATTTATTAGTTACTCATTAAAAGTAACTTAGTTACCTTGAGTTACTTTCTAGCTACTTTTAATGGCGTGAAGTGCAGACTTAGACTGTTGACTTAGTTATTGTGTAGTATACATATCAGGGAGTTTTTGCACTAACTACGTTATCATAACTTTTAACGTTATTGCTTGGCAACACCCAATCAGATTATTATTGTTAATGTTAACGGACCTACAGGGCCTTATTACCGCCTAGGCCCACAAGGCTACGGCCTAGGGCCCGCTTTGGCAAGGGGCCCGCAGGGCCCGGTTGCTGTGATTTTTTAAAAATTTATTAATTTATTTTTCAATTTTGATTTCTTATACCAAGATATAAAGAATCTACTTTCTTTCTAACATGACATGACCATTATAATGTATAAAACATGCAGACATTGTTTCCTAGACTTGTTAGTGGATAATGTTTAATTTATTGGCAACCTCGGATCAGACGTCGATTTTCAATCTGAGGCCCCGCGCTCACAAGGGCCCCGCACATTCAAATATCTAAGAAAATTTGACGAAAAAGTATCTTTTTATAAATATTTGGGGCCCCGCTACGCTTATAACATATTCCCGAGACCCGGCAGAATCGCCAACCGTCCCTAGAGAGGAGTAACAAAATATTACGCTAAAATTTCACCTCAAACTAGAATCGAGCATGCGGTACTGTATAATTGATCAGCTTTTCTCTCAGCAGGTAATTTTATTTTTTTCTTTAATAAATAAACTTACATTATAATAATACAAATATTTATACGTACTTGTTTTTTACTATAAAGAGGGAAGAGGGCCCGAAAAAAAATTTGTCCTAGGGCCCAAAAATCTGATAAAGAAGCCCTGCGGACCTACATTATAATATAACATAAAAATTAAAAGTGACATTTTATCTTGTGAGAAGAGAATTTGTAAAAATGAGACAAATTCAAGTCTTGCAACTCTTTTATAAGTCAAATTTAACATTTAGTGACTTTTTAATTCTAGAATTAAAAGTTAAAATAATGCGTTATTTTTAGTTCTTCTGTTACCGTACAAAATCTCTATTATTAATGAATATAATTATTTATTTTATTATCTATTATGGCTTGAAATCAATCAACAATAATATTGAATTTAATTATGTATTAAAATAAAAGTTACCCATTACAGAGGGTATGCGTGATGCTGAGCTCAACACTCCCACTCTGGACAGACATTTATTTAAAACAAAACAGTTTTAGTTAGTGTTTCTAAAAAAGGCATCAGCCTCAACAAAATATTTCTTAGAAATTTTAATCCCCCCGTTACTTTTTATGACCAAGTTACATTCCACTTTTTAAGTTACTTTGATTAACTTAAGTTACATTCTAATTTCTGAGTTACTTTAAGTAACATAAGTTACGCAAGTAACTAGTAACTAAAAACCGTAAAGTTACCAACTACTTTTCCGCAGCAAGTTACAGTTACAGTTACCATATTTTAAAAAGTAACTAAGTTACGTTACAAGTTACGTAAAAGTAACTAGTTAGTAACTAAGTTCCTAAAGTAACTAGTTACTGCCCAGCTCTGAACGGCAAGTATAGAAAGCACTAAAAATTGAAGGAAAACTAGAACATGCTTTATTTCTATATTATTAAGCGACTTACTAAAAACTTAAAATTGACGCAAAATTTGACAAAAGTTCAAATTCTATGGCTGTGCCTGATGCCGCATTTTGGCATTTAGTACATATTTGGGATTTAGGTCTGCTTCACATAAATACAACTCCGAATGGCATACTAATGACATCCATTGGTTTACGAGCCCTAATCCATATTAGCTGGCCTAGACGCGAAATAGTTATTTATGATATGTGTTAAAAGTGACATTTTATGAGTGAGTGGGGAAGTTTGTGAAACGAGGCGAAGCCGAGTAAAACAAACCCCACGAACGAAATAAAATCACTTTTAACACGAATATCATACACTATTTTTCCTACGACCCTAGTTATGTATTAGTAAAAACTAAAAATTATACAATGACATTTATGACAGGTCATGATATTCTAACCTCTACTTCCAACAAAATTCTAACCTCTACTTCCAACAATACTGTTTTAAATTCCAATTCTTCAAGCGCCTTGCAAGGAATTACTATAAACAATTGTAATAATTGTACTATAACAATAAACGTTCCAAAATAATGTGTAGTGTACTTCTAATAAAATACCTATAAAAATAATTTCAGTACAAAAATAAATATAAAATGAAACTACATTTATTTATGAACACTAAATGTAACTAGATTTAGTTATATTTTTAACACTAAATGTAACTAGATTTAGTCCTTTTTTAACACTAGTATTAAAAGTAAATTTGTTTTTTACTTTTAATCCGTTGTCAATGACAACGATTTGCCGTCCCATAGTAATGGTATGTTTGTGCGGGTAATGCAGATCACCTGTTTGACGTTTCAACAATAGTTTGGAGGTTAGTATTTTATGAATAAATATATTTAAATAAAAAGGAAATTCAGTCATATAATGTAAATGTTTTATTTTCTTTGTCTACGTTTCGGAAACTATTTTTCCTTCATCAGGACACTACAATAAATATATAAAATACAATAATTAAATACATAAAGGGTAACTATAATACTTACAAAAAATTATAACAGGAAACGGAAAAATAAGGTCATATAGGAAAGGGAAATGTTTTTTAAAATGTTTATCGTTAGTATTTTAGTTTATCTTTTTGGTATCGATATTTTAAATTACATGTAATTATCTATGTGTTTATTTATAAAGTAATTAATGTATTTGAGATACCAGAAAGAGAGAAAAATGAACTAATGTCAAATTCAAATTAAAACTTTCTCTTCATTGATAACATTCTTAAACATGCTTCCCGTCTCCATTTCAATATAAAGACGTCACAGAAAATTTTCTTTCTTAATTTAGAAAAACAAATAATTATTTTAAAATAAAATTTATATTTTTGTATATGTTTTTAATATAACATTACGTATATAGTGACAGAAATCGGATTTTCAGTACCACGCAAGTAGCCCATTGTAGTATTGGAGTTAATTGTCAAAGAATACTAGTGAAACTAGTAAAATCGTATTCTAGGATCCCTAAAACGTGCTTATTCATTTAGAATTGTAGTATTGGAGTTATCGTCGTAGAAAAAATTTTCACACACGGACACACAGACACACATACAGACATCATTGTAAAATTAGTAAAATTGTATTCTATAGGGATCCTAATACATGTTTATTCTTTAAAAACTCATCACCAAGTTTTTTGACCAAAGGCAATACCTTCCTTACCTAAAGATGACAAAAGGTAAAAGAACAATATCACTTTATACTTTATTTTTCCGTTTAATCTACATAAAATAATTCCGTGGCTTATCCGTTCAATGCGAAGCCTACTATGTATACTAAGTTAAAACCATCATTTAAGCAAACTCTTGTTTCCTATAGTCCACTACCCCATGTGTAAGACAAAGACAACACCACCCTCCTTGTATGTGCTAGTGTCTTTGCAGGAGCAATTTGTAGACGGAAGGGTGTCATTAGTTAGGTGTCTGGAACACGCGCGGCGCTGCTGATTACTCGCTGTGACGTCAGAGCAGAGACGCTGCTGGTCGAGAACAGGACACCTTGTGGGTGCGACAAAGATAGAGCGAGCCAAGAAATAGCAGAGAAGATAGAGAGGGAAGAAGGTTGGTTTAAGCAGGAAAATTACAGAGGTGATTTTCGATAAAGGAAGGGAATTAAAATTGATAACGTCGATAGGATTTTGCAGAGAAAATATTAAAGTTTTAATATACGATAGGACAATACAAAATATGGAATTTAATAACCTTCTTGAATTATATTGCTATTTTCGATTCTTCTATGTTATCTACCTTGTTATTGTGTGCAAACTGCCAGTTTTGGAGTTTCCTCAAACATATGAAAATCAGCTCATTTAGAGGTGTCAGACGTCCCGATTTCAAATAAAATGTTCCGCCTTCCAGCGAGGATTTTAAATGTCCCGCTTTTGTGAGATCACGATGCAAACGAGAATCAACTCGACTTCCCGAGTCAAATGGGGTATTCCGACATTTTTTAAAAATATTTTTACCTGATCCTGCTAAAAATCGGATATAGAGATTTCAGTGAATAAGCACGTTTTGATGTCCCCAGAATCCGATTTTAACATTTTTACAATGATGTTTGTAGGTATGTATGTGTGTGTATCTGTGTGTGTGTGTGTGTGTATGTGTGTGTGTGTCTGTGTCTGTGTGTGTGGATCTTGTGGACACGATTACTCAAATACTATCAATCAGAAAAATTTGAAATTTTGTATGTCCATTCTATACTAATGTGGGAAGAGCTCATTAGTTTTTAGTGTATATCGGATAACCGGAAGTATCATTTATACAAGCTTTTAACAGTTTTTCTTGTAAAAAATTCATTAAATATAATTTTTTAGCAACTTTTACCAATACAAATTGAATATAATGGCACAATCTTCAATTCTACGATAATAGCATTTAGTAAATAACTTGAAATAACTTTATATTATATTATATTATAAAATAATTTATTTTTGTACATCACTTTGCCTCTGCGTCAAACAAAAACAATACTTTAATAACAAATTTGACATATTTAAACAAATGTCACTGTCACGAAGCAATTTTCATTAAAATTAATAATGAAACCGTGTTAAGAAGAATTTTGTAGTTTAAATACGATTCTAATGAAATTAAGGTTTGTAAAAATAATATATTTTCCATCATACATAAATAATAGATATACAGGATAATTCAATTTAAGTTTGATGTTTGCAGCATTATATATCAAACAGCTCTCAATAAGAACATGATTTCAAAGTGTCAAATAATAGTTTGCAACTACACATTTACGAAATGGATAATTACGGCGAAGAATTTAAACAGATTGCGTTTTAGAGCATAAGGAAGTTGGTGATGATTTTGACAATAATGTGTGTGTGACGATTTTTCCTTAAAATATATTAATGATCCAAAAGTTCGCCAAGTTGGTATTTAATACTCTTATATAATTTGAAACAACATATTAGATTTTGACTATATATGATAAACCGGATGTAGTACTTAATTTGAAGCTATAACAGATTTTTCAGGAAAAACATAATAAAATATAATCCAAAATTTCGTATTAATCGTATTACAAACTTTTCTATTTATTGGAACAACAAAGTAGATTTTGTTTACAAACGATCAATCGGAAGTGAAACTTTACTTAAAGCTCATTGCTATTTTAAAAATGGAATTGGCGGGAGGTCATGTGCTGGCCACATCAGATTTTTTTACATTAGTACAGACCAGTAGGACTCTGAATATCTAACTTTGAGTAAGAAAATGTATGCATCACATGAGATATGAATTTTAAAAATTTCATCACAATTCAAATTTTCTTATCATGGCGCGCTTATGACGTCAACTCGATGGTGACATCTGCAACGAACTTCAGCGCCTAAATCCACATGTTCATGAGAGCCATTTGCTTGTTTACATATGATTTTAGTAGCAGTGTGTATTTCGGTGTTTGTCCTGTGTTTGTTTATGGTAAAAATAGGATTAATAATTATAAAGTGGACGAAATGTCAAACAAGAAATATACCAGCGCGTGTTAACTACTGGCGCCATCTGTGTTTTTAAACGAAAATATTTACTTTGAAATGAGCAACAGATTATCAACTTGACGTCACAAATTTCAAGGACGTTTTTAGAGCTGTAAAAATTCCAATTTTGTAACATTAAATTATGAATTAAAACTTTTTATTAAACATGTTTTATTATATAAAAAAGTTATTATTTTGCATTAATTCCATATCACCGGAATACCCCATTTGGGAACACACCTTAACGTGTGTGCATTGCGAACTTACCCTCAAATATTATGCATTTATGTATTTGTAATTTTATTACATTTCCATGGCAATCACTACAAATGAGCAATATTTATAAAATTTCTAATTCGATTTTACAGATTACAAAACGTGCAAAATTTTAATTTAGGTGTAGAATTTTATTATCTACTCGTACAGCCTTTATTTGTAACATTTTTGTCTAAAATTAATTGATAACTACAGTAAAAACAGATTTCAAGTAGATAGCACAATATTAGTCTAAAATTAATCACATTTTTTTTTATTTTACGAAAAAAACGCAATTAAAATTCACGATTTACAGCTTATTTCAGAGTGCCATTGAATTACTGATGTTTATTGTTATAATGTATAATAATATTTGGCGTCTGTCGGGATCGGACCCGGTTACCGATGTCTACATGTGTTGTAGATACTGGCACACCTAGAAATGGGTAATATTCTTGAATCATTTTATACTTTCTTTTTGTGTTTAATGTGTTTTATGTTTAATTACACTTTTAATAATTATTTAAAATTATTTATTGGCAAGGGTAGAATTATGAGATCTGGCGAGTAAAAAAATTAAACAGTGATTTAATGGCACTCTGAAATTTGCTGTAAATTGCGAATTTTAATTTGCGTTTTTTTCGCAAAATAAAAAAAGTAGTCTCCTATTGTATAATTTTTAATTCTGAACAACTTTTTATTTACTTTTCTTTAAATTTAATAGGTCAGTAACTAAACTACAGCAAAATGAAAAAAACTTACATTGTATTCCCTATATAACGGATTCCAAGTAGAGGTCGGTATATATATTTTACACCGTACTCATTTTTTACCTCTCGCTAAGAGAGGTATTGGATTCATGCTAAAATTCGCATATCCAGATTTTATTGAATAAGCACGATTTAAGCTAAGGTCCCTAGAATCCGATTATAACATTTTTAAAATGATGTCTGTGTGTGTGTGTGTGTGTGGATGTGTGTATGTGTGTATGTCTGGATGTTATAGACACGATTCCTCAAAAACTATAAGACTTAAAAAATATTTAACTGCCGTTTCCTCAATCTGACTTTCCTGGGAAGAGCTGAAAAGGTTTTGGTAACAATTGGACAACCGGAAGTAGTAGTTTCTTAGAAAAAATCTCCTAAATATAATTTTTGGGAGTTTTTTTTTATTAAATATTGAAGAACATAAAATTCTCCATCTAATACACTTAAAATTTTTATTATATCTTGTTTCTTGTATAGATTTAGAGATAAAGACACTATCAATTTATAGAGTAATCTAATCGCAGAGACCAAAGCACTAAGGAAACCAGTTGACAAATTCCAATGTTTATAATATAGTTTGTAAATGACACATGTCAGTGTCAAAAATCAACAGTTTTAGTGACATTCTGATAGCTTTTTCTGGGAAGTATATTTAATCTTTCTTATTGTTTTATTAATTAAATATTTGAAATTATAGGTAAAATTGTGGTAAAATACATATATCCATCAGAAATACCGCCAATCTGGTTAATGAATTGGAAGAATCTCTGGCATTTAGAAACTTCCTCATACAATGAAAAATAGATATAATTAGAATTATTTGTGTGCAGAAGACATGTTAAATACAATAAAAAACAATATTTGGGTAAAGTTCTGTAATATTTTGTTATAAAACGACGGTTCGAAAGCGAAGTGCAATACAATACTTATATAGCCTAATATGGAAATGGCGAGAGGTCTCGTGCTGGCCACAACAGATTTTTTATCTTACAATATAAAAATCTGGCAACCCTAGGCTCATTTCTCATTTTTTCATCAACCACTTCCACAAGCATTAAATACGTAATATTATTTACCATTAAGTCAAAATTTTGAATGAAAGAAATGAGAAGTGAGCCGATTTACAGATATCTAAAATTTTTGAGAAATTTCATATTGTGGGTGAAAGAAGAAATAAAAATTTGAAGGAAAATGTTGACCAAAATTATTTAAAAATCATCGATAACTTACTAAGTATTAAATATGTTCGTAATATTGTTTATTTTTTGAGAATTTAAATTTATTTCATAAATTGTTATTTTAGTTAAATAATTCTTTGAGAATTCATCCTAGGTGTAAAATGTAATAATCTTTTTTACCTAAAAAATGACGGGCTTTAATTTTCTTTTCTTATAAATTTTTTATTCGGACCACTGTGAACCTCGACAAATACTTCTAGCATATTTTTTTTTTTTTGTTATTATGTATGAATACGTTTATGAATGTGGCTGAGGTGAAAGAAGTGTGCATGGATACGAATGTGTGGCGAAGGATGATTGTTGCGTAACTATTATTGTGGTCCGGATGCGGTTATTCGCTACCGCAAATCGGTCACATTAATATGTTCTTGTATGAATGTTATGATGATTTTGGGCAAGGCGAAAGAAGAATGTTATTAAAGAGTTAAGTGATTCAGTTAGGGTTGCCAACTTTACAAAATTACAGAAAAGGACATATTTTTCAGCAATTTTTTTCTGAATTGTGTGTAAGAATTACAATTTATGAAAAATAATGCGCCGCAGGCGATTTTTTGAAAATTTTCAAGGTCAAACGTGTTTTAATACAAAGTTAGATAATGTAGAGTTTTTTACAATAAAGCAAATTTAACAAATTCTTAAAAAATTTAAATCAATATTTTATGACGTAAATAAAGTAGTACTAATACATCAATAATTCAAAAATTCTATTGTTATATGTGAAATAATTATTTCATTTCCATATTTATAATAATAAGAAAAATATTATTAATAACAAAATTTACTATAAAAGGACAAATCGCGTCCTTTCCTGGTTTAAAAAAGGACAAGGACGAAATATGCTCAAAAAAGGACAGTCCTTTCCAAAAAAGGTCAGTTGGCAACCCTAGATTCAGTGGAGCTCTTACTTTCATCCCTTTTCTTATTATTTTCGGGTTTTTGCTAACCCACTAAGTGGGAAACGCGTGATTTTATGTATGTATGTATATTTTTCATACATCATCCGGGTAGAATATGCATTGCATTTATCCACTATCACTATAGTAAGTATTTACTATTCCGTAGTTTCCACGTTGTAAACCGATCTCGTAGTGTCACCGCCACCCTCGATCTTCACAGCCGCCACGACAGTGCCGCCGCCTATGTGGGGAAGTGTGTAATTGAGTTACAGTCGCTGCCGAGCAACTGCTGCTTGGACTAGCAGGGAGGGACAGAAGCAGTAGGAGCAGGAACTCGGAAGGGATGCATAGCAGGTGAGGTGGCAACAACGATGAAAAAAGGCTAAGTTATTTCTGTTACTTGAGTTAAATATGTCTATTGAGAACTATCAAAATAGTGGCATATTCTAATTTAACATACTTTGTATGGTAAGCGCCCACACGGTAAAATATATCGTCATCATTACCGATGTCTACATGTGTTGTAGATACTGGCACACCCAGAAATGGGTAATATGCCGTGATGATATATTTATTTATTTATTTGTATACCTTATGGTTCACAAGATTCTAATGATAATCAAATTATCCTGACCACCCTGTAGTTGTCTGAATCTGAATATTATTCGATTCTATTAAAGCGCATTTAGAACAGTTCCAAAAGGGTCATTCTTATGATTTAAAATAGGGATGTTGCAAGAATTTTTATAAGCCTTATAAGTATTAAATTTTAAAAATTCTTCAAATAACCTCAAATTTGAAAATATCACAAAATATCCTTTAGATATTTTACAATTAATTATTGAAAATTATGTAAAATTACTTATATAAATAATGCAAGTGTTAAACAAACTCCTAATGGCTATGAATGAGTGCTGTAATTTGACATCACAGGAATGATGGGTTATTTTTCATAACTATACAGTAGAACCCCGATAATCCGACACCTACGGGACTGAGGGCATGGTCGGAACTCAAAAAAGGTCGGAATATCCGGAGAATACAAAATTTCATCTACGTATTAAAATTAAAAATTAAATTATGTTCATACACATTTATTTATTATGTAAAACAGTCTCTCTAGCACTTTCAATTTTTCATTTAAAGGAAGACTAACGTGTTTACGCTTTGCTCCTGACATAATGGAAAACTTCAAATATGTACATATGTACATAATACTCGTACAAATGTATTTAAAATGCAAGAAGAAATATTTGCAAAGAGTAAAATTTTCAGAAACGTACGTAATAGACACTAGTTGCCGGCTAACTGAAACTAAAATGGTCGTAAAATCACAAACAAGTCGCAACCTGTCCTAGGTCGGATTAACCGGAGAGTCGGACTAACGGGATTCTACTGTATATGGCGCCAAACTTTTTAAATAATTATTTACGAAAATAACAACAAATTATTATCTCTCGCTACCCGCGGGAAAAGAGGTATGGGGATCGTTATAAAAATCGCATATCGAGATTTCGGTAAATGACCACGTTTTAAGGCCCCTAGAATCCGATTTCAACATTTTCACAATGATGTCCGTAGGTGTGTGTATATATGTACAGGGTGTTAATACTAAGTCATTACACCCGAAAATGGTAGTTAGGACTCATTAAAAAAACAACTTTTCTTAGTTCTAATTTTTGATTTGGTGCCCCTGTTCGTAGTTATTGGAGTTCTTTTGTTTTTCGAAAAATCGTCATAACTCCCTTATTTTAAAGTCTATTGAAAAATTATTTTCTTTCAAAATTACCTTTAGTCTTTCTAAAACATTTGGCCTTTACAATTATTTTTAATTTTTTCAAATGACAAAATGGCGATCGATCAAAAATTTCAATACATGATTTTTTGATAACCACTCCATCGATTTTCGAAAGTAAAACATTTATAAAATCCTTAAACTATCTACTACAATATTTGTCATAAACATTTTTTTCAATCTATCCAAAAAAAGTATTTATTCATTTAATTGACTTACATAAATGCAGTGTGTTCAGAAAAGAACCTAATTCGGAGTAGGCTATGAACACAGAAACGTATGTCTGATCATTATTCAATTCAAAAATCAAGTTGTCACAATTGATCTCAAAATGTAATTTTAAGGAGAAAAAATAATAAAGGAAGATACAGATTATTGCCATTCACCGTTTTCTAATTTATTTCTATTTCTAAAATAAAGAGACAAGAATATTTCATTAGATAACATTTTTGACAATATCTCGTGTCAAAATGACATTTAATTAAATACTTTCAAATTGATATACGTTTTTTTGTTCACAGCCTACTCCAAGTTAGGATTATTTTTGAACACACTGCACTTATGTAAGTCAAGTAAATGAATAAATACTTTTTTTGGATAGATTGAAAAAATCGTCATTATCTAGTGCCCTATGAGAATGTTTGGAAAAATAAAAGCACATCTTAGATGGCCTCCCAAAGGCGCATAAAAAGTTCCATTTAACCGACATCGTATCTCTTATAGTTCTCGAGATCCCAATGGTGGCACCTCTAAATGGGACACACTGTATAGCAGCATAAATTTAAGTTGTAAAATAAAAAAAATAATTTTATAAATATATAATTTTTCTTAACAAAAAATGTTGTAAATCAGGATGTAACAGACAGAAGTATACTTACCTACATTAAATTTAACCAGTGGTAGATATCGTGTTAAAAAACTTCAGTCTTGTAAAAAAAAATCATTGCCAGCCTTAAAATACTAAAAAAATAAGAATTCAAAAAAAATGTTACCAGGAAATATAGTTACTCTCGACGAGTTCTGTCAATGTCACTTACTTTTTTATGTTTCACCAGTATGTCTTGAAATAAGAAATATTTTTCTCCAAAAAATAAATTGCAATATCGAAAAAAAGTTACTAAGAAATGCTGTTCTTGCCGAGTTCGATCACTGGTTAAATTTAATGTACTTATTTCTGCTACATTCTGTATCTATGGAACATAAAATTGCACTATCGGCTGGAGTATAATTGGTTAATATAATTTAAATGTAGCCCCGAATATATTTTTAAATATACGACTTGCGCAGTGATATTCAGTATATAATTAAATTGTGCAAAATACAGTGAACTCTATGATGAAATAGCAAAATCACCAACAATTTAATTCACCGCCGCATCATCATAATTAATCTAATGAACTATAAAATTAACAAAATGAAATTTGTCTAACATTATTTCAAACACATGTATCGCGTTAGGGACAAATAAAAAAATATCGTATGAGACACGTGCGCCAATATTACATTAAACAAGTGTCAATAGGGTTAATTTGGACCGCCGCCACCATCTAGCGGAGAATCACTGAACAGCTCGTACACATTAACGCGCACAATCAAACGAAATAAATTTTGATATTCACATTACCCGCTAGTCAATAAAATTGCGGGATATTCGCGAACAAAATAGCATCTATATGTGCGATCGTATGTAAGTTTTTATTGAGAAGGAAAAAGTTTTGTTTTCTTCTACTTAGTTTATTGTCTTATTCTTATTAAAATATTTTTCAGAACTCATATTAATAATTGGAATAATACTACCTTTTTAGTTTAAGTTCTTTATTTTTTATTATTAAAACCCAACGTTTCGGCACCATAAACTTGTGCCTTCTTCAGGGGAAATTGACACAAAAATGTGAAAAAACAAAAACCAACAAGTAACCAAGGTAACATGAAAAGTACGTAAATGTTACCTTTTTGTTTTTATGTATACAATTTTCTAGACAATATATGCTTGCTCGGCAATAACTTGGACTGCGAACATGCATCTTCTCAGGAAAACTCTCCTTTTGCCAGAGGAAAAACTGTCCCAAAAACTGGCAGAGAAGTGATCTGTATAACTCAGAGACGCTTTATCGGTAGCGAAATACCGCAGCCGTACTCTTTTTTAACAGATGATCCAAAAAGTCTAGAAAAAATTTCATATTACAAATTACAACATATTTAATATTGGAAGCCAAGCGCGACTAAATTATTATTCTAATTATTAAAATATCTTTCAGAACTCATATTATTAATTGGAATAATATTACCTTTTTTTTTAGTTTAAATAATAAATACAGAACTTAAACTAAAAAAAGGTAGTATTATTCCAATTTATTATTCTAAGTTTTTTATTCTTATTATACCATTTTTACCTCTCGCTAAGAGAGGTATTGGATTCATGCTAAAATTCGCATATCCAGATTTTATTGAATAAGCACGATTTAAGGTCCCTACAATCCGATTATAACATTTTTAAAATGATGTCTGTGTGTGTGTGTGTGTGTGTGTGGATGTGTGTATGTGTGTGTGTATGTATGTCTGGATGTTGTAGCCGTTGTAGTCACGATTCTTCAAAAACTATAAGACTTAAAAAATATTTAACTGCAGTTTCCTCAATCTGACATTCCTGGGAAGAGCTGAAAAGGTTTTGGTAACAATTGAACAACCGGAAGTAGTAGTTTCTTAGAAAAATTCTTCTAAATATAATTTTTGGGAGGTTTTTTTAATTAAATATTGAAGAACATAAAATTCTTTATCTAATACACTTAAAATTTTTATTATATCTTGTATATATTTAGAGATAAAGACACTATAATTTATATAGAGTGAACTAATCGCAGAGGCCAAGGCACTAAGGAAACCAGTTGACAAATTCCAATATCAACTTTTTTAGTGACATTGTGAAAGCTTTTTCTGGGAAGTATATTTAATTTTTCTTATTGTTTTATTAATTAAATATTTGAAATTATAGGTAAAATTGTGGTAAAATGCATATATCCATCAGAAATACCACCAATCTGGTTAATAAATTGGAACAATCTCTGACATGAAAATGATATAAAATAGATATAATTAGAATTATATGTGTGCAGAAGACATGTTAAATACAATAAAAAACAATATTTGGGTAAAGTTCTGTAATATTTTGTTATAAAACGACGGTTCGAAAGCGAAGTGCAATACAGTACATATATAGCCTAATATGGAAATGGCGAGAGGTCTTGTGCTGGCCACAACAGATTTTTTTTTACAGTCTCTCGCTAAGAGAGGTATAGGAATCATGCTAAAAGTCACATATCTAGATTTTAGTGAATAAACACGTTTTGAGGTCCCTAGTATCCGATTATAACACTTTCACGATAATGTGTGTGTGTGTGTGTGTATGTGTGGATGTTGGAGGGACGATTACTCAAAAAAAATAAGACATAAGACCAGTTTAACTATGAATTCCTCAATATCTGACATTAATGGGAAAGCTGAAAAGGTTTTGATAACAAATGATATAACTTAAATTTTAATATATCTCCTATAGATTTAGAGATAAAGAAAATCTAATAGAATAATCTGTTGCAATAAATCGCACAGTCCAGACTACACCAAGGAAACCAGTTGTCAAATTCAAATATTTGTAATTGACAGATAAATATCAGCGTCAAAAATCAACAGTGTTAAAATTGTTGGTAGGTATGTATATTAATAGTAATGGTACATATACAGATTTATTGTTTGACGGTTCATCTTCTTAGCAGGTCCTCCCTGTCAGATACTTAAAATAAATTCGAAAACAATATGAAAATGTCAACACATTGATAATAAATAAAACATATGATAAACAGAGAATGATAATTGGTATTACGTTCTTTCTCTAAATTGCGTTCTGTTGCTAAGCAACTATCTCAGCTCACCTCACTTCAATCTCATCTCATTTTAAGAAAAAGTAAGGTGAGATATTGATAGATATTAGATAGATATTAAAAAGAATGCAGCTAATATTGTCTACTGACTAGAGGCCGCCTTACGTTGTTTGTTGTGATCGGAACACATACGGAAGCCGTGGTGTATTGCGGGCTGCGTATTGAAGCCGTGATGCATTGCGGACTGCGTATTATCTTAATATTTGTACTACCTTTTTTACAAAGTAATGACTAATTGCTGCTTTTGAAATATGTAAATCACCTTTATTTCCAATAAATTTCAGTGTCGTTACTCTTATGTCATTATTAGCAGGAAACCTAAAAGTTACACTTTGTTTAATATATTATTTGTAAAAAAAATCCCAGTTACTACCACATGAAACGAAATATCTTTACTTTCTTTGTATTTTTCATTACAATTTGATATACTCCGAGATATACTCACAAACTACACGCAAAAAATAACGTTAAGTTACAGTAAAATGACAAGTAGTGACATATAACACAACAAAATATTGCCCACAATACACCATGAATTCCAGACTCCCGCCTACATATCTTCCGATCACAACATCCTATGCATTGGTATAGGGCAGGCAAACCAATGGCACACAATATTTTGGGCACGTCACTGATCACAAAATTCATTATGATGCACTAGATGCATTAGAAATACATGAGAAACCAGACGAAGACCAAGTTAATGAAGAATTTATTTCTGTGATTGATTCTTCAATCAAGGAATTTTCAGCGAGATTTTCTCAGTTCAAAGAATTATCAGAAATACTCAAGTTTATTATGTACCCTGATGTGACGTCATTTGATAAACTGAATTTGTCCCAATTCGATTGGTTGGAAATTGAAGAATTTGAAATGCAGCTGATTGATTTCCAGTCTAGTTCAATATGGATTCAATTGAAACATTGCAAAATGTTCCTATTTTTTTGTAGTAAATAAAGAGTTTTGAATTGATAGTATTTATTATTATTATTTTCCCAATAATCACAAAGTGAAAATTATTTGATGGCACGTCTATGACCTCATTAAACATTTCTTTCCAGCGAGTAAAAAATTCAATGTTCAGATTTTGTCTTAGAATAAAAAGTTCATGTTCTAATTGCTCTAGTTATAAATAGTATGTGGTTAGCGTTTATAATTCGCTCACCTGCAATCATCAATTACGATTGATTAAATATATATAAAATTATAAATACCTTCTATAAACATATAGAAATAGCTGTTGCTTCCAGATATCTAAAATGTTCCATGATACCTAGCCTCATTTTAAATGAAAAAATTGTTCTTGTTGTTTGCATTCATATGTCACAACATTACGAGTACTAATTCAGAAACAGCTGATCGGTCCGATGGTGCTGCCGCCATCGGACATGTCAGTTCTCAATAAGACCGTCTTAACGAAAAAAGTATATAGAAATAATTTCCCCAGCAATCTCATCCCCTACATTCCATATATATCATACCGTCAACTTATAAACCGAAGCTAATGTAGCTTCATTATAATACCAATTATAAACTATTCCATCTGTCAATGGCTGGTTAATCGTTAATAATTCTGTCGCAATAATTCCAGGTAAACTGATCCCAAAGTGATCTGGAACTGATCCCTCGTGGTGCTCAGCGATATTAGAATTGATCATAATTCGCGTTGTTTGGCGAGGCGCAACGCAAAATGGCCCTTATAGTGGTGTATCGTGCGCACATTATGGTTTTGACCTGGTAACTGATCGCATAAGCGGATTTGAATTTCTGTTTCCGACCATTGAAATATTTTGTCTAGTGGTGCGGTTGCCATAGGGATATATGCTAGTTCGGATCACAGCAGAGATGGAGCGTGCAAGGATATTTAAACTAAGGGTAATTAGGGTTTTTATTTATTTTTGTATTACGTTTCATTGTCGACTCTTATTTCTAAATTTTTAATGAAATAATGAATTATTGATTTGAATCTCTTTAATGTAAGAAAATTGTTAAATCTTGGCAACTTTCCACAAAAATTAACCAATAGAAGCAAATTTAAGGCCTTACATTTTGAAGTTTTATTCTGTGTTCGCAATAGGCTATTCCACAGTAACCAAAAATAGTAAAAGTTTATTGAAAATAAGAATGATAATAGTTAAAGGATAAGGAAAACCATATTTCTTTTATTATAAATTATTCCTTCAAGAAGACACGGGGAGTTTTGCTTTTGATGAAGCAGGACATGTGCACGAGTGTTTGAGCAAATAGGATCCTAGTATGACCTCTGATTTTAAGAAGCCCCGCCCGAACTAAGAATATACTTCTTCGGGTGTGTCGGATCTGTTCGGTTGCTATTCGGGTGACGTTCTAATTTCTTTATTCTTATAAAATGAGAAAAAAAGTGAAATAATTTATTTTATGCCTCTAATAATGATTTATAATATTACAATTTAAATATACATTATTTTGTAATTTGTTTATCAATTTTTCGTGATTTATGAACCACTGTTTGTTTACTTCTGGTATATCCACATTACCTACGTCACAAAGCAGAATTAAAATTCGGACCTTAATATCTCGCTTATTTGGAGGAATTTTTAATTCGGACTTTCACATGTGGTCTTATATTTTTATGTATTTCAAGAAAAAAATTTAAAAAAAATATCGTGGAATAGCCTATTAAAGGCTCAGTCACAGCTACGAAAATAAGAAATATAAATAAAATTATAAATAAGAGTTTATGGTTGATGTTCACAGCTTCAAAAATAAAACGTAAATTAACATCAACTGTCATTTAATATATTCATAATTAAAAAGCAATAATATTAACTTCATACCATGTAAAGCAATGTACGCAATCATATATGCGAACCTTTCTCTTAAGACAAATTTTTAAAATTATATTTAAATTGAAATTTTTTTACCACAAGGTAAAGTGACAGCTCAAATGACAGTTGTTATGTATGTCCTTATTTTTGTGTAAAATATTTAAAGCCTCATTCACAGCTCTTGAAAATAAAATTAAACATAAGACATAAACACAAGGATTTGCAAATGTTAAATATTTTACACAAAAATAAGCACATACATAACAACTGTCATTTGAGCTGTCAATATACGTTCCGGCAAAAGGATTTCAATTTAAATATAATTTTAAAAAGCTGCCTTAGGACAAAGGTTCGCGTATATGATTGCGTACAATACTTTAAAAGGTATGAAGTTGTTATTATTGCTTGTTAATTATGAATATATTAACTGACAGTTGATGTTTTATTTTCGAAGGCTGTGAACACGAGCCACACAGTCTTATTTATAATTTTATTTATATTTCTTATTTTCGTAGCTGTGAATGAGCCTTAACATTTGCAAATCCTTGTGTTTATGTCTTATGTTTAATTTTATTTTCGAGAGCTGTGAACACTTTCCTAAGGAGCTATTGTTTATATCGTTATTTTTATTTTTATGTATAATTTTATTTTTATTTTCGGAGCTGGAGGCTTAATATTAGTTATTTGCTATGGCAATGTTGCTATGATATAAAAAAAAATTGACTGATTTTTGGGAGACAAAATCCACTACAACTTTGATCTAGAACATTTTTTTTTCTTTAGCGCTTAAAAAGCGCAAAAAAGTAAATTTTGGTTAATCTAATTTTTGCAAATAACTTCCGATACAATACTGAATTTTGATTTACACTTCTTTAGGGTACTTTTTATTTTCTTTCAAATGGTGATGCTCAGTTATCACTGTTACATTTTTGATTATACGATGAAAGTAAGAAATTTTATATGGACGATGATAGTATCAACACTAAAAAGAGAATTTTTCAACTTTTCAATAATGCATAACTTGCCTATGTTCTTTTGTTTTAAACAGCCATTATTGCATTAATAAGGTAACAATAATGAATGTTGTACTCTTGCTGTATAAACAAAAGAATATATGCAAATGATACATCGTTGAAACAAAATTAAAAATCTGTTGCGTCCAGCACAATACCTCTCGCCATTTCCGTTTTGTTACATAAGTATCGAATTTAACATTTCTTGCAAACATAAATAATTCTATTTATATCTATTCTTTCATTCAAATTCTATAAGGAATCTTGTCCTACTCTTCCAAAATGTTGAAGATGGTTCTACTTCAGTGACGGAATTAGCGGTATTTCTTAAGGATTATGTACTATTACTGTTAATATGCATACTCACTTACAATTTTAAATATTTAATTAATTATTCAATAAAAAATATTAAATGTACCTAATTCCTAGAAAAAGCTTTCAGTAATGTCAGTAAAACTATTAATTGTTGACACTGACATTTAGGTACATGTCAATTACAAACATTTGAATTTGACAACGAGTTTCCTTGGTGAAGTCGTCCAGACTGCGATTTACTGCAATAGATTATTCTATACATTATATTTTCTTTATCTTTAAATCTATAGAAGATATAATAAAAATTATAAGTGTAGGTATTAAAGAATTTTATGATCTTCAGTATTTGTAATAACAAAAATTTTCTAAAAATAATATTTAGCAGATTGTTTTAAGAAACTACTACTTCCGGTTGTCCAGTTGTTATCAAAACCATTTCAGCTCTTCCCATTAATATCAGATTGAGGAATACGTAGTTAAATAGATCTAAGTTTTTGAGAAACATCCAGATACACATACATTGTTCTAAGCTTATATTTTCTACCTCTTCTCTAATCGTTTTGCAGTTACACCACCTTTTACAATAATCTTCGGTATTTTTAAAAATATCGTATACATTTACATTTTGGCATTACTAGGTGCTCAGTTCAGTAATGAGCGATCATTGTTACTGCAAGCATAACATCTTTGATAAGAATTTTACTGTGCAACAACGGTCCTTCGGAACACAATAAAACTTTTGCGTATTTAAATTGTTTCAAGCAATTTTCAACTTTCATAGACATAGAATGTACAATGAAAAAAAAAACTATATTCGCGTGAAACGCAATAATTTTCACAGTAGCAACGATTAGGAGGTATCGATTAGTGGTGGGATCCGGATCCGGATAGTTTCGGTTTCGGATCCAAATATATCCGGATATCCAGATAATTGAATGTTGAACTATCCGGATCTCGGATCCAAATCTTGGATCCGGATCTGAGTATCGGATTTTGGATCCGGATCTGAGTATCGGGTTTTGGATCCGAATCTGAGTATTGGATTTTGGATTCGGATCCGAATATGAGTATGAGTATCGGATTCTACATATGGAATTTCAGTATGCGCATCGGTTCTCGGATTCGAGTACCTATTCTCAGTATTGAACCAGATGATAATATTTGAATGTATATTATCATGGAGTCACAAAACCAAATAAATTTGATTATGAAATAATCCACTATACATTTTTGTTTGATGTAGTTAATAGTCGGTATATTTTCGATGTTAAACTTTTAGAAGTATTTGTTATATTGAATGTTAAAATTTTAGAACTACAGAATTTTCAAAATTCTAAGAAAAATTTGCACCAACTACCTGGCTATTTTAGAGGGGTATTATAAAATTTATTGCTGATTACAGACCGCTGTCTCTACAACCGTCTACATTCAAATGTCTGCCTTTACATTCAAAATGATGAAACGGATCCAGAATTAAAATTCGGATCCGGATCCGTGAACAACACATCGAATCCGGATCCGAATGGGATATGGTACCCAAACCAGGATCCAGATCCAAATCCGAATTAAATTTACGGATATCCACTTCAATATCCGAACATAGGATATCCGAGGAACCGGATATTTTAAAATCCGGGTACTCGGATCCATGTTTTGTCAGATCTTCACAGCACTAGTATCGATACGGAGGATTTAAAAGTCATTTGTTCAAATGATTGCTGAACGAGCTACACCTAAGTTAGACTCGATTCTAAAACTGGCTAGATTTTTGTCTTTCTGTATACGAGCCCTAATCCACATTAGTTGGCCTATTTGTTAAATGCATTTATCGTGACTTAAATAATATTATTTCTAATTTAATGGCGGAAGTACACATTTTTCTTTAATAAATATTTAACAGTATAATAATCATTCAAATTAATAATAAATTTCTATTATTTATCATTATTGGATAATTCGCCAATTATCCTTAACAATTGTCGTATTTTTTATGGTGTCTTATTTCTAAACACTGACAAACAAATGACATCAATTTTTTTCGAACATTATTTGTTTTTTTTTTTACCTCTCGCTGAGAGGTATTGGATTCATGCTAAAATTCGCATATCCAGATTTTATTGAATAAGCACGATTTAAGGTGCCTAGAATCCGATAATAACATTTTTAAAATGATGTCTGTGTGTGTGTGGATGTGTGGATGTGTGTATGTGTGTATGTCTGGATGTTGTAGACACGATTCTTCAAAAACTACAAGACTTAAAAAATATTTAACTGCAGTTTCCTCAATCTGACATTCCTGGGAACAGCTGAAAATGTTTTGGTAATAATTGAACAACCGGAAGTAGTAGTTTCTTAGAAAAATTCTTCTAAATATAATTTTTTTGGAGTTTTTTTTATTAAATATTGAAGAACATAAAATTCTCCATCTAATACACTTAAAAATGTTATTATATCTTGCATAGATTTAGAGATAAAGACACTATAATTTATTGAGTACACTAATCGCAGAGGCTAAGGCACTAAGGAAACCAGTTGACAAATTCCAATGTTTATAACATGACACATGTCATTGTCAAATATCAACAGTTTTAGTGACATTCTGATAGCTTTTTCTGGGAAGTATATTTAATTTTTCTTATTGTTTTATTAATTAAATATTTGAAATTATAGGTAAAATTGTGGTAAAATGCATATATCCATTAGAAATACCGCCAATCTGGTTAATGAATTGGAACAATCTCTGACATTTAGAAACTTCCTCATACAATGAAAAATATATATAATTAGAATTATATGTGTGCAGAAGACATGTTAAATACAATAAAAAACAATATTTGGGTAAAGTTCTGCAATATTTTGTTATAAAACGACGGTTCGAAAGCGAAGTGCAGTACAATACTTATATAGCCTAATATGGAAATGGCGAGAGGTCTTGTGCTGGCCACAACAGATTTTTTTTGTATTGTTAGTAACGCTACGAATTAATTCGTTTGACAAACAACAAAATATTTTCAAAAATATATCTTGTAACAACAAAATATCTATAATATTAAAAAAAAAACGATAATTACGTTAGTTATTATTTGTATAATATAATGCGTTAAATAAAATAAAATTTTAGCGACTAGGTAAACTAATATGGATTAGCGCTCGTAGAAACCATCCTCAAAATAGCGAATATTTGTTTAATTTAAATTGTTTACCACTTTATCTGTATTCGGATTAGTTACGTTATTATCGAAGAGGTTCATACATATCGGTATCGGTTATTATGAATTGAAACAAATGATATATTACTTGTATTACAATATCAATTTTGCATTTAGTGCATGATATTACTTTAATGGATTTTCATTTCAACAAATTAAATCAATCTACCATTATATTAACCCTTATAATATTGTTACTATAAAATACTAATGGAGTAAACGTATTATCGTATAATAGTTTATGTTAAATAGTTTATACAATATTAATATTAATAGTTAACTCATGATCATAAACATGCTATTACCTATAATGAATTAATTTCTAACACAATAAAAGGATATGACATACAATTTTTCTTCATATTCTATTTAAAATATTAATATTACCTTATTGAGATTTGAGATATGATAATATATAACTTCACAGTTTTTGTTTTTACCTATCGTTTTTTCTACAAACATGTCAAAAAATATATTGTAATTTTTAAGCACTTGTAAATTTTAATGGTCCATTTAATAAGTCCCATTACTACATAAATATTTCTTAAGAAATTACATATTTCGCTCTAACGACCGGTTTCATATAAAGTCACATTACTTTTAAACTTTGATCTAAAAATGAAAAAAAACGTTTCATAATTTCACTTTAAGTTAAAGGAACTGTCAAATGACTTTATTTTAAAGGACTTTCAACAGACAACTTAACTTTAACTTAAAGTGAAATTAAGACACGCTTTTTACCTCCCGCTACCCTAGGTAAGGGAGTTATAGGGATCGTGTTAAAAATCGCATATAGAGATTTTAATGAATAAGCACGTTTTGATGTCCCCAGAATCCGATTTTATCATTTTTACAATGATGTCTGTAAGTGGGTGTGTGTGTGTGTGTGTGTGTGTGTGTGTGTGTATGTATGTTTGGATCGTGTGGACTCGATTACTCAAATACTATCAATCAGAAAATTTTGAAATTTTGTATACCCATTCTATACTAATGTGGGAAGAGCTCAATAGATTTTAGTGTATATCGGATAACCGGAAGTATCATTTATACAAGTTTTTAACAGTTTTTCTTGTAAATAATTCATTAAATATAATTTTTTAGCAACTTTTACTCATAAAATTTCGATATAATGGCACAATCTTTAATTCTACGATAATAGCATTTAGTAAATAACTTGAAATAACTTTAAATATTACATTTTAAAATAATTTATTTTTGTACATCATCTTGCCTATGCGTCAAACAAAAACATAATATTTAAACAAATGTCCCTGTCAGGAAGCAATTACATTAAAATTAATAATGAAACCGTGTTAACAAGATCATATTGAATCTAATGAAATTAAAGTTAGTACAAATAATATATTTTTTTCATACATAAGTATTAGATGTACAGGATGATCCGATATTAATTTAATATGTTTGCAGCACTAAAAACAGAACAGCTGTGAATAAGCACGTGTTATCAGTGTCAAATATTAGTTTACAACTACACATTAACGAAATGGTTCATACGAGTATAAAGCAATAGATATATGCAAAGGAATTTAATATGTTTGCAGGATTAGTAAATATGTAGATATGTACGAGGTGTGTTCAAAAACTATCGCGAATTTTGAATTTTCGCGGGTTACGTATATTCGAATTTCGATCTTTTTGTGGCTTTATGTTGGTACTCATGTCTCTCACTTATGTCGACAAGCTCGGCCATTTTGAATGTTCACTTAATTGTTGATAGCTGCTTTGCTTGCACGTGTTTTGGATCGTCTTCGATTTTTACCTATTCAAAAAAATGGAACAAAGAACCTGTATCAAATTTTGTGTGAAAAACGAAATTAAGTGCGCGGATGCATTCCGAATGTTGACTGTGGCATACGGAGAAGCTACCTTGGACCAAAGCAACGTTTATCGGTGGTACAAAATGTTCTCAGAAGGCCGAGAAGATGTGAACGACGAAAAGCGTGCCGGACGCCCGAGCACTTCAACAACAGACGAAAAAATTAATGAAGTGGAGAAAATGATATTGGCCAATCGTCGAATCACCGTTAGAGAAGTTGCTGAGGACCTAAACATATCGATTGGCTCGTGCCATTCGATTTTTATCAATGATTTGGGCATGAGACGGGTCGCCGCGAAATTTGTACCAAAATTGCTCAATTGCTCGTTGCTTGTGCGCGACTTTTTAGCCAAAAACAACACACTAATGATGCCGCAACCACCGTATTCCCCAGATCTGGCCCCCTGTGACTTTTTCTTGTTCCCTAAACTGAAGAGGCCCATGAAAGGACGACGTTACGCTACGCTTGACGAGATAAAGACGGCATCGAAGGAGGAGCTGAACAAGATAAAAAAAAATGATTTTTTGAAGTGCTTTGAAGATTGGAAAAACCGTTGGCACAAGTGTATAATATCTCATGGGGATTACTTTGAAGGGGACAAAATAGATATTCATGAATAAATAAATACTTTTTGAAAAAACACAAAATTCGCGATATTTTTTGAACACACCTCGTATAAAGCAATAGATATATGCAAAGGAATTTAATATGTTTGCAGGATTAGTAAATATGTAGATATGTATTTAAATTAATAAAAATTAAAAAGCAGGAGGTATTAACCACATCAGACTTTTTCACTTTTAGATCAAACTTTAAAAGTAAAACGACTTTATGTTTTATTATGAAACTGGCTGCAATACATATAGATTGCTAGGTTTTCTCAAATATTTTTTAACTCTCGCTAAGAGAGATATTGGATTCATGCTAAACATCGCATATCCATCTCTCTAATTCGAACAAATTCAAATTCCCCTTGCGAATTCGATTTATAGAAAGTCGACTGTAATTCAATAAGAAGTTAAGGAACTATACTCGCCGTAAAATAAATATGATAATCATTTTTTTTGACGGCAAGTATAGTCTTCAGAAAGGATGTCGATTATAACATGTCGAACACGGGGATCTCGTAAACAGAACATTTTTAAGGTGCCATGAAGCTACTAAACCACATTAGCTTTATTCCCGTTCGTATTTACAAATTCTGCATCTTGCTACGTAGTCCTGCTCTGCTTTCATAGTGTCCCGCACTTTTGCTCGCTCGCAGTCGCAGTTTTGAGGCTTTGTGTTATAACAAACTCGGCCAGTTAAACCAGACGCAAACGTTCACATTTCCGCGTTGCCGCCACCACTGCCGCCGCCACTGCTGCCACCGCCGCGGCCGGCATATGTGGCTGCCCCCGCGCCCCGCAATCGATACCACAGAGGTGGAGACCCTAACCAAAGTGGTGCACCGCCACCACCGCTGGGTTTAAGTGGGCGAGAACGCTAAGATGATGACTTACTTAAGATGGGTGGTCAAGAATTGGGAAGCTCTTCTCTGAATGGGCAATAGTGCATTACTATAACAGTGTCCCACACTCTATCTTCAGTGTGGCGGAGATAGCCAATGTTATTCTTACGGAGGTTTTCTGTACCATGTTGCCAATTTTTCAATGTAATGTAATATTGAAACATTCATAAATTTTCATTGCTATACCAAAATTAGTTAACACTGTACAATTTAAGTTTTATGAGGGTCTCTTATTTACTCAAGGGCTTATTGTATACACCCAATATTTGTCTAAAAAGTTTTATATACAGGGCTATTTGTACCTGTAATAAGTAAAATTTCAATACAATATTTTAAAACCGCCCAGCATACTAATCTTGATTAAATGCATTAGAAATTAGAATTTTAAAATATTATAAATTCAAATTGGAGATTACAAAGAAAGAATAAAGACTTATGAACTATGTAAAATATATGCAGTATTTCTATCAAGCTTAAATATTAGTAAATTGTCAAATAAGAAGTTATAAATTAAATAAATAATATGTATTATTAAACTGACCAGTGTGTTATTCAATTTCGTTTTTTTCTTCGCACCTATGCTGTTTTACATCTATATATTGTACTCGTATATGTATTAATTTTATATCTTTTCGTAGAATGGAAATATGTAACATAGGGAATTTATTTTGTTGACGACGATTGTAAAATGTCCAATTTAGTACAAAAATGTTTTATATTATTTACTATAAATTGACTAGAGTTTATATATTAATTCATTTCATTTACCTACGCTTGTTATGATTTTAAATCCTACTTACATTTTGTATTTGTATTATTTTATATTTTTTGTAAATTATTAAACTGACCAGTTCATTATTTAATTTAATTTTTTTTTTCTTTTCACCTACCGGTTTAGATACACTGAAAGTACACCAGTCATAAATACATTCAATGAAGTACCCAGAATATTTCATCTCTTTTTGGGCATCTATTTTGCTCTTTCTATCTTGCAGATTTATAGCAGGTAAACATGGCAACATGGTACTCCATAAGACCCTATACTGAACATAGAGTGTGGGACACTGTATAGTTGACACTGTTTCATAGAAATACAGGACTAGTAGGAATAGTAGGCATATTCCAGAACGATTTACTCGTACATATAAATTTTTGGCCATAAATAAGTTTAACACTGATACTTCAACGGATTCGTCTTATTCTCCATAATTTAATATGTTGTTTACGTATCATAACAATATAAAATTAAAGCTCCTAAAAGGGTTCCTGCATTTTTACCTCTCGTTAAGAGAGGTATTGGATTCATGCTAAAATTCGCATATCCAGATTTTATTGAATAAGCACGATTTAAGGTCCCTAGAATCCGATTATAACATTTTTCAAGTGATGTCTGTGTGTGGGTGTGTGTGTGTGGATGTGTGTATGTCTGGATGTGTAGACACGATTCCTCAACTTAAAACCATAAGACTTAAAAAATATTTAACTGCAGTTTCCTCAATCTGACATTCCTGGGAAGAGCTGATAAGGTTTTGGTAACAATTGAACAACAGGAAGTAGAAGAATTTTTTTATTAAATATTGAAGAACATAAAATTCTCCATCTAATACACTTAAAATTTTTATTATATCTTGCATAGATTTAGAGATAAAGACACTATAATTTATAGAGTACACTAATCGCAGAGGCTAAGGCACTAAGGAAACCAGTTGACAAATTCCAATGTTTATAATATGACACATGTCATTGTCAAATATCAACAATTTTAGTGACATTCTGATAGCTTTATCTGGGAAGTATATTTAATTTTTCTTATTGTTTTATTAATTAAATATTTCAAATTATAGGTAAAATTGTGGTAAAATGCATATATCCATTAGAAATACCGCCAATCTGGTTAATGAATTGGAACAATCTCTGACATTTAGAAACTTCCTCATACAATGAAAAATAGATATAATTAGAATTATATGTGTACAGAAGACATGTTAAATACAATAAAAAACAATATTTGGGTAAAGTTCTGTAATATTTTGTTATAAAACGACGGTTCGACAGCAAAGTGCAGTACAATACTTATATAGCCTAATATGGAAATGGCGAGAGGTCTTGTGCTGGCCACAATAGATTTTTTTACCTAGGACTCAACTCTCAACGAGTAACGTCCAAAAATAGTTAACCAGAATAAATAACTATTTAGTCTAATAGGTTTTATTATTTATAACAATTTACATTCGTCGTGGCATAAAAGAAGTAAATTATCTATGATTTTTAAATAATTTTTGTCAACGCTTTCTTACAAATTCATCAACCACTCTTATCCTGTTAAAGATATGATACCACGCAATTCTCCTTCATGCCATGTATTAAACAATTTTGCTCCGATGAGCGGTTCGTAAGTTATTAAAAATTTAAACTTACATTAAATTTCTCAAAAGTTTTGAACATCTGCAAATCGGCTTAGTTTTAATTTTTTCTTCTGAAATTTCGACACGATTAAAGATAAACATTATTGCGCATTTAAGACGTAACATTACTCGTTGAGCGCTCATTCTAGGTAAAAAATGCATAAACAATTACGAGCTTTAATTTTGTATTCTTGTAAAAATATGATTCGGGCCACTTTTGTAACATTGATCCAAGATGGCGACTCGCGCCGAGCCTCCCCGAGGTCACAAATTTGAATTTATCATCCCCGTCTCGACTCAAACAACATATGTTAAAATCTTTTTTAACCCACTTGTTTCCATTGACTGGACTATAATGTTTTCATATAAATCCGAAATAAAAGAAGTTTAGGAAGTAAAGTTCAATGAAATCAATTAAAGAAAGGGAAAAATCCAAAGTTCATTTTTTAAATTTAAATTATGACATTATTATTATTAAACAAAATATTTTTTATTATACATGCATCATAACCGCTTTTTAAAACACGCAAAAGCTTGCGTAAATCGTCCATTAAAACACGCTAAATTTTTGATTTACCTAGGTAACGAACGCTACGCGTCGTGACTTTAAACTTGTCGTGCGTGCTTTAAAGGCTAGCTTATACACTATTACTGTCCTTTATCATCAACATTATTTGTGTACTGATTTTTTATATAATAATTCATCTTTTACGTGTGGCAAATTTTGATCCAAGTGGATTTGTCTTGTTTTGAAACTACGCGATTCATATTATCTTAACCATCTACAACTAGCTAAATATTAGTAAAGATTGTTTGTAGACTCACCACTGAGTTTGAAAGGCAAGGAGACAGCCAGCGGGTCGGGGTGAAATGGCCTGGGCCCAAAAGGAAAGGGGTGGAAGCCCTGGTGACGCGTTTTGGACCGCGGTTCACGGGGGCCATCCACTGTCACCTTGATGGCTTTGGAGTATGTCGCCACCTGTGGAGGAGATGTTGATACGATTATCGTCAGGGTGAAACTCTTCCCTGAAACAAACAACAAAACAATTCTATATTTTCTTTATTAAAATCATTCTCAATCAATATTTAAATTATCTAAGAAGGCTGTTCAAAATATTGAATGTGATAAGGCTTACATTTAAAAAGGTATTTTCATAATAGAGAGTGATAAAAAAAACTGAGTCTGTTGGCATGTTGACAATACAATTCTGGGGATCTTTTTATCCTACAGTTGCACTACGCATTGACATTGCCATGTGATCTTTAGAATAAATACAAATAGGTTATGTCAGGGGCTTGACAACTAGCATTTTGAGTGATAGAAAAATGTACTTTACATTATTGCTCTGAGGGAAATGTTACGCAATAAAAGGATGTGGATAAGGGAAAGAACGATTTTAACAAAAATTGTAAATGTACTCAAATTTAAATTTTCAAATGTTACTGTCAACAACAGGAAATTAATAAAATAATTATACCCAGATTACATGTTTTTCTAATTTACTGAAATTCTATCAACTTTCAACATAGGACATGTTACATAAAGTACCCTTATTTTTTGTCGTAGTACACATGTATGTAATAAAAAAGGAGGGGTTCCATTTAAAAAAATGTCTTTTTTGAAGTTTGCCAACTGTAATTTTGGTGTAACGTACCCGTCACATTTTTATAAATAATCGAGGATTCTTCTATGGATAATGTAGCTTAAAGTTTCCTTTATAAAAGGCTTTTTTCAGATTATAAAAATTCGATCTCATTCCCGATATACAGATTTTTGAAAATGTGCCGGATTCCAGACAAAAAATCAAAAAAAGTTGAATAACGCCGGAAGTAGTTGATCATGAGTAAAATGTTTTTATTGTTTCATATGTAAAATTTTCCGTTGCATCCAATGGTAAAATAAAATATAGCGTATTCCATTTAAAATAAGAAAGTTGAGGTCAATTTCCGGTCAAACCGGAAGTGCTACTGCTTTGAAAATATTTTAGTTAAAACGGGCATGTTGGATAACCCCTAGATACCAAATTTCGTTAAATTATATTAAATAGTATTTAAAATATAGATAGCGTAAGCTCGTCCTGAGACATCCTGTATATGTATTTACTAAGTTAATAAGCTTCAGAGATTTTTTCTAAAAGATGTTGCATCACCATAGTTCAAATTATTATTGTTTACTCCTCACTAAGAGAAGTATTCGATTCATGCTAAAAATCGCATATCCAGATTTTAGTGAATAAGCACGTTTTTGTCTATGTGTGTGTGTGTGGTGTGTGTATGTATATATGTATGTATTTACGAGTAAGTGTGTGCATGTGTGTATGTCTGGATGTTAGAAGGACGATTCCTGAAAAACCATAATACTAAAGACCAGTTTAACTACGTATTCTTTAATATGACACTAATGGGAAAAGCTGAAAAGATTTGGATTGAACAACCGGAAGTAGTAGTTTCTTAAAAAAATATTCTAAATACAATTTTTTGAAAATTTTTGTTATTACAAATATTGAAGAACATAAATCTCCATCTAATACACTTAAAAATTTTATTATATCTTCTATAGATTTAGAGATAAAGAAAATATAATATATAGAATAATCTGTTGCAATAAATCGCAAAATCCAGACTACATCAAGGAAACCAGTGTAATGTTTGTAATTGACAGATAAATGTCAGTGGCAAAAATTAACAGTTTTACTGACATTACTGAAAGCTTTGTCTGGGAAGTACATTTAACATTTCTTATTGATTATATAATTAAACATGAATTAAAGAATAGATGTAATTATATTGGTATATCCAAGAAATGTTAAATTCAATAATTAAGTAAGAAAACGGAAATGGCGAGGATTATTGTGCTGGCCTTAAAAGATTTTTTTTATAACGTTTTCCATTTCTACCTATATTAAGTGCGATTTTTTTGCAACGAGTGCATGACTCGTTTTCCATTTATATAATCAATGCGAACTATCTGACTATCTGAGTTTTTCTTGTTTCATTTATACTTTTAAAGTAAACTGAACTTTGCTGAGTGAGTACTTTCCTGTGCTTTAATTGTAAAAAGTATCTGTGTAAGTACAGTGGATGTAATAGTATATTACGTTCCAAGTTAAGATAAGTGAAAGTTTACCAGACGAGTATGGTAAGTAAATGCCATACGAGAACAGAAAAATCACTTTTCTGACGCGGTGCCTGTACCTACTATTTTTTCGTATTTTGTATTAGTATCAAATTTTTTTTTTCGGTATAATATTCTGAATTAAAAACATCTAAGAAAACAGTAGTCTGATTGCCAGTAACAAAGTAACTTAACAGTTATTGTTTTTTGTACCTTACAACCGCCAAACAAATTAATTTTTGGAGCTCGATTTGTAAAACAATGGATCTACATAGATGACGAAAAAAACATGGAAAACGATATAGAAGATAAACAATAAAAATAATCAATTCCTAGTGTCAAAATGTATTTTAATGACTATTTCACTCATACATTTATAAACCAATCCAAATTCAGGATTCTACCTAGTTACCAAGTTTTCGTTCCCTTTAAGCCAATAAGATGTATTTTTACAAGTAAGTGAGTTTTGATAAGTGAAAATTTTTTGACGTTTTAAGCGTTTTAAGAGTGTCTAGGAAATATTGTTTATATACCTGACAAAGTCCTGTCCGTTAATTTTTATTTTTGAAATACTCATCCGAATACCATTCGTGGTTAAATTTTATCCTGGCAAAATTTTCAGATTGTTACTCGAGCCTTTTGCTAATTTATCTCGTGACATTGATCAAAAATCACTCGCTTGACAGCTCGTGATTTTTTTGTCAATGTCACTCAATAAATTGCTAGGCAACCGGCTCTCGTAACAATCTGAAAAATTTTCCGGCAAAAATTTACCACTTATGATATTATATATGACAAAACCGTTGCTATGCAGTAACGGTTGCTTTGTTGTAAAGTAAGCCATTACTGTACGACTTTGAGTATATTAAAATAGTACATTACTGTACAAAAAAAACAGTAAAAAAAGTCTTCACAGCCCGAATCTTGTGTAGTGCTACCCATTGCTACGTAACTTCTCTATCTCTATTTGACAGTAACAGCTAACAAACTTGCACTGGACACTGGACTTTTGCAACATGTTTAATTTAAAATGCACTACTAATATATTGTAACGACAACTAATTCCGGACAGAAAGTCATTAGCTAAAATAAATATATAAATGAAAAACGTTACAAGTATGTTACTTTTAAGACATCAATAGCTCCCCTATTCATCTGAATTTCCTGCGAGCATTTCATTGCACGTCTGAACGAATTTCCTCAAGTTCACGCATGTCGTAAACATGAAACAACGGGCAGGGCGTCGAAACAAAGCAGGAGGAATGAACGACACACACCCTTCAGCGGTAAACAGCTGAATTATGCAAACCAAAACATAAACAGGCGCCAGACAACCATTACACACGGAAATATGCTTTTTACGAATGATATGGGATACTTGATCTCTGCTCAGATTTGCTGAGGGGTCATAGACAGCAAAACTAGCAAAGACTTTCGTTTGTTCCTATATTTATTTTCTGTGTGTTGGTGTATTATTTAAGGAAAAGCTAATATTTTAAATATTACATATGAGTCTAACATTTTAATTTTTACCTCCCGTTATCCTTGGTAAGGGAAGTATAGGGATCGTGCTAAAAGTCGCATGTTGAGATTTTAGTAAATGACCACGATCCCTAGAATCCGATTTTAATATTTTCGCGATGATGTCTGTACAGTATAATTTTTGAAAGAAGTCCGATCAAGGCCATCTACGAATGGGGAATTCCACCATAACAAAAAAATTTAAAAAATTTCAATTTAACATACAGTATGGCTCAATAAATAATAGTTAAAACAATGAAAACATTTTTTAAATAATTAATTTACGAGATATTTCACATTTGCTAAAAGGGAAAATCGACGTCATACAATTGCTATCTTTCTCTCGCAGCGTACTCAGAGCAGTGTGTGTGAGAAAGACAAGTATAGGGGAAATATGACGTTACACTGATTTCTCGAAAATAAAATATTGTTAAACTAGGAGCAATTAAGATTTTTTAATACTATGAATTGCTTCAAAACTGAATGAAGTTTTATTTAAAATAAAAAAAATTGAGTAGAATACCCCATTGTATCTATGAATTAAGATTTTGTGCTGTCAAATTTAGAAGTGTCTTTTACATAGTTTTTATGAGGGTACATAATATCTTGTGTACCTCATAAAAACTATGTAAACGACACTATTAAATTTGACAGCATAAAATCTTACAGCCCGATTCACAAAAAAGTTTAAGCTAATCCTCATTTTTGGATTAATGAATTCTATTCTATTCCGGTAATTAAAATTTAATTTTCATGATATTATCAATAAATGTAGATACTAGGAATATATTAGACTATATTTTAAGTTATAAACTGTCAAAATTAGAGTAGAATTCGCTAATCCAAAAATGAGGATTAGCTTAAACCTTGTTGTGAATCGGGCAGTTAAATCATAGATACAATTCATAGATGGCCTTGATCGGACTTCTTTCAAAAAATTTATTGTATGTGTATGGATTTTGTCAACGCTTTAACTCAAATACAATCATTTAGAAAATTCTGAAATCTTGTATTTCTACCTTATTCTAATATGAAAAGAAGACATTAGATTTTGGTGTAAATCAGATAATCGGAAATGGCACTTTACTTGAAGCTAAAAATAGTTTTTCTTCGAAAAATACTTTTAAATGTAATTTCTTATGCATTAATACTTTTACTATATATATATTTTGTAGATAAATATATAAAATAATCTATTTTATAACTTCCGGAGCCTATGTTTTAAAGAGAAACCCAATTTCTTAGTTACACAGTTCAGATTTCAAATGCATATAACTGACAGATAAATGTCACTGTCAAACGACCTATCATTTCAAATTATTAAGGATAATGTGTTAAAAAAATGTAATAGTAAATAGAACAATAGTTATATTATAAGAATGCAAAGGAACATAATATAGTTTCCAGAATTAATAAATATGTAGATATGTATTTAAATTAATAAAAGCTAAAATAAAAATAGCACTCAGTTTAGTTGAACAAGAGAAGTATATTTTTAATTTTTTTCTACAATTTTTTTCTTTAAAAAATTTGATGTTTTTTACTAAACATTTTCAAAATAGTCCTCGTATGTAAAAACGATCGGCTCAACAGCGCCATCTGTTTCATTCTTAACTAAAACGACGTAAGCAAAGAATATAAATTTCATCAAGATAGTATAACAGTCTTATAAATGACAAAATATATTTGTATGTTGTGTCTAGTTCTGGTCTTTCTATTGCTTTATTTTATATACGACTGGGGTTAAATTTTGCGGAGCCGCAACATTATGCCGAGTCTTATACGCTCGCCTTCAGAATGAATTATATTTGCTGGCCGGAAGAATTGCCACCATTGCCAGACCAACAAATTATGTGTCTGCTGAAAAAAGTGCCCAACAAGACATGAATATAGAATCACAAACATTTTAGGGTGAAACAGAAATTTTTCTTTGATCTATAAACCAAGTAATAGGATTCACAATAATTATATTATGAATATGCTCTACATAGTTAAATAAATATATCACGGCATATTACCCATTTCTGGGTGTGCCAATCTGCTTTATCGCAGATATTGGTAATATTGATGACATATTTGTACCGTGTGGGCGCTTACCAGACGTCATTTCACGGGCACTCATTGCTGGCATGGAGGGTGCACCACAGGGGTCACTTTTGTACCATTTAAAATTCGAAATATTTGGTGTCGGTCGGGATCGAACCCGGGGGGCGATGGGGGCGATCGACGTACATATTTTTTATGTACACACATACACATAATTAGTGAAACACCAAAATAGCTTTGAATTTAAAAAAGTTTGTACTCTCCGTATTTCATAATTGTGTTGGAAATTTTTGATCTACAAGAAATAAAAAATGGCAATATGACACCCAAATATAGCCATCTAATAAAGATTGAATATCATTTATGGAGATCTTAAATATTGCTTGGTCTTTAGTTTTATTAAACATGGATGCTCAGTTTGTATTCACTATAGATCAAGGGTTAACAATAATTTGTGCTTTTATCGTCTTTCAATTTTAAGTATTTAAAGTAAAAAAAAAATTAACATTGCCTATTAGTACAGCGTTGCCAGAGAGGAGTTTTTCAACACTTCATCGATTAAAAACATATTTACGAAATAAAATGGACGAAGAGACGAAAGAGTTTAACAGATTTAGCACTCGTATAAACATTCACCGAAATATTAATATAGATGTTGGAAAAGTAATAGAACGTTTCACAAATCTCTGAGTCAAAAAGGTCTAATCAACATGGGTCTAATCGTCAACTATTTCTGAGAAAGAGGCCATTTTGTATTAGAATAGAAGAAAAACTGACAAAGATCGTGATTAAACAAAATTTTGTTATATAATATGAAACATTTTTTTTTTCACTTTCTAATAGTTACGAAGTTATTTGGAAATTAAATATTGGCCAACATTTATGTCATCACAGTCGTAACTCTTACAGTTTCGAGAGAGCAGAGGTAACCCCGAAAAACTCGTATTAACTTATAAACTTATATTTTTAATGTTAACCTTCCTTCTTTAATATAAAATATCTTTGTATTATAAAATATAAATTTGAGAAAATAAGAATATGAAATTTTTCAGTCGCCCCCCCCTAGACCAAAATCCTGGGAACCCCACTGTTCTTCGAATTCGCAACCAGAGAGTCACGCATGCGGCCACGGGACCCATTCAGCCCGATTCTGTAAAAAGTATCTAACATTGTTACTTGTTAGCAACGTTTCTATGAAGTTACTCTGATAGCAACTATCCTAGTAACTGAATACATATTTCGTATTTTGTAATTATATGTTTAGGAATGTTACTCCCAGAGTAACTAAACAAACTTAGTTACTAAGATAGCAGTCAAATGAGGAACACGAATTGTGGTGCGCATGCGTATTTCTTCATCTGCGTGTGTTCTAATCTGACAAGTGACATTTATTAGTGTTTATAAGTAACCAAGTGTTATATCTGTTTGCATCATGGTATATAACAAGCCTAGGGGTTCAAGAACAACCAACGAACAATTGGAAATATTAATAGCTTATTTAAAAAACCACAAAATAATGCTCGAAATAAAAATACATCATCTGAAAACTAATGAGCTTAAATTGTCATGGGAAGAACTTACAAATATTTTGAATAATACAAAGAAAGGCGCCAAGAAAAATGTACAGATTACTTTTAAATGAATAGGTACGCCTGTTGATCTTATTGAAGGTTCCGTTAACGGAGTTACTTTTTCAATAAGATCTTGTACAACTGGTTTTGGTAATCGGAACAATTTTAAAAATTTTATATCCGGAATTAAGAAAGGATTACTCTCGTCTCTTACCAATCTATTTTCTAACCTATTTCTTCTTCTGTGAAACGTTACCGAAAATTATTTACAGTTACTTTTTTATACATACCGATTTTCCAAAGCCGCCAGTGCTCTATTAAATTCAAAATTCATCCAAATTCCAGCCATTCTGAAAGGTTACTACACCTTAAATACTACGTTTGGCTAGTCTCTAGCGTAATAACTTGTTTAACAACTAAGTATCTAAAACTGTAATGACTCTGTGCTTATAGAATACAAAAAATAACAAGTTACTGTAGTTGTAACTGACCTTCATTTTAAAGACTATTTTAGTAACTTTATTCTAGTTACTCGTCTTACAGAATCGGGCCGAATACATAGTTTAAAATTAAATTATTAAATAGATTATAAAGTCAAAATGAAAAATGTTTGCATATTTTGCTATTGTAAACTTGGTTTGCGTTTAAATCAATTAAAAAGTTGGAATAGTAATCCCTATCGTACTCTTAACTCCATTCTTATCTGAAATACAAGGCGTTTTCGTAAAGTCAGTCAGAGCTATCCGACGTATCTGTTCTATTAAACATAATGCCGGGTGCTATATATTGATGCATAAAAGGCTTTAAAGGTTTAAGGTTTATAGTATTAACATTAATATCAAAATAAATAATTAAAAAAAAAAAAATCACAGGGAAACCGCTCATAGCAGCTGTAGACACGTGTTTCGCTCTTATTAGAGCTCATCAGTACAGCATAGCATGTTAACAGATGGACATTAACTGGAAATAGTGAATAGAAAATGAACAAATTGTAACAGTACCTGTAAGCAGCCAAATACACATTTGTTGCTTTGAAATAAGTTCCACCATTTGTAGATAAATATAACATCGCAGCATTTTCTATTCATTATTTCCAGTTAATGTCCATCTGTTAACATGCTATGCTGTACTGATGAGCTCTAATAAGAGCGAAACACGTGTCTACAGCAGCTATGAGCGGTTTCCCTGTGAATTTTTTTTTTAATTTTGACAGCTTCACGCTCGTTTATAAAAATCTTTCAAAAATAAATAATCTTTCTTCCTAGACACCTAGGCAGATATCTTACGTACGCCGTAGCTAGCGCGCAAAGGTTGCGTTAAGCGAGCCTGTTGAAGGTCACCAGACTCAAATACACACGTACACGGTAGTATTCTAGGCCTCTATCTCTCTTGATCCCCAGCTCTTTTATTCTTGCCTCCCGAGCTTTCCTTCGTCTTCCTCGTCTCTTTTTCCTGTTTTCCCGATTTTTCGTAGTAGGCTGTTTTGGTCAATTCACATTATGTGCCCGTAGAAGTCAAGTTGTTCCTGTTGTACCTTTTTAACAAAGTCTGTTTCTAGGCTTACCATTTGTCTTATATCTTCGACCCTGTCTCTATCTCATTTTATTTTGTCTGCAATCTTCCTTAAGTATATCATTTCTATCTCTATTAGTTTTCTCTCGTGCCTCTTCTGTAAATTCCACGATTCACTAATCAAAATTTTATGCGACCCATAGGTTAATAACACTGATTTAAACATTGCTGGGGTAGCAAAACTCACTTACGAAGTCGGTAGTAAATAATCGAGACATGTATTTATATGAACTTTTCTACCCTTTTGTTGTGTGACGGGATTCTTAAAATAACAGGCACGTCTTTATTGACATCCCGTACCTATTATCAAAAATGTAGATTAAATATTGATCAGTGCGAACAGCTGCGTAACAGATTGCTTTTCTACAGCAATCACAGGCCCATAACTCATCGGGATATGTAGTCAAGAATTCACTTTTCGCATCACAAGTGTGAACACAGTCACAAATGACACCATGCAGGGGTGGATGACAAACATCGCGGCGGTCCCCTCGGTTTATTCTGCGTCTCCCAACAGGGAAATAAGTTTAGAGTTTCCTTTGTCTCAAAAATAATTATCGTATAATATCAATGTTATTTTATTTTATACATACTTCATACTTCGATTTTTACCTCTCGCTAAGAGAGGTATTGGATTCATGCTAAAATTCGCATTTCCAAATTTTATTGAATAAGCACGATTTAAGGTTCCTAGAATCCGATTATAACATTTTTAAAATGATGTCTGTATGTGTGTATGTGTATGTGGATGTGTGTATGTGTGTATGTGTATATGTGTGTATGTGTGTACCTATGTATGTCTGGATGTTGTAGGGACGATTCCTCAAAAAGCAAAAACTATAAGACTTAAGACCAGTTTAACTATGAATTCTTCAATCTGACATTCCTGGAAAGAGCTGAAAAGGTTTTGGTAACAATTGAACAACCGGAAGTAGTAGTTTCTTAGAAAAATTCTTCTAAATATATTTTTTTGGAAATTTTTGTTATTACAAATATTGAAGAACAAAATTCTCCATCTACTACACTTAATTTTTTTATTATATTTTGTATAGATTTAGAGTAAAGACACTATAATATATAGAATATTCTAATCGCAAAGGCTAAGGCACTAAGGAAACCTCTTGACAAATTCAAATGTTTATAACATAGTTTGTAAATGACATATGTCAGTGTCAAAAATCAACAGTTTTAGTGACAATCTGATAGTTTTTTTCTGGGAAGTATATTTAACCTTTCTTATTGTATTATTAATTAAATATCTGAAATTATAGGTAAAATGCATATATCCATCAGAAATACCGCTAATCTGGTTAATGAATTGGAAGAATCTCTGAGATTTAGGAACTTCCTCATACAATAAAAAATAAATATAATTAATAAAATAATAATAATAATTAATTATTAATTAATATTATTATTATTAATTATTAATTCTAATATAATCGCCTACCTTTTTAGGATGTTCTTTTAGAAAAACAAGATGATGGTAAGCTCATTCACTCAGTATATAGAAAACCAACGCATACTAATCAATATCTACATGAGACCTCTAACCACCATCCTGCACAAAAAGCTTGTACCATAAAAACATTGTATCAGAGAGCAACTACTTTATGTCATCCCAGTAAACTTCAAGAAGAAATTAATTTTTTGGATGATGTGTTCCTAAAAAATGGTTACAGTAAAGCTCAAATTAAAAGAGCCTTAAAGACGAAGAATAATCAACTACAACAAGTAATTACAGATAGAAAACTTTATGCCACCTTACCATTTGTTGCCAATGTTACTGACATAATTGACAGAATTTTAAAGAAATATGACATAAAAACATCTTTTAAATCAAGTATAAAAATCCGTGATCTTCTTGGCAACGTTAAAGATAATGTTCCTCTACAATGTTCTGGTATATACAAGATTCCTTGCCATTGTGGAAAAGTGTACATTGGACAAAGTGGCAGAACAGTAGCTACAAGAATAAAGGAACACAAACGCCATATAAGACTTAATCAGCCTGATAAATCAGCGGTAGCTGAACATGCCATAAAGGAACTACACGGAGTTGATTTTGAAAATACAAAAATTTTATCTAAGAAAAACCACTGGATTAGAAGATTGATAAGAGAAGCTATTGAAATCCAGAAGTCAGCTAATAATATCAATCTTAACACAGGCTATGAACTAAATAAATCATGGTACCCTGTTATTCGTTCGTAATTTTTTCTTAATTATTTGTATGTTTAATGTTTTACCATTTATCAATGTACTATGATTTTATAAACTTGTAGTCTTGACTACATATTTATTTATGTTATTATTATTAAAACCTGAAGAAGACAGCACCTTGCTGTCGAAACGTTGTTGTATTTAATAAATTTATACAGAACTATACCCAAATATTGTTTAATTTTATTTTAAATATAATTAGAATTATATGTGTGCAGAAGACATGATAAATATAATAAAAAACAATATTTGGGTAAAGTTCTGTAATTTTTTGTTATTAAACGACGGTTCGATAGCGAAGTACAATACAATACTTATATAGCCTAATATGGAAATGGCGAGAGGTCTTGTGCTGGCCACAACAGATTTTTTAACAACAAGTGTTCCGCCATATTGAAAAGGTAGAGAATCATTGTATTGGAGCAATAAATATAAGGCCGTTTTCTAAATAAACTTTATCTTCACTTTAATACTTTATATTGAAATTAAAGTTGTGTTCGTTTTCATAATACAACTTTAGCACTTTAGCGAGCACTGTAACATTACTTTTAAAAAATAACTTAAAGAAATTTTAGTCTTAAAGTGAGCCTGATTATAAAAACGAACACATCTTTAATTTAAAGTGTTAAAGTGAAGACAAAGTTGATTATGAAAACGAGCCCTTATATCAACAATTTTGGAATTAAAATTTAAATTGTTACGCCTACTACCACCCTTGCCTTTTCCGTAGCAAAACTTACTTCCATCCCTGCATTTGTCAAAAATGTCAAAGCCAGCCCTGCCGCCCCCTATCACGTTATCAGAAATGGATTTATCCGACCCCTGGTAACGGGACGCCCATGGAACAATTAGCCAATCTGTTCTTGTAATCGTTCGCCGATTAACTACTGAATGGTTTTAATGTCATTGGAATTTTCTGAGCTTTTTTAATTCGTTTTTCGGGATTATAATGAAGGAAGGCGATTTGTTTTAGGAAAATTGCTTTAAAAATTAAATCTACAGATTTGATCTATTGAGGAAATAATCAGAATGACACCATCATTATTTCTAGACAAATTTTCAGGAATTACATTATTTTCCCCCAACTGTATTAAAACTAAACCAACAACAGTAAATGTACTGTTATAGAAGAAAGATGTGTAAAAAAAATTAAAAAGAAATCAATTAAAATGTATGTAACAAAAGTTTTGAGTAAAAATCTCCGCTCCATATCTACCAGATCCATGAATTGTGGATCGAGTAATTCAGTCGGTAAATGCGGTAACTGAAGAACCTAACCTCAAAAAAAGGTGGAGATGCGAAGTTGTAATCAAAAGTAGATTTCAGAAGTTAATTATAGTAATACAGAAGACGAAACGAGATAACGTTTAACTACGCCAAATTTCAAATCTATTTCATCTTTCAACTACATTTCACAGGTTAAAATCTACCCTGTTTATCATTTGCTTTCTTAAAGTATCCATCCCGGTAGCTGTAACCTGATGAACAGCTGTTTACCGGTATATACCGGTAACAGTTCACCGGTAGAATTTTCGTAAATGCCTATTATTAAATACATAATAGTTGATTTATAATATACCATGTTAAAATTTCCAGAAAAAGTTTTGAAAAATATTATACAAACTTGAAATAAGAAAATCTTCCTGTAGGTTAGTTGGACAGATAGCCAAATGTGAAACTAGATATTTACGAAAATTCTACCGGTGAACTTTTACCGGTATTTATCAGTAAACAGCTGTTCATCAGGTTACATCTATCGGGATAGATATTTTAAGAACGCAAGTGGTAAACAGGGTAGATTTATAACCTATGAAAAGCAGTTGAAAGATGAAACAGATATGAAATTGGACATAGTTAAACGTTATCTCATCTCATCTTCTGTCTTATTATAATTAACTTCTGACACTTACTTCCCGATTCCAATTTCGCTTAGCATCTCTACCTTTTTTTGAGGTTAGATTTTTCATTTACCGCATTTACCGGCTGAATTACTCGATCCACAAATCATGGATCGAGTAAATGAATCTGGTAGATATGGTATAATTTTCGAACACGGTAACTATTAACCACTTGTGTTTTCGAAGGCAAACGGTAGGTGCGGTATTTATTGGTAGAATTTTCGTAAATGCCTACTGTTAACGTTTTTGGTGATCAAATTATTGGACAGACGACTATGTACCGAACTATACGGGAATGTGAAGAAGGTGTAGTATGTATTAATTTACCAAAAGGTGAGCGACCCGAACTTTTGCCCCCAAATTGAATCAGCTCACTCAAAGTGCTCAAGACAAAATTCGAACATCATCGCGCAAATTGACTCTACAATTTAGAATTTTAAAGACGATTGTTAGTAGAATTTTTGTTGGAAATGATTTAAAATTTAGAAAAAGAAATATTGCACATAAATAAAAAGCGGCCCAGCCTAAGCGAATCTCTAGATGCTGCAGAGCATTAAGAATTTATGTAAAAAACACACACACGCACACACACACACACACGCGCGCACGCCACACACACACACACACACACACACACACACACACACACACACAGAGAGAGAGAGAGAGAGAGAGAGTATAATCTTCAAATGCTTCTCAGGCGCGAGTGTAAAGTATGCAATAATGACTGGAAATACCAAAACGACCAATAATACCAGAATAGTAAATTGTGCAACAAGTGCGGAAAAGCACCTATTGCCCACGAAGTGTGAGAGTTTCAGCTCGATACTCTATACTTTTTCTACAACCGTATTCTTTGGTAAGATATAAATAATTCATTTTTAATAAAGAACATAATATGTTTTCGATAATTAATTGAACTTAAAAATAATTACAATAGTAACTTATATTTATAAATCAAAAAAATCATATTTAAATATTAACATTATATTACAGTTGGCAACTTGTGTAAGAAACAATTTCTCACACTATAACCAAAAACCCCTTATTTCCGAAATATCTCAATTATACCATTTCATTTTTTATTAATATTCGTTATTCAACATATACATTCGTATTTTTTTACTATTTTCCTTTAATTCGATTGAGCTGGAACTCCCCATTATGATAATACAGAAGATGAGAAAAGATAACGTTTAACTACGTCAAATTTCATATCTGTTTCATCTTTCAACTGCTTTTTATAGGTTATAAATCTACCCTGTTTACCATTTGCGTTCTTAAAATATCTATCCCGGTAACTGTAACCTGATGAACAGCTGTTTACCGATATATACCGGTAAGAGTTTGCCAGTAGAATTTTCGTAAATGCCTATTGATGATAATGGTTTTCTATCAGTAACGCTGATTTTTAATCCCTTACAGCCCGATTCACAAAAAAGTTTAAGCTAATCCTCATTTTTGGATTAGCGTATTCTATTCTAATTTTGACAGTTTATATCTTAAAATATAGTCTAATCTATTCCTAGTATCTACCTTTATTGGCGATATCAGGAAAATTAAATTTTAAATACCGGAATAGAATGGAATTCACTAATCCAAAAATGAGGATTAGCTTAAACTTTTTTGTGAATCGGGCTGTTAGTTTTCCTTATGTCAATATATATCAATAAAAATTTGTTTCTATTTGAGGAAGAGATCTAACTCTTCTGAAAACTTTTGTTACATACTTTATTTACATTATGAAGTCGACTATAAACTCCAAGTGTGGTCTGGAAAAAATCGTAATTGTCCCTCACACATTGATACACAAATCAACCACCCATTTCGTCATAAAAACCCTGTAGCACACACCGTGCTTGGCGCCAGGCTAAGCAAACCAAACAGCTCTAAACCCGTTCACACGTCACTCCGTTTACATAACCTCACATCTCAGACGTCAGCAGTGAAATGTGTACACAAGAACAACGGTATAAATGCACGCAAACACACATGTGCAAGTGCACCATCCGTCGCTTGACTTTCGACACGCATTACACTCGAGCGGCACGCGAATTACACCAGCAGGAGCAAGGTAGAAAAGCGCAGGATGGCTGATATAGTGAAACGGAGTAGATGTGTTTATCTATCAGTGTTTGACATGCTAAGGCGAGCTGAAAACAGGGCATGACAGGATGGAACTGACGGCTTGTCAAATTTTGCGAGCTAGGGTGTTTGCTGAAGAAGTTTGTTCACTTTTTGCTCTCTTTGGAGGGAGGGTGATAATCACAGCAAAAAATATACGTATAGTGTGAATACCTGCAAGTGGTACATATGATTTATGAATAATCTTTTTGAAAGCACTACTAAATTTCCAATAAAATGTACTGTATTAAACTCAACTATATTAAATTCGATTGAGGAAGTTGTACCTTCTCGGAGAAATATTTTTACCTCTCGCTAAGAGAGGTATTGGATTGGAATCATGCTAAAAATCGCATATCCAGATTTTAGTAGATAAGCACGTTTTAAGGACCCTAGAATCCGATTATAACATTTTTACGATGATATCCGTGTGTGTGTGTGTATGGATGTTAGAACCATGGTTTCTCAAATACTAAGGCTTAAGACATGTTTAACTGCAGTTTCCTCAATCTGACATTACTGAGAAGAGCTGATTATATTTTGGTAATAATTGTACAACCGGCAGTACTAGTTTCTTAAAAAAAATTGTACATATAATTTTTTGAAAATTTATGTTATTACAAATATTAAAGAATATAAAAATCTATATCCGATACATTTAAAAATTTTATTATAACTTCTATCGATTTAGAGGTAGAGAATTATAAATATATAAAATAATGGGGTCCCGTGGCCGCGTGCCTGAGTGTCTGGTCGCGAACCTGGGGGAACCGGGTTCGATCCCGACTGAAGCCAAATATTTCCAATTTTAAATGGCACGAAAGTGACCCCTATGGTGCACTCTCCACGCCAGCTATGAGTGCCCGTGAGGTGACGCCTGGTAAGCGTCCACACAGTAAAATATATCGTCATCATTACCGATGTCTACATGTGTTGTAGATACTGGCACACCCAGAAATGGGTAATATGGCGTGATGATATATTTAGATATTTATTTTATTTTATTTAAAATAATCCATTGTATAATGAATCAAACAGCCCATGGAAACCAGTTGAAGAATTAAAATGTTTGTAATTGACATAAATATCAGCGTCAAAATTCCAAAGACATTACTTAAGCCTTTTTCTGTGAAGCACATTTAATATTTCTTATTTTATCATTAATTAAATATTTAAAATTATAGATATAGCTGCCGCACGTTAAATTGACACTGTCCTTGAATGCGGAAAACCTAAAATTCGTTCTTGGACAAATCGAGATGTAATAGTAATTATAATATGCTATTAATATAACAAAGAAAAGACTCCGTCAACAACTACAATTGGTTTAAAAAGAAATGGGATTCATTTATAAGCCAAAGTATGTACAGTATCAGTGTCAACTAAACACGCGCTTGCTATACATATATTTCATCATATACCCTTCAAAAATACCGCCAATCTCGTCAATGAATTGAAAGAATCTCGAACATTTAGAAGAGTAGGAGGAAACTTGAATGAATTGAAAAATAAAGAGTAGATGTAATTAGAATTTTGTATATACCAGAAATGTTAAATACAATACTTATGTATTACCGCGCCATTATTTTCACATTTAAGATGCTAAGATGCTATATTGGTACAATTATTATTAATTTGTGCAAATGTTATAGGTACCAGTATCAATCATGACAAATTTTCCTTATGCAATTTATGCGAAGATCTCTCCTGCTTGTTTTTAAAAAACTCTACAATCGTGCTATTGCACTCATACAAATCATACACTCGTGATCTTCCCAGCAATTTTTACTTCTCGCTAAGTGAGGTATTGGAATCATGCTAAAAATCGCATATCCAGATTTTCGTGGGCAAGCACGTTTTAAGGGCCCTAGAATCCGATAACATTTTTACGATGATGTGTGTGTGTGTTTGTGTGTGTGTGTAGATGTTGGAGCCACGGTTCCTCAAATACTACAAGACTTAAAAAATATTTAACTGCAATGTCCTCAATCTGATATTCCTAGGAAGAGCTGATTAGATTTTGGTAACAATTGGCAAACCGGAATAATAGTTTGTTAAAAAAAATCTTCTAAATATAATTTTTGGAAATTTTTATTATTACAAATATTGAAAAACATAAAATTCTCCATCTAATAAACTAAAAAAAATTAATATATCTTGTATAGATTTAGAGATAAAGACACCATAATATATAGAATAATTTAATGTTATACATCGCAGAGGCTAAGGCACTAAGAAAACCAGTTGACAAATTCAAATGTTTATAACATAGTTTGTAAATGACGGAAGTCAGTGTCAAAAATCAACAGTTTTAGTGACATTCTGAAAGCTTTTTCTAGGAAGTACATTTAATCCTTCTTATTGTTATATTAATTAAATATTTAAAATTGTATATCCATAAGAAACACCGCCAATTTTGCTAATGAATTGGCAGAATCTCTGACATTTAGGAACTTCCTCATACAATGAAAATAGATATAGTTAGAATTATATGTGTGCAGAAGCAGAAGACATGTTAAATACAATAAAAAACAATATTTGGGTTTTCTATAATGTTTTTGTTATAAAAAACGACGGTTCGATAGCGAAGTGCAATACAATACTTATATACCCAAATCATTCAAGCAGCCAATGCACGTCATTAATAAAAATTGAATTAAGGTAACTAGATGTGTGACGTCATGTACTGGTACGTTTGCAAAGGTTTTATAATCTTTATAAAAAGAGTTATACAGATTGCAATCTGTATTATCGACATGGTCATGAACTGTCACATCTACAAAAAAAATACAATATTTTCGTCACTGTCCATTTCTATTTAAATTATTTTATAATACTAACCTTACTTATACTTATGTATGCCATATAAAGGCAATAAATAAAAGTGAGCCGAATTTCAAAGAAATATACCGAATTCTTCTGATTGATTAGAAGTGCTACCTTTGGCAGATTCACAGATTTTGGGTTTGCGTTAACGGTCAGTTTAACATTACTTTATTATAAATAGGCCTTTACAACGCACAAAAATGTTTCAAACACGATACAAATATTTTTCAAAGAATAACTTTGACAGTATGAACATACAAATTATCAATGTTGCCAACTATAGCAACAATTAAACGAATAATATGACGTTGATGTACATTATTTATATATTATTCATGTCATATACGATAAATAATGAACTCTACTATTCATCTTAATAATAATTATATAAGGCTATACACTTTTTGACGGTTAAAAATGATTGAAATTTTATTTCATTTTTCACTATTAGTGATTTTAATGCATTAAGGTTTTTACACTAAGTGATGACGTGCATTGGCTGCCTGAATGATTTGGGTTTACATATAACATAAAATGGAAATGGCGAAAGGAATTGTGCTGGCCACAACAGATTTTTACTTCTTTGTACGAAGTAAAGGAAGTATTGTAATCGCGAAAAATTTCGGTTTCTAGTTTTCAACGGAAATTTTGACTAATTTCGTCGTGACGTCTGTACGTACGTACGTATCTCGCATAACTGAAAAACGGGAAGCCGTAGAAAGTTAAAATTTTGTATTTAGGACTGTTATAACATCTAGTTGTGCACATCCCTTTTTGGTCATTACATAACTTTCGGAAGTGGTACTTTACTTGAAGCCTATAATAGATTTTAATGAAAAACTATATTAAAATATAATCCAAAACTTTCAAAATTTGGTATATAAGACTTTTATATCAATGGAAATAATATAATTGATTTTAGTTAAAATGGTTTGTCCGGAAGTGGTACTTTACTTGTAGCCTATAATAGATTTTAATGAAAAACTATATTAAAATATTATCCGAAACTATTCAAATTTGGTATATAATACTTTTATATCAAAGGGAATAACATAATAGATTTTAGTTAAAATGGTCTAACTGGAAGTGGTACTTTACTTGAAGCCTATAACAGATTTTAATGAAAAACTATATTAAAATATAATCCAAAACTTTTCAAATTTGGTATATAGTACTTTTATATCAATGGGAATAACTTAATAGATTTTGGTTAAAATAGTATAACCGGAAGTGATACTTTACTTGAAGCTGTTATCAGTTTTTCTTGAAAAAAATGCTGTTGTATTGATTTTAATAGTAAATGCTTCAAATAAAATTTTTAGAGAATTAAATTCTGCGTCGAAAACATCAAGTATGATTAAATTAGCTCTTTGTATAAGCGAGATATGTAAATTTAAAAATTATGTACTTTTTGGTTTCTGTAATTAAGTTTGCCATGAATTAGGACAAAAAATAACAAAAAAATAAAGAATTTAATGTCAATGTCAAATACGTGCAATTATATAATTGGGTCTGTTATAATACATATTTTAATTATTAACAAAATATGTATATTGTAACAAGCGTACAAGGAAGTCATGTGGTATCCACATCAGATATTTTTTCGATAAATTAGTGGTATTACCTATAAAAAGATCACGAAAAATAGTGTTATTATAAAGTTTGTTATGTAATGGTTAACATTTAATTTCCATGATGAGAATGAACCAGTGCAAACATCCCTTTGGGTATTCATCAGCGAGCGTACCTCTACCTCGCACCTTACCCCATCCAAACAAGGCCATATATTCTTGTTGCTTGCCGTTCGCACCTCGTGTGCCGCGTTGCTCTAATCTGTGAATTATAGCCAGCACGGCACCGTCCTACCTAATCCCCGCGCCATGATTTATACAAACTACACTCATATTTCCCGGCATTAACGCCGATAGTTTTCATTTGGCCAAACGATTAGCAAAAACCACCCTTCCGCATTGATTTTATATTAAATCTGGAAATTTACAAACACTGCAAGCGTTTTTATCAATATCATACGGTCACCCGTGCCCGTAGGCTAATCATTATTTGTGACCGCTAGACGGTATAGCTACGAATATTTATTTGCTGTTTATTTTACACCGAATTTTTGTCAAATATTTTAAATTGCTGAAATACATTATTTGTTAAATTGCATTACATTACTCATTACGTAATACCGGGTGTCGTGTAGGTACTTGAAATCTATTATATCATGGATCTAGGTCTAAAATAACAAGGTTGTGTTGTAACTGCAACTTTTTGGTAAATTGAGATTTTTGTCTGGCTAAGTTTTATCTGCCATATTCTATCTCTTTCTAATATTAGTTTCTACCTCTCTCTCTTCTTAACAAATCTGTAAGTCTTACAGATCTGTAAATCTGTAAATAAACGAACAAAATCGCAACGAAAGTTGTCACCTTAATGTATAATTTTATATTAATCAACAAAAATAGATGCGTTTTTGTCAAGTTTTTACAGATTTACAGATCTGTAAGACTTACAGATTTGTTCTATATTTCGATGGCTTAACTGTAATACCGCGTAAGTGAATAATACCTGGTTTTGCAGGAGAGCAAAAAAACTGTTTTATTTTTAATTTGTTTTAATATATAATATGTTAATACATAGATATGATTTAAGCCCGCTCAAATTTTCTTTACATACTAGGTATTGTTCATTCGAAGCGCACAATGATTCTACGCACAGTGGTGTAATTAACTCAAAAATTCAAAAAATGTCAGATAAGTGGTATTGCAGTTAAGCCATCGATTTGGCCTATAAGAGAGGTATTGGTTTCATGCTAAAAATCACATATCTAGATTTTAATTAATAAGCACGTTTTATGGTCACAACTATCCGTTTTTAATATTTTTGCACTGTTGTGTGTGTGTGTGTGTGTGTGTGTGTGTGTGTGTGTGTGTGTGTGTGTGTGTGTGTGTGTAAATGAGTGCCCGGGTGTTGGAAGCACGGTTTCTCAAATTCTGTAACACTAAAGACTAATTTATCTACGTGTTTCTTAATCTGATACTAATAGGAAGAGCTGAAAAGGTTTTGATAACAATTGGATAATCGGAAGTAGTATAGTTTCTCAAAAAAAAAACCTTCTAGGTAAATATCATTTTTTGGAAATTTATGTTATTACAAACAAATTTAACATTTTTATTCTATAAAATTATAAATATATAAAATAATCCCTTGTAATGAATCTCACAGACCAGAACTCCAGAAACCAATTGAAAAATTAAAATGTTTGTAAATGATGGAAAAATGGCAGTGTCAAAAATCAAGATACAATACTGAAAGCCTTTTCTGGGAAGTACATTTAATATTCCTTATTTTAAATTATTAAAATATCTTTCAGAACTCATATAATTAATTGGAAAAATACTACCTTTTTTTAGTTTATGTTCTGTATTTATTAATTTAAACCCAACGTTTCGGCACCATAAACTGGTGCCTTCTTCAGGGGATACATTGACATTAATTTTTGTTAATTAAAAAAATTATCACTTCAAATTAATAATTGACATTTTAAAAAGAAAATAGTAAATAAAGCAATAGTTTTCTGCAATGGAACAGTTTGCAGCGTTAGTAAATACGTAGGTAGGTATGTATTTAAATAAATAAAAATTAAATAGCGGGAGGTTTTGTGTTGGCCACATCAGATTTTTTAAATAGGTACATGCAAAGCTTGTTGTCAAGTTAACCTTATTTTGTCGTTATATTATAAATAATTAATGTATTAAAGTAGTATTACCGGCCAGACGGGCAGTAAAACTTTCAAAAATCCCGGCGGGCGCGATGTTCAATTTTCTGCCCTCGTAAATAAGATGTAAACGAACAATTTAATGCAGTTGTGCGTAAATTATTTAAAATTACTTTTATTCAATTTTGACGTTTTAAACTGTCATTACTAACTCCATAGCAACAACTATAAGCAACACTTTATTCACAAGTGAATTAAATTTTTTTAAATCACTCTCACAAAATTTTAAGTCACTCTTCAACAAATAATGCATTTAAAATAACATCAGACACGAAAATAACACTGACCATAATATTTATTAGACATTATCAGCCATTTTCATTATTTTTCACGGCACAAATGACATACAATAAAGTGTTTTAAATAGACGATTTGACGTCTATCAGCGACGATTGTCATGCTTAGCCTACTAATTTATTAATTTTTTATTTTGTCAAAATTAAATATTATAATGGTTTTTATTATTATTTCATATTTCGTCAAAATTGAATAAAATATTGTACAAACCACGTGAGCTAAGAATGTTTATTCACTCAAAGAAATTAACTCACCCGCCCTTACGGGCTCGTGAGCTAAACTTTCTTCTCGTGAATAAACATTACCTTAGCTCACTTGATGTGTAAATATCTATTAATTTAATTTCAGATTTTTATTCCAACAAAAGTCTCATTTGTTCCAAAACACACTACACTCTTAAACTACGTCATCATACTCTAACTCCTACAATACTCTGTACCTTTGATTTTGGAACGCACCCCAGTCAAATAAAATATTAATCAAGAAGTATTTTTATAAAAACTGTCAATCAAAATAAAAAATTCCGTTTGAACGTGACAGTATCACCATTTATCGCTACTTCATATTGGTCAGCAATAAATTAAAATTTTCCATATCAAAACAAAACCTTTTTTAATCGAGACTCTGACATTTGAACCAGACGTACAGTGGTAGCTTATGCATATTTAACCACCCAAATCGCACGCTCGCTCATCGGACGGCACGCAGTACTTACATTAATTACACCCTAATACATCAGTCGCAATCAAACATAAAATTCCCTGCACACCCAACGAAATATTTCTCTATATTTTCAGCTTTTCCATGCGCGCTGTTTGATTGGTCGGCTGTAGAAAACAAAACAAAACGGTGATAGGTGGTGTGATGAGTGACTTTTTTCATTACAGACACCAAATTAAAACATTTTTATTGTTTGTGATATTTGTTATATGTACAATAATCTTCATACAGAACGGTGAATAAGTTATTTTTTGTAGGATTGTATAAATATTTTGTTTTGTAAAAGTGTTTAGATTTAGAAAAGTCAAGAATTAATTTGTTTTAATGGATTTTTGAGAATGTTGTGATTGAAATTGATATGAAGTTGTTATCACTCAGAAAATTTAAGAGTAGTAATGGATTTTCTGTAAATATTATTGTTATAAAAATCAATAAGCACCTATATTTTAAATTAATTAAATATATTTAATGTCCTGTATTTTGTTCCATTTTAAAATAAAATTATACGTATTATAACGGGTGTAAAATTGAAATACAGAGTTATCGAAAATGGCCCGGTTTACACCGATATCTTTCTAAGCTGACCAAACATTAAAATATGACTATATTATTAATTACTACTATTTAGTTCAGTACGCTTCGTCCAACACTGGCACATCAGTATAGTCAGATTCCTATTCCTATTATTCCTAATAACATTTAGAAATAGTTAAACGTTGAGATAAACGTAGTGAAAGACGTTTAACATCGAAAAACGTTTTTTACCTCTCGCTAAGAGAGGTATTGGATTCATGCTAAAATTCGCATATCCAGATTTCAGTGAATAAGCAAGATTTAAGGTCCCTAGAAACCGATTACAACATTTTTAAAATGATGTCTGTGTGTGTGTGTGTGTGTGTGTGTATCTGCGTATGTGTATATGTGTGTATGTCTGGATGTTGTAGACACGATTCATCAAAAACCATAAGACTTAAGAATTGTTTAACCATGGATTCCTCAATCTGACATTTCTGGGAAGAGCTGAAAAGGTTTTGGTAACAATTGAAGTAGTAGTTTCTGAGAAAAATTCTTCTAAATATAATTTTTTGAACATTTTTGTTATTAAATATTGAAGAACATAAAATTCTCCATCTAATACACTTAAAAAATTTATTATATCTTGTATAGATTTAGAGATAAAGACACTATAATATATAGAGTAATTTAATCGCAGAGGCTAAGGCACTAAGGAAACCAGTTGACAAATTCCAATGTTTATGACATAGTTTTTAAATGACACATGTCAGTGTCAAAAATCAACAGTTTTAGTGACATTCTGACAGCTTTTTCTGGGAAGTATATTTAATCTTTCTTATTGTTTTATTAATTAAACATTTGAAATTATATGTAAAATGCATATATCCATCAGAAATACCGCCAATCTGATTAATGAATTGGAAGAATCTCTGACATTTAGAAACTTCCTCGTACAATGAAAAATAGATATAATTAGAATTATATGTTTGCAGAAGACATGTTAAATACAATAAAAAATAGTATTTGGGTAAAGTTCTGTATTTTTTTGTTATAAAACGACGGTTCGAAATGGAAGTGCAATTCAATACTAATATAGCCTAATATGGAAATGGCGAGAGGTCTTGTGCTGGCCACAACAGATTTTTTTTTTTTTATACTAGCGTTTTATAACACCTTTTGATTTTCATTGCTGAATAAAATACTTTTAAGCACTAGTGCTTAAGTAACATTTTACCCATTAAACTGTCACTTTTACGCATTAAACTGTCACTTTTACGCATTAACCTGTCATTTTTAAGCACTAGTGCTTTACGTTTGAATATATTGTAATCCCTATAACATTTTAATCTCTTTTCAATGTTAGGAAATAGCTATTTATGTAATAAGTTGCGAAATGATAGTGTTTTAGGCACGCGACGTGAAATTTGTACTTACGAGAGTAATATTACTTAAAAATGACAGTTTAATGCGTCAAAGTGACAGTTTAATGCGTAAAATGTTACTCTTAAGCACTAATGCTTAAAAGTATTTCATTTAGCAACGAATAGATGAACCTATGACGTCTGCCTATTTTTTAATTTTGAAAAATTCAAAATGATATTTGAAAATAAGTGATCTGTTTTACAACGTTATTATAAAAAATCTTGTGTTGTATTACCCGCTTACGCTCGTGCGTACAAATTTCACGTCGAGTGCCTAAAACACTATTATTTCGCAAATTATTACATAAATAGCTATTTACCTTCCGTCTTTGGTCGAAAAATTCGGTTGTAAATTTTTAATGAATAAACATGTTTTAAGGTCCCTAGAATACCATTTTACTAGTTTTACGATGATGTCTGTTTGTGTGTCTCTATGTCCGTGCGTGTGACCGTGTGTGTGTCTGTTTGTGCGTGACAAAAATCTCCGACGATAACTCCAGAACTACAATTCTAAAAATTATAATTCTTTCTTAATCCTCTTCTTTACATCCATGTAAAAGATTGATTATTGTTCCCTTATTTGAAGATCTTAACAGTTATTCTTGAAAAAACGCAGTTAAATAATATTTTTTAACATTTTATGTGCTTGTCAATATGAAAGAATATCTTATTGTCTATTCGGTTTAATTATAAATTTTCCTTCATATTCACTAGATATTGAGTTAAAGAATTATTAAGAGATTAACTTGCATAAATCAGCCAGCTTTGCTATAATCATGGAAACAGCTGATATATTCCAATAATTCTAATTAACAGATGTCAGTATCAAGTGCAATTTACATAGTGTCTGTTCGTGTTATAATTTTATTAGATTTATAGAATCTTTTCCAAGGATATTTTGGTATGGAATTTGTGGAAAATAATATGTGTTTGTGTTACAATTTTACTGGGTATATAGAATCTTTTGGTATGGGATTTGTACAAAATACATAGACTTAAGGTCCCTAGAATCCGATTATAACATTTTTAAAATGATGTGTGTGTGTGTGTGTGTGTGGATGTGTGTATGTGTGTGTGTGGATGTGTGTATGTGTGTGTGTGTATGTGTGTGTGTGTGCGTGTGTGTGTGTGTGCGTGCGTGTTTGTGTGGATGTGTATATGTGTGTGTATATGTATGGATGTTGGAGGGACGATTCCTCAAAAACTATAAGACTTAAAAAATATTTAACTGCAGTTTCTTCAATCTGACATTCCTGGGAAGAGCTGAAAAGGTTTTGGTAACAATTGAACAACCGGAAGTAGTAGTTTCTTAGAAAAATTCTTCTAAATATAATTTTTGAGAGTTTTTTTTTTTATTAAATATTGAAGAACATAAAATTCTCCATCTAATACACTTAAAAATTTATTATATCTTGTATAGATTTAGAAATAAAAACACTATAATTTATAGAGTAAACTAATCGCAGAGGCTAAGGCACTAAGAAAACCAGTTGACAAATTCCAATGTTTATAACATAGTTTGTAAATGATACATGACACATGTCAGTGTCAAAAATCAACAGTTTTAGTGACATTCTGATAGCTTTTTCTGGGAAGTATATTTAATCTTTCTTATTGTTTTATTAATTAAATATTTGAAATTATAGGTAAAATTGTGGTAAAATGCATATATCCATCAGAAATACCGCCAATCTGGTTAATGAGTTGGAATGTGTGCAAAAGACATGTTAAATACAATAAAAAACAATATTTGAGTAAAGTTCTGCAATTTTTTGTTATAAAACGACGGTTCGAAAGCGAAGTGCAATACAATACTTATATAGCCTAATATGGAAATGGCGAGAGGTCTTGTGCTGGCCACAACAGATTTTTTTATTCATGTATTTGTAGAAAATATATGTACGTAAAAAGTTATAGATTATTATACCTACATCGCGAACTATATTTAACTGCAAAATTACATTCAAGTTGCCACTAGACAAAACAATAACCCTCGATAAGTCATCCCTGCGCTAATCTCCCTTTCCCCTTGCAATACCCTCGTTTAACCCTCGGTGCATTTTTAAACAAGCTGCTTTTTTCCTCGTAATATTAACTACTGCTAATGGCATAGATCATATTCATAATACACAACAGCCGTAAGAAGTTTCCGCAGCCCGATCCGACGCTCGGGGAACGTCAGATCAAGGGAGGCCTTGTTCTTTGAGAAACACTTAACACTTGAATAGCGCCGGCGTTTGTATTCCCCGGAGTCTGGTGTGAATTTTTGATCGCGGTGGTTGTGGGTTTGTGTTTTGTTAACAAATTGTTTGGGATGTTTCGAAAGATAGTGAATTTTATAAATATGGAGACAATCACCACAATTCTGTACCAAAGTTATTAAGGCTATGTCCGATGTTGCACTTTTATCATCTTAATATCTAAATCCTAAATTTATATACCCTAAATTTAGTGATTATTTAGGATTTTAGGAATTAGATTTTAGGGTTTTGCAGGAGCACATTATGCCTTGAAGTTGACGCGCACTAATTAAGTAAATCATGTTCGTTGCTATAATTTGTATAAAACGTCAAATTTGCTGTCCAAGATTAGCTTCTTAGCTTCTATTTCATGAAATATAATATTATCATTTAATCTCGAGCATCAAATTGAATCGAATTGTATAATTCATTTTTGTTATTCTAAAGTGTTCCCATACAAACCAATGGATATCACTAGTGTGCCATTCGGAGTCGTATTTATGTGAAGAAGATCTAATTCCTAAATACTAAATGCCAAAATACGATATCGGACACAGCCTAAATAATGGCAACATTACTAAAGTAGTTAATTTGTAGAAAATGGTTAAAAATTAAAACTCTTATAGTCAATAGATGCGGACAACTAGAAATCCAATCTTTTGTTATTGAATATACTTGATTAAGCCAAAATAATTAAGGAGCTTCTGGCAAAAACAAACATAGTCTAAATATAAAAATCTGTTATGGTCAGCACAATACCCCTCGCCATTTCCATATTACACTATGTGTATAAGTATTGGACATATTTAACATTATTAAAATATCTTTCAGAACTTTGGTTACTTGTTGTTTTTGTTATTTCACATATTTATGTTAATGTTTTCCCCTGAAAAAAGCACCAGTTTATGGTGCCGAAACGTTGGGTTTTAATAATAAATAAAAACAGAACTTAAACTAAAAAAAGGTAGTATTATTCCAATATTTAACATTTCTAATATATACAAAAACACATATCTTCTTTATATATTTTTATATTTTTTAATTCATTCTATGAACAAGTATCCTCTTACTCTTCTAAATGTGCGAGATTCTTCCAATTCATTGATGAGATTGGCGGTATTTCTGAAGGGTATATGTAGGAAATATATGTAATTATAAATATTTAATTAATAAAATAAGAGATAATATAAAAATTAAATGTATCGGATAGAGATTTTTATATTCTTTAATAATTGTAATAACATAAATTTTCAAAAAAATATATTTAATTTTTTTTAAGAAACTAGTACTTCCGGTTGTCCAAACGTTACCAAAATCTAATCAGCTCTTCCCAGTAATGTCAGATTGAGGAAACCGCAGTATTATAGTATTTGAGAAACCGTGGTTCCAACATTCACACATCATTGTAAAACTGTTATAATCGGATTCTAAGGACCTTAAAACGTGCTTATCCACTAAAATCTGCGATTTTTAGCATGATTCCAATACCTCTCTTAGCGAGAGGTAGTAAATATGTGTTACCTACAGCGACATGTAGGTACTTTTAAGGATGTCTAACAGTTTGGTAAAACTGTTTTTCGCAAAAAATGAGTCACTCGTTATTACTTTTTAAAGTTTTAGCTTTTCCTACTTACAAAAATATTTAATTATTATGTTATTGCTCATCAATGTTTATATTTCTATTTCTTAAAAACTAATAAATAATTATCTTATCGAACACCGAGTCATACGTGTTAATATAGTTATTTGAAATAACTACTGTAGCATTACCCACTCCGTGAAAAATTATTTATGAAGTCACGGAGGAATTATTACTGGCTTTTTAATAAAAATAAAAGCAAGTTTACAAAATTATTTTATTATTGAAATGATGAACAGTATGAAGCTTACGGCCAGTTTCGTAATAATTATAAAATCAATTTACTTTTAAAGTTTGATCTAAAAGTGAATAAATCGTTTCATAATTTGACTTTACGTAAAAGTTGTCAGTTTAAAGTCCTTTAAAATAAAGTCATCTGACAGTTCCTTTAACTTAAAGTGAAATTATAAAACTCTTTTTTCACTTTTAGATCAAACTTTAAAAGTAAAGTGGCTTTATATTTATTATGAAATCGGCCATTATTTATTTAAATTAATATTAACAATTATACCGTGAGTATTTTTTAACGTGAAACATTGGGTTTGTCATATCCATGGTTACTTCATAATTGAACATTATAGAGTACCACGTGTTAATTTTTTCAAAATGTTGTTTTTAAACTATTTTACATTGATGACATTATTACAAAAATGTTTTACTTAACTATTTGAAGCTGATGATGAGCCACTTGGGTTCGTATCGTCCGAAATAAAAAAAAATTTGTATTAACAAAAAAATTTCTGCAGTCATTAAGGCCTACCTTTATATATAAATGATTTGTTTTTGATCCTTCAACTACAACCAGTATAATAAGAATATAACAAAAACTTAACAACCATTCAATGGGTACGTACGTAATAAGCGTTATGGGCACTTGTCGCAGTGTTCTTCTATCGATATTGTATATATTTGAGATCTCGACTTCGTCTCGATCTCCAAAATCATCCTCAACCGGAAGGGAGCACTTATACCTCTAATATTTAAATAACTATAACCCACAAACCGTGCGTTAAAATTGTCCGGCAAATTATCACAGTTCAGTATATTTATTAGCGACGAAAAACTGAGCCACTACCACTAGCACAAAAAATATCTACAAACTTTTCAAATAATTATGTATTAGAACAAAAACAAAATTTAAAAATCTGATGTGGCCAGCACAATATCTTCCGTCAATTCTATTTCTTTGTACAAACTCCATACCAAAAGTTCCTTGGAAAAGATCCTATATATCCATTAAAACTGTAACAGGAACATATACTATTTACTACAAATTTCCATACCGAGAGTTCCTTGGAAAAGTTTCTATAAATCCAATAAAATTATAACACGAACGAACACTATGTAAATTGCACTTGATACTGACATCTGTCAATTAGAATTATTTGAATATATCAGCTATTTCTATGATTGTAACAAAGCTGGCTGGTTCATTAAAGTCAATCTCCTTATAATTCTTTAACTCTATAAATTACTGAATATGAAGGAAAATTTATAATCAAACCGTAAAGACAATATTGACAATCACATAAAATGTCAAAGAATGATACTAAACTGCGTTTTTTCAAGAAAAACTGTTAAGAACTTCAAATAAGGATCTTCCGGTTGACCAAATATAACCTGAATCTAATCAGCTCTTCATATGGATGTAAAGAAGAGGAATACGAAAAAATTATAAATTTTAGAATTGTAGTATTGGAATTATCGTCGGAGAAAAATTTGTCACACACGGACACACAGACACACATACAGACATCTTTGTAAAACTAGTAACATTGTATTCTAGGGACCATAAAACATGCTTATTCATTTAAAACTCACAACCGAATTTTTTGACTAAAGACAATACGTTCCTTACCTAAAAGTAACGGCAGGTAAAAAACGTGCTTATTCAATAAAAAAAAATCTGTTGTGGCCAGCACAAGACCTCTCGCCATTTCCATATTAGGCTATATAAGTATTGTATTGCACTTCGCTATCGTACCGTCATTTTATAATAAAATAACATACAGAACTTTCTCCAAATATTGTTTTTTATTGTATTTAACATGTCTTCTGCACACATATAATTATATTTATATCTATTTTTCATTGTATGAGGAAGTTTCTAAATGTCAGAGATTATTCTAATTCATTAACCAGATTGGCGGTATTTCTGATGGATATATGCATTTTACCACAATTTTACATAATTTCAAATATTTAATTAATAAAACAATAAGAAAAATTAAATATACTTCCCAGAAAAAGCTATCAGAATGTCACTAAAACTGTTGATATTTGACAATGACATGTGTCATGTTATAAACATTGGAATTTGTCAACTGGTTTCCTTAGTGCCTTAGGCTATGCGATTAGTGTACTCTATAAATTATAGTGTCTTTATCTCTAAATCTATGCAAGATATAATACATTTTTTAAGTGTATTAGATGGAGAATTTTATGTTCTTCAATATTTAATAAAAAAAACTCCCAAAAAATTATATTTAGAAGAATTTTTCTAAGAAACTACTACTTCCGGTTGTTCAATTCTTACCAAAACCTTTTCAGCTCTTCCCAGGAATGTCAGATAGAGGAAACTGCAGTTAAATATTTTTTAAGTTTTATAGTTTTTGAGGAATCGTGTCTACAACATCCAGACATACATACACACATACACACATCCACACACACACACTGACATCATTTTAAAAATGTTATAATCGGATTCTAGGAATCTTAAATCGTGCTTATCCACTAAAATCTGGATATGCGAATTTTAGCATGAATCCAATACCTCTCTTAGCGAGAGGTAAAAATATAAAAGGAAAACACAAACAAATATCACTTATCACTTTAATTCAAAAGAAACAAAAGAAATGTTAAATAAAGAAGAAGAAGAATCTCACCTCTTCCAGATCGTCCAACAAATCTAAGATCGTTAAACTTAGCCACCTGGTTCTTCATAACCGCCGTGCAGTTTCTCAACTCCGCACAATAATTCTCATCATTCCCAGCCCTGACAGTAACAAGAGTCCCATCGCCGACTTCTCCCAACGCCACAACCTTGAAAGCAACTGGCAGCGTCTTGTTGGACCTCCAATGAGGCGGTAGCACCGTACACACAACATGGGGAGACCCGGTCCGTACGAGCTCCCCCGGATGCTCTGCCAAGAGGCCGTCCACGGTGCGCTCGGCTAGCAACTCCGCGCTGAGGGTATGCCCCGTTGTGGAGCTAACCTCGCCGGCCAGGTGCATGGCACTAGCACTACACACGCGACGTCACGACATCGTGGTGGAGGTTGCCGCCCTAGCCCGGCGACCGCCAATTACAGCGGGCTCGGATTCTTTCCGCGACTCACCACCTATATCGTTTTTATGTATCGCCGCACGCGGGACGCCGCACGCCTGTCCGCTGCGGTGGTGACGCGGTGGTGGGGGGGAGGGGCCGTGGTCGGCAGAGGCACCCAGAGACCACCGAGGCTGGCGCCAACACTGAACGATCCAGAAATCAGATAGTTTTTATCAAACATACTGCAATGAGCCAATAGTTTATAGTTTAGCGCTTATTTTTAATAATTTACAGATCCGCGGGGTTCAGCCAAGAACACTAAGCTACGAACAGTAGTAACAGCACGCACTTTGGAATTCTATCAAATGAGGCACATGTTTTCGCTTTTCGCCACGAAGCGAAAATTTGGTAGAATGCGTGTCTCAAAATATTCGCCTGCAAGCGTACGATTCGAGGCGAAAATATAAAACTAACGTCATTATTTTATCACAATTCAATTCAAACTCAATTAATTTATTTGTTATATGCAACTGTCATAATATTATCAGAAGTAATATCACAAGACCTCCTGATTTTATCGATAAATTCCAACGACTAGTTTTTAACCAATCATGATGCAAAACACTTGAAAATTCAACCAATGGTAACAGTATTATACTGATAAAACTCCGTTACCCCCGATAATTTTCCGTTACCAAGTAAATAAACAGTTGTTATTGTTTATAACTGTCAGTGTGACAATTAATGTGTCAAGTTTCATTTTGCGTTGTCTTTGGAATTTATCTCACCAAATATCACACGACCTCTCTGATAAACTTTTATTTTTAAGCACTCATTTTTTTTGCTTTTAAGCAAAATCACTCAAGCAAACTGACATTAGGTAAAACCCCTCCTCCTTTGGAGTCGGGATTTACCATGCAGTTTGCTTTCGTGTTTGTTGCTAAGCAAAAAAAATTCGTGCAAAATAAAACTTTATCGATAAAATCAGGAGGTCTTGTGATATTACTTCTGATAAATTTTTATTTTGCACGATTTTTTTTGCTTAGCAACAAACACGAAAGCAAACTGCATTGTAAATCCCGACTCCGAAGGAGGAGGTGTTTTACCTAATGTCAGTTTGATTGAGTGATTTTCCTTAAAAGCAAAAAAAAAGAGTGCTTAAAAATAAAATTTATCTGAGAAATTCTGAGAGTTATAAACAAGAACAACTATTTATTTACTTAGTAGCGGAAAATTATCGGGGGTAACGAAGTTTTATGAGTATAATACTGTACCCATTGGTTGAATTTTCAAGTGTTTTGCATCATGATTGGTTAAAAACTAGTCGTTGGAATTTATCTATTTTAATAGTACCGAACCCCGAAAATTCCGAAAACTAAAAACGAATATAAATTTCTAAATTGCATGCTACCAAGATTCGTAAAAGTAAAATAGCATTTTTTATTATAGAATTCTAAAGTGCGTGCTGCTAGCAAACTACTACAGAACTACAAAGATTTTATTTTGTATATTTCATTCATAAATTTATAAACCAATGCAAATTCGTATCCTTTGAGCCAATAAGGGGCTACATTTTTACAAGTAAAATCTCATTTCCACCGAATGGTTAATGCATAATGATTAATGCATGCATTATGAGAATTTACCAAGCTACCATTTTCAGTTACTTTGATTAGTGGCTAATTCAATAGAAATGTCACATTTTTTTCACTTATTATTTGTTGTTTAGCAGATTGCTATTGTAGCAGCAATTCTTCTTTTACATTATATATAGGTTCGATCCCGACCGACGCCAAATATTTCGAATTTTAAATGGCACAAAAGTGATCCTTGTGGTGCACTCTCCACGCTAGCAATGAGTGCCCGTGAGGTGACGCCTGGTAAGCGCCCTCACGGTACAAATATGTCATCATCATTACCGATATCTGCGATAAAGCAGATTGTAGCACACTCAGAAATGGGTAATATGCCGTGATGATTTATTTATTTATTTATTTATAGGTACATAATTTTCTGTATCTATATCCATACCAAAAAATTAAAAATTTAGATGGTATTCTGAGCACCTGACTAAGCACGCGCTAGCTAGTCGCCCGACTATCATAATATTACAAAATGTACCTTAGGCAGGTGATTAACTAGTCGCTTGCTTATTCAGACTTAGTCGCGAGCTCAGAACATCAGCTTTAATATTTATAAAATAGATTGACAGTTTATAGTTTAGGTTAGAAGTTTTCAATCTTTTATTCCTACGTATTGCTCTTAGTTCTTAAGCATTAAGCTTTAAGCTTTATGCATAGCTTGAAATAGTAGTAAACGTTGCCATATGATAAACATTTCTACGCATTGCGCTTAGTTGTTATTTGTAGCTCTTATGCATTAGGACAGTCAGTGGAAATGAGGCTTAAATTTCGAAAAGCGATTTTTTTTATGTTTTAAGAATGCTTAGAAACATAATTGTATATGTTGGTCAAAAGTGGTTTTCGTTCACTTATTTTATTTTGGAAATAGTCATCCCAATACCATTCGGGGTTAAATTTTATCCTAGCAAAATTGTTCGATTGTTTTACTAGAACCTTTTGCTAATTTATCTCGTAACATTAATCTAAAATCCTCGCTGGACAGCTCGTAATTTTTTTTGTCTCACTCGATAAATTGTTAGACAACCACCTCTCGTAACAATCTGCCCATACCAAAATTTACGATTTTTTGACATCATTTTAAAATAAATATTCAGTTTGTCTTAATTAACGTTGTAATGTTTACACTTAATTTTAACTCAACAACAATAAAAAAATTTAAAGCAACTGATTTTCACAAAGGTGAAGTCTACAGTATCCTAAGAGACCGCAGGTAACCAGTTGTATTCAATTTTAACCGCGTCAGCAATAGCATGGTCAGACATTAAAATATACCCAAAACTAAGCTACTAAATATTTACGAATACGGCTATTTGAGGTGATTTTAAAAATATTCTAAAGTAGATAATTCTAAAAAAATAAGTCCTGCTCGTACTAAAACTTTACTCAAAGCCTTAACAACAGCTTAATGTTGAACCTTACGAACACGACACGATATGAAAAATTGAAAATTATTTTAGTTTACAATATAATTTTATTGTCATTCTAATTGCCATTTATTTAAAATATTTAATGAAATTTTTTTACGGTCCTTATCTCAAAAAAATTAGTAAGATGGGGTTTTCGTAATACATGATTTTACCATCAGCAAAGTCCAAACATTTCGAACAATTCAGGCCCGGTGTTTCAATCTCCGAACAAAGTGACTAATAATTAATAAATATAACTTCCTAATAAATAAAAATATCGCATCGAACAATGACATCACGTCAAATTATTGCAATTTGAATAATAATTTCGTTGCGCAGTTTTTACTCCATTGGTCAGATAATTTTATAAGAACTTTGTTAGGAGATTGAAATATCGGGCATAAATGCAAAAAATAAATCCAGGTGCCATTTTCAAAATTCAAACGGGCCTATTTTGTAACTCAGTAGTTAATTTTTAACAGCTAGTTAAAATTTTTATCCAAAAGACATTGATTTGACAACTAAAAATTCATTTTTACCTCCCGCTACCCCTAGGTAAGGGAGGTATAAGGATCGTGCTAAAAACGTATATAGAGATTTAGTGAATAAGCACGTTTTGATGTCCCCAGAATCCGATTTTAACATTTTTACAATGATGTCTGCGGGTATGTATGTGTGTCTGTGTGGACACGATCACTCAAATACTATAAATCAGAAAATTTTGATATTTTGTATACCCATTTTATACTAATGTGGGGTGAAGTCATTGGTTTTTAAGTTATATCGGATAACCGGAAGTATCGCTTATGCAATTAACCACTAAGATACAGAATAGGCCCGAAAATAAGAAAAAACTGCTCAACTACTTAGTACCTCTAAAAAAAATAATTTTGAATCAAAATCGGCGAATGGTGAATGTTTAACACCTATTTAAACAAAATAAACAAGAATATTAAAAAAATATATGTTGATGTTATCCTGCTGAACACTTTTTTTAAATGATTAAAAATAGCACTTGGATTTTTTTTGAAAAATCGGGGAATAAATGCGGGGATCTTTTTGCATGTTCCTAAAAATTATTTAACACTATAGATTCTAAATATTTTAAAAAATTTGAAATATTTTGTCCGCCGCAAATATTTCCACCCCTTTCTCTAATTAGATTCTGGCCTGGCGTACATTTATATAGTAACGGCTCACTGTAGTATGTAACAGAGTTGAATGGTTTTTACGCGTCCGGCAAATCGTTAGTGGCCACTCGACATTTTTAATTTGCCTCGTCCGCGATTTAATTGGCACTACACTCGTTAACACCGTACCGTAATTCCCGTATAGCCGTCTATAGTTGGCCGTGCAACAGTAGCAACTACGTCGCCGGTGGTGGTATTGCACTGCTTCTTTTCTGACATTAAGAAAGAAACTGACATATAAAAGTGCGGGGCCGCGGTGGATGGCGAGGGGGCGCGGGGGGATCGGTGTGGGGGCGGGGCATGTTGAGGTAAGCCGCGGTCGCCGTCTTCGCCGCCAACCAGGAAAGACGCCGGATTTTTACCCCACTAACCAGAGCTGTGCCCGTGAGGTTTACCGAGACGCCCGCGCGCAAGCGTCGTCTTCCAAGACGCTCGCCGTCGGTTTTTTGCCGAAGGAGATACCCCTGCCCCGCTCCGCAGCCCCGCGAGCTCGCTCCGTCATATTTCTTCAACCCTTTATTTTCGCGCCCTCTCGCTCTGGCTTGCACTTTTCTTTGACATTTATTTTGTTCCTTTGGATCCAAGCACCAGGCGTCTTTTTCTCGCTTGCTTACTCATTTCGTCGCTTATTGCATATAATTTCCCATCCTCATCTGTCGCGCTGTCTCTCTTGGTGCTACACACTGGCGGGCCCGGAAAATAACCAAGCAGGGCAACAAAATTTTGGGTACACCAATCAGCTTTAATGTGTATAACCGATTCATCTCACAAACACGAAAAATAACCACCTGTTCTGTTAATCATACCGTTACTTTCATTATTTTTTTTGCACGGTCGGGTTTTTACCGTCACCTTTAGGGAGGGAAGATATGGGGATCATGCTAAAAATCGCATGACAAGATTTTGGTAAATGACCACGTTTTAAGATCCCTAAAATCCAATTTTAACATTTTCACGATGATGTTCGTATGTGTGTGTTTGGATTTTGTCAACGATCTAACTCAAATACCATCATTCTGAAAATTTTGAAACCTTGTTCTAATATGCAAAGAAGCCATTAGATTTGGGTATAAATCAGGTAAGGAAATAACACTTTACTTGAAGCTCAAAATAGTTTTTCTCCGAAAATAGCTATTTGTGTATTAAGAGCGCAAAATGCGACATTGTCGATTGAGAGTTTGTTCAGTGGCGGCTCGTGCTATAGGGCACAAGGGCGCAGCCCTACCAAAAAAAAGACAAGAAAAAAATAAATAAGCGAGTACATATACATTTTAAAAGTACATTAATTATTATTTATTTGCTTTCATTATTATGCAATTCTTACTACACCGCCGATAGCTAGATAGCCTATATACTGACGTGTGCTCGTACCGATATGCTGCTAGAAGCTAGGGCACAAATGTTTCTGCCCCGGTCTCCCACTACTTTTACTCGAATTTTGACCAATAGCAGCGAAGCGCGCGAAGCTGCATATGACTGCATTAAGCCTGTTCCGGGCAGAGCCCAATTTAAACGAAGATTTCCGAGTATGTCCGACATTTTCCGAGGTAATCTGTTATTGTTGAATTGTAATCGTCTAGTACCGACTTAATTACGAAGATGGCTTCTGTATCTTAAAGATTAAATAATTTAATATACTCTATTTACTTTTTTAAATTTTTGTGCCCTACCATACAAAGATATCACCAGCCGCCACTGAGTTTGTTGCCGCACGACGAAGGAGCGCGGCATTCTCTCGAAATCGACAATGTCCATTTGCGCTCGAAACACACACAAGATTTTTTCTATAGTCGCCACAATGGGGTCCTCGACCATAACAAAAAATAATAAAATGTACACTTTATACTTACAGTACTGCTCAATAAATAACGATTGGCTAATACAAAAGATACGGTTTAAACTTAAAAAGACTTTTAAATGATTATATCGTTACATTAGCCATCTATTCCATAAAAAAAACCAAAATTAGAGCGTGGAAGCAAGGATTTGTGATGATTTGATGAGTTTTTGTAGCAAAATGTGTGGTTAGTTGTCACGCCTGTCACACTGAAAAAATTAACAAATATTTCAAGGAATTTGTGATTATATAGACATGTATGTGCATTGACTGATTTCTCGCAATTATTTAAGTAACGAAATAACTAATAACTTTATTGTAATCAAAATAAATAGTTAACTAGAGATCTGATGTCAGTACGACTCGCAACTATCCTACCGCCATCTGTGTACAATCATTCCTATTACTAAACATAACTGTTCACACAATTTATTTTATATTTAATTTTATTTTATCGTTATTTTCCATTCTTCTTGAGTTTTTATTCAATCTAATCTAAGCATTTTATACTTTCGTTTTTGTAAATGAATGCCTTATTTCATTTTCACAGCAGTGTGGCATTTTGTTAGGTTATGTTAAATACCGACAGAACATATGTCAAATTGACTTGTGAACGTGATAAATGTGTAATTACAGTGTCGTTAGTTCCTAACTAAACATTTTCATTAAGAATGTAGACAAGTGACATTTCTCAACATTCTATACTTAGAAATTTGGACAGCGAGTGTTTTTACTACCTTGTCGCGCATGAGCGGCAAAGTGACATTTTGCGTTGACAAAAGAGAGCGCAAAATATAATATTAACATTTAATCTGAAACATCAAATTCAATCGAATTTTTGATGTTCTAAAGTGTTGCCATACAAACTAATGGATGTCATTACTGTGCCATTCGGAGTTGAATTTATGGGAAGAAGACCTAAATCCTAAATACTAAATGTCAAAATGCGACATCGGACACAGCCTTAATATGTCAAAAATTTTTAATTTTGTGCGTCGATCGTGTAAAAAACATAATAAGCATTGCGGTCAGTAAGTGCTCTTCAACCGGTATCAGATATTTTGGAGTTTCGACTTCGTCTCGATCTGCAAAATCATCATCAACCGGTAGGAAGCACTTGCTGCCCTAATACTTAAATAACTTTTTTTTTGTATAATTGACGCTAGATAGCACCAAAATGATGATAGCCTTTATCCATTCTATATAGCATTTATCTATTCTATATAGTGTTTATTCATTCTATACCTACAACTTTCATTCATACATATATGTATGTATATAATGGTTATCCTGTTTATACAGTTTATTTTTTCTACCATATATGCAAATTAATTTTTACGTCTCGCTGAGAGCGGTATTGGATTCATGCTAAAAATCCATATCCAGATTTTAGTAAATAAGCACGTTATAAGGTTACTAGAGTCCGATTTTAACATTTTTACAATGATGTCTGTGTGCGTTTGTGTGTATGTCCTGATGATGGAGGGACGGTTTCTCAAATTCTATAATACTAAAGACCAATTTATTTACGTATTCCTTAATATGATATTAGTGAGAAGAGCTGAAAAGGTTTTGGTTACATTTGGACAACCAGAAGTAGTAGTTTCTTAAACAAAAATTTTAAATATTATTTTTTGGAAATTTATTTTATTACAAATATTAAAGAATATGAAAATCTCCATTCGATACATTGACCATATTTTATTATATATTCTATAGATTTACAAAATAAAAAAAAATATCATCACGGCATATTACCCATTTCTGGGTGTGCCCAGTATCTACAACACGTGTAGACATCGGTAATGATGACGATATATTTTACCGTGTGGGCGCTTACCATGCGTCACCTCACGGGCACTCATAGCTGGTGTGAAGAGTGCACCACAGGGGTCACTTTTGTGCCAATTAAAATTGGAAATATTTGGCGTCTGTCGGGATCGAACCCGGTACCCCAGGTTCGCGACCAGACACGCAGGCACGCGGCCACGGGACCCCATAGATTTACAAATATAGAATTATAAATAACTATATAAAATAATCCGTTGTAATGAATCTTACAGCCTAAAAAACTCAATGGAAACCAGTTGAAAAGTTAAAATGTTTGTAAATGACAGAAAATTGTTATTGTCAAAAATTATTACTGAAGGCTTTTTCTGTGAAGTACATTTAATATTTCTTATTTTATTATTAATTAAATATTTAAAATTATAGATACATATATTACATACATGCATCAGAAATACCGACAATTTCGTCAATGAATTTGAAGAATCTCGTACATTTAGAAGGGTAGGAGGAAACTTATTTATAGAATGATTTAAATATCTGATGTTAAATAAAATATGCATGTACTTATATAACCTAATATGGAAATGGAGAGAGGTCTTATGCTGGCCACAACAGATTTTTAATATAGGAGTTAATTTATTCTCATTTCTTTAAGTCATATCAACACCCAACATGCCGAAGGGGATAACTGCCCCCCATCTCCTTCCTGCAGTTCCGCCACTGTTTCTTTCTCCCGCTTTAATCCTGCTCTCTCTCCTTTCGCTCTAATCCCGCGCTCCTAAGCCTGCATTGTTTTATTTTCAACCCTTTTGTAGCGCAAGATAACCTTTCTGCTAAAGTACAGAGGCATGGAGAACGTAGCATTCAAATCAACGATGTGTTTCATAGCTCTGAACTTATATTGTGCGGAGCACTTAAATGTCACAAATGCTCCACTTCTACGCGGAACCTTTGCTGCGCACCAAATACCTGATGCAGGAGCTTCATTTCTCCTTTTCTTTCTTTCTCTAATTATTTCAAATAACTATAATTTTACGCAAAATTGAAAAATTATTAAAATACAATATAAAATCGGAAAACCAATCGTTTTGCCAAGATATTAAATAGTAATATTGTACATGGGACAATACTAGGTTTTTTTTAGGAAAGTCAGTCGGAGCTATCCGACAGATCTGTTTAATGACGTCACAGATATATCAGATTCATCCGATTATCGAAGCTTTTACGAACGAGTCAGATCTATCAAGATTTTGTCCTTTAAATCTGAGGTTATAGAAGAAGTTTTAACTTGTTAAAATGGATATGAAAATGGCGCTTGTTTCTGTAGTTACACATAATTTAATGTTATCTGTATAAAAATATATTTCAGATAGATCAATGTTATTAAATGCAGTAAGAAGGTCATTTCACATTTTCTGATTTAATTTTTACCTCTCGCTAAGAGAGGTATTGGATTCATGCTAAAATTCGCATATCCAGATTTTAATGAATAAGCACGATTTAAGGTCCCTATAAACCGATTATAACATTTTTAAAATGATGTTTATGTCTGTGTGTGTGTGTGTGTGTGTGTGTGTGTAGCTGTGTGTGTGTGTGGATGTGGATGTATGTGTGTGTGGATGTGTGTGTGTGGATGTGTGTGTGTGTGTGTGGATGTGTGTGTGTGGATGTGTGTGTGTGGATGTGTATGTGTGTGTGTGTGTATGTCTGGATGTTGGAGGTACGATTCCTCAAAAACTATAAGACTTAAGACCTGTTTAACTATGGATTCCTCAATCTGACATTCCTGGGAAGGGCTGAAAAGGTTTTGGTAACAATTGGACAACCGAAAGTAGTAGTGCCTTAGAAAAATTCTTCCAAATATAATTTTTTGGAAATTTTTGTTATTACAAATATTGAAGAACATACAATTAAAATTTTTATTATATCTTGTGTAGATATAGAGATAAAGACACTATAATATATAGAATAATCGGATGTAATACATCGCAGAGGCTAAACTACACTAAGGAAACCAGTTGACAAATTCAAATATTAATAACATAGTTTGTAAATGATAGATGTTAGTGTCAAAAATCAACAATTTTAGTGCCATTCTGATTATACGTAAAATGCATATATCCATCAGAAATACCGCCAATCTGGTTAATGAATTGGAAGAATCTCTGATATTTAGGAACTTCCTCATACAATGAAAAATAGATGTAATTAGAATAATATGTGTGCAGAAGACATGTTAAATACAATAAAAACCAATATTTGGGTAAAGTCTGTATTTTTACCTCCCGCTACCCTTGGTAAGGGAGGTATAGGGATCGTGCTAAATATCTAATATCGAGATTTTAGTAAATGACCACGTTTTAAGGTCCGTAGAATCCATTTATAACATTTTCACGATGATGTCTGTATGTGTGTATGTGTCTGTGTGTCTGTGTGTGTGCGTGTGTGTGTGTGTGTGTGTGTGTGTGTGTGTATGTGTACGAATTTTGTTTGCACTCTAACTCAAATACTATCATTCAGAAAATTCTGAAACCTTGTATTTTTACCCTATTCTAATAGGAATAGATGCCATTAGATTTTGATGTAAATCGGATAAACGGAAATGGTACTTTACTTGAAGCTCATAATGGTTTTTCTTCAAAAAATACCATTAAATGCCATTTTTTCGAATTTTATGTCTAATGAAAATTAAAGATTATTGAATTTTCTACAGGAATACATTAATACTTTTTCTATATATTTTACAGATAAATTTAAACATATTTTTTTTTATTAGTCGTGAAGACTAAGATAAAAAATATTCCTTTGTTACACAGTTTATTTTTCAAATGAATGTAACTGACAGTAAATGTAACTGTCAGAAAACTTATCACTTCAAATTAATAATAGTGACATTTTAAAAAGAAAATAGTAAATAAAACAATAGTTTTCTGCAATAGAACAGTTTGCAGCGTTAGTAAATACGATGGTAGGTATGTATTTAAATTAATAAAAATTAAATAGCTGGAGGTTTTGTGTTGGCCACATCAGATTTTTTTTTGTTATAAAACGACGGTTCGATATCGAAGTGCAATATAATACTTATATAACATAAAATGGAAATGGCGTGAGGTAATATGCTGGCCACAACAGATTTTTTTTTAAAGAGTAGGTCAAATTAAATATCTTACACATTACAAATCTTTAGAATCAGAGATATGATTTTTTAATAGTTGACTTTAATTTTAAATATTTCAAGGCTGCCGTCACAGTTTCACAGAAACGGCAATCCACCTCTATCTGTTTAGTTTGGAACTACATATTATTGTTTGGTTTGTTAATTATTTTAATAAATATTTTATTTACATATCTTTCTACTGCACTAGTACTTTTAAGGAAATACTCAATAATAATAATCATCTTCTATCTTGAATACTCTGTTTTAATCTGTCACAATTTTTCGAAGCTTCTGTTTACTCTCTTCTTCAGAATACATGACTTTTCGGTTCAAATCTTAAACAGAAACTGATTTAAAACAAACCGTTATCTTCTTTAGTAGAGCATATCGGATGAGGGGTGCACGGTTTATCATCCAGAATCCATAGCTAAATAACAACACTGCACGTAGCGTACGCAATAACGTATCTAGTTAATTGTCATCACGTTAACTGTCAAAACGATGACATCTAGAGTAAACAGAGAAAATTGATAACAATTTCTAAACATAATTTTGACTTACAAAGATAACAAAGTTGAAATATTAATATTGAAACTATAATTTAGAAGATTAGAAGAGTTTATAATAAAATGATTAGCTTGTTATTGCACTACCTTCACCTTGTTACAATATATAAAATCTGATGTGGTTAGCAAAAAGACCTCTCGCCATTTCCATATTAGGCTATATAAGTATTGTATTGCACTTCGCTTTCGAACCGTCGTTTTATAACAAAAAATTACAGAACTTTACCCAAATATTGTTTTTTATTGTATTTAACATGTCTTCTGCACACATATAATTCTAATTATATCTATTTTTCATTGTATAAGGAAGTTCCTAAATGTGAGAGATTCTTCCAATTCATTAACCAGATTGGCGGTATTTCTGATGGATATGTACATTTTACCTATAATTTCAAATATTTAATTAATAAAACAATAAGAAAGATTAAATATACTTCCCAGAAAAAGCTATCAGAATGTCACTTAAACTGTTGATATTTGACAATGACATGTGTCATGTTAAAAACATTGGAATTTGTCAACTGGTTTCCTTAGTGCGTTGGCCTCTGCGATTAGTTTACTCTATAAATTATAGTGTCTTTATCTCTCAATCTATACAAGATATAATAAAATTTTTAAGTGTATTAGATGGAGAATTTGATGTTCTTCAATATTTAATACCAAAAATTTCCAAAAATAATATGTAGAAGAATTTTTCTAAGAAACTACTACTTCCGATTGTTCAATTGTTTTCAGCTCTTCCCAGGAATGTCAGATTAATGCCCGGTTTCTCCACAGCAACTTAAGTTGTTGATTATTAAAGTGCTACTTAATTGTAAGTAGGCCTTATATCCCAATTGCGTTGCACCAGCAAATTTGAATGTGAACTTAACTTATGTCACAAATTACATTGGCAACAGCGTAAAGTTGTTCTATGATTGGTCAATTTGAAATTTAGCGATTCAAAATAAAATACCGGCTGTCAAACGTCAAAGCTGTCAATGTGTTTAATAGGGTTTATATTTGTATTCAGTCAACAATATTCGATATGGATTTATAGGATTTCCCTAATTTTGACGACGTTAACGTCGTGGATAGCTTGATGGAAGTCGATATTGTCGAAAATGGTAGGACTCCGCGACAAATAAGTAACAGAATTGATTTGTTCCAAATATATTATATTATTTATTTTTAATATTTTTAACCGCCAGTCCTATAAACTGAAGCCTTTTTCTTCAATGTCGTCTTCCTTACGAAAGTCTACATATTTGCACACATTTTATTGCCAATGCTGCGGCAATTAATTTCCAGGTGTTATATTTTTGTATATTGGACATGGACACCGCATGATTGTTTTATTTTCAAGAGAGAGAGAGACATCATTGTAAAAATGTTAGAAACGGATTCTAGTGACCTTAAATCGTGCTTATTCACTAAAATCTGGATACACGATTTTTAGCATGAAACCAATACCTCTCTTAGCGAGAGGTAAAAATTAAATCAGAAAATGTGAAATGACCTTCTTACTGCATTTAATAACATTGATCTATCTGAAATATATTTTTATACAGATAACATTAAATTTTTATCAAATTAATCAGAAGATATGTTTTTAAAAGTTCTGAAATATATTTTAAAACATGTACTCGTAATTTTAAAATAAAACAAATGAACATTATTCCATCTACAATATCAATCAGTATTTCCAGATAAACGCAAAAATATTTATAGAATGCAAAAAATGACAGTAGTTAGAATCATAAATAAATAATCATTACCATAGCTCATAGCGAATATTTTATATTATTTTAAACATATTATATTAAAATTTTTGCTCTTTTTGTTTGCTAAAACATGTAAATATTAAAATATATTTGTTGATTTTCGATATTGGAGCATATTTTAGACAATTATATAAATTTATGTAATTCATTTTTTAATTAATAAGCAAATGACATTTTATTTTAATTTATTTCATATAAATTAAACAAACATTAAGCACTCATGATATGAATTTAGTGCAATGTTTCAACATAATAGAAAAATACTTTTTCATTTCATTTATTAACTCTTCACATAATTTTTAAAAAGTTTTCATCATGATATACTGTTCTGAAAAATCCGGAATAAATGTACCTATACATAAAACCATATCTAATTATACTTGCCGTCAAATAAATATGGACTGGAGATTTCTACACTGTTGCCAGTTCCGTTGGTCATGTTGAAATTGAAAATGCTAAGTTCTAAAGAAGCGGCAACATCGCAGGGCAAGGGACAGGGTGGGGGAGAAGGAAAAACACTGAGCATCAGTCCATATTTATTTGACGGCGAGTATAGTACTAGGTCAGGTAAATCCTTAATATGAGTGACATCCTTTAATTATTATTATAATCAAAAGAGTAAATCTAATGTAGGTAATCAACAAAACCATGTACCTAGTTGCATTACATTACAAAACCCAATTGTGTATCGAAAGAGCCTTCAATTCGATACGCATTTTTTTTGTTTTTACAAAGTTGGTGCTAGATGACAAGATGACATTTACTTAAATTTTGAAACGTCATAAATCAGAATGGGGGAGTTCACTTATATTAAATTTGTAGATAAGATTTATTTATAACTGTTTCTAATCGTATTAGTGTATTATTAAATATAAAAAAATATAATTTTATTTTAACACTTTTTTTTTAATTACGTAAAAGTGTAGCATACATTTAAATCGTCCGCCAATGACGTCACGGGATTCAAAGGTGCTACTTCCTTTTGTGCAGATGGCGCTGTTGTCTTAATAAATGACATTTGAACAAACATAAACACAAACATAACCTTTGAATTAAATGTCATGCCTGTATGTATAATAACAATACTGCAAGAAAGAATAATAATGTAACAACATATAAACAGAAGAACATAACCTCTGATAACGTATGACAGTAGCGCGTATACAGAAACAGAACAAGTAAGTAAAGACATACGGACATATACTTGTCTTTATTAATGTGTGCTCTGTACGTCGATGATATCACTGGCACCGGAAGTGAGGTCGGTGACGTCACAGTTGCGGGAACGGTCATAGTAAAATATTCGCCGCTATTTATCTCGGGTTTGAAGCCGAATTTTCAAGAAAAAAAAATCGGGAATTTCTGAATTTAAAAATACTATAACATAATATAAAAATAAAAAAATCATGAACTCCCCCATTGACATAAACTATCAAATAGTTGAATAAAGGCCCATTTCGCAATTTTCGCCATTGTGATATGATATAAAATGATTTCGTGTGTTGATCGTACAAAAAAGATAATTAGCATTGCGGTCAATAAGTGCTCTTCTACCGGTATCGGATGTATTGGAGATCTCGACTTCGTCTCGATTTCCAAAATCATTCTCAATCGGGACGGAGCACTTACTGCCATTAATATAATAGTTATTTATGTATTAAGAGCGTAATGAGGTTTTTATGGCCTGCGGCGGGATTTTGAGCTCGAGGCGTAAGCCGAGGGATAAAAACACGTCAAAGGCCATAAAAGCAAGTTACGCTCGTGGTACATATATGCACGGACGAAAATTTTCAAATTATGAGTGTTAGAAAAATTGTAGAAGAATTTGTCTTCGTACATCCAGTATCCAGTGTTGCTATGAAAGCGAACAACAGTTTATTGTTTGTTTATTAGTTATGTCATATGAGTTTTATTTTGTGTATCTCCGTGCTTTCCATTTAAATATCACAAAATTAATTTTTATTTTTTATTACAGAATATAAAAATTTTCGATTTGTAATAAAAACTTTTCTTGTTGTCTGTTTAAATTGTTTATATTGGAAGTTATAATTTGGTTTGACGTTTCATTATAGCCCGGCGGACTATAATGAGGCCCGCGGACTATAAAATGACGTTTATGTCAAAGAAATTCGTATATAATTGTCAAATTATGATACGTCCGTGCATAAATAATTATTTATTTCAGATGATATATTTTTTACATCTCGCTAAGAGAGATATTGGAATCATGCTAAAATTCGCATATCCAGATTTTAGTAGATAAGCACGTTTTAAAGTACCTAGAATCTGATTATAACATTTGTACCTCTCGCTAAAAGAGGTGTTGGAATCATGCTAAAATTCGCATATCCAGATTTTAGTGGATAAGCACGTTTTAAGGTCCCTATAATCCTATTAAAACATTTTTACGATGATGTCCGTGTGTGTGTATGTGTGTGTGGATGTGTGCATGTTAGAACCACGGTTTCTTAAATACTAAGATTTAAAAAATATCTAACTGCAGTTTTCTAAATCTGACATTTCTGTGAAGAGCTGATTAGATTTTGGTAACAATAGAATAGTTTCTTTAAAAAAATCTTCTAAATAATATTTTTTGAAAATTTCTGTTATTACTATTATTAGTTAGAATTGTATGTATGCAGAAGACATGTTAAATAAAATAAAAACAATGTTTGGGTAAAGTTCTGTAATTATTTGTTATAAAACCACGGTTTCTCAAATATTATAAGACTTAAAAAATATTTAATTGCAGTTTCTTCAATCTGACATTCCTGGGAAGAGCTGATTAGATTTTGGTAACAATTGGACAGTCGGAAGTAATAGTTTGTTTAAAAAATTGTACATCGTTAAAAATCATACACTTTTTATTGGGCAATGTCATTCTTATGTGGAGAATTCTATAGCTTCTTACTGATCACTACAAATACAACTTGCTTGTATGGTCATCAAACGCAAATAAAATAATTGATTTAGAAAAAGTACTCGTGTTGTCACCTGAGTGAAACTAAGGAAAATCTGGGATTTGTACAAATCCCAAGTCTACTGTTAAAATGCCGTAGCACAAGTTTTGAGAAGTTTTAATTAGAAACACTATACGAAAGCTAAAATACATGCAGAACGTTTTAAATCTCACTATTCAGCTGTTGAATTAATGATCACTCAGAGCACTACAGATTAAATCCTCATGAATACAGGTTTGAGCGAATAAAGATTTCATGCTTCGGATTTAAGGGTTACGAACGTCTACTTCGGAATACAAAATAATAGATAGACGTTTCTCAAGCCTACAGAATGGCCTGCAATTGTCACCCTCAACTAGGGCTGGTAAAAAATCGATATGTTGATTTCTATTCGACTTGGTTTCAAACGTCGATTGATTTACAACAAAAAATACAATATCGATTAGTCGAATATAGACTTTTTCGACTTCAACTTTTATAACATTTCGACTTTATAGATTATTTCGACTTTTTAAACTATTACAACTTTATAATTATTTCTACTTGTTAGTTTTAATTTTGATTCGACTTATTTATTCTTTGTATCATAATTATTATTTAGGTCTGTTCTAATTTCTAAAGAAATAAATATATAAATTTATCATCACGGCATATTACACATTTCTGGGTGTGCCAGTATCTACAACACATGTAAACATCGGTAATGATGACGATATATTTTACCGTGTGAGCGCTTACCAGGCGTCACCTCACGGGCACTCATAGCTGGCGTGGAGAGTGCACCACATGGGTCACTTTTGTGCCATTTATTTCCAACTATGTTATAGACATTTGAATTTGTCAACTGGTTTCCTTAGTGCTTAAGCCTCTGCGATTAGATTATTCTATATATTACAGTCACTTTTGTGCCATTGTAACCCGCCTTTTAAGGGGCGAATTGCAAATAATATTTATAAGTGAGTTCTTGCCAGACTGGTGGTACAATTTAGTAACTGCCAAAATAATAGATAATAAACTCTAATAAATGTTCCTACTTCTTGTAGAAGAATAAGGGTTGTAATAATAATATTAATTATTATTATAAATAAGTTTATTGACTAGTATAATAGAATGATATATATTTACACTTGATAGATGATGATTGCTGTAGCGACTGTATGGAGGATGGGTCTTCAATACCTCTGGTCTCTGGACACTCTCTCTTGGACACACTCTAACTTCCCATCGTCTATACAGTCTTTTATATTACTGTAATGCTCAGTCATCACACAATTGAGTAATAACCTACTTATGACACTTTAATATTGCTATTACTTATTCTGCAATATATGTAAATAATAACACAAACTATTATGACCCCAATTGTGTGGTAACCTAGTCTTACATTCCTCCCTTCTTTAAAAATTTGCTTCCGAAGGAGCACAATTTTCTTATAAGTACACTTAAAGTCTCTATTTTCACCATATTTCGTAACATGTCATGTGTGATGGGGAAAATTACTGCATTCCACTGGTCTTCTACTGGATGGTGTATCCATGGCTGTAGATGAGTTTGAGGGTACATGAACGATTGGCCACTCGTCATCCCCTGAATGGTTCATCTGCTTCTTGTGGTTTGATATGGTTTCCTCATCATGCATGTCACTGATGTTTGGTCTTTTACTGTTACTAACAACACTTCCATTCACACATTTTAAATACCATATTTTCTAAATAATTGTTTTTCCATATGACACAAAATATTTAAAATATCTTCCATATTTACCATTTATAACGTATATCTGCAATTCTTATCAGTGGTATGGACAATTCAGCCATCCCATAAATAAGTTGCTAATAAGTTCTAAGCAATACATATTTATTTAAAAAGAAAAAAAAATTGGAATATTTAATAATTTTGAATACGTTATGAATGCTATTTAAATTCTTCACTTACACACTTAAATTGGAAAATCAAGACACATATTATTTTCCTTATGCCCTTGGTTCTTGGTATTGAATTCTAATTCATAATCCATGGGTGTTGTGGTGCTGGTCCTTTACTGCGAGTGTGGTACGGTGATACTACAGGAGTGGGAGTCCGTTCCACTTGTAAATTATTATGAATTAATTCATTCATCATATTATGATGTACTATATTTTGTGACGTTTTAGGATGATTTTTATTTTCTTCTGTACACTCTACTCGTTTACATTGCGGTATCTCTATGTCTTCATTTAAATTTTCTTCTAAAAGATTCTCGTCCATAAATGGTTTTAAGCGATTCACATGTACTGTCAAAATTTTATCAGACTTATTTTGTCGAATTTTGTATGTTACGGGTCCCATTATTTTTGTGATGAAGTACGGCCCTGTCCATGGCTTGTGAAACTTTCGTGACGTTCCTGCATTTATTGCTGGACAATGTAAATATACTGCGTCACCGATTTTATATTTTGCTGATTTTGTATTTTTGTTAAACTGCTTATGCGTTTTCTCGGTTGCTTTGTTAATATTTTGCTTTACTGCGTTGAAAGCAATTTGCAATCTTTGTTTTAATTCTGACGCATAATTGTCTTCATAATCATACTTTAGATCTTGTGGTCTAGTTATGTCGTCGTAAGGTAATTCCAAATCACGACCATGCATTAAGAAAAATGGAGTTTCATTTGTACTACTGTGTACACTACTTCTGTATGCTAATAATACGTATGGTAGCCATTCATCCCAGTCGGTTTGATCTCTATTCACAAAATGAGACAAAATGTCCTTGAAGACGCGATGACTTCGCTCAATCATCCCATTCGTTTGTGGTCGGTATGCAGTTGTTTGTAATTTTTCGACGCCAAATATTTTGCAGATTTGTTTGAAAATTTCCGAAGTGAAATTTGTACCTTGGTCAGTCAGTAATTGCCTTGGAGCACCGTGTCTTGCGATTATTTCTTGTGACAAAATTCTTGAAATCGTTGATGCTTTTTGGTCTGGAATAGCAAATGCTTCTGGATATTTCGTGAAGTGGTCCTGGAACGTTAGGATGTATTTGTTCCCCTTCATACTTGTTGGTAATGGACCTACAATATCCATTGAGACCCTTTCCATTGGCCTACTAACTTCATTGAATTTTTGGAGTGGCACAGGTTTGTGATGTGGAGATGTTTTCCTTTGATTGCATGAGTGACATTTCTTGCAATAATCTTCAATGTCCTTGGCCATCGATTTCCAAAAAAATTTTTCCTTGATCCGACTGTATGTTTTCTCAAACCCCTGATGTCCCGCATATGGTAAGTTGTGGTAATCGTGCATTACCTTGAATTTCATGGATGCTGGTACTAGGAGTTGATGATGACGCTCATTATTTGATTTTTCTTTGAAGATTAAACCTTCATCATCTGTGAAATACCCTTCTTTACTGGATAGTTGTTGCACTGCCGCATCTTTATGTTGTTTACTTGATATCATGTGCCTATCCCATATTGGTTCATATATTTCTTCAACTTCTACGGCATTAATGGCTATTCTTGATAGTACGTCTGCGTTCACATGTTTCTTTCCCGCTCTATGTTCGACTTTGTACTCGTATTCTTGGAGAGTAAGTACCCATCTTGCTAAGCGTGATTGTGGAGTTTTTAGCGATAACAACCATTTTAGAGGTTGGTGGTCAGTTATGATGGTAAATTTTCTTCCATACAGATAAACTCTGTAGTATTTTACACCCCAAATTACTGCAAGACATTCCTGTTCTGTCGTGGAATAATTTACTTCTGCTTTATTTAACTGACGACTTGCAAAAGCTATTGGTCTTTCGTATCCATCACATTTTTGACTGAGGATGGCACTTATAGCTTTACCACTAGCATCGGTTGACAAGATGAATTCCTTCGTGAAATCTGGATGGGCTAGAACCGTGTCAGAACAGAGAGTATTCTTCAATGTGTCAAATGCATGTTCACAGTCTTCGGTCCAGTTGAACTGTTCGTCTTTTTGGGTCAACTTCGTGAGAGGTTTCGATGTTTTTGCGAAATCTTGTATAAATCTTCTGTAGAAACCTACTAGGCCGCAGAAAGCTCTGATATCCTTGACTGATTTTGGCTTTGGATATTTCTGAATAACTGAAATTTTGTCTGGATCCGGCTTAACGCCCTCTCCATTTATTATATAACCCAAATACTTTACTTCTGTCTTCAAGAAATTGCATTTATTGGGTTGCAATTTTAAGTTGGCCTGACGTAGTCTCTTGAAAACCTCTGTGAGTCTTTCTAGATGTTCGTCTACTCCTTGTCCGTTGAAAACTATGACGTCATCCAGATATACTAGGCATTTTTCTCCTCTTAACCCAGAAAGTACACTGTTCATGAGTCGTTGAAAAGTGCTTGGGGCATTAGCTAGCCCGAACGCCATCTTTGTGAACTGGTAATGTTCACCATTTGTTGTGAACGCAGTCTTCTCCTTATCTCGTTCATCCATTTCTACTTGCCAGTACCCTGATGCTAAATCTAGGGTAGTGAATAGATTAGCATTTCCAAGTTGATCCAGGGTTTCTTGCATGTTGGCAACAGGATAATAGTCCTTCTTTGTCACCTTATTCAGCCCTCTGAAGTCAATGCACACCCTTATCTTGGCTTCACCGGTTTCAGATTTCTTCGGTATGATGACTACTGGTGCTGACCATGGAGAATCGGAGGATTCAATGACTCCTGCTTCACACATATTTTGTAGTTCCTTCTTTAAAATTTCTTTTTGGCTGTGAGGAACTCTGTATGGAGCTTTCGCTATAGGCGGCACATCTTCCGTAATTATACGGTGTTTTACTTGATGTGTGCAGCCTAACTTGCTGTCTTCCCACTGAAAGACGTCTTCATACTCCATCAGTAACTTCAATAACTTGCATTTTACCTCTTCCGGTAAATAATCTAATTTGAATTGCTCTTCAATGCACTTATTTTCTTGAACTTTTACAGTGCATACGACCTGATGCTTCTTCTTCTCAGCTGTCGTAGTTTTTTCAGCCTCGCTGTCTTCTTTCTTCAATAGACCCGTGCTGTCCTTTTTCTTCTGAGCCTGTCGATTTACAGCGCTCTCAACTTGAAAATTTTTCATTGCAATTCTTCTGTTTCCAGCTGTCCCGCCTTTCTGATTTTGTGGTTCAGATGACGTGGAATACTGTACTTTTATATTCTTCTGAGCTTGTTGGTGCACAACGCTTTCTTGAGAATTCTTCCGTGCAATTCTTCTTTGACCAGCTGTCCCGTCTTTCTGGTTTTGTGGTCCAGATGACGTAGAATACTGTACTTCTTCATTCTTCTTAGCCTGGCGATTTCCAGCGTTCTCCCCTTGAGAATTCTTCTTTGTCCCGACTTGTCCTCTTGACGTGGTCGACGACTGTTTAACTTGAGCCTGTTGATTTGCAGCGCTCCCCTTCTCAAGTATGGCGGATTTGCCGATTAACATGTTTCTTCCTAATGTAAGCTCTTGATTTGTGAAGTTCATCAACTTCACCGGTACCTGTTCTTCTGCTTTTGTTACGACTCTTGCTGCCATAACCCCATGGGTCTTCAGTTCTACTGGTTCCACCACGATATCTTGCCCTGGATTGATCAGATCCTGGACTGCTGTACACACGAACTCGCAATTTGGAGGAATCTTCACGGCGCTCTTCAATCTAACCAATCCACTGGTTTGTGTAACTGATTCTTCTTGATTGAGGAAGCCATTCCCCGTATTCTGAACTTCTGTGTTCTTATCTTGAATTGTGATGGTTGCCTTGTGAGTACGTGCCTGTGGCTTGTTTTGCTTATCTTGCAGTACTGCCTCTTGACCTGCCCCACAGACGTCATTGGCTCGTGTTGCGCAATCACAGCCTACGGCATTAAGTGCTGCGGTGTCCATGTTTTCTAGGTCCCGATTACTCAGCAATTTTAAACGTATGTTATTAAAACATACCTCCTCTTTTGATATATGCACATCAAATTTACGTATAAAATCTCTACCCAATAAACCGTCGGCATCCAAATCTAAATCATCTGAGCAAATAAATGTTTTAAGACGAAAACTAGAATTTTGACATTCATATTTTAATTTACTTGTGCCGTAATATGATACTGGTGAGCCAGATATAGATTTTAATTGCCCAACATTCCCTTTTTGAATCAAATGCCCCTTAGCAAATCGTTTTTTAAGTATTGATACTCTTGACCCAGAATCTATTAATAATTTTACTGAAATACCTCTAATTTTGACTAAAATAAAATTTGGATCGTCTCTATCTAAATCTTCCAATGTTCGAATATTATTAATTTTGAAAGTTTTATTTCTTACTGACACCTCCCGAAACGGGGCACTTGCGAGAGGTAGTTTCTGTTTAAATGCTGAGGTCTTCGTCCTTCCTTCGTCCTGCGAATGTCCTTGATGTGCCTATTGGGGTTGTAGCGATTGCCTCCTGGTGGACCTTTGTACCTGCTATGATTTCGATTAGTGCATATTTTACAAAATTTTGTATAATGCCCTTTTTTCTCCCAATCTCTACTGGGAAATTTTATCCTACAATCTCTTTGTATCTGCCCTTTTCCTCCACATTTATAACATTTTAACACTTTTTGTGATATACGTGATTTTTTATTTACGGACCCTACTTCCAGACGACCATTTTTGTCTGCGGCTAGCTCTAATTCCTCACGCTCTGCCATTTCCACAGCTTCTTCAAATGTTAAACCCGTTTTATTGTCCATTATTGGCCTGAGAACTTTTCTAATATCATGTCTAAGTCCATCTTTAAAGTTACATAAAGTTTGTTGATCTACCAAATTTACAATTCCATTTTGTGATTTTATTAGTTCTGATTTTAAATTTCTTAATCTTTTTGCAAAGTCCCGTACTGTTTCTCCTAAATTTTGCGCGCAATTTTTGAACTCTCTATTTATTTGTTCGATATATCTCCGTTTAGCAAATCTTTTGACAAAATGTTCTCTAAATTCCATAAATGTAACATTATCGAGCTGTATTTCTTTTGTTTCACAGTAAAACTGTAACGCTTCCCCATTTAATTTTGTTCTAATAAGGTCTACTATTTCTCTGTCGGAAAATTGTCTTACACTTGATACTACGTAAACTTTTCTAAAAAATTCTATTACATTCTCGCCAAAAAATTCTGGTATTTGTGATATTACACTACTTTTTAAAGATAACATTTCTGTTTCTGATTTAACTGGCATTGACAGATTAGCGCTATTAGAGCTACCTGCATTACTACCACCCGGCATGATTATTTATTTAAAAAAAAATAATTTTGTTACAAAATCGTACACCGCGAGCGAACCAAATTTATTGGCCACTCTGAACTGGCGAAAGTACCCCAAAACCGCTGCCACCAATTTGTAACCCGCCTTTTAAGGGGCGAATTGCAAATAATATTTATAAGTGAGTTCTTGCCAGACTGGTGGTACAATTTAGTAACTGCCAAAATAATAGATAATAAACTCTAATAAATGTTCCTACTTCTTGTAGAAGAATAAGGGTTGTAATAATAATATTAATTATTATTATAAATAAGTTTATTGACTAGTATAATAGAATGATATATATTTACACTTGATAGATGATGATTGCTGTAGCGACTGTATGGAGGATGGGTCTTCAATACCTCTGGTCTCTGGACACTCTCTCTTGGACACACTCTAACTTCCCATCGTCTATACAGTCTTTTATATTACTGTAATGCTAAGTCATCACACAATTGAGTAATAACCTACTTATGACACTTTAATATTGCTATTACTTATTCTGCAATATATGTAAATAATAACACAAACTATTATGACCCCAATTGTGTGGTAACCTAGTCTTACACCATTTAAAATTGGAAATATCTGGCGTCTGTCGGAATCGAACCCGGTTCCCCCAGGTTCGTGACCAGACACTCAGGCACGCGGCCACGGGACCCCATTGTAAAAATCTTCTAAATATTATTTTTTGAAAATTTCTGTTATTACTAATATTAAAGAATATAAAAATCTCTATCCGACACATTTAAAATTTTTATTATATCTTCATGAAGTTAAAGATGTAACTGACAGATAAATATGAGTGTCAAAAAGTCAGAGACATTGTTGAAGACTTTTTCTGGGAAGAACTTTTAATATTTCTTATTTTATTATTAATTAAATATTTATATTTATAGATACATATATTACATATACCCTTCAGAAATACCGCCAATCTCATCAATGAATTGGAAGAATTTCGAACATTAGAAGAATAAGAGTGAATAGAATGAATTAAAAAATATAAAAATATATAAAGAAGATATGTGTTTTGTGTGTATCAGAAATGTCAAATATGTACAATACTTATATAGCCTAACATGGAAATGGCGAGAGGTCTTGTGCTGGCCACAACAAATTTTTAGCTTCTATTTTATATTATATTGATCAGCTCTCCAGGCCTAGTAGACCCATGACCCATGGCTTGTTGTGTGATTTTCTACCACTGGACCCTGTTGCTTGTTTTCTTCTCCCAGTTCCTAACGCCCATAAACTCCAGGTCCTTTAAAATTTTTCTTAGTATTTTCCTCTCCCAAATAGCTAGCCTTTGTTGGTTCTTTTTACTAAGTGTCCAAAGTTCACTCCCGTAAGTTAACACTGTTCTTATTACTGTTTTGTACACCCGTACTTTAGCCGCTCTTGATATTGTCTTAGAGATCAAAAACTTGAAGAATGCACCAACACATCTACTGCTTTTTACCTCCCGCTACCTTAGGTAAGGGAGGTATAGGGATCGTGCTAAAAATAGCATATAGAGATTTTAGTGAATAAGCACGTTTTGATGTCCCCAGAATCCGATTTTAACATTTTTACAATGATGCCTGTGGGTATGTATGTGTGTGTGTATGTGTGTGTGGATGTGTGGATCCTGTGGACACGATTACTCAAATACTATCAATCAGAAAATTTTGAAATTTTGTATACCCATTCTATACTAATGTGGGAAGAGTTGATTAGTTTTTAGTGTATATTAGATAACCAGAAGTATCACTTATACAAGCTTTTACCAGTTTTTCTTGAAAAAATTGCATTGAATATAATTTTTCAGCAACTTTTACTATTAAAAATATAATATAATGGTACAATCTTCAATTCTACGATAATATAACTTTAAAAAAACTTTAAATAACTTTAAATATAAATTTATAAAATAATTTATTTTTGTACATCATCTGACCCATGCGTCAAACAAAACCATAATACTTTAATAAAATTTTGACGTATTTAAACAAATGTCACTGTCACATTTACATTAATAATGAAACCGTGATAAGAAGAATTAAGTAGAAATATATTTGATTTGTAAATATAAATCTGTCAGTATAAGTACGTGTTTTCAAAATGTCAAATATTGGTTTACAACTACACATTTACGACATGGATCATGTACGGCAAAGAATTTACACAGATTGCGTTTTTAGAGCACTTGGAAGTTGATGATGATTTTTCGTGGATTATCTTTTTCTTTGGTGAGGCACATTTTCTCCTCTCTGGGTATGTTGATAAGCAAAATTGCCAGATATGGGCAGACGAAAATCTTCATGTGATTTACGAGATACCATTACATGCCCAAATGAGACTGTTTGGTGCGCACTATGGTAAGGTTCCGTCATTAGAACTTACTTTTTCGAAAATGATGAAGGTCGAACTGTTATAGTTGATGGTGAGCGCCATGATAATCGATTATTTTTTGCACTAAATTAATTTCGTATTACAGACTTCTACTTATTAAAACAACAAATTAGATTTTGTTTATAAACGATCAACCGGAACGGAAAAAGATACTTTACTTAAAGCTCATTACTATTTTAAACATGGAATTTGCGGGAGGTCATGTGCTGGCCACATCAGATTTTTTCAATTCTCATCTCAATTTCTACATCTTGATTATTGTTGTTTGTTAGCACCACTCCCAAATAATTAAAGTTTTCCACTTCTTCAAATTTATATTCTTCGTACGCCGTGTTGATTTTGAGATGACTTCTATTTTATGAAATATAATATTAACATTTAATCTGAAACATCAAATTAAATCGAATTGTATAATTCATTTTTGTTGTTCTAAAGTGTTGGCACACAAACCAATGGATGTCAGTGTGCCATATTTATGTGAAGAAGACCTACTAAATCCTGAATACTAAATGCCAAAATGCGATATCGGACACAGCCTAAGACACAATAATAAAAGTACGCCTTTAATTGTCACCTTTAGACTACCTACTTCAATAAAATAATCCTTATAACACGCTTCATGCTCTTTCTAGGCGAAAGGCTTGCATTTGCATACCGTGACGTCGAGAGCCATATACGTAGTGTTTCTCAAACGTAAATTGTATAAAATCTAAGCCGTACTTCGTGTTGATTTTCATATAAAAACGAGCAGGAGGCTGCAAAGTGCTTTTCAGCACAGAGAACATGGAAAGTTACTCTTGTGCTCAAGTGTCACGGAATCATTATCAAAGATCAAGACGAACTACTGCTGATGATGTTAGCAGAGTTAGAATATGTAGCAGAGAACGTTAACAAGTAGTTTCATATATGTATATATGTATGTTGTAAGCTAAGGATACGGGAGCTAAATTGCTAGATATGAAACAGGAAAGTACTTTTTCAACTTTGTACAGTAAGTACATAAGTTTCTAACCTTTATTGTTTCATCAACACTTTAATAAGAAAAACCATTACTCCTATTATTAATATATACTTTTATAAATAAAATAATTTTATTCAATTTTGACTTTTAAACTGTCATTATTAACTCTATAGCAACAACTATAAGTAACATTTAATTCACAAGTGAATTAAAAAATTTTAAATCACTCTTACAAAATTTTAAATCACTCTGCAACAAACAATACATTTAAAAAAACATATATAAAAAAATATATATATCATCACGGCATATTACCCATTTCTGGGTGTGCCAGTATCTACAACACATGTAGACATCGGTAATGATGACGATATATTTTACAGTGTGGGCGCGTCACCTCACGGGCACTCATAGCTGGTGGAGAGTGCACCACAGGAGTCACTTTTGTGCCATTTAAAATTGGAAATATTTGGCGTCTGTCGGGATCGAACCCGGTTCCCCCAGGTTCGCGACCAGACAATCAGGCACGCGGCTACGGAACCCCATATGGAGTTAAAATAACATCAGGCACGAAATTAACATTCACCACAGTATTTATCAGATATTATCAGCCATTTTCATTATTTTTCACGACACAAATGACAGACAATAAAGCATTTTAAATAAATGACTTGACGTCTATCTGCGACGATTGTCATGCTCAGCCTACTAACTGATCAGTTTTTTATTTTGTCAAAATTAAATATTATAATGGTTTTTATTATTATTTCGTCAAAATTGAATAAAATATTGTATAAACATTCTTAGCTCACTTGGTGTGTAAATATCTATTCATATATTGTCAAGAATATGTAACCCGAAGAGTGAATACAAAAATTCATAACGTTAATTTAACATGGAAAAACAGTAACTTAATTCATTATGAAACATTGTCTGAACCCAGCTTGGTAAACAATGAAATACATACAGGGTGTAAATTTTAAAACGGGTCATAGGGCTATAACATACAAAAACAGTTTTTTAGACGCCAAAGTTTCTATATTAACTTATTGAAAAAAGAATTAGTGTATATTATAAAAAAAAATTACGTATTTTTTTATACCAAACACACTACATTTCTGTATCATTTAAGCTAGAAAATAAATTTAAAAATTTGCACAATTAAGAAAAAATATCATTAGCCATGAAACTGACAGAAACAAAAGAAAACAATTGTTGACTTAAGACGCTCATTAATAAACGTTCTTTGCAGATTATGTATTTGTTAAATTATTATTGTTTTCGTTTTATTAAGAAGAAATCATGGATAATTTGTTTCATGCAGAAAAATTACAAATTATTAAATGGTTTTACATGGTTTTACTTTTAATTATTTCCTTGTATTTTGTCATTAAGCAAAACATGTTGCTTTCTGTAGAATATCTTTAGACGCGACATTTTGTTTTTTGTTTAAAGCCAAGATTTTATGTATAGTTCTATGAAAGATGTCCGGACCAGATGAAATGTGTGCTATGCTACTTTGGCACTTTCTTCCCACAATTTATCTGCCACATATTTAAGGTGATATTCTTTTAAAGAATAATTATAAAGAGCTGACCTTTCTTCAATTAAAGCTAAAAGTTTTTCGGCGTCCACCGTCCACCTCCATATTCACTTTGCAAATTTGTATAAACATAACAAACATAACAACGTGTTGTGTAGATCAAATACGCAGTCGCAGTGTGTATACACATGCGTACAATGAAATGTTTGTTGCTGATGGCCCGCTGAGAAAAAATCCGTGTTTGCGGGTTCGACCATATACCTATTAACTAATATATTGCTAATGCTAGTATCTTTCCCATAAGAGTATGTGAAGGAAACACTGTGAAATGGAAATATCATTTCTGCATAAGTCTATCTCTCACAAACACCCAACCGACAATTATGCGCATGCTCGGAAATCTTGACTACTATTGGCTAACGCTGACAGCGTCGCTGGGTGGGCTGCGTTCCAAAATCATACTCTTACCACCAAATTCACCAACCGTTAATCAAGTCTTGATTCTCTGATCAACACTGATCTGTAAATCAAGTTCTGGTTAACCTTGGAGATCATCAGTTTTAACTAAGCAACAGTGTCAAATTTTGTTGATCAGAGAATCAAATTTGATTCAAGGATGGTGAATTCGGTTGTTAGAGTACGAAATTATTCAAAGTTGTTTCAAAACTAATAACCTTACTCTCAGAGTTTACTCAACCTGTTCCAAAACAGCCAGAGTTTACTCCAAAGTGATGTTCTACTTTACTAACGAGGAGGGTATAGAAATTACTTCACAATAGTTTCAAACATATGAAAGAAATTTGCCTTCTTGAGGAATGAAAACATGCTTTTGATTAAAAATACACATAAGTAAATACGTTGGCATGTACTACGAGCATAATTTTATAATAAAAGCGCTTTTAAGTGGTTTTGTTAGTTTTTTAAAATTATTTTTAATTTAGTTTCAATTTTTTACTTCAACAAAACTCTCATTCGATCCAAAACAGAACTCATCATATTCTACGCCAAAACTCGGTACTCTTGAAACTAGAATATGTCAATGTTTTTTATTATTACTAATATTTATATTCAAGAATTTACATACAAAATAAATAGTAGGTACAATACTTAATTTCTCAAATTTAAATTTAAAATTTCTCGCGCTAGTCGTTAATAATCAGAAATCTGTGATTCACAATCTAAATGATAAAAGTGATCATGATTTCCTCGTTAGCCAATAGTAATCAAGGTTTCCGAATAGTAATCAAGGTTTCCGAGCATGCGCATAATTCCCGGTTGGGCGTTTGAGAGAGATAGACTTATGCAGAAATGATATTTCCATTTCATAGTGTTTCCTTCAAGAAAAGCAAAGGATCCGCAATATATTAGTTAATAGGTATATGGGTTCGACAAAGTTGAGCATGTATAAACGTGCCTGATGGTGTCCTCTTGGTACCTACTTGTCCACGCAGATTGACTGAGCAAAAACGTTGTAATACAAAACATTTTGTTACGTACGAAAACGTTTTACTTGAACCCAACGCACACTGAAGAATCAAAAATGCCATTATAGACAACAATTCGTTCAAAGATGTGTGATCAGATCAGACTCAAATGTGTTTTTTTGTTTTGCTTTATCAGTGTGAGTTGTCCCATATACCAAGCACTGAAACAACAGTTAAGCAAAAACGCTTTGTATAAAAACGTTTTTGTTCGTTTAGTGTGGGTCCAGCCTTACTCTTGGTTGAAGCCGTTCACATATTACCTGGTATAACAAGTCAAAGTAAAATATGGAGTCTGGTGGCTGCGTGCCTGAGTTTCTGGTCGCGAATCTGAAGAACCGGGTTCGATCCCAATCGATGTCAAAGAAATATTCAGAATTTTAAATGGCACATAAGTGACCCTCCACGCTAGCAATAAGTAACGTACATCCAAAATCGTTGTGTGTGAAACGGACCTTACTCTCTCTAAACAAGATAGTTTAATGTTAAAACAACATATGCCTTTGCCTTATATTCTAAATTTATTTCGACGCGGTGTTTGCTAATAAAATGCACGTCTGGCTGTCAACGTAAACAAACGTAAATCCCAGATTTAAAATCTCATCTATAAACAAAATGATTTGCTATTGTATTTGTTCACAATTTTGAGGGAATTAATATTGGATAATGTGGTGTGTTATGACATTCGATATATGGCAACCAGCAAACACACCATGACAGTTTCAATTCAAAACAGATCGCTGAAATTTTACTCGCAGGCACTCATTTGTTTCTAATTAATACGAATTTAGCATTTGTATTGCGCTATATACATTTCATATTAACATTTGGTGTGACGTTTAAAAACAATCGGAAATGTACATATAAATCACAATATACACATATAGTGCAGGACACGAATCTTGACCTGAGGGTTAAGGGAATGAAATGCTCATATCTTGATATTCCATATACGCCGTCAAATAATAAATATTACAGTAACTTTGTGTTTATAACTCATTTGTGTACGCTTATGATCCGAATGTAAACAAGATAGGAACTAAAACGAACAGCAATTGCACAGATCAACTGCCAATATAAGAAAGACTGCATAGCTCTAAAACTTATTTGGGCAACTGTTATATTAGGTATGCGCGAAATAAATTAATGGGGTATTCTACCATAACAAAAAAAAAAAAAAAAAATCAATTTAATATAAAGTACGGCTCAATAAATAATAGTTAAAACAATAAAACATTTTTTAAATAATTACTTTACGAGATATTTCACATTTGCTAAAAGGGAAAATTGACGTCATACAATCGTTATCTTTCTCTCGCAGCGTACTCAGAGCAGTGTATGTGAGAAAGACAAGTATAGTGGAAATGTGACGTTACAGTGATTTCTCGAAAATAAAATACTGTTAAACTAGGAACAATTTAGATATTTTAATAGTATGAATTGCTTCAAAACTGAATGAAGTTTTATTTAAAATAATAAAAAAATTTGATTGGAATACCCCATTGTATTTCGTGTGGATTTAAACGGAGCACATACATTAGACACTAATTTGTGCTAACATATTTTCAATGGTTCATCTTTCGTGTCCCGCACTATACATATACAGTCAATGACACGAAAGAAAACCTGTTTGAGGAATATTAAGGGTTAACAGGATTTCATCACGGTATACTACCCATTGCTTGGTGTGTCACTTTGCTTTGTTAGATATCGATAATGTGATTGACATATTCGTATCGTGCGGGCGCTTACCAGGCGTCACCTCACAGGCGTTCATTGCTGGCGTGGAGAGTGCACCACAGCGCGGGTCACTTTTGAACTCTTAAAATTGGAAATATTTCGTTTTGGAATCGAACCCGGTTGCCCAATTCACGATCAGACACTCAGGCACGTAGCCACGAGACCCGATTATTTAGGGAGTAGAATTCCAAACAATCTATGAACAATTTCATATATTTGTCAAGTTATCTAATACTCTTTTTATTATAATAAAGTTTTCAGAAATTTATATACCGATATATACCGGTAACAGTTCACCGGTAGAAAATGCCTATAGACTGCGTTCCAAAACCCTACTCTAAAATACGAAATTATTTAAAGTCGTTCCAAAACTAATAACCTTACTCTTAGAGTTTATTCTTAATCTGTTCCAAAACAGCCAGAGTTTACTCCAAAGTAATACTCTACTTACCCTACTATCGAGGAGAGTACAGAAATTACTCCATAATATTTTCAAACATAGTTGCTTACGATTCTCAACATATGAAAGTAATTTGCCTTCTTGAGGAAGAAAACATGTTTTTGGTTAAAAATAAACATAAGTAAACACACTGGCCTGTATCATGAGCATAATTTTATAATAAATGCGCTTTTATGTAGCGTATTTTCACATTATATTATGAGGAGAGTGCTCCATAAAAGCGTTTTTATTATAAAACTGTGCTTATAATACGGGCTTGACATTAATGTTGTAATTATAAGTAGTTTTGTTAATTTTTTTAAATTGTTTTTAATTTAGTTTCAATTTTTTACTCCAACAAAACTCTCATTCCTTCCAAAACAAACTACACTCTTAAATTACGTCATCATACTCTATTTCCTACTCCAATACTCGGTTCTCTTGATTTTGGAATACAGCTCTTCACAACATCGTCTACATTTTCTGTAAGAAAGAAAAATTTAAATAGAAACTCAACAAATTTCGCTTCCAGCGTATATTTCAATTTTTTTGATCGTAACTGTAATGCTTTATGCGCACAAGAATCAATTTTATTTCAATGATCCCTGGAGAGGGATAAAATCCACGCATATCGAAAATTATTACAGCTAAAACGGAATCTTCTTTCTGCCATAAAAGCGAAATGCCAACAGGCCGTTGTTGTTTACCAAGACCGAGGAAATTACATATGAGCCCCTCGTCATAATAGTTCCTCCTAAGAGCAAACATCCATGTTTAAAAATTAAAACTTGTTTTAATGTTGATAAATGTAATATAGAATTAAACACTTTTCTATATTCAACATAGAATTTGTTGAATATTAAACATTAATACATATTTTAATTTAAAACTTCGACGTTAACACGCGTTTAGGACGAACTATTATGACGAGGGGCTCGTATATGAAGAGTACAGGGAAAAAGTCAGATATGCCTCATTTTATTCAAAGCGAGGATATTTTAGATTTTAACCCAGCGGTTGTGCGTGGAATCTGAGACTCCAGCGATTTTAATTGTTTGTTTATTTCCATAATTCCATACAGACATCATTGTAAAAATGTTAAATTGGAATCTAGTGACCTTAAAACGTGCTTATTCACTAAAATTTGGATATTGGCGATTGATTCCAATACCTCTCTTAGCGAGAGGTAAAAAGTAAAACCTAAGTGACTGCACCGTGAAATTTTTAAAATAAATTTTATCTAACAATCTGCTAAATGCCAAACATCTAAATTTTAATGACAGTAATGAGTTGTCAATCTTCTAAACTTGTTTAGGAGTAAGCTAACATACTTAATCGTCTTATGTTTAATAATAGTAGTAATAGATATTTACACACCAAGTGAGCTAAGGTAATGTTTATTCATGAGAAGAAAGCTTAGCTCACGAGCCCGCAAGGGCGAGTGAGTTAATTTCTTCGAGTTAATAAACATTACCTTAGCTCACGTGGTTTGTACAATATTTTATTCAATTTTGACAAAACAAAAAACTAATCAGTTAGTAGACTGTGCATGACAATTGTCGATGATAGATGTCAAATAATCTATTTAAAAAGATTTATTGTCTGTCATTTGTGCCGTGAAAAATAATGAACATGGCTGATAATGTCTGATAAATACTATGGTAAGTGTTAATTTCGTGTCTGATGTTATTTTAAATGCATTATTTGTTGCATGGTGAATTAAAAAAAATGTGAGAGTGATTTAAAAATTTTTAATTCACTTGTGAAAAAAGTGTTACTTATAATTGTTGCTATGGAGTTAATAATGACAGTTTAAAACGTCAAAATTGAATAAAATACTATTAGACCGAAAAAACGGATGTTACTAGATTTAAAATATTACGAAGAAAAATTTTGACAACTTATAGACAATTGTTACTATCATTAAAAATTAGTTATTTGACATTTGAATAGACTGCTAGATTAAATTTATTTTAAAAATTTATCGTGCAGTCACTTAAGTTTTATTTTTTTCTGTGTGAACCGTAAAAGATATCACAAATTAAACAAAGAGAGAAAAGTTTATTATTGAATGTATCTTTCCGAAAAAAAATAAAATAATTTTACGTTATCGGCGTGGCAATTAAAAAGTTACTGTCTAATCAATGTTGGGACACCTAAGTTTCATACACTAGTGGTTCACTAATAATAACAGGTATCATCTTAAAAGATGACTTATAACCATATGAACTGTCATACCAATTTCATCCAAATTGAATAAAGCGTTCTGTTATTATAAGCAAAAATTTTTTTTTAAGAACTTAGAAGAATACTGGCTAAATGGTACACTTTCCGGTAGAAGCGAGTTTAGTTAAATCGTCTTATTTTAGCCTCAGGAATCTGTGGTTAAGCCATGTCCCCTTATTTTAGAGACACCTGTATTTTTATCGTACAGAAGACTACACATCACATCGCAAGTAGGTACCTACTGAGAGTAGTCCATTTTTTACGGGAGCCTGTTGGCAAGCACATTGTTGACATTTAGCCAGAACTACTCCTACGGGACCCATTGACTTAGACCATCCTGGTCCTCTACAAGAACTTCGGGAATTTGTGATATGAAATAGGAAAATATTTCCGAAGTTTTCCGATCATTCCCGAATAAGTATGCACTTGTCCAAAAGAAAACAGAAAGCAGTAACGTTTCAATTCCGAGATGGTCATAAAACCGAATTGGCCGTAGGCGATATGTGGGTCGCCGAGTAAAAAGCTCAACGCACCGCGAGCTTACAAGCTCCCCTGCCGCAGCAACGTCGCGCTAAGATCACGCTGACGGATAAGTAAGCCCAGCTTTGAGGATATTAAATTTACGGATTGTTTGAACTCGGATCGAACATGCGTTTATATTTGTTTTCAAATATTTAAACAAGGATATGTACCAATCATTCTCATATGGGGTAGATGAATCACTAGAGTCACTTGTAGATTGTTAAATACACCATGTCATAACATTACACAAGAGGATGAACATAAAAATATTTTACTCCCGTTGGTAAAATGGCACTTAAAGCCTATTTATAAAGAAGTAACGCAACTGCAGTAAGGTAACGCAAAAATTAAGCGCATGGTATTCCTATTTGCTGATGGTATTCCTATTTGCTGATTTATAATGAAAAGTAAAGCCCCATTCAGATATAGCTTAGTACAGTTGCAGTGCATTATTGGTAGTGCATTTGTATTGTAGTGCGAAAGTATCGTTCACATAGAAAATAAGCGCAATTGTATTTACAATACAGAGTAGACACGCCTACTGAATTTGTATTATAACCTATTTTCAAATTTATCAAATAACAATGTTTCTTGTACCAATATGACTTATTTAATAGCATGTACAGCAGTACTATTATTGAAGAAAAGAAAAACAAAACATAGTCGCTGGTGGGTTCGTCCAATATATAAAAAAAAATTCACAAGATGACTATCATAACCTGTTAAACGATATGCGTCTGCCTACAAGATACAAAGAAATTCTTTGTATATACAAGAATGTCATTAAAGTTGTTTTGGCATTTTATTAGCAATGGTAGGTCCAACAATCAAAAAGAAATCATATAGATTATAATAACATTTCGGATTTCTACATTACCTACAGATTCAAATAATATGCCTCCTTTTGATTGGTCGTTGCATCGCAGCGTTGGTAGTGCAGTGTAGATATTTGAACCTTGCAAGCTTCTGCACTATGGGCTATCCAGCGAATCAAGCGGGTTACGTCATCTTTTAGGGATTTTTGAAATTTTCTTTATTTTTTTAAATATATTTTATTAACGGTAAATTATTGGTCTTTTTATTATTATTATATATTTGACACCTTTAATAGAAATAATTATATTTGAAAATATTATTATTGAGTAAAATTTTGTAAATTTTTGCAAAATGACATTTGATTATATTTTTTTAATATTGGTAATTCTGAACATGTATATTACTAAATATTATAAGTCTATATTATACTTTTCAACCTGTATTGTGATTTCATTTTGTTTTTGATTTAGTTGTTCACTAACAAAATATCAAATGCTCTGTTATGTCAATTTCAAGAGCTTATAGTTAATTTATTGTATAATTTCGAAAATGAAAAATAGATTGGGGGCTCTTACTTTCACTGAATTGTAATAGTGAGGTAATATTTCGTTCTATTTGTTAGTATTAATTTGAAAATTAAATCTATATGTACAGCGTGTGGCAAACGCTATACGCAAATGTACACAAGCAGTGAGAAATTGTATGGTATTTATTTTATTTATTTTATTTTACAATTTTGGCTTCTCAACAGGAAATATTTCCCAATAACAGAGAGGCACTAGACCAATTAACAAAAAACTGTGTACAAAGCAATATTAATACAACAAGTAAATGAAATATACAAAATATAAACCTATACCAATTATTAACCCTAACCCAATACGAAAATTTTTATTTGATCTACTTAAATTAAAATCTAATCAGTCTTTTAAAGCTACATAATGTTTCACAAAATAAATCCGGCATTCTTTCACTACAATACAAATTATTGCATAGATAAGAAAGGCGGACAATCGGCGAATTCATAGTTGAATTTGTTCTACAATAATTCACTGAGAAAAGACGTATATGTCTGCTGGGATACTTAGGTACGTGAAAGTTAAACGAACTAATTAAACATGGGGATAATATGACATTATTAAATAATTTACACATAAAACATAAGTCATTTAACTGCCTTCTATTTTCTAGAGATAGTAAGTTTGGTCTGTGCGTGGGAAATTTTTTAAACAATATCTTTAAAAATTTATTTTGAATACTTTCTATTCGGTCGATATAAATTTGATATTGAGGATTCCAACACACAGAAGCAAATTCTAACTGACTACGGACTAGAGTAATATAAAGCGTAACAAATGTACAGGGATGTTTAAAGTTCGAGCTAGAACGAATTAAGAATCCTAACATCTTATAAGCTTTTTTAACAATTTTATCAATGTGCACATCGAATAATAGTTTGTTATCAAGACTAACTCCCAGATCTTTGACAATGTTTGCCTTATTGATTAATGAATTTTCTATTTGCAGTATTCTGTATTTTTTAAGGATCTCACATAATACTAGATGTTACCTTTTTAAAAATGATTTGGATTTATGAAGGCAACCCACAGATCATATTTTAATCCGGTTTACATGCTCATGTAAACTTTTTAACATATGACGTCATTGTTTCTAGTGATATTGTATTTACGACGTAAACCGCTTGATTCGCTGGATGGCCCATACAACACAACTGCACTATGGTAGAAATGAAATGGCGAAAACTTACGTCATCAAAAAATATCCCTAAAGTAATGACGTCTTATACTGCTACGTTTACATGGGATATTAATTTATAAGGCGCGAGCAGACATATAACTTTGTTGGTCTTTCTTGACAAGCAGATAAGAGGGCCCGAGTCAGTATGACAACTAGTAATTATATACAGATGTCAAATGTAATTTTTCATTCCAAATTTCATAATTTTCCAATTTCATATGGTTCATTTAACTCACCAAGTAAAGTCCACATTCCTGGTGAAAAGAAAACTTAAAAAATCTTGAAATTTTGAATTAAAATTTATGACATTTGTAAGTTATGTACATAAATACTAGCTATCATTCTAACACGGGCTCCCATATCTGCTTGTCAAGATTTACTTATTTGCAGGGCATCTGTTGCTCTCTAAAAGTACATAATTTAATTAAAGATTGATAACAAAATAAATATTTGGAAAAATTACCTTTTGAACGGATTTCAACGGAATTATTGGCCCATCGGAAAAGTTCACGATATTCATGGTTAGTTTTTAAAATTGCTTTCTTAATGCTTTACGCTTTATTGTGGATGTATTATACTATATTACTTATTAAAATAAACAAGTAATACTGTAGCACAAGTCACAAATACTTAACGCAGAGAGAACTGACAACCAAGATTCGATCGATATAAAATTTAATGTAAACATTGTCATGTCAACGTATGGTATAAAAATCGACAACAATTATTTCAAATAATTGTATATTCCCTAAAAGGAATAGGATATTGATTTAAAAATACTTGTAAATTTCATTAATATATACGTTTCTTAATACTAGTATTTTTTTTCTTCTGAATTTGAAAATAAATAATTTCTACAAGTTATATTTCATTTTATAAGGTCTTCTGCCTATTCATTTTTACCATACCAGTTATTGGGTGGGATTCTATAACTCGTCCGTTATCAAACGGTACCGTTATTTTTTATAAGATGATTGGTAGATTTACGTCATACTTGTCAAATAAAATTAGATCTTCCATGCAGAGCTGGGCAGTAACTAGTTAGTTTGAATGAAGGAGACAATGTTTCGTTTGAATTAATAACACTATTCTGGACTTCCATTGTCTATATTTCAATAAAGTTATTACACAACGTTTCGATTGTTGAAGTATCTACAATCGTCTTCAGGTGAATACTAACAAACTTAGAGACTACTAGAGCTTATATACTAAATACATAATAATTGATCTAATGAAGCGTACAAAGTTTACAAATGGACACACTAGTGTAGTTTAAGGTGATTCAAACGTCCAATCAGCGGCTTCCACACGTTGCTTATTTCTACACTTGGTTGGCTGAAGACTTCGTTGTTGTTGTTGATGACTGCTGCTTCCTTGAATTTTCTCTTGTACCAGTGTTCTTCTCTGGAGATGATTTTTGCTTCAGACCACTTCATCCTATGCTGTTTTTCCCAGGAATGTTGTGCGATGCCGGATTTTGTTGTTTCTCCTCTCTGCGTATGAACTCTATGTTCTTTAAGCCTGATTTCTAAAGGTCTTCTCGTTTCCCCCACGTATGACTCACCACATTCACACGGCACTTGATATATACAATTTTTGGAATCTCGACTGGTCTGCGGTCTCGTATGGGAGATCATACTTCTGATAGTAGTTCTTGATCTGAATACTGTGTTGATGTTGTAAGTTCTTCCTATGCGTTTTATCGTCTCGGATAAGCCTCTGATGTATGGGATGCTGAGTAGTACTTCGGGTTTTTCTTCTTTTATTCTTTTTGGTTGCTGGCTGTTGGATTGATGTTTGTGAAGAAGCTCCTCTATCATGTTTCTTGGGTAGCCATTCTGTTTCAGGTCCCTGTTGATATGCTTGATTTCTTCTTGCAGTCCTTTCTCTGTGTTGCATAATCTATGAGCTCTGTCGATTAGAGATTTTGCTATTCCTTTCTTCGTTGTTATAGAGTGGTTAGATGCATGGTTCAGATATTGGCCGGTGTGTGTTGGTTTTCTGTAAACTGCTGTCTCAATCCTCCCGTTATTATTCTTCACGTGGACATCCAAGAAAGGTAATGAGTGTTCCTTTTCTTTTTCCATTGTGAATTTGATGGTTGGTTTGATGGTGTTCAGGTGATGCAGGAAGTGTTCTAGTTGTCGATCACTGTGGTTCCAAACTATGAAGGTATCGTCCACATATCTGAGCCATACCTTCGGCTTAAATTTCGCCTTCTCTATTGCTTGAGATTCAAACCAGTTCATGTAGATGTTGGCGATGACGGGTGATAGAGATGATCCCATTGGAAGCCCGTCGTCTTGGGCGAAGAATCTGTCTTTTTCCTGGAAATATGAGTTCCTAAGGCAGCATTCTAGTAGCTTCATTATTCCTTCAACTGGTAGCGTGGTTCTTTCATGTAGGTTCTCGTCCTCTTGGAGCTTCTTGCGAATTATTTCTAGAGATTCTTCAACAGGAACATTAGTATAGAGACTTTCCACATCGAAGCTGACAAGCTGATCCCGTGGTTGTAGCTCTATGGTCTTCAGAATTTCGACGAAGTGCTTGGAGTCCTTCACAAATGATGGGCTGTTGTCTTGAAGTGGTTGCACGATTGGCAGTAGAAACTTGGCTAGCTGGTATGTTGGTCCATTGCGAGAACTGGTTATCGGACGAAGCGGCATGTTGATTTTATGTATTTTTGGTAGCCCATACAGATGCGGAGGTTTGCTGTGATGTGGTGTCAGTGTGGTTCTCGTTCTTGGTGGTATAGATCTCTCATATTCCTTCAGAGTATGGTAGACCTTCCTCTCTACACTTGTTGTCGGATCCTTGTTTAATCTTCGGTAGTTACCTTGTTGTAGAATCTCTTCGATTTTTTGGTCGTAGGTAGTGGAGTCCATAATCACTGTTGCTGTTCCTTTGTCGGCCGGGAGGATTTTGATGGAGTTGTTTCTCCGTAGGCTTTTAAGGGCCTTTTCTTCTTGTTCAGTGATGTTTCTTTGATGTTTTCTTTCTTTCTCCAGCGTGTTCCTGACTTTCCACTTGAATTCTTCTGCTTTTACAGGTTCCAACCGTGTTGTCTCAACGGCACTGATGATGTCGAGTACAGGAACGTCTTTTGGTGTCACGGCAAAATTAAGTCCTTTCTCCAATAAGGCGGTCTCCGTGGATGACAGTGGATGTGATGAGATGTTGACGATGGTTCTCTTGGGTTCTTTGTTGGTGTCGGTTGTCTTCTGCTGGTTCCGGGTTAGTTTTGCCCATTTCTTGTCGTGTGTTTGTTGATGTAATCGTCGTATCTTCTCGCAGGTGGCGTCTACTTTCCGGAATATCGGAGTGTAATCTTCTTCTAAGATGAATTCTTTTATTTCCTCGAACCTTTGTGTGGCGTCTTGGAGTAGTGTAGTTTTCTTCCATCGATGAAAGTTGATTTGAGAACGGATTAGTGCGAAGCTGGCTCGTTCAAGTATCTTGTAGGCCCTCGTTCCTGGTATCGGAGATTTCACTCAGAACCACGCTACCAGTTGAAGGAATAATGAAGCTACTAGAATGCTGCCTTAGGAACTCATATTTCCAGGAAAAAGACAGATTCTTCGCCCAAGACGACGGGCTTCCAATGGAATCATCTCTATCACCCGTCATCGCCAACATCTACATGAACTGGTTTGAATCTCAAGCAATAGAGAAGGCGAAATTTAAGCCGAAGGTATGGCTCAGATATGTGGACGATACCTTCATAGTTTGGAACCACAGTGATCGACAACTAGAACACTTCCTGCATCACCTGAACACCATCAAACCAACCATCAAATTCACAATGGAAAAAGAAAAGGAACACTCATTACCTTTCTTGGATGTCCACGTGAAGAATAATAACGGGAGGATTGAGACAGCAGTTTACAGAAAACCAACACACACCGGCCAATATCTGAACCATGCATCTAACCACTCTATAACAACGAAGAAAGGAATAGCAAAATCTCTAATCGACAGAGCTCATAGATTATGCAACACAGAGAAAGGACTGCAAGAAGAAATCAAGCATATCAACAGGGACCTGAAACAGAATGGCTACCCAAGAAACATGATAGAGGAGCTTCTTCACAAACATCAATCCAACAGCCAGCAACCAAAAAGAATAAAAGAAGAAAAACCGGAAGTACTACTCAGCATCCCATACATCAGAGGCTTATCCGAGACGATAAAACGCATAGGAAGAACTTACAACATCAACACAGTATTCAGATCAAGAACTACTATCAGAAGTATGATCTCCCATACGAGACCGCAGACCAGTCGAGATTCCAAAAATTGTATATATCAAGTGCCGTGTGAATGTGGTGAGTCATACGTGGGGGAAACGAGAAGACCTTTAGAAATCAGGCTTAAAGAACATAGAGTTCATACGCAGAGAGGAGAAACAACAAAATCCGGCATCGCACAACATTCCTGGGAAAAACAGCATAGGATGAAGTGGTCTGAAGCAAAAATCATCTCCAGAGAAGAACACTGGTACAAGAGAAAATTCAAGGAAGCAGCAGTCATCAACAACAACAACGAAGTCTTCAGCCAACCAAGTGTAGAAATAAGCAACGTGTGGAAGCCGCTGATTGGACGTTTGAATCACCTTAAACTACACTAGTGTGTCCATTTGTAAACTTTGTACGCTTCATTAGATCAATTATTATGTATTTAGTATATAAGCTCTAGTAGTCTCTAAGTTTGTTAGTATTCACCTGAAGACGATTGTAGATACTTCAACAATCGAAACGTTGTGTAATAACTTTATTGAAATATAGACAATGGAAGTCCAGAATAGTGTTATTAATTCAGTAACTAGTTACTTTAGGAACTTAGTTACTAACTAGTTACTTTTACGTAACTTGTAACGTAACTTAGTTACTTTTTAAAATATGGTAACTGTAACTGTAACTTAACTTGCTGAGGAAAAGTAGTTGGTAACTTTACGGTTTTTAGTTACTAGTTACTTGAGTAACTTAAGTTACTTAAAGTAACTCAGATATTAGAATGTAACTTAAGTAAGTCAAAGTAAAAATTAATCATTATCCACTAATAAGTCTAGGAAATAATGTTTCAATGTTTTATACATTATAATGGTCATGTCATGTTAGAAAGAAATAGATTCTTTATATCTTGGTATAAGAAATCAAAATTGAAAAATAAATTAATAATTTTTTTAAAAATCACAGCAACCGGGCCCTGCGGGCCCCTTGTCATAGCGGACCGTAGGCCGTGGCCTCGTGGGCCTAGGCGGTAATAAGGCCCTGTAGGTCCGTTAACATTAACAATAATAATCTGATTGGGTGTTGCCAAGCAATAACGTTAAAATTTATGTTAACGTAGTTAGTGCAAAAACTCCCTGATATTTTATGTATACTACACAATAACTAAGTCAACTGTCTAAGTCTACACTTCACGCCATTAAAAGTAGTTAGAAAGTAACTCAAGGTAACTAAGTTACTTTTAATGAGTAACTAGTAAATAACTTAGTTCTTTTGCCAAAGTAACTGGAACTTAAGTAACTTAGTTACTTTTTTTTGGAGGTAACTGTCACTGTAACTAGTTACATTTTAAAAGTAACTTGCCCAGCTCTGCTTCCATGTAACCATAATGATAACGGAACTGTTTGATAACGGACGAGTTACAGCATCCCACCCAAGTCACGTTAACATATTTCATTCCTGAATTAGTGACATTTTGACATCACATATAAGGATGACATAAGAAATAAAATTTGGTCATTTCTTGTGTATTATGTTTATAAATTTTAAGTTTATATTTTGTCTCAAAACGGCATAAACGGTGCGATATATAAGGGCACATTTATATTCTGTTTTACTCCTTATCCCTTATTAAAAGTTGCATAAACAAGCCTTTATGGTTAAAGACAGCTGTTGCACACCAGTTGTAAAATAATAATAATTATCATTTTACATCTTGTCTATCTGTGGTGCAAAATTCCGAGTTTGTAAAAATGAAATCTCGATGTGATAAAGTGGGCGGCTTTGCAAGGGCGTCGGAACGACCGACGCGTCCTCGCCTTGCGCTTTCCACCGTGAAACGTCATTAAATCCTGCTCAGCTAATGACGAACAGCGACGATACAAGCTCAGACTTACGTCAAACGAAATAAATTGTTCACAAAAATCAGTGGATTTAGTATGCAAATATTGAAACAAAAATTAATGTTGAGAACACTGTCAAACCAAGATAAGACTAACAGTTAATAGGGGAATATCACAATTTTTAAAAATTTCATATATAAATTAATCTCCATGAAAAAATATGAGACAAGTATTTTTATTTTTCCTATAAAGTATCCACATATTGCGAAAAAAAAATTAAAAAACTATGATGTGGCCAGTACAATAGCTACGTTCCGTCAATTCGATTTTTTTTGTACAAATCCCATACCAAAAGTTTCTTTGAAAAGATTCTATATATCCAGTAAAATTATAATACGAACATATACTATTTTTCACACATTCCATACGGAAAATTTCTTGGAAAAGATTCTATAAATCCAATAAAATTATAACATGAACAGACACTATGTAAATTGCACTTGACACTTACATGCCAATTAGAATTATTTGAATATATTAGCTGCTTCGATAATTATAGCAAAGCTGGCTGATTTATGAAAGTTTATCTCTTTATAATTCTTTAATTCTATATCTATTAAATCTGAAGAAAAATGTATAATAAAACCGTATGGACAATAAGATATTCTTTCATATTGATAATCACATAAAATATCAAAAACTGATATTTAACTGCGCATTTTTAAGAAAAACTGTTTAGAACTTCAAATAAGAGAACTTCCGGTTGACCAATTATAACCAAAATTTAATCTGCTCTTCATATCGATGTATGAAGAGGAGTATGAAAGAATTATAATACACACACACATACAGGGTTAGTTAAAAGTATGGAGACGGCGATTTATTGTCGTTAATATTCATTTTAGGAAATTATGTTCAATACAAAAGTTTTTTAAGAAATTTTGATCTACATTTGAGAATACTTGAATTTTTTTTTTCTTCAATTGTTTTTGAGTTACGCTTGTCCGCGTGATTTTTTTAAATGGGAACCTATTAATTTCACTCTACCATTCGATAGAGTGTTTTTTTCTCTTTACAACAGTATGTTTGTTTTTTTTTTTTTTGTTTTTCAATTTATTTTAATATTTTTACAAGGAAAAACACCGGTTCAAGTATTTACGAATAGTAGGTAAGATAGACAAAAGCGAAGCGATAAACAAACTCGAACGATGTAATTTACTTAGTTATTACTTTGTTTTTAATGATAAGATTGTGACCGACAACTTTATTGGAAATAATTTTGTCTATCTTAGATCAACCTACTATTCGTAAATACTTGAACCGGTGTTTTTCCTTGTAAAAATGTTATTAAAATAAATTGAAAAACAAAAAAACAAACATACTGTTGTAAAGAGAAAAAAACACTCTATCGAATGGGAGAGTAAAATTAATAGGTTCCCATTTAAAAAAATTACGCGGACAAGCGTAACTCAAAAACAATTGAAGAAAAAAAATTCAAGTATTCCCAAATGTAGATCAAAATTTCTTAAAATACTTTTATATTGAACATAATTTTCTAAAATGAATATTAACGACAATAAATCGCCGTCTCCATACTTTTAACTAAGCCTGTATATACAGAGAGACAGACATCGTCTTAAAACTAAAAAAAATCGTATTTTAGGGACCCTAAACGTGCTTATTCATTAAAAAATCACCACTGAATTTTTTGACCAAAGACAATACCTTCCTTACCTAGGTGACGGAACATAAAAAAACACCTACATATTCTTATTTTTGACAAATCGTATTTTTTAAAAACCTAAAAGAAAATTGGGCTCGTACGTTAACAAATTGCTTTATAAAACTTGGGAGGGAAGTGCATCTTTTAGAACAACACAGGATTTTATTGAAGCAGCTGTCGTTAAATAAAAGGTAGGTAACAATTCCTGGTACATCTTAAAATTATACGGGTGCATCTCAAGGTCTTTTGAAAAGAATATGAGCCGATCCTATGCTTTTACTAAGTTTTTAAATTAAGTTTTCTCGGTCGCTAAAGCTGTAAATTTAAAAAAAAAAAACACTAATATATATTTAAATAAAAAGGAAATTCAGTCATATAAAGAAAATAAAACATTTACATTATATGACTGAATTTCCTTTTTATTTAAATATATATTCATAAAGTATATACAGTCGTTTAAAAAAAAATATATATATATATTTAAAATTAGTATTTAAAAGATAATATGTTTTCTGATGTTAAACGCTATGACTACGTTTATCTGGACGTTTAATTATTTCTAAATTTTATCAGAAATAATTATTTCTTGTGACAGAGGATTTTTATATAAAAAATACAAATTTCATTAGTGCAAATATATACTCATTTCTTTCTACGTACGTCGTAACTTGTCTCACAAATCACGTACCACGTTAACGAGACAATTTTTCGATTTCTTTAAGCATCTTTTGGCTTTTTAAGCAAATCTGCTCACTTGAATATTGGTCCAGTGGACCAATGTAATATTCATAAAGCACGAGATCTTTTCGATTTCAATACTGCATTGAGCGACTGGTATCTGCCACCAAACAGGAAGGAGGTCTTTTTTTAATTATTGACACTTGGGAAACACCGTCGCTTGAGAGTTTCCGAGGGCGACTAAAGGAATCGGAGACGAGCAAGGGCTAAATATAACACAAGTGCATCACACTCTTCAAAGAAATCAATCAATAATGCTTCATGTTTTATTGGAACACTTTAATTTTCTTTGTTATTTCGCAAGATTCTTTAACAGGAACAACATAGTTATTAATTTACAGGTGTCTACAAAAGATTGACGCCATTATTAATAGTCTAGTCGTGGAAGATAAAAATAAGACTATACATATATAGGTGCCCATTTTATAAGTTCACGACTTAAAGTTTAAAAATAGGCAAAACAGAATATATTTCATAAGCCACTTTGTAAATATTAGTAGGTATGTAGGTATAAGAGCAAAACAAAATTTTAAAACCTTATGAAATGTAACATGGGTTGCCTATTTTTAAACTTTAAGGCCGGAACTTATAAAATGGGCAATCTGTATTTAAAGGTGCTTCAAATTTTTGACCTTTTTTTAAAATATCTTCTCACCAGTTATATATTTTTTAATTCATTCTATGAACAAATTTCCTTTTACTCTTCTAAATTTTCAAGATTCTTTCAATGCATTGATTATATTGGCGGTATTTCTGCAGCGTATATGTAATCCATGTATCTATAATATATATTTAATTATTCATAAAATAAGAAATATTAAATGTAGGTACGTCCCAGAAAAGGACTTCAGTAATGTATCTGGATTTTTGACATTGTCATTTATCTGTCAATTACAAACATATTAATTTTTCAACTGGTTTTCATAGAATTTTTTAGCCCAAACACAGCCCATGAGATTCATTACAATATATAGTTATTTCCGTAACAAGTTATGAAATATACCAAATATCATGCGAGTGTAAATTGACGCACGACGCGTAGCGGAGTGCAAGTCAATACACACGAGCTAAGATATTTGAATTTCATACAAGTTATGAACATTATTTTTTAGACGAGCATAAATAAATTTAACTTTTTTTTCAAAACTGATATTTAGGTTCAAACGTACTGACAGCTGACAAATGAATAATGTATACATATAGCCAGAAATAATGACATAGTAACCTAGCAACCGTGTCAACTATTACGAAATGAAATATATCGTAACGCTAATGTGATAAGTTCAACTTTCAGTGTTATACCCGAGACAGACGACAAAAATTAATGATCATTAACGGTTAGATATAGTAAGCACACGTGAACTTGTGACTATTGACAGATGTCAAAATTCCGTTTATTAACAAACCAGAAAATATTGACTGTAGTAAGTACGTGTTACTTATTGTTTTGTACTGTATGAGTACAATACAATAAGTAGCACGAACTAACTGCATTCAATATTTTCTTGTTTGTTAATAGACGCAATTTTGACATCTGTCACTGGTCTCAAGTTCGCGTGCGCATACTATATCTAACCGTTAATGATCATTAATTTTTGTCGTCTGTCTCGGCTATTAGGATACTACGTTGATATGTCATACTTATTACAATGGTCGTCTAAAAATATTATTTTATATATTTATATTTCTCTATCTCTAAATCCATAGAAGATATAATAAAAATTATAAATATATCGGATAGAGATTTATATTCTTTAAAATTCACAAATTTTCAAAAAATAAAATTTAGAAATTTTTTATTAAGAAAGTTCTTCCGGTTGTCCAATTGCTGACAAAATCTAATCAACTCATCCCGTTAATGTCAGATTGAGGAATCCGTAGTTAAGCATGTCTTCAGTCTTATAGTATTTGAGAAACCGTGGTTCTAACATCCACACACACACATACATACATACACACAAATGTTATAATCGGATTGTAGGGAGCTTAAAACGTGCTTATTCACTAAAATTTGGATATGCGATTTTTAGCATGAATCCAATACTTCTCTTAGCGAGAGGTAAAAAGGCGATAGTAGAAAGACATAAATAGAGTCTATTCTAAACTATTATCCTATAAAACAATAATATTTTTTGAAACTCCTTAACATACAGTTATAAAGTCTATTTTAAATATAAATGACCCAATTTGTTATTACGGTGGAGGACCCTATGATCAAGTAATATTAAGTTAAGTATTTATAATAAAAAGTAGTAGTCAATGAACGACTACTTCATGCTCTTACAACTTTCTTTGAAAGAAGGATATCATCTTTAACCGATTTTAAAATGCAAATGAAAGAGTTTGATAGAGCAGCGACCCATAGCGTGCGTCGACAAGAAGCATAAATAATAAATGACGAAGCATTTTTATTCGTTCCCCTATCTGCGTATAAGGGCGAGCACTTCATTCTGGTCCTGGCTGAACGCGGAACTATGCATTGACAGCGATTGACAAGTAGTTGCGTCAACATTTGCTTGTGTGATTGAAATCACAGAACTCGAAGAGTTTGCCTTTTCCCGAGGTTTGGATTGTTCTGTCTGCGTGATGATGTAGCTGTCAGTCAGTTTACAATGTCTGTTCTATGTACAGGGATTTCTTTACGGTAGAACGTGGATACTAAAGAATAGATGTAAAAAAAATATTTTTATCTAATTCCTTTTTAAAAAGTTGAATTTTACCTAACCTTTTGACGTTATGAAATGTCACTTTTTACATAATTGATACGAAATGAGTTTTGTAAAACGTTGTACGTACCTCAGGCCGAAAGAGGTTTATGCCCTTGGACGAATAAAATTTCGTCCGCAGGCGTAAACCCTTTCTTTCGGCCCTATATACGTAAATAACTATTACGTAACTGAGATAAGTAACGAATATTATACAACTGACAACTGATAAAAAAAATCTGGCCAACACAAAACCTCCCGCTATTTAATTTTTATTAATTTAAATACATATACCTACGTATTTACTAACGCTACAAACTGTTCCATTGCATAAAACTATTGCTTTACTTAATATTTTCTTTTTAAAATGTCACTATTATTAATTTGAAGTGATAATATTTTTGGCAGTGACATTTACTGTCAATTACATTCATTTGAAATATGAACTGTGTAACAAAGGAATTGTGTTTATCTTAGGCTTCGGGACTTATAATTATTTTTAAATTTATCTGTAAAATATATAGAAAAAGTATTAATGTATTCCTGTAGAAAATTCAATAATCTTTATTTTCATAATGACATAAAATGCGAAAAAATGGCATTTAATGGTAATTTTTGAAGAAAAACCATTATGAGCTTCAGGTAAAGTGCCATTTCCGGTCATCCGATTTACACCAAAATCTAATGGTTTTTTTTCATATTAGAATAGGGTAGAAATACAAGGTTTCAGAATTTTCTGAATGATAGTATTTGAGTTAGAGCGAAAACAAAATCCATACACATACACACACATACACACATACACACACATACAGACATCATCGTGAAAATGTTAAAATTGGATTCTAGGGACCTTAAAACGTGGTCATTTACTAAAATCTCGATATGTGATTTTTAGCACAATCCCTATACCTCCCTTACCAAGGGTAGCGGGAGGTAAAAAGAAACAAGAATATATCAATAATGATTTCTTATACAGGGTGTCTCAATAAGCTTGCTCACTATTGGCAACTTTTATATTTGAAGAGATACGAGGTTGGTTAAATTAGCAAAATTGTGCCCTTTTATATTAGAAAATTGGTCATGTAGACAAAATATAAATTGTGTCAGCGGTTCCCAAAATTTGGGACAAAATATATATTTTTTAAATGGAACTATATATTTTTTATTATCGTATTAGAAAGAGTATTTTTTTCTCTTTCCAATAAGGCAATGTTGTTTATGTACATTTTTTTCAAATAAACGAGTTATTTACGTTTAAAGATAAAAATTATCTTTTATTAGTTTTGGTCAAGTAAACTATGGAAACAATTGCCTTTTATAAAATTAATATTTTATTAATTTATTTTACAGTAATAACAAAACAAAGAAAATATTCAAATTGAAAGCCATTATTTCTTTCGCACATTTAAACTCTTTTGAAAAGAGAGCCGACCGTTCTACGTAACTGGTGTCTAGATATAACTTTCCATATAGCACGATCATATCTAACTTTTCTTCATTTGTAAAGTTATTAAACATTATTAAACACAGAGAACTTTACGGGAGAAATTATTAAACGTCAAAAAAAAAAATCAATTGTTTCCATGGCTTACTTGACTAAAAAACTAATAAAATAGTTTACAAAATTTAAATTTTTAACCGTAAATAACTCGTTTATTTGAAAAAATTGTACATAAACAACATTACCTTATTGGAAAGAGAAAAAAATACTCTTTCCAATAAGATAATAAAAAATATATGGTTCCATTTAAAAAATATATATAGTGTCCCAAATTTTGAGAACCGCTGACACAAATTTTATTTTGTCTACATGACCAATTTTCTAATATAAAATAGCACAATTTTGCTCATTTAACCAACCTCGTACCTCTTCAAATAAAAAAGTTACCAATAGTGAGCAAGCTTATTGAGACACCCTGTATATCAATATGAATTATTAACTTACACCTAATTCCTTTACATGAGAAGGACAAACTTGAGCGATAATCGACTGAGGAATGGATGAAAGTTCCCGAAGGAAAAATAATCGGACAAACAGTCTGCAGTAAAAGTATTTATTTCAAGCCGACGTTTCGACTAATACATTAGTCTTCTTCAGGACACTATGGACAATACAAAAATGTACAGTAGAGGTACAGAATGAAAAACAGAAACACGAAAAGTAGTATAAAAAATGTACAAATACTTACTTACTGATAAAAAAATAAATAAATAAATAAGAACTGATGAAAAATTTTGTCGTCAGAATAAATTTTTTTACACGTGTAACTGTACATAAGTACTTAAATACAAAAATTGTGTTAAATAAAAGTGATATAAACAAAGTTACTACGTTTTCATTTAAAATTAATCTTTAAAATGTGTCACTAAGTGAAGGCTGAAATAATAAATAATTTAAAGGAATAGGCTATTCCACAGTAATCAAAACTAGTAAAAGTTTATTGAAAATAAGAATGATAATAGTTAAAGGATAAGGAAAACCATATTTCTTTTATTATAAATTATTCCTTCTAGAACACACAGGGAGTTTTGCTTTTGATGATGCAGGACATGTGTACGAGTGTTTGAGCAAATAGGATCCTCCGATTTTGACAAGTCCCGCCCTAACTAAGAATATACTTCTTCGGGTGTGTCGGATCTGTTCGGTTGCTGTTCGGGTGACGTTCTAATTCCTTTATTTTTATAAAATGAGAAAAAGAGTGAAATAATTTATTTTATGTCTCTAACAATGAATTATAATATTTCAATTTAAATATACATTATTTTGTAATTTGTTTAACAATTTTTCGTTGTTTGTGAACCACTGTTTGTTTACTTCTAGTATATCCACATTACCTACGTGACAAAGCAGATTTAAAATTCGGACCTTAATATCTCGCTTATTTGGAGGAATTTTTAACTCGGACTTTCACATGTGGTCTTATATTTTTATGTATTTCAAGAAAAAATTTAAAAAAAAAAATGTCGTGGAATAGCCTATTGTCGGCTTATAAATTAGATTATTTTATAAATTTATATATAAAATATATAGAAAATGTATGAATGCATATCTGTAGAAAATTTAATAATCTTTAATTTTTATAATAATCATTTGGAGCTTCAAGTAAAGTGCCATTTCCGGGTATCCGATTTACACCAAAATCTAATGGTTTCTTTCCTTGTTAGAATAGGGTCGAAATACAAGGTTTCAGAATTTTTTCGATTGATGGTATTAGAGTTAGATCATCCATAGAGGATCCAAACACACACACACACACACACACACACACACACACACACACACACACACACACACACACACACACACACATCATCGTGAAAATGTTAAAATTGGATTCTAGGAACATTAAAGCTTGGTTATTTACTAAAATCTCGACATGCTATATTTAGCACGATCATTATACCTCCCTTACCAAGGCTAGCGGGAGGTAAAAAGAATATTCCAAAATCCAAATGAACTCCCTTACTATCAAGTGTCTATTCCCTTCCCACCCCATCACGTCTTACATGCTCTGACTTGTTTGTATCACATTTTCATCCCCGGCTGCTTTATTATTTTGAAATTGCATCCTTTGTCGGCGGTGTAATATTGACTGCTACATCGGGGGCGGCCGCGGTAGCGACAATGGAGCGTCGCCGTCGCCGGGCGCCTCAGGCTATAAAATGCCCGCGCACACGACAAGGTTTTCAATATCGCGACTATTAAGCCACGGTTACGGATCGGTGTAAGTGGCGAATTAGATTCAAAGAGGAATACATGCCAAGAAGAGAGTAAACAAAGTGTAGGAGGGGATAGATGTTGTGAGCTTTTCGTTCGTTAATATTTTTCATTGGTAGGTGTTCCAACCCGCTTTTTAAAAGCTGATTTCGGTGATGGTTTCATATGTTACTATAAGGCATTTCCAATAATTTCTTATGAGAATGAAAATGCAGTTCCAAAAATTATTTCAAACAAAAATAGCTTTTATATTAAAGGAACATTAAGATTATTTACTATATACCGAATGTTTTTTACCTCTCGCTAAGAGAGGTAATGGATTCATGCGAAAAATCGCATATCCAGATTTTAGCGAATTACAGTGAAAGTTCCCTTTGCGGACAGCTCCCACAAGCGGACATCTCTTATAACAGGACAGTTTTTCTGGAACCATAGTTTTGGGTATCAATTCCTATATAAAACACGCTCTCATAAGCGCACTCTCTACCGGACGGATACGGACAACATAGTTTTTTCCCGACAGGCCCGAGACGCTCTCATGAGCGGACGCGAAACTCCTAAACCGGACATAAACAGCCTCAGTATTTCCTCTCAAGGTAACATTAACTCAGGGGGTTTCCCTATTTTACAGAAATGCAGTATTTTACGTGTCTCCGAAATTCATAGTTTGAAACTTTTGTGACAATGGCATTCAGGGCAACGTTTTTTACATTAAGGCAGGAAATGGAGGTATTAACCTTGCAGAGCATTAATTTAGATGAAAGATTGTTAACTGAAGAAAAATTTGACGAAAATAGAGAAGAAAATGGGAAGAAAAACGAAAATGATGTAGTTGAAGAAATAAGTGTTGTTCGGGAGAATGATGATGATGATGATGCAGAAGAAGAAGAAGCAGAAGAAGAAGAAGAAGATACTGATCCCATAACTTCCTACGCCGATGCCTTGAAGTTGATGAAAACCTAAAAAAGTTTTCAAAAGAAGATTTTATTGCGTTTGAACATCTAAAAAATATTCAGTCGCATTATTAATATTATTTTTTATAGAAAGTTGAAGCAGTTAAAAATATTATATATATTATTATTATTTTTAGATATATTTTAACTATTTTGAAGTATGTACATAAACATATTCTTTAAGTGCATATTTTTCCATAAAAAAATTCCTAGTAAATTTTATTAATTTTTTCATATCTTTAAAAAGAGCTTTCTTATAACCGGACACCTCCCATAAGGGGACAAAAAAGTTGGAACCATCGGAGTCCGCTTATGAGAGCTTTCACTGTACACGTTTTAAGGTCACTAGAATCCGATTTTAATATTTTTACAATGATGAGTGTGTGTATGTGTGTGTGAACGTTGATGGGACGGTTTCTCAAATTCTATAAGACTAAAGACCAATTTAACTACGCAGTCCTTAACCTGACATTAATGGGAAGAGCTGAAAAGGTTTTGATAACAATTAGACAACCGGAAGTAGTAGTTTCTTAAAAAAATCTTCTAAACATTATTTTTTGGAAATTTATATTATTATTTAGAGATAGAGAATTATAAATATATAAAAAAAAATCGTTGTAATGAATCTCACAACCCAAATAACTCCATTGAAATAAAATTAAAATGTAAAATAGTTTGTAAATGACTGTTAAATATAAGGGTCAAAAATCAACAGTTTTAGTGACGTTCTGAAAGCTTTTTCTGGGAAGTACATTTAATCTTTCTTATTATTTTATTAATTAAATATTTATAATTATAGATAAAATGCATATATCCATAAGAAATATCACCAATTTTGTTAATGATTTGGAAGAATTTCTGACAATTAGGAACGTCCTCATACAATGAAAAAATAGATAATAGATATAATTAGAATTTTATGTGTGCACAAATGTCAGTGTCAAAAATCCAGATACATTACTGAAGTCTTTTTCTGGGAAGTTAATTTAATTTAATATTTCTTATTTTATTATTAATTAAATATTTAAAATTATAGATACATATATCAATATACACATCAGAAATACCGCCAATCTCGTCAATAATTTTGAAGAATCTCGTACATTTAGAAGAGTAGGAGGAAACTTATTTATAGAATGAATTAAAAAATATAAAAATATATTAATAATAGATGTAATTAGAATTTTTATGAGTACCAGAAATGTTAAGATTTTTGTTTCTTCCCACACGTGTTGGGTGGGCGTGTGCCACGTCACCAACTGCCGTCACATTATAATGATTAGCGCGAAAGTTTGTCCCTAGCTTCCGGAATTTTGTCGCGCCGCGTGTATCTCCAGCAACTCGTACGAAACTTAATTTGTCGCCGAATGGCGAAGGCGCCTGGTGCGACACCTCGCCACGTCACCGCCAATTACACGCAATTAACGAAGTTTCGCCAAGACACCAAGCACCAAGAAATACACAGGCACGCAGCTAGGAGGAACAAAATCTTACAAATTCTTATTTATATTGCCGGTTGTGTAAATAAACATTTTTGGATGAGATTTTATAAATCCGCGCAGATACCACCCCTGGAGTGGCTACGCAATTTTTTACAAAATAGACTACAGTATGTATCACTTGATTGCACTTGCAAGAACGCAAATGAATTAAAACCAGTACCATCAAATTTTCTTACCTGTAGTGTGGGTCTCCCCCAAGGAACTGTTTTAGCTCCTATTCTTTTTATTTTATACACAAATGATATTAATCTGTCACTTAAAAATCATTCTGCATTATCACTTTACGCTGATGCATCGACCTTTAAACTAATAGACGCAGCGTACGAGCAAAACGCTTGTCCCGCAATAACGGTGCAGACACAGTATCTCTATTCTTCAACAGAACGGAAGTTAAGAAAACGCGGCAAAATAAAAATTTGATATGTCCCTAACTTGTTATACTTAGTGCATAATCGCTAAGAGTACCTATATATTTAATTTTTTTGTGCATAATTACTTTCATTATATATTTTTAATACAATATATTGTATACACATATTATATTGTAGGGAACAAGTAATAATTAATAAGAACTTACATATGAAATGACACAGCTAAACGGCGTACGTACTGCTGACTGCACAAAAAAACCGTTTCCCCCATTATTTTGTCGCATATGCACCTCACAACACATATTCGTATATGTTGACAGAAATAATGTAAATGTTCTCCAAAAAAGTAAAATAATCATCGACCTTTAAACTAATGGACCAAGTGTCTCCTATTCCTTTATAGTTAGAATATTGTTCCAACATAGAAAGATAGAAATATATATTCTGTCCTTCATCACTACGGAAGTTCTCAGTTAAAGTATACTGCGCATGCGTTCGTACTCATTGTACATCTTTTTCAGTCATATGTAAACCTCTATACATCGCTCTCTATCACTAAATAATTGTCAAAATTTACATTTGACGTTTCGTAACTGTTTGTGTATTATTTGCTTCTTTGGAGAACATTTACAATTATTTCTGTCAATATATACGTGTATGTGTTGTGAGGTGTGTATGTGACAAAATAATGGGGAAACGGTGTATTTCGTGCAGTCAACAGTACGTACGCGGTCCAGCTGTGTCATTTTATATGTAAGTTCTTATTAATTATTACTTGTCCCCTATAATATAATATTTATGTAATATATTGTATTAAAAATATATAATGAATCTAATTATGCACAAAATTAAATCTATACTCTTAGCGATTATGCACCAAGTACAACAAGTTAGGGATAAATCAAATTTTTTATTTTGCTGCGTTTTCTTAACTTCCGTAATATTGAAGGATAGAGATACTATGTCTGCACCGTTATGACGGGACAGACGTTTTGCTTGTACGCTGCGTCTATTAGTTTAAAGGTCGATGAAAATAATACACAAACAGTCACGAAACGTCAAATAGATTTTGACAACTATTTAGTGATATAGTGATAGAGAGCGATGTATAGAGGTTTACATATGGCTGAAAAAGATGTACAATGAGTACGAACGCATGCGCAGTATACTTTAACTGAGACCTTCCGTATTGTCGAAGGACAGAGTTGCACAGATTTGTTTAAGAATTTTGGTATTCTTCCTCTCACTTGCATTCTCATATTAGAATTATGCTATTTCGTCTACAAAAATAAATCTAAATTTTTAAAACAAAGTGACTTTCATTCTTTAAATACGAGAGCGAAAGACAACTTTCGAATACCCGTTGGTAAAACTAAAATAGGGCAAATGTCACCTCATTCTATTGGGTTGCACATTTATAATTTACTACCACAAGAAATTAAATCTGTGAACTGTTTCAATCATTTTAAAAATAATTTAAAACGTTTTCTTGTTTCTAATTGTTTTTATAACCTGAATGAATTTTATGATTATTGTAAATAATTTTCTGTATTTTTGGCTTTTTCCCATACATTGTATTCTGTGTCTCTTGAAATAAAAGTGATTATTATTATTATTATTAAATTGCTTCAATTTCTTGTGGTACTGCCACAACTGTTAATTTATCAACCGATATCTTATAAAACAAATCTGTTTTAGCCAGCACTATACCTCCCGCCCCTACTTTTGATGATGTCGCAACTGGCGAAATTGTACAATAAAGTAAAAATATACTTCTCTTCTGAAACTAAACCGAGTGTTATTTATTTTTAACTTTTATTCAATTAAATACATGCCTACATATTTATTGATGCTGGAAACTATATCATGTTCCTTTGCATTCGTATAATATAACTATTGTTCTATTCACTATTACAATTTTCATTTTAAAACGTTAAGTGCCATTATTAATTTGAAATGATAGGTTCTTTGACAGTAACATTTATCTGTCAGTTACATACATTTGAAATCTGAACTGTGTAACTAAGGAATTATGTTTATCTTTATAACATAAGCTCCGTGATTTATAAAATAGATTATTTTATATATTTATCTATAAAATATATAATAAAGTATGACTGCATAAATGTAGAAAATATAATAATCTTTAATTCTTATAATAACATAAATCGCGAAAAAAATCATATTTAAAGGTATTTTTCGAAGAAAAACTAGTTTGGGTTTCAAGTAAAGTGTCATATCCGATTACCTGATTTACACCAAAATCCAATAGCTTCTTTCCATATTAGAATAAGGTAGAAAAAAAAGGTTTCAGAATTTTTTTAATGATAGTATTTGAGTTAGAGCATTGACAAAATCAATAGGGACCTTAAAACGTGGTCATTTTCTAAATTCACGTGGTTTCTTTGTCATCAAGAGTGTGAATTTTACTTGGCGAGTTAAATAAACTGACAATCAAGTAACAATAGTGACAGAGACAGGATCGATATTCGATCGATATAAAATTTAATGTAAACATTGTCATGCCAATGTACGGTATAAAAAAGAAGTACAATTATTTCAAATAATTTTATATTCCGTAAAAGGAATAAATATTGATTTAGAAATACATGTAAATTTCCTGAATATACAGTGTGTCCCATTTAGAGGTGCCACCATTGGGATCTCGAGAACTAGAAGAGATACGATGTCGGTTAAATGGAACTTTTTGTGCGCCTTTCGGAGGCCATCTCAGATGTGCTTTTGTTTTTCCAAAATTTCTCATAGGACACTAGATGATGACGAGAAACTGAATATTGTTGATTTTTTCTTTTTCAAATAACTTCTAAACTATTAGTAATTGAGAAAAACGTTTCAAATACAAAAGATAGATATTTTTATTAACTAACCAGTGGCGTACGAAATAAATTTTTATATCCGTAAATTTTCGAGATATAACACAAACTTATATTTTTTTAAATGGAACCCATATCTGATTTCAGTCTCAATAAAATCACTATTTTTTTCTCTTTTCAATGATGTAAGGGTTATTATGTTTTATATTTGTTTTGCTCCTAAAATTTAATTTTTCTCTTTATTTTCCTGAACTTTCTTATTATTTCCCAAAAAAACATTATTATTTTTATTAATTATATTGTATTTGATCGAAATAATTTGTTTTATGCCTTTATTACTTAATATTTTCATACTAGACTCATAATTACAAATTACGCTATAATGTGCCAAGGGCGACCAGATACAAAATATTATAAAAATTAGTTTGATACGAGTTTTGAGCAAATTTTTCTAACGAAATAAATTATTTAAATACAAGTAGTATTTCTAAATAGAAATCTACCAATATTTTGAAAATAATTATATATTTAATACAAAATAAGGAAAAATATAATAATTTTGAAGGCAAAACAAATATAAAACATAATAACCCTTACATCGTTGAAAAGAGAAAAAAATAATAATTTTTTTGAGACTAAAATCAGATATGGGTTCCATTTAAAAAAATATAAGTTTGTGTTATATCTCGAAAATTTACGGATATAAAAATTTATTTCGTACGCCATTGGTTAGATAATAAAAATATCTATCTTTTGTATTTGAAACTTTTTTCTCAATTACTAATAGTTTAGAAGTTATTTGAAAAAGAAAAATCAACAATATTCAGTTTTTCGTCATTATCTAGTGCCCTATGAGTATTTTTGGAAAAATAAAAGCACATCTGAGATGGCCTCCCAAAGGCGCACAAAAAGTTCCATTTAACCGACATCGTATCTCTTATAGTTCTCGAGATCCCAATGGTGGCACCTCTAAATGGGACATACTGTATACGTTTCTAATACTAGTATTTAAAAATAAATAATTTCTATAAGTTATATTTCATTTTATAAGGTTTTTACAGGTTGATAACGTAAGTCTTCTGTTTATTTATTTTCACTATAAACTGAAAAGCAATATGAACTTAAACTAAATTTCTAGTACGGTCATTAAAAAACCGAACACAGCATTTATCAACATTTAATATAATTTTGTAAATATTCTTACACTGCATCTGCATCTTCATTATCAAGAACTCCTAATTCTTAGCAAAGCGAGGGGTGCACACAAATTAAAAGTAAGTGAAATGAATTCACGCAAAGTTTGTTCATCGCGGGGTAAGACGACGGACGTCGATTATTTAAGTTGTATTAAGTTGTTGGTAGTTGGCTCTCCCACCAATGGGGAACGATAAATTCCAAACTCTTTAAACAGTTTTGTCTTCTTTGCCCCCGGTACATAGCGGGTAGTTTTGTTTTTCAGCTTATTCATTAGACAAAGTTGTTTTACACCAACGAATAATTTCTCAATTAGCGACAATGACTATTTTATCGTATTCACTTTAACCCTTTGGGTATCATTTTTCCTAGTTTGTCAGGACCAGATTTACATAAAGTAATACAGCCCCCACTTCCATAAAATAAATTGCTGCTACCCAAAAGCTTTTATCTCTTTCTATTTTTGAGTTATGTCCCCCAAAACAAAATAACTGAAAATGGCCAAAAATCGCAAAAACTCTAATGCCTGTTTTACTTTTCGGTCAATTTTAAGAACTTGGACAAAATGAATAAATTTAACATAAAATTATGGCAATTTCTAGCCAACTATTTTTACATTTATCAGTTTTTACTTCCTTGTACGAAGTAAAGGAAGTATTGTAATCGCGAAAAATTTCGGTTTCCAGATTTCAACGGAAATATCCATTTTGACCATCCCTGAATCCATTTTGACTAATTTCGTCGTGACGTCTGTACGTACGTACATATGTACGTATCTCGCGTAACTGAAAAACGGGGAGCCGTAGAAAGTTAAAATTTTGTATTCAGGACTGTTACAACATCTTCCTTTTGGTCATTACAAAACTTTCTGAAGTGGTACTTTACTTGAAGCCTATAATAGATTTCAATGAAAAACTATATTAGAATATAATCCAAAACTTTTCAAATTTGGTATATAAGACTTTTATATCAATGGGAATAACATAATAGATTTTAGTTAAAATGGTCTACCCGGAAGTGGTACTTTACTTGAAGTCTATAATAGATTTTAATGAAAAACTATATTAAAATATAATCCAAAACTTTTCAAATTTGGTATATAATACTTTTATATCAACGGGAATAACATAATAGATTTGGTTAAAATAGTCTAACCGGAAGTGATATTTTACATAAAGTTGTTATCAGTTTTTCTTGAAAAAAAATGATGTTATTTTGATTTTAATAATACATGCTTCAAATAAAAGTTTTAGAGAATTGAATTCTGCGTCAAAAACATTAAGTATGATTAAATTAGCTCTTTGTATAAGCAAGATATGTAAATTTAAAAATTATGTACTTTTTGGTTTCTGTAATTAAGTTTGCTATGAATTAGGGCAAAAAATAGTCAAAAAATTAAGAATTTAATGTCAATGTATGTTAAATAATTATTAACAAAATATGTATAGTGAAACAGGCGAACAAGGAAGTCATGTGATGTCCACATCAGATAATTTTTATATTGAAATATTAAAATCATTGACATGTAACAGTCATATAACTAAATTGATACAATGGTGTGTTATTAAAATTACTAGAAAACACTAAGAAATTGAACGAAAAATAGTACATGCACTATTTCCAACTTAATTGGCTTCAAATTGAAGTATGTAATACAAATGTTTTTAAGCTCAATTTCTAGAACTCAGCCAAGTTCTTTATATTAACGCAAAAATTGACAAATGTGAAACAAGCTTTAGCGATTTTTTTAGATTTTGGGCTCGGGCATTTTCAGTTATTTTAATATACAGGGTGTTATGTAAGTAAGTGTACAACGCATAACCCATGGTAGAACTAATCCCATAGATAGTAAATCTGAGAATAATTTTTGTTTAACGTGCTTTTTACAAGAACTTTTTTTACAAAATTTTGAACTTTGACAGTTTTAAAAGCATCCAATTTTTTGTAGAAAGCATGTTAAACAATAGGTAAATTATATTTTTGCCCTCCTGAAGTGTAATGGGAACTTTACAATTGTATACACAGCAAGTGTAACCTACATTTTACGCTTACTGTGTTGTAACTTGTCTAACTATGCGGTAAAATAATCAAAATACACTGGACGTTTATAGGCATTTAGAAAAGAAATCATCTTTACTATAATAAAGTTCATGTAAAAAAGTACTACCTACTTAAGTAATTTTTTTACTTTAACATTTCCTATATTTAAAATTAATTTATATAAACCAAACTCACGGTAGCGACATCTGTCATTATTGTAAAAATCCGCCGTTACCGACATAGTCACCGATCGATATACCTGTCAAATACGCGAGCATTGCTGAAATGTCTTATATCGACACCTACCCATTATTTATTACGAAGAAAACATGAGCAAATAAATATATTATCAGTCATAAACAACGTCTATTATTACAGATAAATTTTTGCTAGAAGAAGTACTCTAATGAAGGTAAGTAAAATCAAATTTGGAAATTGACTTAACCCCAGTATTTTAAACTAACCCTTTTCAGAAGTACAACCTATCTCATTGAACAAAGTGATTTTCATTATCGTCGGCCAAAAAATTTGATACAATTCTCGTGCGTGAAGTATTTTACAGCGCTCCAGCTAATAAGGCACTCGCCTTAAGGGCTCGTGCCTTAAACAAAGCTGTCGCGCTGTAAAATACAACTTACACACACTCGAATGTAAATAACTATTATTAATATGAAAAATATTGCATAAAATTTCATTTAAAATAGATAGACTTTAAAAATAAAGTCCTGTAATTTTTGAACGGTTTCAAATAACGCGATAAAATTTCGATGGGTTACTTTTGAGACCTTGAGCCATCGATTCATAATTCACCTGATAATGAAAACAAATAATGTATCATCTTCCAAGTAACAATACTTCTTAAAACAAATGTTCACATTAACATGTTACCAACATCTTCTCTCCTCTTACATTTTTTGGGCACTGCTCTCTATATGCATCTCACATCTGATAGTAACATCCACACCTGTCATCCCGGTTGTTCCCGGTTGCCGGTCGGGCTCTGTATGCTCCCGATGTCCCATGCAAAGTGACTATCCCACGGGACTAGGGCAGGGCGCAGGAACGGTGCATCTCTAATGGAGACACATGTGAGCATGAGGGAATGTGAACATGGGGTGACATAGGGAAAGAAATCAAATCGTGGAGAATGGGAAGCAAGGAGATGATGTTTTAATTTTGAAAAAAGGGTTGTTAGGATCTTTTACCTCTCGCTAAGAGAGGTATTGGATTCATGTTAAAATTCGCATATCCAGATTTTATTGAATAAGTACGATTTAAGGTCCCTAGAATCCGATTATAACATTTTTAAAATGATGTCTAGAAACTTTTACATAGCCTTCTTCAAATCACGACTGCATTTCTCGACTCTGCAAATCTAGCCCATGAAGTTGGCGAGTACCGAAATGCTCAAATCTCAACATATCCACCGTTCGACAAGATGGCTGAGTAGTACACTGTGGAGTATAAAATTAATTAGGATTAGGTTACGTTATTGGTTGTATATTTTTTACCTCTCACTAAGAGAGGTATTGGATTCATGCTAAAATTCGCATATCCAGATTTTATTGAATAAGCACGATTTAAGGTCCCTAGAATCCGATTATAACATTTTTAAAATGATGTCTCTGTGTGTGTGTGGATATGTGTATATGTGTGTGTGTGTGTGTGTGTGAGTGTGTGTGTGTGTGTGTGTCTGGATGTTGTAGACACGATTCCTCAAAAACTATAAGACTTAAAAAATATTTAACTGCAGTTTCCTCAATCTGACATTCCTGGGAAGAGCTGAAAAGGTTTTGGTAACAATTGAACAACCGGAAGTAGTAGTTTCTTAGAATGGGAGTTTTTTTATTAAATATTGAAGAACATAAAATTCTCCATCTAATACACTTAAAATTTTTATTATATCTTGTACAGATTTAGAGATAAAGACACTATAATTTATAAAGTAAACTAATCGCAGAGGCTAAGGCACTAAGGAAACCAGTTGACAAATTCCAGTTTGTAAATGACACATGTCATTATCAAATATCAACAGTTTTAGTGATATTATAATAGATTTTTCTGGGAAGTATATTTAATTTTTCTCATTGTTTTATTAATTAAATATTTGAAATTATAGGTAAAATTTTGGTAAAACGCATATATCCTTCAGAAATACCGCCAATCTGGTTAATGAATTGGAACAATATCTCTGACATTTAGAAACTTCCTCATACAATGAAAAATAGATATAATTAGAATTATATGTGTGCAGAAGACATGTTAAATACAACAAAAAACAATATTTGGGTAAAGTTCTATAATATTTTGTTATAAAACGACGGTTCGAAAGCGAAGTGCAATACAATACTTATATAGCCTAATATGGAAATGGCGAGAGGTCTTGTGCTGGCCACAACAGATTTTTTTATACGAATTATATTCTAAAATTAACTATTTAAGCGCAAATTAATATCGCGTGGATATGGGCGTCGTAAGACAGATCGTGGGTTTCACGCATCCAGTGGCAATTTTAACCCTCAACTGATATGGTGTGTTGGACAATCATCAAATGGTGGGTCAATATTGACCTCCATTTTTACTTCCCGGTACCCTTAGTAAGGGAGATATAGGGATCGTGTTAAAAATCGCATATCGAGATTTCAGTAAATGACCACGTTTTAAGGTCCCTAGAATCCATTTTTAACGTTTTCACGATTATGTGTCTGTATATACAGGGTGTGCAACGAAATGCGGAACATAGGACTTTAACATAGGATTTTAAAAATGTGCGAAAATTGGCTCTCTATACATTTTAGAGAAAAAATACAAGAACGAAAAGTTGTTTAGAAATAATTTTTACTCTTAAAAATTCATAGAATAGAATAGAATTCAATAGAATATCTCCAGCACTAAATGTTTAGACATTTTCACCAAAAATCAGATAGCTATGGGAATAAAAAACAAATAAAACAAAATATCAATTAAAATCATTATACTTAAATATTTAATGCTGAATTATAACATTGTAAACATATTGATTACAACAATAAGATTAATAATACCGAAATGAACTATCATTTCAGTGTATATCAAAAATGATGAATTATCCTAAAATTTAAGTCAAATACTTAATAATAAAATAAAATCACAAATTCTTCGGTACTGAATAAATCCATTTTATAATGCTCAAAAGCACAGTAAAGTAATTTATGGTCTATAACAATGTAGACAAAATGATTATAATAATTAACATCAATAACACGAAAATGAAATGTCAGAATGAGATTTTGTTCTATTTTATTTCCATGGCTATCTGATTTTTGACGAAAATGTCATATTTAATTTTCTAAATATATAGTGCTACAGATATTCTACTGCATTAAATGAAGACTTTTTGAAAGTAAAAATTAATTCTAAACATCTATTTATTCTTGTATTTTTGCTCTACAGGAGGGCCAATATTCGCAAATTTTTAAAATCCTATGTTAAACTCCTATGTTCCGCGTTTCGTTGCACACCCTGTATATGTGTGTGTGTATATATATATATATATATATATATATATATATATATATATATATATGAGTGTATGTGTGTGTGTGTGTGTGTTTGCTGAACTTTTATGTGGACGAGGTAAACGAAGTATGTTTGTACAGGAATATGTGGCGAAGGATGATTTTTGTGTAACTATTATTGTGGTCCGCATGCGGTTATTCGTTACCGAAAATCGGTCACTCAATATGTTCTTATGCTTTTATGTATGAATACGTTTATGAATGTGGCTGAGGTGAAAGAAGTGTGCATTGATAGGAATGTGTGGCGAAGGATGATTGTTGCGTAACTATTACTGTGGTCCGGATGCGGTTATTCGCTACCGAAAATCGGTCACTTTAATATGTTCTTATGTATGAATGCTTTGATGATTGAGGACAAGGCGAAAGGAGAATGTTGTTAAAGAGTGATGTGAGTCAGCTGAGCTCACTCTTATCCCTTTTCTTATTGTTACTATTATTTTCGGGTTTTTGCTAACCCACAAGGTGGAACACGCGTGATTTTATGTATGTATGTATGTATATAATTTTTTCACGATTTATGTTACTATAAGAATTAAAGATTGTTAACTTTTTTACAGGTATGCTTTCATACTTTTTCTATATATTTTATACATAAATATATAAAATAATCTATTTTATAAATTACGGAGCCTATATTTTAAAGATAAACACAATTCCTTAGTTACAAAGTTCAGATTTCAAATGTATGTAACTGACAGATAAATATGGAATGCATTTATTCCCACATTTTAAAACAGTTATACAAATTAATGTTTCGAAAAAATAAACTCTCATTAAAAAGAAAGATTTAAACTGATTGTTGAATTAAAATGTTTGTTGATAATATAATTACAAATTTTTCAAACAAACATTTTAAATCAATAGTCAACACACAACATTCTTTTTAATATTAGTTTAATTTTATGTTTGTTCAATTTATATTATTGTTGTTAATCTCTAAACAAACTAGAATTAGTTAGAAAAATTTGTTATTGTATTATCAACAAACATTTTAATACAACAGTTAATTTACATCTTTCATTTTAATAAGAGTTTATTTTTATGATACATGAATTTATATGACAGTGCCTTTTAAATTGATTGTTATAAAATTATCAACAATCATATTAAATCACGTATCGTAGAATGAAACAAACAATTTAATTCAAGTATCACAGAAATAAACAATCGTTTTAATTCATGTGTCGTGAAAATACAGAGTCAATTTAATTCATTCATATAAATGTTACTTCATTTCTATGATACTTGAATTTTTACGTTTGTTTAGGGACTAACAACAATCATATAAATTGAATAAACATAAAATTAAACTAATGTTAAAAAGAAGGATGTGTGTGGACTATTGATTTAAAATGTTTGTTTAAAAAAATTGTAATTATATTATCAACAAACATTTTAATTCAACAAACAGTTTAAATCTTTATATTTAATGAGAGTTTATTTTTTCGATATATTAATTCGTATGACTGTTTTAAAATGTGGGAATAAATGCTAAAACGGCATTCCATAGATAAATGTCACTGTCAAAAAACCTATCATTTCAAATTATTAATGGTAAAGTTTTAAAAAGAAAATTATAATAGTAAATAAAACAATAGTTATATTATACGATTGCAAAAGGAACTTAATATAGTTGCCAGCGTCAGCAAATGTGGAGGTCTGTATCTAAATTCATAAAAGTTAAAAATAAAATAAAAATAATAACACTCGGTTTAGTTTCACAAGAAAAGTATATTTTTACTTTATTGTACAATTTCCCCAGTTGCGGCATCATCAAAAGTATAGTGCTGCCCACAACAGATTTTAAATTTATTTATGTTATTCTTTAAAAAAAATAATAATAATGCCAAGTGAATGTTGCTTGGGATTGAGTAGCCATCAATCCCAATAAAACCGTTGATGAACACTTATGAAAACAGCTCTAATCTTAAACTTTGTAGTCCGTTGTCAGCATCATTGCAATCACAACACAAGTCAAGCAGGGGTCAGCAGACGCGTGAAGTTGCACGAGGCACTGGGGTCACATCAGGTCCGAGGCCAGCGCATTATAATGCGCAACTACGCACCCCTAACTTCTTGGCGGTGCACCGGACATGCATTACAAGTTCCGATCGACTTCTAAGGCTGCGGATACAACCAATAAGATAACGAAATCGTTCAAATAGGTTTTTTCGCAATAAGTGATATTTTAAAGAAAAAATCTGTTGTGGCCAGCACATTACCTTCCGGTAATTCTATGTATTTTGTACATATCCTATACCAACAGTTCCTTGGAAAAGATTCTATATATTCAGTAAAATGGGCTACTTGCGTGGTACTGAAAATCCGATTTCTACCACTATAAATGTAATGTTATGTTGAAAACATATATAAAAATATAAATTTTATTTTAAAAAAATTATTTGTTTTTTAGTAAATTAAGAAAGAAAATTTTCTGTGACGTCATTATATTTAACTGGAGAACCATGTTTAAAAATATAACGTATAGATGGCATGCGAGAAAGTTTTAATTTGAATTTGACATTAGTTCATTTTTCTCTCTCTCTCTGGTCTCTCAAATATATTAATTACTTCACAAATAAACACATAGGTAGTTACATGTAATTTAAAATATCGATACCAAAAAGATGAATTAAAATACTAACCTCCAAACTATTGTTGAAACGTCAAACAGGCGATCTACATTATTACCTGTACAAACCTTGTAAAAACAAACGCAATGGATATACGACTATTCATTGGTGCGGCGTAATTTTACGTCATACATGGCGGGATTTCAAATAATTAAATTTCATTATTTTTTTTCTGGCTATATTAAATAAAAAAGGTACGCAAGTAGCCCATTGCGCTGCCGTAAAACAATGAATAGTTTTTTTTGTATTAAGTGCGCAAATGAGTGTTTTTTACCTCCCGCTACCCTTAGTAAAGGAGGTATAGGTATCGTGCTTAAAATCACATATCGAGATTGTAGTAAATGACCACGTTTTAAGGTCCCTAGAATCCAAAATTAACATTTTCACAATGATGTCTGTATGTGTGTATGTATGTTTGTGTGTGTGTGTGTATGTGTACCTGTGTGTGTATGTGTGTGTGTGTGTATGTGTACAGATTTTGTTAGCGCTCTAACACAAATACTATCATTCAGAAAATTCTGAAACCTTGTATTTCTACCCTATTCTAATATGGAAAGACACCATTAGATTTTGGTGTAAATCGGATAACCGGAAATGGCACTTTACCAGAAGCTCATAATGGTTTTTCTTAAAAAAAAAAAATTAAATACCATTTTTTGTCCTTATGAAAATTAAAGATTATTGAATTTTCTACAGGAATACATTAATACTTTTTCTATATATTTTACAGATAAATTTAAAAATCATTTTTTTAAAAAATCCCGAAGCCTAAAATAAACACAATTCCTTTGTTACACAGTTCATATTCCAAATGAATGTAACTACAGGTGAATGTCACTGTCAAAAAACTAACCACCTCAAATTAATAATAGCGACATTTTAAAAAGAAAATAGTAAATAAAGCAATAGTTATATGCAATGGAACAGTTTACAGCATTAGTAAATACGGAGGTATGTATTTAAATTAATAAAAATTAAATAACGAGAGGTTTTGTGTTGGCCACATCAGATTTTTTTTTGTTTTTGTGCGTAAGGATGTCACTTTTAACCGAGACCGTTAGGTCGAGGCAAAAAAGTCATTCGAAAGCGCCAAAAAAAAAAACACAAATTTCACCCACGAAATAAAAACGATATTTTTTCTACAACTGTCAAAAAAGAATTCAATAATTTGATATTTATTTAAGTAAATTAGGAAAATATTCAAAATAATATTAATTTGCTACCAATATGAACTTGCCTGGGGTGGGATTCTATAACTCGTCCGTTATCAAACGGTACCGTTATCACTATGGTTACATAGAAGATCACATTTCATTTGACAAGTATGACGTAAACATACCAATCATCTTGTAAATAATACGTTTCTATAGTGATAACGGTACATTTTGATAACGGACGAGTTATAGAATCCCACCCCTGGTGTGTTGTAACCAAGGGAACGTGCAATTGTTGAATAAATAAATAAAGTATCCTCCTAAGGTAAACGAAACTGCAAATGCTGCAATTTCGAACTTACTACCAGTCAAATCGAGATGTTAATATATATTTTCACTCGTGAAAAAATAATAGTTATTTTTTCACACGTAAAAAACTTAAACTTCGCCTATCCATAACAATGTATATAAATATCATGTTTTTTTGACAGTTGTAGGAAAAATAATTTCTACAGTGTAAGTAACTTTCTCTGTCCTGTATCTTAGTATCTTGTGTAGATCTACCTTACAATCCCCGCATTACAATTCTCAATGATCTGTTGTAAAGTGGCCAGGGTGGGTGAATCTCAAGTCCGCGACTCAGGCGACATACAAATGGAACGGCTGGGCTCGAGGGACCGTCCTGGCCGGACCTCGGGCACAGATGCGACACTCTGCAATTGACCATTGTCTGCAGACCTCCTCTCTGGTTTCCATTCCCCGATCGCGCCACGCCGAATTGAATTAAAGCCCGAATTCAACCGGACTTACAAGAGGAAAGGATAGGAAATGCTCAGACAGTCAAGAAGCGCAGAGTTTTTGACTATTTTCGTTACTTTTAAACTCGTTGGAGATGGAAGATTACTACGAGGATATTATTTAAGTTTAAAATTTCTTTTAAAATCATATTTAAAAAACTATAACACTCTTGTACCTTTTGTCACCTTTAGGTAAGGAAGAAATTGTCTTTGGTCAAAAAATTCGGTGGTGAGTTTTTAATGAATAAGCACGTTTTAGGGTCCCTACTATACAAATTTACTATTTTTAAGTTATTGTCTGTACGTGTGTCTATGTGTCTGTGTATATGATTGGGCTACTTGCGTACCTTTTTTTATTTAATATTTTTGAAGAGAAGACAAAAACTTGCTACCCATATTTTTTCTTTTGACAAAATTTTTATTAATTAGCCAGAAAAAAAATAATGAAATTTGATTATTTGAATTCCCGCCATGTATGACGTAGAATTACGCCGCACCAATGAATAGTCGTAAAGTCACAGCGTGGTGCCGTCCCATAGTAATGGTATGTTTGTGCGGGTAATGTAGATCACCTGTTTGACGTTTCAATAATAGTTTGGAGGTTAGTATTTTAGTTTATCTTTTTGGTATCGTTATTTTAAATTACAAGTAACTACCTATGTATTTATTTATTAAGTAATTAATGTATTTGAGAGACCAGAGAGAGAGAAAAAAGAACTAATATTAAATTCCAATTAAAACTCTCTCGCACGCCATGCCATCTATTGATAACATTCTTAAACATGCTTCCCCTCCCCCAGTTCAATATAAAGACGTCACAGAAAATTTTCTTAATTTAGTAAAAAACAAATAATTATTTTAAAATAAAATTTATATTTTTATATATGTTTTCAATATAACATTACGTATACAGTATGTCCCCGGATTGAGTTTACAAGAGGAAAAAAATTTTTATTTTTGATTTTACGAAAAAATGCCAAGGGAAGAAAAATTTTTACTTGAATTAAAACATATGTTTCAGTTATTAAAACTTTTAATTAATGTTTGGTTCTTTTATTACAACGTTTTTTCGTATTTTGTCCTCCTAATAATACAGTTATTACAATGAATCTAACATGATCTTAGTTAGCTTTGAAATATTAACAAATGATTATTAATTTTAATTTCAGAAAAATAAAACGGCGAAAATCGTAATACTTGTAGTTTATTCAATTAACTCTTTTTTATCTGAAATTAAAATTAATAATCATTTGTCAATATTTCAAAGCTAACTAAAAACATGTTAGATTCAATATAATAACTATTATTAGGAGGACAAAATACGAAAAAACGTTATAATAAAAGAACCTTACATTAATTAAAAGTTTTAATAACTGAAACATGCGTTTTAATTCAAGCAAAAATTTTCTTCCCTTGGCATTTTTTCGTAAATTCAAAAATAAAAAAAATTTTCCTCTTGTAAACTCAATCCGGGGACATACTGTATAGTGACAGAAATCGGATTTTCAGTACCACGCAACTAGCCCATTCTAAAAATTATAATTCTTTCGTATTCCTCTTCTTTATTCATATGAAGAGGTGATTACATTTTGGTTATAATAGGCTATTCCACAGTAATCAAAAATAGTAAAAGTTTATTGAAAATATGAACGATAATAGTTACAGGATAAGGAACACCATATTTCTTTTATTATAAATTATTCCTTCCAGCAGACACAGAGAGTTTTGCTTTTGATGATGCAGGACATGTGCACGACTGTTTGAGCAAATAGGATCCAAGTATGACCTCCGACTTTGAGAAGCCCCGCCCTAACTAAGAATATACTTCTTCGGGTGTGTCGGATCTGTTCGGGTACGTTCTAATTTCTTTGTTTTTATAAAATGAGAAAAAAAAGTGAAATAAATTAAGTATAATAATTTATTTTGTCTCTAATAATGAATTATAATATTACAATTTAAATATACATTATTTTGTAATTTGTTTAACATTTTTTCGTGGCTTGTGAACCACTGTTTGTTTACTTCTGGTATATCCACATTACTTACGTCACAAAGCTAATGTAAAATTCGGACCTTAATATCTCGCTTATTTGGACGAATTTTTAACTCGGACTTGCGGACACATGCGGTCTTATATTTTTTTGTACTTCAAGAAAAAAAAAATTTTTAAATATCGTGGTATAGCTTATTGATTCACCGGAAGTACTCTTATTTGAAGTTTTTAACAGTTTTTCTTTAAAAAAAAAACGCAGTTAAATATTATTTTTTGACATTTTATATTATTGTAAATATTAAAGAAAATGATCTTGCCTACCTATACGGTTTGATTATACATTTTCCTTCATATTCAATAGATATAGAGTTAAAGAATTATAAAGAGATTAACTTTCAAAAATCAGTCAGCTTTGCTATTTATCATGAAAGCAGCTGATATATTCAAAAAATTCTATTGACAATTATTGTCAGTGTCAAGTGCAATAGTGCAAAACCAAACATGGAAAGTATAGGATCAGAAAATGGTATAAATCATAGTGTTCCTGGTAAGTGATATGCAGTTGTAGCCTCGCCTCTGGTTGGAACTTTCAATGCCGAAAGTACTGGGTGAAGAAGATGCCTTGGCTAACTAGCTGTACAAAAAAAGCACTTGTTTTTGCTTTCCATGTCTTTTGTTTAGGATAAAAACAGGTGAAAAAATGAAAAAATTTAAAAAGATTAGAAATATGCTAAACATTTAAAAAGTGTGTGCAATCTTGGCATGTTAAAGACAGTTAATATTAAAACGTAACTTCAAGCAAGTAAATTTTATTAAAGGTAGGAAAAATAGTTTCAAACAGTATTTTTTTATTGCTGCAACCCCACAATTATAAATTCCTACGAGCCGCCACTGGTATATATCCAAAATTTGGTTACATAATAATTATAAACACATGGACTATGAAGTTTTAAAAGTCATTGCCTAAATGAAAAAAAAATCATTTCCGGCTGAACGGTTCACTTGACAACAAAATTTATTTAAAAAAAGTTTTTAAAAATTAAATACTAGGAGCGGTTAGTTTAGTGACGGATTAATGATAGTTAGGGCCCATAGGCCCTAAAAAATAATAATATAAAAAGGAATAAAAGAAAATAAAAGTTAAATGCAAATAAATGACATTTATAAAATTTTCTTAAAATAATCCAGTTTTTTACAATGTTTATTCAAAACATTAATTAATTTTAAAAACTATAGGGATCTTAGCTAGGGACCCTCAAAACTTGGGGGTCCCTACGCACGTTGCTAAGGCCAACAAAGTCACATGATTGCTCGCGTTCTATACACAAGTTATAAGAAAATTGAAAGTCCACTCCTGTACATCTACAGCGCTACCATCTATAAAACATTAGCTGAACTATAAAGTATAGAACTCTAAAATTGTATGTTCATGTCTGTGATTTCTACACGATTTCTTATTTTTCTTTCCACGTTTTCATGTACGACGCTCTGACAAATTTGACGGCTTTACATCTGTCAAAATAAGCATCATGCTTCAAAATATAAGTAACCTTGTATAATTAATACAGTAGTTAATATTTTATCAAGTAAGATATATCACATAATACATTGTAAACACAATAATATATAAATTTAATTTCAGATATCTACGCAATAAATAAATATAAATCATGGCAGTCGTATTAGAAACAACGCTGGGCGATATAACCATAGATTTATATATTAATGAGCGTCCGAAAGCTTGCCTCAATTTTCTCAAACTATGCAGGATAAAATATTATAACTTTAATTTATTCCACACCGTAAATCAAGGTTTCATTGCACAAACTGGCGATCCTACTGGATCAAGATTAGGCGGCGAATCTATTTGGGGCGTTATGGGAGGACCTTCAAAACGATATTTTGAAGCAGAAAATACACCTCGCATTAAACACACAACCACTGGTCTCGTTTCTTTCGTCGGTGACAAAGACAGCATGATTGGTTCACAATTTTTCATAACTTTAGCTCCAGATTTAACATATCTTGATGCTCAACATTGCGTTTTTGGAGAAGTTACAGAAGGATTTGAAATATTACGACAATTAAACGAAGCTATATGCGATAATGATCACAGACCTTATCAAGACATACGCATTACACATACAGTTATACTTGAAGATCCATTTCCTGACCCAGAAAATTTAAAAATACCAGATGCGTCACCAGAACCAACCACCGATCGATTGGCCGGCGGTCGAATCGCTCCGGACGAAGAAATTGACGAAACAGAAGGAAAAACAGTCCAAGAAGTCCATGAAATTATCGCAGAAAAAGAGGCGAAAGCACGCGCCACCATTTTGGAAATGATTGGTGATATTCCCGACGCAGAGATGGCGCCACCAGAAAATGTACTATTTGTTTGCAAGTTAAATCCTGTTACAAACGACGATGACTTAGAAATTATCTTTACTCGTTTTGGGAAAATAAAATCTTGTGAAGTAATACGAGACAAAAAAACTGGAGATTCGCTTCAATATGCTTTTGTTGAATTTGAAGAACAAAAATCGTGCGAAGAAGCATATTTCAAAATGGATAATGTTTTAATAGATGATAGACGAATTCATGTAGATTTCTCCCAAAGCGTGGCTAAAATAAAATGGCATGGAAAAGGAAGAGGCGTTACACATTTTAACGATAAAGGAGAAAAGCAAAAAAATGACCCAGAAAATGATATTGGAAATGGTCGATATCGCAAAAAAAATAATTCAGACTCAGTACCTACAAAAAAAGATAAAAAAGAAAACTTCAAATATAAAGAAAGGTATGAAGAAAATAGAAATCGAAATTTCGATTCTAGAAAAACACAAAGAGACTGGAGAGATGACAGATATAAAGAAGAACAATATAGACAAAATGATAAAGATAAATATCAAAACTACAGAGATACTGAACGATCAAAGAACAGAAATGAAAACAACGAATATAGATATGAAGAAAATAGGAAAAATCAACAAAGAAACAGATCCAGATCACGTGAATTTCAAAGAAGAAGAATGGAACAAACTCCATCCAGATCTAAAGAAAATTTAAAATCCCGCCATAGATCAATCTCTCCTGATAATAGACAATACAGAAGGAAAAATGAAAAACGTAGATCCACATCACGAGAGGGCTATAGATCTAAATATAAATATACATCAGTAGAAGACAAAAACGGAAAAAGAGAATCAGAAGTATATTATCACAAAAATAAAAAATATGACCAAGAAAATTTTGAAGATAGAAAGAAAAGTAAAAAACACGAAGACAGCCCCGAAGAGGAAGTCGCAAAAAAGAAGAAAAAGAAAAAACGAAAACAAGAATCATCCAGTGAACAAAGTAGTTCTGAAGATGAACCAGTAAAGAAATCTAAAAAGAAACGTAAAAAGAAAAGCGAGTCTGATTCTGAATCAGAAGAACGAAAGAAATCTAAGAAGAAGAAAAAGAAATCTAAAAAATACAAAAGTAGTAGTAGTAGTAGTGAGAGTATATCTGAAAGCGACAGTGATGTACCTAAAAATAAAAAACGTAAAAGGTAATAAGTACAAAACGCATTGTAACATATTTGTATACATATTTAAACAATTTTTTTATGCAAATATTGTATAAAATTTTTAATATAGTATATTTACGTGATCAATTTTCTGTAATTTATTTGAAATGTAAAAGCTTGAAACTAAGTCCATTAAAATAAATTTCATACTGAATTAAGAATTTACTATTATTGAAGTTTTTACACATTTTATCATTCAAATATAATTTTTAAATTCACAGAACAGGTAAGTATGGATTTATTTCAAAATATGTCCTCTCTGTGTATGTGTACGCTGACAAGAATGTACTACTGTTTGCAAAAATAAAATATCTGATGTATTTAGCACATTACCTCCCACCATAGTTATTAAACCCTATTAGCGGTACAATGGGGGATTCCAGCTCAATCGAATTAAAGGAAAATAGTAAAAAAATACGAATGTATATGCTGAATAACGAATATTAATAAAAAAATGAAATGGTATAATTGAGATATCGGAAATAAGGGGTTTATAAAAATATGTATAATAATCAAAAAGTTTATCGTAGATAAAAATATAACAACGCCTTGGTTTTCAAGCGATCTGTTCTATAATAACATATGACATGATATTGCAAAAAAATCGTAAAACAATATTCAAACGTCTTGATTTTTACTCTTTTCCGTAAATACGCCACTGCTAGAGAACTGTAACTCTCAACAAAAGCGCATTATTTTTTAATGCCAAAAGATAAATGTATTAGTAAACAAAAAATGTTGCAATTTTGTTCGCTTTTACATTTCTATAGCGTTACAGAAAATTACAGAATCGCACTATAAATCGCGTGTTTACTTGAAATCTTATATTGACAAAATGTTTGAAATTTAATTTGTAGACAATTAAATTCTAAATCTACAACTAATCAGATTTTATTTTGCTCGTTTTGTAACCTATAAAATAAAATCTGATCAGTGTAGAATTTAATTATCTACAATTTTTACATTTTTGTCTAAAATTAATAAGTAACTAAAGCAAAATAAAAAAATCTGATGAGGCCAGCACATTACCTTCCGCCAATTTGATGTATTTTGTACAAATCCCATACCAAAAATTCCTTGGAAAAGATTCTATATATCCAGTAAAATTGTAACACGAACATTACTAATTTCTATAAATTACATACAGAAAGTTCCTTGGAAAATATTTTATAAATCCAATAACTCGAACATACACTATGTAAATCACACTTGACACTGATATTTGTCAATTAGAATTATTTGAATATATCAGAGCTGTTTCCATAATTATAGCAAAGCTGGCTGATTCATGAAAGTTAATCTCTGTATAATTGTTTAACACTAAATCTATTGAATATGAAGGAAAATATATAATCAAACCTTATAGACAATAAGATGTTCTTTTCAGGGGAGGATTGTCCTATCGGGCAAATCCCGAAGGGCCGAGTGGTCCAAAGGGCCGGTTGGCCGCCTTCTATTAAATAATGTAGTCAGAATATATTTTTTATAATTTAAAAATGTAAATTTTGAACAATTACTCTTATATTTGGAAAACATGTTGTAATATTTTCGTGGAACATCGATAATTCGAAATTGAATACGATTAAGCCAGAAAAAAATTCGCGTTATCAAAAAAAGTAAAAATTTTTCTTCTTGCACATATAAATTTTTCGTCCAGTTTCAAACTTCCAATTTAAACCAAATAAAAAGAACTAGGAATTTCCCCAAAAATACTCGACTTAACGAAGTTCTGTATCTGATGGATTCCAGTAATTTTAAAGTCGAGTTATCAAAAAAAAATTATATACATTTTTTACCCCAGGCAATATTGCTAATGTATTTCGTTCCAAATATTAAATACTAGGGTTTTTTATGTTGGTATCATGGGAAAATTTGAATTTCAAAGCCAATCCTATAGGTCTAGGCCGGTAACGTGTTTCTGGACAATTTTGAAATACATTATATACAATTACTTACCGGATGGAGACACAAAAAATATATACATATAACAGTGTGATAATTTTCATAAATAAAAATTATTATACACTGATGGATAAAAAAATCAGACACTATGATTTTTAATTTTTATTTTTGTTATTATCTTGAGACCTTTAAGAGGTACGAAGTCGGTTAATTAGGTTCTATATTTGTAGTGACAAAAAAATTAATATCGCCATTCGAAAGAGCTTTAAAAAGTGTCCTATAGAAGTGCAAATCAAAATCTGGAATCATTTTATACTTGGAAGTTTTTCAAAAACAAAAAAAAAAAACTATAAAATTTACATATTTGTCTGTATCTAATGACCTATGCATTTCTTCTGAATAAACAATACATTGCTAAAATGGCATTCTAATATAGGACAACTTTCGTCTAATTAACCGACTTCGTAGGTCTTATTGTTCTCGAGATAATAACAAAAATAAAAATTTATAAAACCAAGTGTCCGATTTTTTTTCAGCAGTGTACATATACGACCATGTATTATATCCTTTTCACTCTGAAAAGGGCCGGACTAAGAATAATCGCCCGGGCCGATTTACTTCTCCAATCCGCCCCTGGTTCTTTTATATTGATTATCATATAAAATGTCAAAAACTTATATTTAACTGCGTTTTTTCAAGAAAAACTGTTAAGAACTTCAAATAAGGGAACTTCCGGTTGACTAATTATACTCAAAATCCAATCAGCTCTTCATGTGAATGTGAAGAAGAGCAATAAAGAATTAAAAATTTTAGAATTGTAGTATTAGAGTTATCGTTGCAGAAAAATTTGTCACACAAATATCATCGTAAAACTATTAAATCTTATTCAGGTGACGGAAGGTAAAAAATCTATTTTTGAAAATGATATTAATTTCGCATCTATTAAAAATGTAATATATTTACTTTTTTGTTATTTATTGTCTGCAAACCTACGAATCTGCTTAAAATTTCTTCTCGATCAACAATACTCCATTCACGATAGAGAGAGAATTTGGAACTAATTCTTGAACAGAGACTTTCTATTGGTCAAAAGAGGATAATTTTGAAGCCGAACCAACAGATTGACTTGTTTCTGTTCAAGAATTAGTTTCAAATTCTCTCGCTACATATTAATTAAACTCTAATTAAAAATTAGAATAAATAAATATGTAGAATATCTCCTAACACTTCTCAAAACATAATATTGATTACGGTAGTGGCTCAGAATCAAGTTCTTTTCTCTACCTACACACCTTCACTTTCATTCATTTCTAAAATAACTGTCATATTTGTCAAGGTTATTTCTTAAGGTCAACTAAACATAACAATGAATGAAATTGATCAACTATTACGTAATTATCAAATTGTTTTTGCGCACATGTTGTCTGTCATCAGACAGAGATAGAACATAAACATTAGTACGATCGAAACTCAGAGCCGTATCTAGTTATTTTAAACATGGGACAAGAATAATAAAAATATGTGCGCCTTAAATTTATGTAAAATTTTAGTGAATAAGCATGAACTAGGATAACCACAAACTACAACACGTTTTTATTATATTTACAATGATATCTGTCTGTGTGGATGTGTTTGTCGATTTTTTAACAATAAATCATTCATATCAAACTTCCAAATAAATATTTTTTCCGTATTTAATCTTTCTGCATTCATATAGAGTTTATTAGATTTTGAGTAAAATTGAACTGGAAATGATACTTGAAGCCCATAACAGTTTTTAATGAAATACTCTAATAAAATATAGTCCAAAACTTCTCAATTTTTGTATTTAAGACTTTTATATCAATAGGAATAACGTACTTGCTTTTGACTAAAATTAATAAACCGGAAGTAATACTTTACTTGAAGCTCTGAACAGATTTTCGTGAAAAAATATATTGATATAATCCAAAATTTCTCAAATTTAGTATTTAAAACTCGTATATGATTGAGAACAATATATTAGATTTTGACTAAACGGAAGTGGTACTTAACTTGGAGCTCTCAGATTTTCGAGGAAAACAAAATATAATCCAAAATTTCGTATTACAGACTTTTCTGTTTATTAGAACAACAAATTAGGAGGTTAATATTTTAATTTGTCTTTTTGATATCGATATTTTAAATTACATGTAACTATCTATGTATTTATTTGTGAAGTAATTATAGTAATTAAGGTACCAAGGGTTGTTATAAGGACAATAATGCCTGAGGTCAACAGTGTACTGTCGAGGGCCTCTGGCCCGAGGCGAGTACGTTGACCGAAGGCATTATTGTCGTTTAACACCCGTGGTGCCTTCAACGTTTTATGTCTTACTAGAAATTCTTAATAAACATTTTGTCTGACTAGAATTTTTCAAACAAAAATAATAAATCACAAAATTTTAATACAATTTACAAAGTAGCCTGTGAATGCGGTATCTAGGTAATATTTTGTTTCTGTAAACAAAGCATTTTTTCAAACAAAAAATATATTTTTTGTGGTATTTTTCTGTCAATATGGAGAGCAATGTTATTGCCAAGAATAAGAAGTATGCTGGTTTGTATTTGTGATGAAACAAATATGATTATAACCGACTACAATTCACTATGCTTCTTAACCTTAACTGCACTTTATGTTAGTGTCAGTATTATTAACCTCAGTTTATTGTCAACATTACCATAACAACTTAATACGCCCTAGGGTATTATTTACTCAATAACGGACCTAATGTTGAGGTTGTTATAAAACAATAACACACTAGTAAGACACTAAATATATTTAAGAGCCCAGAGAGAAAGAGAAAAATGAACTAATGTCATATTCAAATTAAAACTTTCTCGCACGACATGCCATCTATACGTTACATTTTTAAACATGGTCTCTTTCTCCTGTTCAATATAATGACGTCACAGAAAAATTTCTCCCTTAATTTACCAAAAACAAATAATTTTTTAAAATAAAATTTATTTGATAGAAATCGGATTTTCAGTACCACTCAAGTAGCCAATGGGGTATTCTAATGATTTTTTTTAATTTTTTTTTCTGAAACTTTCACGTGTATGTATTACAAATCAAAAATTTTGAGTTCTTTTTTATTTAATTTGAGCGAGATATGAATTTTTAAATATTCTTTGAAAATTTGAATTTTACCGGATGTGACGTATGAGGGACTCATGACATTTAAATGGCGGGGCATGTTTACATAGGTACAAACCACGAAGTATTATATAGAAGGAGAGGACACAGGCAGCAAAAAGGTGAAGCATTTCTGTTTCCCGCAGTGGTGGGGGAAGCGGGCCGGGTATATCAAGCGTTTAAATGAGTTAATTCATGAAAATACTGTTTTATTTAGTAAATAAATTTTATTTGTTGTTTATTTATTCAACAACTATATAAATATGTTAATAATTTCAAAATAAAAAGAAAAGGGAATAAAATAATTGCATGTATACAGAAAAAATACTGTTTTTATTTACATTAACATAAATTAATGCAAAACTTTTAGCTGTAGTTTAGTATATTTTTACTAAAACGGAAAAAATATTTTAACTGATGATAAGTATTCTTTAATTATGATTGGCTAGTATATAAACAAAAAATTACTAGGAAATAGAATTTTTTTTGTAATTTGGACCTTTTGCGATCTTTAGATTGCGAAGGATTTTTTTTTTCTATCATTCCGGAAATATTGCCTTAATCTTAATACAATAAAATCATAAATTAAAACATTATTTGTACAGGCTGGAACAAAGTGCCTTTTGTTTTTGAGCTAAAGGATAAAACTAGATTTTCACTTTTTTGAGAAAACCTCATAACTCTCTTATTATAAAAGATAAAGAAAAATTGTTTAGATGATTTTTATACTGTTTCTTAAGTAAAATAACATGGTGTAATTAGGTTTTTTTAAAACTTAATAATTTTAGAAATATGACACAAATATAATATTTTTTATATGGCAACGTATGTTGAGAAAAGTCTCATTTCATAAGCTTTTCAACGTTATACAATAAGTCTACATTCTTTTGTTTTAAACTTTAATAAATCATCATGAATTATTAATTTTTTGGGATAACAAAAAAAAATTATTAAGAAACAATTGAAAAAAATAATTAGAGATTATCATTTGTTTAGTTTTAATGTTATTTTATTTATTTTCACTCATCTTTCTAATTTACATACTTCAAAAACCATATTACCACATTTTTCGATTTATGGCAAAGCCAACTACAACGTCGATAAAAAATTAATTAATTAACTAAATCGAAAATAATTGACTAAAAAGAATTTTGAGAATTTAGATAATAGATATAGAATCGAAATATATAAATGATGATCTGATTTGGAGATTTTATATTTTCTAACAAAATATTCTCTTAGGTTTTAAATAAATCAAAAATATTTTTATGTAGATGAATTAAGCGGCCTCTATTTTTAATATTAATCAATGCAGATTCTTTGAAATGACCTGATTCCCTTAATCCAGGTATGCAGTTTATGCAGGTAGTTTTTTCAACAATTTTTTGCATAAAAATTCCGTCGTGTAATGGAATAGTACAATTTCGGACTGATAATAGTCGCCTTTTCTAACAAAGTGTTTTCGTTGGGTGCAGAAAAAGTTGTAACTTTGCACTTATTTGATTAATAACCACTTGTAAAATTAGGTGCGAAACATTTACGACCCATTTTAATAAAAAAAAATCTGTTGTGGCCAGCACAAGACCTTCCGTCAATTCTATGTATTTTGTACAAATCCCATACCAAAAGGTCCTTGGAACAGATCCTATACAATATCATGTAAAAACACATACTATTTTTTTACAAATTCCATACCAAAAGTTCATTTGAAAATGTTCTATAAATCCAATGAAATTATAACATAAACTACACTAAGTAATGTCCTTCCATCTTCTCTTTGGCCTTTCTCTGCGTGTCACTTGCGAGCAACACTAAGACATACCAATTTTAGATCCTGTACTTTTTTTAAATATTTGGTTTTGCACTTGCTACTGACATCTGTCAATTAAATTTTTTTGAATAATTATGTCAGCTGTTTCCAGGATAAATAACAAAGCTGACTAATTTTTGAAAATTAATTTCTTTATAATGCTTTAAATTTACATCTATTGAACATGAAGGAAAATGTATAATCAAACTGTATAGAGAAGAGTATTTTCTGTAATATACATAATAACAAAATGTCAAAAAATAATATTTAATTGCGTTTTTTTAAGAAAAACCGTTAAAATCTTCAAATAAGGGTACTTCCGGTGGATCAATTATAATCAAAATCTAATCAACTCTTCATATGGATGTACAGAAGAGGAATACGAAAGAATTATAATTTTTAGAATTGTAGTATTGGAGTTATCGTCGGAGAAAAATTTGTCACACACGGACACACACACACACGGACACACACGGACACACACACGGACACACACACACACACACATACAGACATCATCTTAAAAATGGTATATTCGTATTGTAGGGACCCTAAAACGTGCTTATTCATTAAAAACTCACCACCGAATTTTTTGACCAAAGACAATACCTTCCTTACCTAAAGGTGACGGAAGGTAAAAAAATAGTTAAAATAACACAAATTTTCAAAAACACGTCCAACACACATAACACACTATACAAAACTAGGCCCGCTTCCCCCACTCTTTCTCTAACATCTGGGAAACAGAAAGGCTTCACTTTGCTAGTACAGCGTAGATGTCAGAGCGTGGTACAAACACAACACTTGGCGCGGCAGTCTATCTGTTATTCGGCATTTTATGTTTGTTTGGTTAGTTGTCGCTTGTTTTCTATGTATTTCAATTTTGTTACGTTATCTAAGTGAATTTTCCGTAATCAAAACTTGTATTAATAATAATAACTATTATAAGAACCAAATTAGAAAAGTTGAAAACTTGTAAACATATAAACGTCATACAACTAACACGATCAAGACAGCTCACAATGCATCAATGGCGGAACAGCTGTTTCCTGTATATGGTACAGTCATGCACAAATTTTTTTAGATGTCATGAGTCCCTCGTACGTCACAACCCACGTGATACCTCTTCAGCGGTAAAATAAAATACAAGAAAACTCATGTTAGGAAAAAAAAAATTGATTTTTTTTTTTCATTATTTGGTCATTTTAAAGCATAATTCACAATGTTATAACATTTTTTACCTTAAATTTTACTACATTAGAATACCCCATTGCAAACGTTCACGGAGTGTGTATTCATTTTTTATTTGGGGACAGGTCTACTATTCTGGGAACAAAGTTATTGTTTAGGGATAAATCTAATATTTCGAGAACGAGGCTTTTACTCAAGAGATAAATTATGATGACCAAGCTTTTATCTTGTATACAAATTGACATTAATTTTCTCATTTATACCTGGAGACACTGATAATTAATTAAACTGAGAATAAAAATATTTCGTAGAGATAGATCGATTAATTAGAGCATACGATTTGATGACAAATGTAAACTTTGGTGATAGAAAATATTGTTCCCTTTTTTTAAATACGGTCCTGGAGATGGTAGAATCTTATTTAACATCGCATGAATAATACTGAAACGTAGATTAGTTGATGAATTTAGTTGTATGATGTCACGGCCGTAGTTATGTCTTAAAAATATAATCATGATTTTTTATCTATCAATAAAATAACTATTAATATTATCTGTATTACTGTGATAAACATTATTTTCATTATAACTAGTGCAAATTGTTGAATTAAAATGTTGTGGTGGATAATTTTTATATTAAGTGCAATTTTGGCGTATATAAAACTATATAAACCTCATCAGTATTGGAAGGAAAGAAATGTGTTATATTTAAAACCGATGCCTATAGTGGGAAATCTTGCTAGTCTTATTTTTCGAATTAAGCCACAACATATAAGTCTTGTGGAACAATACAATACATTTGATGCAAGGTATAGTAAATTTACAATAATTTATTGTCAAATTCAAACGTATTTAAGAAAAACTATGGGTTCACATAAATTTATTGATCTCTATTGATATTATATTATAAATATTTGACAAATCGGAGTGGGTAATTATCCGCCGGCGGTATTATATACACAAACCAAGAATTCCGCCATACGGCGGAATAAACCCAATATATTCAGCAGGCGCGGCGGAATGCAACGATTGAAATGTTATTTTCCGCTTTTCGGCGGATTTTAACTGCGTGATAGATAAAAAGATAAAATCCGTCGATAATATTTATTTTGTTGATGTATTTCTCTCGGTGTTTTCTGTTTCTTTGTAGGCAAGCCAATATTAATGATACTACTAATACAGTATGGACAGTTTGCGTGGGCAGGTTACGTGTTGTGATAACTAATCACTGTCCACCTTAATCCGAGTGTGCGTTTAGGTTATGTTTGATTAAAGTTTTATTTATATAAAAGTTGCAAGCCCAGATTGTTGCGTGGACGTAGCCATGACAAACAATTATAACTTGGTTATGTTTACGGCGGAATTTATAAGTTATTAAGGAACATGCCGCCGACCGGCGGAAATCTGCAGGAAAAAGATGTATTCCGCCTCGCCTACTGATGTATTAGGTTTAAGTACGGCGGAATTATCGATCTGTGTTAAGTTTGTGCATATAATACCGAGTTTTTAATGAATAATAACGTTCTAGGGTCCCTAGAATTCGATTTTATTATGTTTAGGATCTGTATGTATGTGTGCTTGTGCGCGTGTGTGTAACGATTTTTCGTCTCCAATAACTACAATATGTAGTACAATTTCAAAAATCACAATTTTACGTATTCAACGTTCATACATCTATAAGAACAGCTTATGTGATTCTGGTTACAATTGGTCAACCGGACCGAAAAGTGGCTCGTTATTTGAAGCCCATAGCTGTTTTTTGGTGATACACTGGTTCAAAAACGGTTTAACCCGGTTCAAACCATTATATTTTAGCGTTGCAACGGTGACGTCACTGACGCAAGTGTTTAAACCGTGTTCAAACCGTTTTGTCAACCGGTTCAAAACAGTCTGTTTTTAGGTTAATATTATTTAAGGTGCCAAAATGAATAATAATAAACCGAATAAACTAGTAAATGGTGAAATGGAAAATCATTTGTCGTTAAATACAAATAAAATAAAAATAAAACAGACTGATATTACTATTACAGCATTCATTTTAATTTTTAAGGTTAGAAACATAAAATGACAGATGTCTGGGATGTCCGTAGTTCAAAACATTTCATTTTAGCGTAGTACGAACGATCATTTATGCAACTGGTTCAAAATTGATGACGTTTCGGTTCAAACCGTTTTTGAACCACTGGTATCGCCAAAAAACAGCTCATAACAGTTTTTCTTGAAAAAATACAGTTATATCTATTTTTTGACATTTTTTTATAAATATTAATAGATTTCTTTTTACAATTTTCTAGTAGCATATTGAAAAAATGTAGGTACTTTTTTCTTTATAAATTAATTAATATTAAACTTGAAATATATGAACATTATCAATATATTTGATGAAAAAAGTAAATGATCATTGTTGCAGGTACCAGCATTCGGCTCATTTCGGTACTAAAACATATCTAATAGCGTATTTTATTATTTCAGGTATGTCGGTACATATGTTTTTTTGAAGCCAACGCTTTTTGTAAAAGATATTGCTTTAATCAAGCAGTTATTTGTGAAAGCCTTTGATCATTTTATTGATCGAAATATCATCCTCACAGAAGAATCAGAACCTGTTTTTGGACGCGGATTATTTTTCCTTAAAGGTGAATTTTATTATACATTTTCTTCGTTTTAAAGTTTCACAACTAATTTTTCCCACAACCGTGCCTAAAGTACAAACTTTACGCACTCTTTACAATGTGTAAAGTGACACTTTTCAAACACTTGTGCGTGAAAAATACTTTTCAAGCACTAGGATAGGCAACATACACATTCGGTTAATAGACACTTCCAAATTGTCTTACGTCCCGCTCCCGGATTCTATGTCATTATGTTTGCATCAGTCATTCAATGTTAATCCAATTCTTTGTGATTTGTTCGTTGTGTTCAATAAAAATGGGTTTAAAACCACAAGATATGTGCGGGGCAATTTTTTTTTGTTTGATAATATAGATCATTCGATTATTTAACTAAAACGATGGCTAGAGTATAGAGGCCTCTGGCTGATGACAGGCCTTTATTTGGAAGTGGTAACGGTAACCATAGAACCTTTAGTTCTATGCTTTGCCGCTAGATGCAGTCTTGCAATTGTGTAAGAATACTTGTCAACTAACACTACATTACATATTCTCAACTGAAATGACCGATAGAGGCGCTGCAAGCACTTTCAATAGACACTTACAAAATTGACGTCACTGCAAGAAAGATATAGAAGGTCATGCATACAAACAAACCTCCCCTCGTTGTCTTGCGTCCCGTTCCCTGTTCCTATCTGTCATTGTATTCGCATCTGTTATTCAGTGTTAAACCTAATTCTTTATTGTGATGTGTACGTTGTATTTAATAAAAATGAGTTTAAAACCAGAAGATGTGTCTGGGGCAACTTTTTTGTTTGATAATATTGAAGATCATTCGATTATTCAACTAAAACGATAACTAGAGTGTAAAGTCTACGGCTGATGACAGGTCTTCGTTTGTACGGGGTAACCATAGCAATCTTGATTTCTATGCTTCGCCGTTAGAGGCGCTCGTGTAAATTGCAATTTTGTAAGTGTCTACGTTATATGGCAGATATTCCCTGTGGCGGATGCATGACGGTAGGTGTACAATCTGTCACTTTCATATGATACAATTTTGCTTGTGTTTCTTCAAAATGAAGCTAAGTATTGTTCAGATATTTGTCTTTCTAAATGCTACTCATCATTCTAGGATTATTGTTGAAGGTATGATTGTATATAATATTCATTTACTAATTTATTTAAAATATTAATCTTGTAAACAGGCGAAGAAGTTCTGAATGCGAATCACATTATATTATGTCGAATTACCGATAGTTATCGAGAAATTATAAATATAACATCACTCTGTCTTTAAAAAAGTGCTCTGTCGTCACAAAGATGGTACAGCACTTTTTTTTAATTTCTCCGTTGAGAAGGAATTTCCAAAAATTTAAATAATCATTAATATGTTTCAAATATAATTATTAATAATATTACCTGGAAGAATAAAGTCAATGTCTTTGAAATGTCTCGAACATACTCTCATATACTTGGAAATTTGTTTTCCAGAACGTAAAACATACTTACAAGCTCCAATGTTTGTTGAATACCTGCATTTGTGGTTATACTCACTTTATTTTACATATTTTTGGAAAAATGTGGAAACTTAAATGATTTTCCCTACTCATAAGCGAATGACACCCGTATACACAACACTTAATATTGCTTTTACCGTGTTTTACAACATTCATTTTCGTATAAAAGAAATACTTTTAAAAAATGTATGCTAACATTATGTTGTATACCTCGTCCAGATTTCATTTGAACAAATGACTTTTAAATCCTCTGTGTTAATCCTAATCTTTGCTACTGTGAATATTTTTATATATTATTATATGTCTATGAAAGTTGAAAATTGCTTGTAACTATTTAAAAGGGGAAAAGTTTTATTGGGGTTTCAGAAAACCATAGTTGACCTGTAAAATTCTTATCCAAGATGTTATGCTTGCTTTAACAATGAACGCTCATTATTGAATTGAGCAACTGTACCTCGTGCATATTTACATTTTGGCACTACCAGTTGCTCAATTAAGTAATGAGCGTTCATTATTAAAGCAAGCATAACATCTTGGATAAGAATTTTACAGGTCAACTATGGTTCTCTGAAACCCCAATAAAACTTTTCCCCTTTTAAATAGATACAAGCAATTTTAAACTTTCATAGACATATAATGTACTTTGAGAAGAAACTATATTTGCGTGAAACGTAAGAATATTCACAGTAGCAAAGATTAGGATTAACACAGAGGATTTAAAAGTCATTTGTTCAAATGAAATCTAGACGAGGTATATTTGCGCGCACCTACCGTCATGCACTAGTTCAAAATTTAGTCACCAGATGTCATATCGATTCTCTACAATTGTCAATATTTGAAGATGCTGTATACTCACACTCAGTACTATGAGAAAAAGCACTAACATTTCGGTTTTAGGAAAAATATTGTATGCAGCTCGTGTGTAAATAGTACTTTTTATCTCGTGCTAATTTCAATACTCGACCAAAAAAGTGCTAACAGTTGTTACATAAATAACTAATTAAGTACGGCCGTATATATATTTCGTTTTATTTTAATTTTTAGGTCAACGATGGCGGGACATGCGAGCAACATTATCTCCTGCTTTTACCAGCAGCAAAATGCGTTCTATGTTCAATTTAATAACAGAATGTGCCGAAAACATAGCAAATCATTTCGAAAAGACCATACAGCCCAATGAAATAAAATCAGTCGAAATGAAAGATGCCACTACAAGATACGCCAACGATGTCATTGCATCCTGCGCTTTTGGTATAAAATGTGATTCTTTAAGCGAACCAAACAATGAATTCTACTTAATGGGGAAAGAACTCAGCGTATTCCGTGGTATTCGAGCGATGAAGTTACTTCTTCATTTAGTTATCCCAAAAGTTATGACATTTTTTAAAATACAAATAATGGGCGATAGTGTTCAAAACTATTTCAGAAATACAGTTACGCAAATGATGGCAACTCGAGAAAAAGAAGGTATCATTCGACCAGATATGATACACCTGCTTATGGAAGCGAAGAAGGGTAATTTAAAATATGAAGAAAGTCTACAGAATTCGGATGCTGGATTTGCTACAGTGGAGGAATCAACAGTTGGGCAAAAATTGCAAAATAAACATAGTAAGTTCTTAAGAAGCATTAAAGAGATTGTATGAATGTGATTATGAATGGTACGCGATGGGGGTTCCCGCTATTTTTCAAATTTTTATATATCATTCTTCATGAAAAGTTATACCGGGTGAATACGAAAACCGGGCCATAGGCGTTTAACATGGGAAAACAGTTTTTTCTTGCCCAAAAGTGGCGTATTAATTTTAGACAAAAATATGCTTCAAATAAATCTTGTAGAGAATTAAATTCTGCATCTAAATAAATCAATAGTCACTTTTTCTTTTACATGTTTGGTAATCGAGCAAATTAAATTTAAATTTTAAGATATTTCTTTATAGCGTTAACCATGATATTGAAATAAAATCTCAAGCAAATTTTATGGCATTTTACCTGTCAGAAATTATAAAATATGGTTTTCATCAAAACAAAACTACTCAATGATTTGTATTTTCTCTTCCTCTAAATAATTCTACATTTTCAAAAATGATAACAGAACAGGTAAAATTAGAAACAAATATAATGACATTTTACCTGTCAGAAACATATTTGTCATATTGTGACATATTTTACCTGTCAAAAACGCTGTGTTTGAGTTTTCATTATTGCAAATGAAGACTTATTGACAGGAAGAGAAAGATACAAATCATTGAGTAGTATTATTTTGATAAAAATTATATTTTATAATTTCTGAACGTCATAAAATTTGTAATTTTATTTCAGTACAATGGCAAACACTAAGAAGAAACATTGATAAAATTTTAAGTCAATTATCTCGGTTACAAAAAGTACGAAAGAGAATGTGGTTATTGTTGTTTGAAACATTTTTGTCCAAAATTAATAGATCACTTTTGCGCAAGGAAACATTGTTTTCCCATATTAAACGGCTATAGCCCGGTTTTCGTGTTACAACCGGTATATTTCGAAATGTTATACAGAGTGTTCAAAAAAATACCCAATTCGGAATAGGCTATGAACGAAAAGTATTTCCATGCCAGTTTTGAACAAATCTGTAAGTCTTGCAGATCTGTAAATCTGTAAAAAAACTGACAAAAACACATCTAGTTTGGTTGATTAATATAAAATTATACATAAGAGTGGCAGGTTTCGTTGCGATTTTGTTCATTATTTACAGATCTGTAAGACTTACAGTTTTGTTCAGAATCGGGCCATTAATTAAATTTCCATTTGACACGAGATATTATCAAAAATGTTATCTAAAGAAATCAAAACTTTTCTTGTTGAATCCTTATTTTAGAAATAGAAAGAAATTAGAAAATGGTGAATGGCAATATTCTGTATCCTTCTTTATTATTTTTCTCCTTAAAATTACATTTCGCGATCAATTTTGACAACTTGACTTTTGAATTGAATAACGATCAGACATACGTTTCTCTGTTCATAGTTTATTTGGGTTTTTTTTTGAATAGGTACGCTGTAGTTTAAATAGATATGCTTTAACTGAGATGTATTCCTTTTCTTTTAGTATTGACAGACGACGATCTGACGGCCCAAGCAGTCCTTTTCTTTGCCGCTGGTTTTGACACAAGTTCTACATTAATGTCATTTATGGCGTACGAACTTGCATTGAATGAAAATGTTCAAAGAAAACTTCAAGACGAAATTGATTTGACAATGATTGAAAATAACAACAAACTATCTTATGAAACAATATTGAGTATGAAATACCTTGATATGGTTATTTGTGGTAAGCATTGCTTTAAGAAAATTTAGCTCTCAAAAACAATAATCATTAATTTTACATTTTATAGTATATTATTAATTATATCTTTACTTATAACAACGAAAACAATAAAGAATCACTTTTACCTTGTCCACCACGTTGTGTAACAAAACCATTTTTTCTATTCCCGTGCGTGAAGTGAGTACTTCACGTATCAATTTTTATGTGTGAAGTTTGATTTTTTGCACAGTGTGCGTGAAGTAACATTTCACGCACCGTTCATTATTTTAAATATTACAAACTGAATTATATTTTAATAAAACAAAGCTGTTAAACACCCGTAACGTTGGTAACCATGGTTACACAAGTTGATAATACAGAGGCTTTACGTTAAAAGAATGACAATGTGAAGAAAAAATATATTTTATTGCAAGGTCGTAGAAAAAGTATAGTATGTAACACGTTTGTGAAGCCTATTTTACATTCGGGTGGTTCTCCACCCTCATGTAAAAATTTCAGCTTCACACACTTGCCACATAATATACTATGTTTTTACATGTAACTATATTCTTTTTAAACGTTACCATTATTAATTTAAAATAATCAGTTTTTTGACAGTGTTATTATTTTTTATGTCAGTTACATATATTTAAAATATGTAGTGTGTAACTAAGGATTGGGGTCCGGTGCTAAAAAAAAGTTGCATATATTTCGTCACATTATGAAAATATGACTAATTTTCAATTATTTCGTACCAAAATATTTTTAAAATATAAATCTTTTCATTCATAATTTAAATAAAAACTATGGGCGCTACAATAGTATGACGTCACAACTTATAGTACTACTAAGTGAAGAAAATAATATAATTTTATACTATTCAAAATGGGTATGTTATTTTTAACTCTCATTATATTTTACAACCATTTTTCCCAAAGCCGACCGTGTTATCTTTCATTTTTTTAATTTTTTTCAGAAACTCTTCGAAAATGGCCTCCAGTTCCGGCTTTGGAGCGCCTTTGTGTGAAACCTTACACTATAGAACCCACTGAACCCAACGAGAACCCAGTTCTCTTAGAAAAGGGTATGGTCATCTGGATTGGAGTGTATGCTATGCACCACGACCCGAAATACTTTCCTGATCCGGATCGATTTGATCCTGAGAGATTCAGCGATGAAAATAAAAAAAATATTGATCCTTACACATATTTACCTTTTGGAATTGGGCCGAGAAATTGTATAGGTATGTTTATTAAATATTTCGAAAAATTGTTATGGATATCAGGGCGCGTTCCAGAGTACCTCAAAGTCGTTCCAAAACTAGTAACCTTGCTGTTCTAAAACAGCCAGAGTTTACTCCAAAGTGATACTCTATATACCCTACTATCAGGGAGGGTACAGAAATTACACCACAATATTTTCAAACATGGTTGCTCAAGATTCTCAACATATCAAAATAATTTGGCTTCTTGGGAAAGAAAACATACTTTTGGTTGAAAATAAATATAACATATTGGCCTGTATTACGAGCACAATTTTATAATAAAAACGCTTTTATGTAGCGTACTTCCACATTATATTATGAGGAGAGTGCTCCATAAAAGCGCTTTTATTATAAACAAGAACTTGTAATAATAGGGTAGTTATCATGTGTCGAATTTTAATAAAATAAATATCTTTACACAATTAGTCATGCATAATTAGATTTTCTGTACGATAAAAAACAACAATTATTGCTTATATATTTATAAAATGCAACATCTCCGCTGTGACGTCACATGTTTTAACCGTAAACCGCTGAAGCGCTGGTGTCGTATTTGAACAGTAAACATTAAATGTCACAACAAGTAACATAACCTTGTTTTCATGTATAATCTTTGATCACATACCTGAATAAATACTCCAAAAGACCCAAAATAAGGCTACGAAAAACAAAGAAGTAAGCAAACTGACTATCAAATACACAAAAAACAAAACTGACAACTACCAAACGACGCTGTCTAAAACGGAATGTAAACAAGTTCCCCTTGCCCCGCAAGACATACGTAACGAAAAATTGTGTTATCTCTTTCATACAGAGAAACTGTATGTCGAGACTCGTTCGCAGCGGAAGGTAAACATGTGACGTCACGTATGGCGGGAGAAAAATTATTTATTTTTCTCTAATTTATTTCTCAAAAAAGAACAAGAATTATGCAAAATAAAAAATATAGAAAACTTTAATTTAAAAATACTATAACATATTAATTTTTCAAAAAGAGCAAAACTACCTATTATAAATACTTTTTTATTATACATGCACTATAATCGCTCTTTAAAACATGCAAAAACGTGCGTAAATCGACCATTAAAACACGCTAAATTTTTGAGTTACCTAGGTAACGAAAAATGACAATAAATATGAATAACAACTAAAACAATGAAAAATAAAAAATTGACTTGTTGACTTAACGTAAACAATACCAATAATTGCTAACTGTCTCCTTGGAAAGCTCAAACTCACTAAATCCTAGATCAAAAATCAAAACCGTATGATTTGCAATAATTTTCAGATTTAAATGGTTATGATGCATTTATAATATAAAAAATAGCGTATGATACACGTGTATAAGCTAGCCTTTAAAGCACTGCGACATTAAAGATACTCCGCTACGCGTCGTGGCTTTAAATTTGTCGTGCGTGCTTTAAAGGCTAGCTTATATACTTGTATCACAATATATACTATTATTAATTTTTTTTAATTATTTTTAATTTAGTTTCAATTTTTTATTCCAACAAAACTCTCATACGCTCCAAAACACACTACACTCTTAAATTACGTCATCGTACTCTAACTCCGGCTCCAATAATCGGTACTCTTGATTTTGGAACGCAGCCCTGCAAGAGTAATTATTTCGAGCACAAAATCACAATAGTTCGGCCGGTTTACATTTTCAACAAAAAAATTATAAAACCTACGCAAATGGCGAGAAATTTCTACAAATTTCTTTTAGTTAGTTTAAATTTAGATTTTTAACTTAAAAAAAAAACTGAATATATTATTCAATTATTACACCATTTAATATTGGGTTACACGTTACATCGCTTTTATTAGTAATATCAGCTTTAATTCTTTTAAAATATATAATGTTGGGATCTTATGAAAATGTTTAAAACGAATATCATGGGCTTGTATGTTCCTTTTATTAAATGATTATAGAACGTTTCGGATAGCAAAATGTATCCATCATCAGCTATTTACAAAATTATAAAATATTAATCACACCATACAATGGGCTACTTGCGTACCTTTTTTTATTTAATATTTTTGAAGAGCAGGTAAAAACTTGCTACCCATATTTTTTCTTTTGACAAAATTTTTGTTAATTAGCCAGAAAAAAAATAATGAAATTTGATTATTTGAATTCCCGCCATGTATGACGTAGAATTACGCCGCACCAATGAATGGTCGTAAAGCCATTGCCTTTGTTTGTACAAGGTTTGTACAGGTAATGTAGATCTCCTGTTTGACGTTTCAACAATAGTTTGGAGGTTAGTATTTTAATTTATCTTTTTGGTATCGATATTTTAAATTACATGTAACTACCTATGTGTTTATTTGAGAAGTAATTAATATATTTGAGAGACCAGAGAGAGAGAAAAATGACCTAATGCCAAATTCAAATTAAAACTTTCTCGCATGCCATCTATACGTTACATTTTTAAACATGGTTCTCCAGTTAAATATAATGACGTCACAGAAAATTTTCTTTCTTAATTTACTATAAAACAAATATTTTTTTTAAAATAAAATTTATATTTTTATATATGTTTTCAACATAACATTACGTATATAGTGATAGAAATCGGATTTTCAGTACCACGCAAGTAGCCCATTCAATAAATTTCACAAGTTACGTTTATCATTACACATTACATTATAAATTTGTGTAACTTAATTATTGTATATAACCTGTGAAATTTATTCAATTTTATGGTGAGTTTCAAATTTTATCTTACATCACATGTGATTAATATTATGTAATTTTGTAAACAGCTGATGATGCATATATTTTGCTGTCCGAAACGTTCTATAATGTAACTCTTCTAATAAAAGGAACATACGGGTCCATGATATTCGTTTTAAAAATTAATTCTATTAAGTAGGTATTGTATCCTTAAGCCCTGCATATTTTTTTTTGCGAGTATTGTTCGATATGTCTTTATGTCTATAGGAAAGAGAGTATATATTGGATCTTGCAAGGTAAGTATTGCTAGATTTTTACGAAATTGTTTTTCATTGTGTCAAAAGGAAAGGGTCTCGGAAGAAGCTAAATGACTCTTAAAATACCGGTCGAACTATTATCACCAGTCATTTGGCCTATTTTTTTAAAAAGTTTTGAGTCAATATTTATAGTAGTCGAAAGAATTTTGTAGAAACCATTCGAATAGATTTTATAATTTGTTTAAAATGTAAACCGGCCGAATTATTATGAGTTTGAGCCCGTATAATATATTATTTTTTGTAGGTTCACGATTTGCACTTTTGGAAGCAAAAGCCATGTTTGTTTACTGGTTAAGTAAATTTGACATAATAGTTGTTAAAGAAACTCAAATTCCTCTTAAAATAGACAAAACTTCTTTCAATATGCATGCAGAAAAAGGATTCTGGGTAGGATTAAAGTTACGAAAAAAATAATTTTAATAACAAAAGTCTTATGCTTTAATTATTTGGGAATTGTTTATTTCTCGTACTTGTTTTGGGTTTACGCACACTGATTTTCTGCATGATTATTGATAAAAGCTTATTTTGCAGCCTTGATACAAAAATAATTAGGTATTTTGTGTATCGTGTTACTTTTTCTACAAGTGCTATTAAAAATAGACATTCACGCTCTCATTTTCCATCGAAAAATTGATATTTTTTTAGGAGCGAGCAATAAAGTTATTTTCCGCGTGTCTCCCATGGCAACAAGCGTAAAAGAACTTTTTCACTCGCTCGCAAAATAAAAATTTATTTTTATTTAATTATTTGCAATATTAAAATAGGTTGTACGCTTTTGGCAATTTTTAATATTTATTCCTGAGCTCAAAATTATATTAGATAAATTTTTCGTTACTTCAATCGTAGAATCTCCCATTCTGCATAAAAAATATTTTCTTTATTAATTGTATACCATGTGCCCAAAAATTAATTTAGAAAAACTGAAAAGTATTTCTGCTCCGTTCGATTAAGGTACTCGACTTTATAACCTGAGCTCAAAATTATATTAGATAAATTTTTCGTTACTTCAATCGTAGAATCTCCCATTCTGCATAAAAAAAAATATTTTATTTATTAATTGTATACCATGTGCCCAAAAATTAATTTAGAAAAACTGAAAAGTATTTCTGCTCCGTTCGAGTTTATAAACTATAACTACATTTTATAAAAAATTCAATATCTCGAAAACTGAAAGAGATATCGATTTGTACGTTATGGTGGCATTGGATTGCTTTATTTAATATTTTCTTATAAATTCAAGATTAAAATATTTTATACATAATATCCTATGTATTCTATGCTGAAGCAATGTATTTCGTATGAGGAAAAAATATGATATTACGTAGTTTTTAATTCCGAGTAATTTTCTTCAAACATTTAAAAAAAAAAATAGAAATAAAGGCGTATTTAAGAATTTATGAATCAATAATTTCGATATAATATCTGTTGACAAGAATTATAAACAATAATTGACATAGTTGAATATGTAATTTTCAGGAATTATTATCTCAAGACTGGGACGTTAAATAGAAAAAAGTTTTAAATATAATTTGCTCAAAATACTCTATTTTAATTATTTATGTATATTTCTTAATTATATAGTTTGTATTTTTGTATATGTGTTTAGTTAAATAAATCATATTCTCAAGAACTATATATAAATAATATAAATTATTCATTAAAACATATTTTGAATGAAGATAATAATTAGAGCTTGTTACAAAAATTATTTTGCGAGATACAAATTGATTTTTATTTTTATTCATTATCTCCGAAATAGGCTATTCCACGATATTTTTTTAAAAAATTTTTCTTGAAGTACATAAAAATATAAGACCACATGTGAAAGTCCGAGTTAAAAATTCCTCCAAATAAGCGAGATATTAAGGTCCGAATTTTAAATTACCTTTATGACGTAGGTAATGTGGATATACCAGAAGTAAACAAACAGTGGTTCACAAGCCACGAAAAAATGTTAAACAAATTGCAAAATAATGTATATTTAAATTGTAATATTATAATTCATTATTAGAGACATAAAATAAATTATTATGCTTAATTTATTTCACCTTTTTTTCTCATTTTATAAAAACAAAGAAATTAGAACGTCACCCGAACAGCAACCGAACAGATCCGACACACCCGAAGAAGTATATTCTTAGTTAGGGCGGGGCTTCTCAAAACCGTAGGTCATACTTGGATCCTATTTGTTCAAACACTCGTACACATGTCCTGCATCATCAAAAGCAAAACTCCCCGTGTCTTCTAGAAGAAATAATTTATAATAAAAGAAATATGGTTTTCCTTATCCTTTAACTATTATCGTTCATATTTTCAATAAACTTTTACTATTTTTGATTACTGTGGAATAGCCTATTAAAACGAAAATAAAAAAGTTTCAATAAGACTACCTTTTATTTTTAATTACAAATCTTTTTTATTATAACAAACATAATCGAAATCTTTTTAGTTTAGCCAGAAAGTGAATTTTCTTGAAATTGGTAATACCAAATCAATACTGCTGCTGTACTCTACGGTGAAATTTATGAACTATGTTTTTTATATTGTACGCATGTACGTATAGAAAAAATGTCAAATTATTTATTTGACACAAATCAATAATTAAAATATTGATAGATACACGATTTTATGGTTATTATATTATAAAGTAAATATTTATTGCTCATTTTATTGTCGTTAGTTTTATTTGTAACCACTTTGGTACATGATGTCGCCACCTGTTTAACAGACAATCAGACAAATTTAACCTTCACAAAAACCAGGACCGTAATTTAAAAAATGTGTTGTTAAAAAACATTTAACAACTTTTTGGGCTAAAATTTATATTTATTTCAACGAAGAAAAGAAAATAGCTTATTAAAAATACGCAATAAATGAGCAAATTTGTTTTTTCAAGAAGATATAGTGAAATATTGGCTAGCACAAAATGTCCTGAATACGTTTTGTGTAATAGTAACAAATTATTTGTGGAATGAGAAATATGTTGGGCGCTGGCGCCTAAATACCAAATAATAAATATTGGTATTTCTTCAAAATTTGACTGTGTACTATTATTTTTCAATTTAATATTGATACTATATGTATTATAGAGGTTTAATAAATGAAATATTATACATATTATCAATTTTTTATTTAATAAATATCATATTTTGTTATTACAGTACATTATACGAGGCTACGAGGGTACAAAAAACAAACTATTTAATTGTTTATAAATAATAATTGTTAACCATACTTATTTGTATTAATAATAAAGTTTACTGAAATAAATATGTAATTCAAAATAAATAAAAATTATTATTATGTAAAATTGACATGACAATAATTTATTTTCAATTTTGTTTGCTAAATTTGTATAAAAAACTAATATGTTATATATCAAAAGATTCAGCACAAAATACTGAGTATAAAAATATAAAATTCATAAATTATAACTATAATGTATCGCTAAAACCTTATACATTTCATGACATTCTTGAATTTTTTTCAATTACTATTTTCAGTCCAAAATTTTCATTAAATAATAATACATTTTACATCAGTAGATTCAGCGTGAATTACTATATAAAATGAAACTAAATACTTGTAGTAAAATACTAAATTAATAATAAAAAAAGTCAACTAGTCTTTGTTCAAGGTCTGCTATCATATTTTGTTCTCTGATATCATCTGATTGTATTTTGTCTTCTTTAATTCGTTCCACAGTGTTTGTCTACATAAAAATCTACCCCTGGAGTTTCGTCCTGCGATAATTCAACCCCTGAACAACAATATTCATCTCTGGGAACACCAAACATATTTATAAATGTTTGCATTTAGTTGGACATTGTAATCAATTGACTTGCAAATCTGTAAATAATATTTATACAGTAATAATGATTATTATATATAAATATACATCCCCTATTATTATAATACATAAAATATTGATATGCCTATTTGGTTTAAAAAGGTATTATAAGCTGTAGCATCCTTGTAAAAATATACATGATGAACCACAATTCTTTATTAATGAAGATGGAACGATTATTGTCAGAAAATCTACACGAGTTACGAAATTTGTTCTCTACGAAAAGAACAGGTTTTTATAACTTGTTCACATCCAAAATCGGTTCATAAACCGGTATAAGAACTGGATATCTTCCCCAAACCGGTCTTTCAAGTTTTGTACTCATTAAAAACAAGTTTACTTATCCACGGCTTTTTTAAACCGGTTTTTAATGCCTGAAATATAATTTATTTACATATTTATTGTTTAAGCAAAAGTTTTCTTACAAAATCTCACCTTGTAATAAAATAAAAACTGTCTAAATTAGTTTTGTTTCTGTGTTCCAATCTTGTACATTTGTTTATTCATTATTATCAGCTGTCATTTGTTATTAGAGGTTATAAATATTGTTATTAACAATTAATAAAATATGTGTTGTTAATATTTTTAAAGCATAAATTGAAGAATATATTCAATAAAAGATATTTAAACAAATTAAAAAGCAATTGTTTAAATAATTTATAGAATAATTAATTCAGAATTTTCCCAAAAGATGTCAGAACCGATATCATAATGAAAAGAACCAGCATTATATGATATATGAATTTTAAATAACATAAAATTATTAATTTAGAATTGTTCTTAAAGATGGCAGAACCTATATTGATTTAGTCTGATCTGACAAAGTATACAATAAAGATTGTATTCGCAAGACCTTATATAAATGTAATAGGCAAGTTTCTTCTATCAGTCTGAAAAATTTACTATTTAGACTTTATTATTTCATAGTGATTAAATTATTTTACTATTTTCCTCCAAATGTGACCAAACCGCAAAATGTATAAATTATTTATGAAGAAATGCGACAAGTTTCCCGGATTTTTTTTTATCTATTCTTACTATAATACTAAAATAATTAATTAAATTTAGGTACTACGTTACTTATCAATCTTATCATTTTTAATAGAACCATTATACACTACAGGGTGTCTTAATCAATTTTTTCACCATGGCTAACTTTTTTTTGTACCATATTATACTGCACCTTTCATAATATATATGGCAGTATACCGCATCCGATTTAAGATTGTAGTGGTGAGCGGAGCTTGACGAGAGCGATTTACGCAGCAACATTTTAAAGTTAAATACGAATTTAAGTTTTCTTTCAACAAAATAATAATATTACAAAAATAGAAAGAATCAGACACATTATTATATGGAACGTCTTCCTTATCATCCATTTGAGGACTATTTTAATTAGACATACGAAATTGCATGAATAATAAAATATTTTTTACAGCTATTGACAGGTTGACAAAATTATGAACCTACTGTTATAAACAAGACTGAAACGTATAGAAAAATGAGTCAGTACCGCGAAAGTAAATTTCCTCCTTGCATAATAAAAACTAAAATAAAAAGAGATATAATAAATGTTCATCTAAAAAAAATATAATTAAGTTTCTGAGAAAGAAATTAAATTTTCTTTGAAACATAAGATTGTATCTTAAGCACAGGTATATCTTAAATAAGTAAATGACTTAACGCGTTGAATATGTGATGCAATATGTTTCAATATATATCTCTTTCTGTTAATAATGCGGTTACTAATGTTTCCTTTAAAAAAATCTGGCGGGATGACTCGGCATTTAGTTTAGGGAAGGGGGAAATCAATTAATCATATATATAAACAATTTTTCGGGGAGCATCACAAGTTATCGGAATACAGTTCTGTGTGAAAGAATCCAAAATAAAAATGGAACTATTTTTGTCTATCTGTGCATTTATTTTCGTAGTGTAAGTAATTTTTTTTTTTAGTGCATCGTGCTGCATATGATATGTGTGTATATATTGACAACTAACATCAAGCGCCATGACATCTGGCGGCAAAATTTGTAACTATTTGGTGAAGTACTCTGACTGATTTGACATTAGAACTCCTATGTTCAGAATGATTGTAAATAAAGGTAAAAACAAAACTTATTGTTTGTTGTACGGTCGTACGTCATGAAGAGAACTATGATTATTGGCTTTCACAATTATTATCGTAACTTTGGTGACAATATTGTAGTTATCAATAGTAAATTTAGTACAAAATTAAACCTTGACGGGTGCACTAACAGGCTTGTATTTCGAATTAAAATATCAATGAAATATATAACATGAAGTTTTTAATGTATTATATGAATGACAATCTCAATTTCATCAGAAGCCGATTTTAGTTTTAATGCACTAGTTTGTAAAAGAAAAAGTCTTGCTTCGTCCATAAATCACAATTATGTCGATGCAGTTTTCATTCTGAACATTATTTTTGTTCATTATATTTTTGTCCTAAAATTAATAGGTAAAGAGATATTGCCAAATCAAAATTTTAACATTGAATTTCCTATGTCCGGGAAAAAGTAGACACCCGGTATGTAGTTTATTATTATTTATCTCTCCTTAGTTCTTAACGTCATTATTATAATTAATTCAAACTATAACGATATTAATGTCATTAATTTTGTCCCATTAATTTTATATCGTAATAACAACCAATCACATTATGAATTCTATGTGCTTAGTGCGGAAGTATACGACATGAAAGAATGTGTATAAATAATACATTGAAAATTTAATGTTTTTTTTTTTATTAATTATACTTGGTAATGAATTATACTGAAATGCATTTTAATTATAAAATATGTCTGTACATTTTTGGAGCTGATATATTTTCAATAATCAAATAATGGTTATGATATCGTTTGATAAACTAAGGGAAATTTGGTGTATGTGATTCTAAAAATTATTTATGATTACCTGCTTTTCTTGTAATTATTATTAAAACATTTCTTATCAAGGAAAATATACAAAAATACCTGAAATATTATATATCACTTCCTACATATTTTTAAGAAATTTGTTACTTATATAAATAAATATAGTATCATATTACTCATTATCTGGATGTGCTAATGTCAATCTAAATTTTTATAATGACGAATTATACTGGTTGGTTACTTGAACACCCCGAACAAAGGACTTTTATATGTAAAATCAGATTTTTATAATTTCATGCTACCCTAATTATTTTAAGTGAAAAAGTTTCAAATAAAAAATTTTAGAGCTTAAAATTCTGCATCTGAATCAATAAGTAAAATTAATTTTGTAGGTTTTGTAACGGCAGAAATGAGCCAGTTTCATTTTTTTAAATAGTATTTTAAATGAAAGTTTATGCAATATTTTTCACAGTAATCAAAAAATAATCATAGTTTATTTTTATTTTCGGAAATAATTAAATGAAAGATTGGCGCCAGAAATAGTCATGAAAAACAACCTCCCACTCCTGTGACGTCAAAGTACATACATCATATAATTCATAGCCACTATAGGAAAACAGTTTACGTTATTTATATTATAAAAAGTAGGCGATGATTTGTCATATGTTAAACTGTATGTACTCTGATGTCACATTCTGTTTAAGATCACGTGACTTTTAAAAAATATTACACAAATTTCAATATTTAATTGTAAAATATCTAATTCATATTTCGTGATATTTTCGAATTTGAGGCTCTTCAAAGAACAATATCATTTAAAATTTAGTACTTAGAAGTCATATAAATATTCTTGCAACAACCCTATTAGGTATGAAAATGTAAATCACGCCAAAATTATCGACAGCCATGGAATTATAACAAGATATTCACAAATGTTCAATTAATATTTAAAACTTAGAGTATAGAATAGGACTAGAGAGAGCGTAAAGTATAGATATAGACAGAGTTTTTGTCGCCATGAGACGGAAGGGGAATCTCGTGGCCGCCATCTTTGGATGATCTACATTACAATGTATTTCAGTGCACGTTCTTCAGTTTTGTTACAAAAATACAATTATGTAACATAAAATGAAGCTATTTGTAATTAGCAAGCATTAATTCAGTAAGAAATGTATTGAAATTAATTCAATTTAAATTTGAAAGACCCAAAAAATTGCAAAATTCTTCAATTTAAAGTGAAATGCGAGATTAAAGTTTAATCAAATATTTATAGAAATTAAATAAATAATGAATAGAACTGTTCCAATTTTATGACAATTATAATGATTAAAATAGAAACTTACAAAAACTACCGAATAGGCAAATAATTTAAGGCTAGAAATTCATATAAAAATATATATATTTGTGATGTTTACAATACAAACATATTTATTACAAAATATTACAAAAATAAATTAATATTTTTACATAAAATATGTAAAGAATACAATAAAATATATGAACTAAACATTAATAATATGTAGAAGTAAAATAATACTTACTTGTGAATTGTGATTGCCTTTTTCTTTTCTTTTTCTTGTTGTTTTAAAGTTTTTACGGACGTTCGGTTATTACAACCGAAGGCAGAACACGTTGGCATGTTATTACAAACGTTTCATATCCAAATAACACAAATTAAAATCAATTATTAACGTAAAATAATCAAATAACTAGAGAACGCTTGTATACACTAGATCTTCCCAAGATGGCCGCCGTACAAACACAAGCTTACCCCGCATGACATCAGCTTTGAGTGTTTAGACTCCCTGTATATATATTTTATAATTCTATGATTTAAAATCTTCAATTAATATTTAAAATTAATCAAAAAAGAACTTAAATTTTTTGATATATTATACAGATATGTGAAAGTTTCAGAAAAAAATAAAAAAACATTATTAGAATATTTCATTGTACAAATAAAATTCGAAATTTAACAGCAATGATTTTAATACTCGTATCATAAGGATACAAAAACAAAATTTAATTTGATCATTTATATAAATTTATTTTTGAAATAAATACAATACCATCTTCTTTATTTTTTCAAAATAAATGTGTCATGTCATTTAACAAACTGATATATGTATGTATTTGTTTATTTATTAAAATAGGATCAATGCTATAACATTTTAGATAAACTGCGCGTTTTAATTAGCATAAAAACGTAATTATTAAATGAACTTTGCACTCGGGAGATTATTTTTAGATATCATATCACGAGTGAAATTTAATTCAGTTGCAATCTGAAATTTGAGGCACAGTTTATATGATTACCATCGATTTTAAGTTCGGAGAAATTTCTCTCTTGCCAATTTTAACTTTTGCAGGCAAAATAAAGATAATCTTTATAAAATATTGATACAATGATTTAACAATAAATTTTGGGAAATAAAATCTGATGTGGCCAACACAAAACCTCCCGCTATTTAATTTTTATTAATTTAAATACATACCTACGGATTTATTAACGCTGCAAACTGTTCCATTGCATAAAACTATTGCTTTATTTACTATTTTCTTTTTAAAATGTCACTATTATTAATTTGAAGTGATTACATTCATTTGAAACATGAACTGTGTAACAAAGGAATTGTGTTTTTCTTAGGCTTCGGGATTGTAAAAAAAAATTATTTTTAAATTTATCTGTAAAATATATAGAAAAAGTATTAATGCATTCCTGTAGAAAATTCAACAATCTTTAATTTTCATAACGTCAAAATGCGAAAAAATGGCATTTAATGGTATTTTTTGAGGAAAAACCATCATGAGCTTCAGGTAAAGTGCCGGTTATCCGATTTACACCAAAATCTAATGGCTTCTTTTCATATTAGAATAGGGTATAAATACAAGGTTTCAAAATTTTCTGAATGATAGTATTTGAGTTAGAGCGAAGACAAAATCCCTGCACTTACACACATACATACATACATACACACATACATACACACACATACATACATACACATACATACACATACATACATACACACACATACAGACATCATCGTGAAAATGTTAAAATTGGATTCTAGGGACCTTAAAACGTGGTCATTTACTAAAATCTCGATATGTGATTTTTAACACGATCCCTATACAGTACAGCCTCAATAATCCGGATCTTTGTAATTCGGATTCTTCGGTAGTTCGGAGTCCTCTTTACTTGTACTATGTACTCTGTAGTCCGGATTCCGGACAGTTTCGGTAATACGGATTAGTAGTCGAAGTGTTCCTGATTATTGCACTATGGGTCCGCGAAAACACATTACGTTGTCTTTACAAACAAAAAATGAGATTCTTGAACAATTAAAAAATGGATTGTCGAATAAACAATTAGCGGTACGATATGGAGTGGGTACTTCTACCATTTCGGACAAAAAACAAAAAAAAAAACATATTCAAGGGTAATTGATAATTTTCTAATTGTGCCACATGGTTATATACTTTTTATCTATGCAGTTATGCAGATTTATTTCCAACTGTGATTCTGGGCCAGGATTTAAATATGTATTTAAATAAAGCATTACAAACTGCTCACTTAACTGAATTTTGTATCAATACAAGAAAAATCGCGGTAATTCGGATATTTCGTTTTTCCGGATTGGGTGTGTTTTTATTAGTCCGGATTAATGAGGTTGCACTGTACCTCCTTTACGAAGGGTAGCGGGAGGTAAAAATATAGGAAATCAACTAATGAATAATTGACTTCGTTACTATAGTGATTTAAAAAAAACATTCTATACAATGTTTATATTATTAAATTATTAAAATATAAATGCATTTTATTCCCTAAACCCTAAAGTGATTATTGCCTTCAATTTCATCTCTGGTAAATAATATACATATACGTTTGACCCTTGGGATTAAAATATCATTTGTTATTAGTTATTTATGCAACAAGAGTAAAAATAAAATAAATAAATATATCATCACGGCATATTACCCATTTCTGGGTGTGCCAGTATCTACAACACATGTAGACATCGGTAATGATGACGATATATTTTACCGAGTGGGGGCTTTCCAGGCGTCACCTCACGGGCACTCATAGCTGGTGGGGAGAGTGCACCACAGGGGTCACTTTCGTACCATTTAAAATTGTAAATATCTGGCGTCTGTCGGGATCGAACCCGGTTCCCCCGGGTTCGCGACCAGACACTCAGGCACGCGGCCACGGGACCCCATATAATTCTATAAGAGTAAAAAGTATAGTTTTATTTCACGAATAGAAAAGTTTGACCGAAGCGAGTTCGTCAAATATTTTTTTACATCTACAATATAAGTGTGAAAAAAAGTATCATAACGTTTCATTATTTCACTCATTTGCCTTAAAAGAAGTGCACTTTTTTCACACTTTTATTGTGTTAAATAAGACATAAATCCATTTTAATGAAAAAAGTGTACTTTTTTAACAGACGTAAAAAAATATATTTGTATTCATTTTGTAATTGATATAATCTTTCCAATATTTACAATCTGGTCACCATTCATCTCATTAAATTGCGGAACGAGTAGGAAAATGTTTTACAACTGTAAATTAACTACCTGAGTCATGAGTCATTTCAAATGCGTTTCAAATGTTCATAATAGTATATTGTGCTATTAGGAGTAAAAGTGATTTTTTGTGTGGCGAGCATGTAAGTTTGCACGACGAGCAGTACGCGAGTCGGACAATTATATACGAGGCACACAATGACACTTTTACTCCGAATGACGCATTATATTTTTTCTTCAAACATACATATTTAAATAAAATAATTTTAACTTGACGTTACAATAATTATAAATATTTTACGTGAAGGACGTTTGGTGATTTCAATTGCTCTGTTGCTATGGATACTTTCCTATTTGTTCACTTTTTGTTACAAACATTCAAGTGATTTCTCGTTTTGACGTTTAAATAAAAACTATGCAATTTTATATTCTCCTTATGTGCAATTATATCAGAATTTGAAGTATTGCCATGTACGACCCATGAATTGTTCAACAATATTGCTCAAGGATGTGATAAGTATGTCAAAGATTCATTGAAAAACAATATGAAATTTTCTTATCACTTTAATTCTAATTATTCTTACCGTCATTACCAATATGTAAGTCTGCTATTTTATAATGTTATTTCGTTAAATATACACTGTTTATATTTCAATTTGTAGGTTATCAATTTAAATTTGACAGCTGTTGGATGTTTTTAGTAACTTTATTTATAAGTTATCTAGTGTATAGTGCAACTTGGGGCGATATGACAGGTTTCTATTTTACAAGTTACTTCTTATTCGCTCATTTTATATAGTTGCTATGGATATTTATTTATTTCATTCAGAAATGAAACTTCTTCCTTGTAAATCAAGTCACAAAAGATGCCATTTTTATGACGTTTGAAGAAAAATTTATTTACAAAGGTTATAAATTTTGAAGGAGGATCATAGATCTCTATATTGAAAAAACTCCCTAAATTGGGATATATCCTCTTAGCCCCGTAATCCATACTAATATAATAAATGCGAAAGTAACTCTGTCTGTCTGTCTGTTACGTTTTCACGCCTAAACCGCTGAACCAATTTTGATGAATTTTGGTATAGAGATAGATTGGACTTTGGAGACGGACATAGGCTACTTTTTATCGCGAAAATAAAACTTAAAGGGGTGAAATAGGGATGAAAGTTTGTACCGCTCTATTAGTACAGTTGCACAAGTGAATAATGAATTGAACGTCACTGAAGCATGATGAGTAATTCTTTGGTTAATTGGACAATGAAATTTTTGCCATTGGCGTGTAGCGCAAGATAAAACTTTCGTGAAAAAAATTGAATTATCAAAATTTAATAATCAAATTGAATCGAAAGCATAAGCAAGGTTCTACAATAAATATTTCACAAAGTACAGTAAAAAGGATTCTAGCTGAAAACAAAAAGAAATTTAAATAATCCAGAATCAAAATTAAATTCTCCGGGAAAGAACAAAATTGAAAATTTTGATTTCCAGGCATTTCTCATATTCTTTCTCACATCTATTACTTTTACAGTTTATTACAGTGTAGTTTTATTTGATTAGAACAAATAAACGTACAAATACAAAAGATTAAATTTGATTACAACAATGAAAAGTTTTACAGTTAATAACAATGTAGTTTTATTTGATTACAACAATTTTCACCTACAGTAAATCTGATTGCAATAATAAAAATAACCATCACACAAATTATTGTCATCATTGTTAACTATATTGATTATTGTAATAAAAAAAATTAATTGTGATTTTGATTTTTTCTTTATTTAATTGTTAATATTAAATCCATACTAATATAATAAATGCGAAAGTAACTCTGTCTGCCTGTCTGTTACGTTTTCACGCCTGAACTGTTGAACCAATTTTGATGAATTTTGGTATAGAGATAGATTGGACCTAGGATAAGGACATAGGCTACCTTTTGTCGCAAAAATAAAACTTGAAGGGGGTGAAATAGGGGACGAAAGTTTGTATGGAGAACCCATCATTTCTCAAGTTAGGGATATAAAAATTCTTATTTATGCTTTTGGTAAGAATTAAAGTGTTTTAGCGTTTTTAAAAAATCATCCATCAAGGCGGTACGATAGGGGATGATTTCAATTATTTTTTTATCTATAGTAAAGTTTTAACCGTTAGCAGATTTTCGATATTTGTCAGAGAGATAGTTTGCATCATATGTACATAAGCAAAAGTACCCGAGAAAAGGCGCTTTTAGGTGCGGTGCGGGGATCGGGCGGAGCCTGTAACATGTACGATGCGAGGCAGGTTGCCGGCTCCCTACGCAGCGCATGTCTCCGAGGTAAATGTGAAAAATTACTGGTACACATGTAGCTAATCGTTATTTTAGCTTTACCCGTGCGAAGCCGGGGCGGGTCAGCTAGTATGGTATAAAAATAAGACTTCGGATATATTTTTTATTTAGAAGTAAATAAAAATATTGGTTGTGGCCAGCACACACCTCTCGCCATTTCCGTTTTGTTACATAAATATCGAATGTAACATCTCTTGTACATACAAATAATTCTAATTATATGTATTCTTTCATTCTATAAGGAATCTTGTCCTACTCTCCTAAAATGTTCAAGATGGTTCCAATTAATTGACAGGATTATTGGTGAGATTTCTTAAGGATATAATATGCACTATTACAAGTACCTACCTACCAGGGGCGGCTCGTCCATAAGGGCTGCAGGGCTGCAGCCCCTCCAGTATAAAATGAAGGCTGCAATTTTATTATTGCTCTTAAATATTTATATAATATTTAAAAACAACTATTTTTGGTTTGTAATAAAATATTACTCAATAGTAATTTATTTTTAAACAATAATTGTATTTTTCAATAAGTCGGTGTGCTATGCGGGCTAGTATATTAAACGTCCGGGCTGGATTCAATTCAGCCCGCAGCGAACAGCACAATGAGGTCATGCAAAAAAAATAATTGTACCTTTTTTCTGTTTAAATCGAAAAAGGATAATCTAATTCATCGATCAGTATGATTAAATTATTTTTTATTTATATTTTTTGTTGTATAAAATCGTTTTAAAGTATGATATTTTTAAAAAGTTGCAAAAACCAGCTATGTTTTGTCGTAACAACGTTACGTACCAAGTTCAGACTCATTTTAAACAGACATTTTATATGGACACTTAATTTCTAAAAGAAAAATATATATAAACTATAAATTGAGGATTACATATCTGAATATGCTATAATATATTAATATATCGTTCTATTTATTTTTATAAATATAATTTTCATTTCGCGTGAAATTATCTACTTTACATCAGATGTTTCTTTTTTCTTTCACTTTTGAATCTTTGAATTAGACGGTAGAAGGTTATAAACGCATGTGAGACATTGAATATATTGCAGAATATTATTTTATTCTTTATTTTGGCACGAAACAACGTTCCATCGACATGTTTACTTTCATAAATTTTAGGTTATCTTTAAATGTCACTTTGACGTTTAAGACAATGTGAAAATCAAAATGGTCGTGCCTTTCACTCTGTGACGTCATTTGACAAGGGACGAAGCGGGGGTCTAGCAGCCTCATTTTATGAATGTCATTTTCATTTACAGTTTTTTCATGATTAAAGATCGATTTGAGGAAAAATAAATAATACGGGTCTATAATTTTTCACTACTCTATCGATTAAAATTATAAAAAAAAGTCGTGCATGATTCATGTAGAGAGGGCTACCTAGTGAGGATAAAGTGGTGGGGGTATGAGTGATTCTCGTGCAGTTTGGGCTACTACGATTCCAGCCCAAGCTACTTTACATATAGAGTTTTACTGATCTGTATTGTATGTAGACGGTCTGCGCTTTAGTACGCTTCTACTACACATACATAAAGTGCAATGTTCAAGTTATCATTATTGTAAGTTTCTTTCTTTTTAATACTAGCTTTGAAGTATTAATCATCAAAAAAATGAACGCTGAGAAGAACACTGTTAAATATTTGCAAAACATAAAATTTTCTCAATTGGGACTGCAGGAAAAACTTGAAATTAAAAATTTAAGTCGTCGTACACCAGATTTAAATATTTCTCAGTCCTCAATAAGTAGAGCACAGAATTATGTGCGAAAATTTAACTCTAATGTATATAACAAAAATATTTGGCTAACTGGATGTACAGAGAAAAACGCTTTCTTTTGCTTTCCATTTTTGTTTGGCGGTGATTAGTCCAGTCAATAGGTAGATTTACCTTGCAAAAGGTCGGGTATTTTTGATTTTTGGATATATTATATATTTATTTAATAAAAAAATGCTAGTTTTCCCCCTCGGGGGCTTTAGGGAAGTACCACCAACGAGAAAAAAGGCGCAAAAAAACGATTTTTTCTAAATATCTCTTCACCTATTTGCATTAGCACAAAAATAGTTATTTTTCAATTTGTTGACACTAAAATTTCCTACAACTTTCATCTACTATATTTTTTTCTATAACCAATAGATAGCGAGCTACAGAGCTTCAAACAGAGCTAATTTTTGAAAATTGCCCTAATGCTTCATTTAGATCATATTTTATTATATTTTTTAATTATTTTTTTTTCAAATTACTTATTATTATTCATTAATTATTAGTATTTAACTACTATACATACATAGTTGTTATTGTTTATTGTTTTATTTTCATTCTAAAGACTTTTTATAGTCCAGAAAATTTTACCTCAAAGTAATTACAAGAAAAGCTTTTAAACGGAATCCTATGCAGAAAATTCGCTGAATAACATATAAAAAATTTCCGGAAATCGGAGAACGGGAACCTCCCGCCATTTGGGAAAAATGGCGGCATGTTTATGTTTTTGGCCATTTGCTCAAAACATTTATGAAAGATATTGAAATTCTTAAAAAACAAACAATATTACATATTTAATACATACTCTAATAGATTTCACTATTTATAACAGTTTACATTCGTAGTGACATCGAAAGAAGTAAATTATTGATGCCTTTTTTATAATAATTGACAATGTTTTCCTGCAATTTCTTATTTTTTCATCCACCGCTCTGATCTTATTAAAGATACGATAACGCGGTTTGAAAATTTAGATTCAGCATGAAATTCTCTTAAACATAAAGTATTACACATTTTTTTCCGATGAGCAATATGCGAGTTACTAACAAATTAAACTCACATGAAATTCCTCTAAAATTTTACACATCTGAAAATGGGCTTATTTCTCAATTTCTCATTCAAAATTTCGACACAATTAAAGATAAACAATATTAAGTATTTAATATGTGTCAAAGTGGTTGATGAGAAGTTGAGAAATGAGTCGATTTTCAGATGTTTAAAATTTTAGAGGAATTTTATGTGAGTTTAATTTGTTAGTAACTCGCAAATTGCTCATCGGAAAAAAATGTGTAATACGTTATGTTAAAGAGAATTTCATGCTGAATCTAAATATTCAAACCACATTATCGTATCTTTAATAAGAGAGTGGTGGATGAAAAAATAAAAAATTGCAGGAAAACATTGACAATTATTATAAAAAAGGCATCAATAATTTACTTCTTTCGATGCCACTACGAATGTAAACTGTTATAAATAGTGAAATCTATGTATTAAACATGTAATATTATTTGTTTTTAAGTAATTTCAATATCTTTCATAATTGTTTTGAGCAAATTCCCAAAAACATAAATATGCCGCCATTTTTCCCAATTGGCGGGAGGTTCCCGTGCTCCGATTTCCGGAAATTTTTTATATGTTATTCAGCGTATTTTCTGGATAGGATTCCGTGTAAAAGCTTTTCTTGTAATTACTTTGAGGTAAAATCATAAATTTCCTGGACTATAAAACATCTTTAGAATGAAAATAAAACAATAAACAATGACTAATATGTATGTATAGTAGTTAAATACTAATAATTAATGAATAATAATATGTAATTTGAAAAAAATATTTAAAAAAATATAATATAATATGATCTAAATGAAGCATTAGGGCAATTTTGAAAAATTAGCTCTGTTTGAAGCTCTGTAGCTCGCTAACTATTGGTTATAGAAAAAAATGTATTAGATGAAAGTTGCAGGAAATAATTTTAGTGTCAATAAATTGGAAAATAACTATTTTGCCCTAATACAAATAGGTGAAGAGATATTTAGAAAAAACCGTTTTTTGCGCCTTTTTTCCCAAGTTGGCGGTGCTTCCCGAAGAGACTTTGTACCACCACCGTAAAATGCTTTTAATTATTAGCAGTTCAAGTTTATTTTGGTGTGTTTCTTGCCTAACAATATAATTAGGCGTTGTTTTTGTCCATCCCAAAATATTTTTAAAATAATGGGTTTGCCCTTTTTCGATTATTTCTGTGTAATAAATTTCGCTTGCATATAGTAATGTTGGTGAAACTATACTTTCGAAAAGTTTATTTATTACATCCCAATTAAATGTTTTAGATTTTAGTAGTGTGTCTTTTATACTTGCTGTAACTTTCTTGGACTTTTTCACTACCTCTTTAGCATTTTTAATGAATATTCCTGATGTTCTATATAATATCCCAAGGTAGGTATAACAATTGGTGAAGGTAATTTCCTTATCTTGACACATGAATTTCAATTTTTGTTTACGCGGTCTTCCTTGATGGAAGTGCATAATTTTAGTTTTGGCAGGGTTTATTTTTAAACCTAGAGAGTTACAGTAAGTTTCTAATGCCTTTAACTTTCTCTGAACATCGATAGGAGAGTATGAGAAAAGTACTAAATCGTCGGCATATTGTAAAGATAGTATGTCTGTACTATGGTTCATAAACAATCCTTCCAGTCCAAGTTGACGAAACGCTGTTTCGAGGTCTGCTATGTATAATGCGAAGAGTATAGGGCTAGTACATTCCCCCTGTAACACGCCTTTTGAAACGTAAATATGATCTGTGGGTCCTGAGTTGGTATTAATTTGTATTGTCGCTTGATTATATAAATTTCGTAGAAGCCTTGTTATTTTACCGCTCACTCTTAGTTGGAATATCTTTGTCCAGAGTTTTTCGTGTGGGATGGAATCGAATGCTTTTTGGAGGTCAACGAATCTGTCATTTACAAACTATGTTATAAACATTTGAATTTGTCAACTGGTTTCCTTAGTGCCCTAGCCTCTGCGATTAGATCATTCTATATATTTTAGTGTCTTTATCTCTAAATCTATACAAGATATAATCAAAATTTTAAGTGTATTAGATGGAGAATTTTATGTTCTTCAATATTTGTCATAACAAAAATTTCCAAAAAATTATATTTGGAAGAATTTTTCTAAGACACTACTACTTCCGGTTGTTCAATTGTTACCAAAACCTTTTCATCTCTTCCCAGGAATGTCAGATTGAGGAATGCATAGTTAAACAGGTCTCAAGTCTTATAGTTTTTGAGGAATCGTCCCTCCAACATCCAGACATACACACACACATACACAGAGACATCATCATAAAAATCTGTTGTGGCCAGCACAACACTTCTCGCCATTTCTATATTAGGCTATATAAGTATTGTATTGCACTTTGCTATCGAACCGTCGTTTTATAAAAAAATATTACAGAACTTTACCCAAATATTGTCTTTTATTGTATTTAACATGTCTTCTGCACACATATAATCCTAATTATATCTATTTTTCATTGTATGAGGAAGTTTCTAAATGCCACAGATTCTTCCAATTCATTTACCAGATTGGCGGTATTTCTGATGGATATATGCATTTTACCTATAATTTCAAATATTTAATTAATAAAACAATAAGAAAGATTAAATGTACTTCCCAGAAAAAGCTATCAAAATGTCACTAAAACTGTTTATTTTTGACACTGAAATCTGTCATTTACATATTATGTTATAAACATTTGAATTTGTCAACTGGTTTCTTTAGTGTAGTTTCGCCTACTCGACTTGTCATATCCCGATATTCCATATATGTATTATAGCGTCTTTATCTCTAAATTTATAGAAACATAATAAAAATTTTAAATGTATCAGGTGTAGAATTTTGTTCTTCAAAATTAGTAATATCAAAACTTTTCAAAAATTAATATTTGAAAGAAATTCTTTTAAAAACTACTACTTCCGGTTGTTCAATTGTTACCAAAGCCTTTTCAGCTCTTCCCAGGAATGTCAGATTGAGGAATTCATAGTTAAACAGGTCTTAAGTCTTATAGTTTTTGAGGAATCGTCCCTCCAACATCCAGACATACACACGCATACACAGAGACATCATCATAAAAATCTGTTGTGGCCAGCACAACACCTCTCGCCATTTCCATATTAGGCTATATAAGTATTGTATTGCACTTTGCTATCGAACCGTCGTTTTATAAAAAAATATTACCTACAGAACTTTACAAATATTATATTTTATTGTATTTAACATGTCTTCTATATAAATAAATATTAAATAAATATATCATCACACACGCACACACACACACACACACAAATGTTAAAATCGGATTCTAGGGACCTTAAAATGTGCTTATTCACTAAAATCTGGATACGCGCTTTTTAGCATGAATTCAATACCTCTTTTAACAAGAGTTAAAAATCACCCTTCCGTCCAATCTGCAAACCCTGAAAGACTATATTTGAATCCTTGCGCATTCGCACTCCTATCTGCAAGGAACAGCTCGTCCTGTAGCGTGAGACCCACACCGACTTCAGTCTTGACACTATAAAGACAGGCGGTGATTACATCAGTTACAGTTTAGCTAGTGTCGTCCGCGAGTTACAGTGAAGCTTGGGACCGGGACCAACTGATAGTACAGCGGTAAGTGACAAGTTTGCCATTCATCACGGAAAAGTTTCCCGCAAGTTTGCTGTAAAAAGTTGCGTTAACTTTCAAAGTGTGATATATAACACAGAAGTAAATAAATACAATCAAAATTTATATTCTACTACGAAAGATTAATAATTTTATTTTTGTCCAGTGGAAAAATGTTTTACTATACCGTGAGTATTTTTACCTCGCGCTACCCTAGGTAAGGGAGGTATAGGGATCGTGCTAAAAATCGGATATAGAGATTTTAGTGAATAAGCACGTTTTGATGTCCCCAGAATCCGATTTTAACATTTTTACAATGATGTCTGTAGGTATGTATGTGTGTTTTTGTGTGTGTGTGTGTGTGTGTGTGTGTGTGTGTGTGTGTGTGTGTGTGTGTGTGTGTGTGTGTGTGTGTGTGTGTGTGTGTGTGTGTGTGTGTGTGTGTGTGTGTGTGTGTGTGTGTGTGTGTGTGTGTGTGTGTGTGTGTGTGTGTGTGTGTGTGTGTGTGTGTGTGTGTGTGTGTGTGTGTGTGTGTGTGTGTGTGTGTGTGTGTGTGTGTGTGTGTGTGTGTGTGTGTGTGTGTGTGTGTGTGTGTGTGTGTGTGTGTGTGTGTGTGTGTGTGTGTGTGTGTGTGTGTGTGTGTGTGTGTGTGTGTGTGTGTGTGTGTGTGTGTGTGTGTGTGTGTGTGTGTGTGTGTGTGTGTGTGTGTGTGTGTGTGTGTGTGTGTGTGTGTGTGTGTGTGTGTGTGTGTGTGTGTGTGTGTGTGTGTGTGTGTGTGTGTGTGTGTGTGTGTGTGTGTGTGTGTGTGTGTGTGTGTGTGTGTGTGTGTGTGTGTGTGTGTGTGTGTGTGTGTGTGTGTGTGTGTGTGTGTGTGTGTGTGTGTGTGTGTGTGTGTGTGTGTGTGTGTGTGTGTGTGTGTGTGTGTGTGTGTGTGTGTGTGTGTGTGTGTGTGTGTGTGTGTGTGTGTGTGTGTGTGTGTGTGTGTGTGTGTGTGTGTGTGTGTGTGTGTGTGTGTGTGTGTGTGTGTGTGTGTGTGTGTGTGTGTGTGTGTGTGTGTGTGTGTGTGTGTGTGTGTGTGTGTGTGTGTGTGTGTGTGTGTGTGTGTGTGTGTGTGTGTGTGTGTGTGTGTGTGTGTGTGTGTGTGTGTGTGTGTGTGTGTGTGTGTGTGTGTGTGTGTGTGTGTGTGTGTGTGTGTGTGTGTGTGTGTGTGTGTGTGTGTGTGTGTGTGTGTGTGTGTGTGTGTGTGTGTGTGTGTGTGTGTGTGTGGATCTTGTGGACACGATTACTCAAATACTATCAGAAAAATTTGAAAGTGCTCATTAGTTTTTAGTGTATATCGGATAACCGGAAGTATCATTTATACAAGCTTTTAACAGTTTTTCTTGTAAAAAATTCAATGAATATAATTTTTTAGCAACTTTTACTAATTAAAATTGAATATAATGGTACAATCTTCAATTCTACGATAATAACATTTAGTAAATAACTCTAAATAACTTTAAATATGAATTTATAATATAATTTATTTTCATATATCACCTAGCCCATGCATCAAACAAAAACATAATTTTAATGACAGTTTTGACATATTTAAACAAATGTCACTGACAGGAAGCAATTATATTAAAATTAATACTGAAACCGTGTTAAGGAGAATATAATAGTAAAATATTTAATTAAGGTTTGTAAAAATAATATACTTTCCATCATACATAAATGTTAGATGTACAGGATGATTTGATTTAAATTTGCTAATTGCTATTTTTGCAGCACTATAAATTAATATTAATTTACAACTACACATTTACGAAATGGATCATGTACGGCGAAGAATTTACAAAGATTACGTTTTAGAGCACCTAGAAGATTATGGTGATTTTTATAAGAATGTGTGTGTGACGATTTTTCCTTAAAGCCTATTAAAATATGATCCAAAACTTCTCAAATTTGGTATTTAAAACTCATATATAATTTGAAACAACATATTAGATCTTAACCATATATGATGAATCGGAGATAGTACTTAATTTGAAGCTGTAACAGATTTTTGAGGAAAAACAATAAAACAATCCAAAATTTCGTATTACAGACTTTTCTATTTATTGGACAACAAATTAGATTTTATTTACAAAAGTTTAACCGGAAATGATACTTCACTTAAAGCTCACTGCTATTTTAAACATGGAATTGGCGGGAGGTCAGGTGCTGGCCACATCAGATTTTTTAACGTGAAACATTGGGTTTATCATATCCATAGTTACGACTCGACATTTGATTGACAGCAATAATGTATTAGCCTGTCCCGTTTAAAATGAAACATAGGGAACGAATTTGACAGAAGATTTAAATATTGTAAGAATTTTAGCGAAGTCAGAAAACCACTCGGGAGCACTAAATATATTTCGGGCACACAATATTTTTTTTCTACAATTAAATTTTTAGAAAACAGGTATAATTATTTAAACAAAATTAACCTCCAATGACATCTTGGCAATATGACAGATAACCGATGAATTTTCCTATAAGTTACGACTTGACATTTGATTGACAGCTATGTATTTGCCTGTTTCATTTAAAATGAAACATAGGGAATGAATTTGACAGATATTATATTTAAATATTATAAGAAATTTAGCCAAGTCAGAAAATCACTCGGGCGAAGGTGCACACAATATTTTTGCTACAACTAAATTTAATTTAGAAATCAGATATAATTTAAACAAAATTAACCTATATTGACGTCTTGTCATATATCAAATTCGTTCCCTATGTTTCATTTTAAATGGGACAGGCAAATACATTGCTGTCAATCAAATGTCAAGTCGTAACCATGGATATGACAAATCCAATGTTCCACGTTAAAAAATACTCACGGTATATGAATTGTCTAATTTCAAAACCTGACAGATCCACTTAAGTCAAATTGTGAGAAATTGCAAAAACTGTTTTTAAATAAATAAATAAATAAATAAATATAAATATATCATCACGGCATATTACCCATTTCTGAGTGTGCCAGTATCTACAACACATGTAGACATCGGTAATGATGACGATATATTTTACCGTGTGGGCGTTTACCAGGCGTCACCTCACGGGCACTCATAGCTGATGTGGAGAGTGCACCACAAGGATCACTTTTGTGCCATTTAAAATTGGAAATATTTGGCGTCTGTCGGGATCGAACCCGGTTCCCCCAGGTTCGCGACCAGACACTCAGGCACGCGGCCACGGGACCCCATAAAAAAACTGTTTTTATGTTTTCCAAATGAATAATTATATAAAAATATGTAATGATGATAATAATAGTATTAATGTATACCTGTACAAAATTCAATAATCTATAATTTTCCAATGACATTAAATGCGAAAAAATGGCATTTAATGGTATTTTTTGAAGAAAAACCATTATGAGCTTCAAGTAAAGTACCATATCCGATTTATATATATTATATATATATTATATATTAGAATAGGGTATATAAATATTTTTTTATGTTTTATGCTATTTATAGGGTAGAAATACAAGGTTTCAGATTTTTCTGAATGATAGTATTTGAGTTAGAGTGCAAACAAAATTCTTACATACACACACATACACACACACACACACACACACACACACACACACACACACAAACAAACACACATACAGACATCATCGTGAAAATGTTAAAATTGGATTCTAGGGACCTTAAAACGTGCTCTTTTACTAAAATCTCGATATGTGTTTTTAATGGGGAGGGTTTAAACCCGAATACCCTCCCCTTGGCTACGCCACTGGGAATAGTGTTTGCAAACTTCGTAGGACGCCTCCAGAAATGCATTAATGATAACGGATACCACATGCAAGATGTTGGTTTCCACACTTGATTTTGTCAAATACTGTATGTCATTACGAACTCAAAACTATTCATAATTTATAATAATAATAAAAAAATTAAAATATGTCAATATAGTTACTAACAGTGAGACATAACAAAAGGTATATTTTTCAATGTAATTGTCTTTCAATACTACATTTTTGTTTTATGAATCCTTCCATAAATTTGTTTACTCCAGTTTCAAATAAATTTATGACTACTGTTTTATAGTTTTGTGTGACCGTCAGACTCCAACATAACCTTAATAATGAATAAGCATAATAGCACAAATGAATAAAGATAACATTCTCATTTTGTTTATGTTTGTATGATAGCTTTGTTCATAAACAAAATGCGATAAATAATTCGGCTTCCTAGTCAACAAAAAATAAAATAATATAATTAAATAAAATTTCTAATATTAATTGTTGCTATTTTAACAATAATATTTTAACAGTAAAATAAAATACTAGTATGTACCTATTTCATTCTTGTATTATTTAGTAAAATTTCTATACAGGTTGTTTCAAGGAAAGTGTAAAAAAAAAGCTAAATCAACATAGTCTTGTCTTCAACTGTTTCCTAGATAAATGAAAAATCGAAGAAAAACTGACAATGATAGTGATCGAACAAAATTTTATCTGTCAGTAAATAGACTATAAAAAATCAATAAAATTTTATATGAAACATTTTTCTCAATTTCTAATTAGTTACGAAGTTATATGAAAATTAAATATTGGCCAAGGGCGCCACAAAATTTAACTTAGTACAATTATTTGATTTTTTTTGAAATGCACATCTAAGATGACCTCTGAAAGGTAAACAAATAGTCTACGTCTAGTTTTAATATATTTACTATTTTTTTTTTTTAAATATTTTCAACAAATTTTAAAGAAAACCAAAAGAATAAATGCGCCTTAACAGAATGTGCCATATTATCAAAACAGACTTTTGATTTTGAAAATGCCTGTATATTGAAAACGAAAAAAAAAATTACAAAAAAGACTAACATTAGAAATATTACATAGAAAAACAGATAAAAATAATGTAGACCCTGTGGTGCACTCTCTACACCAGCTATGAGTGCCCGCGAGGTGACGCCTTGTAAGCGCCCACACGGTAAAATATATCGTCATCATTACCGATGTCTACATGTGTTGTAGATACTGGCACACCCAGAAATGGGTAATATGCCGTGATGATATATTTATTTATTTTATAAAAATAATGTAAACTATAAAACAGAACTCATAGCAGTGGCGTAGCTATCGGAGGGCAAAGTGGTGCAGTGCACCAGGGCCCTAGAGTTGAAGGGGCCCTAACTGCGATTTTAATTTTAATTAAAAATTCGTATAATAAATATACAAATAATATAAATAACTAGAAGCACTTTAAAGATTTTTTATTTCGTACGTATAAGTTAACATTTTACTTTCAAACGAAATATATTTAAACTTACATTCATTCATATTTAGTCAATAGAAAGATAAATTGAGTTTTTAATAAAATATTACCCACAATTAAGGTGACCATACGTCCCGAATTTTCAGTCTGTCTCGATTTTTTACATCTCGTTTTTTGATCCCGAATTGTCTCGAAAAACAGTAATGTGAGAAGTTTAAATGCATGTATTTATTTAAGTAGTGTACATTGCAAACTGAGAATACGAACGAATGTTATTTTTGAGTGTACTACATCTTTTCCTTTATAATAATATTTAATTTTGTATTACCATAGATATTTTGAAGTTATGCTTTGTAAAAATATTCTGTAGCTTTAATTTTCATGTTATAATGCGTTTATTTGTGTATTGAATAGACTTACATTAAATAATAAACTATTCTTTTATATATTTTGTTTTAATTAATTTTTTAATAACTTTTGCAATATATATATATATATATATATATATATATATATATATATATATTTGTTCGTTAGAGGGTCCAAATTATTTTTTTGCACCGGGGCCCTTAGCGGCCTAGCTACGCCACTGCCTCATAGGCCTTAGTATAATCTACAACAACTTAACAAAACACAAAATAAAATATATGGAAAATTAAGTTTAGTCTTATATTAACATAAAAAAAAAGAAATAAAAAAAAATATTTGTTCATTAAAACGCATCATTAGCCTAAGTAACTTCCTCTTTACAAGGTTAAGTAAGTTTAATCCTGCTTTAATAAATGTTTTTTTTTTTCACTAATACTTGCAATTCGTCCATGTGCTTCTGTGAGTGTGCAGAGAAATTTTATTTTATAATTATTTTCAATTATGAATGCTCTTTACAGCAATAAATGTAAAACATATGTAATTGTTAAAAATTAATTTATTTTGTAAGTGATGCCCATTTGTTTAAATTTCAATATTTTCAAAAACAAAATCTTTATACTTAACATTCTGTAGTTCCTGAGGATGATCCTGATAGGGTCGAAACGATAAAGTAATAATAAAAAAAAATTCCATGACTGCATCCCAGAAAAATTTACTTCCTAAGTATCCAAACTATTGCTTTATTTACTATTTTCTTTTTAAAATGTCACTATTATTAATTTGAAGTGATTAGTTTTTTGACAGTGACAGTTACTGTCAGTTACATTCATTTGAAATATGAACTGTGTAACAAAGGCTTTGGGACTTGTAAAAAAAAATTATTTTTATATTTATCTGTAAAGTATATAGAAAAAGTATTAATGTATTCCTGTAGAAAATTCAATAATCTTTAATTTTCATAACGACAAAATCCAAAAAAATGGCATTTAATTGTATTTTTTGAAGAAAAACCATTATGAGCTTCAGGTAAAGTGCCGTTTCCGGATATCCCATTTACACCAAAATCTAATGGCTTTTTTCATATTAGAATAGGGTATATAAATATTTTTTTATGTTTTATAAGAGTTAAAATTATTAAGCATTATTTTTTATTTAATTTATATCTTCTTATTTGATAATTTACTAATATTTAGGCTTGATAGAAATACTGCATATATTTTACATAGTTCATAATCTTCAATTTGAATTTATAATATTTTAATCTCTAATGCATTTGATCGCGATTAGTATGACGGGCGGTTTTAAAATATTGTATTGAAATATTACTTACTACAGGTACAAATAGCTTCAGCATGTATTTTACACCCCGGTTCCAATGCATCTTTTCGCGCCCCTGTAAATAAAACTATTTAGAACTGCAGATAAATTTCGGGTGATTCCAATAAGCCCTTGGGTAAATAAGAGACCCTCATAAAACTTAAATTATACAACTAATTTTGGTATAGCAATGAAAATTTATGAATGTTTCAATATTACATTACATTGAAAAATTGGCAACATGGTACAGAAAACCTCCGTAAGAATAACATTGGCTATCTCTGCTACACTGAAGATAGAGTGTGGGACACTGTATAGGGACCTTAAAACGTGGTCATTTACTAAAATCTCGATATGTGATTTTTAGCACGATCCCTATACCTCCCTTACCAAGGGTAGCGGGAGGTAAAAATAAAATCCTGTTACATTTTGTCAACAACTTTTCCTTGGGTCTTATTGTGCACGACGTTCTGGAAATTCTTTAAAACCGTAGTATGCCTAAAACTTGTTGTTATGGTCACGTATATATATTTAGTTCAAAATACCTACCTGCCATTCAAAATTTATGACAATGCTATTTCTTGTGACTTGTGACTATTTACAAAATATCCGTCAACCATAAAAGTTATTGCAGCACAAGAAAAACAAGAAGCATGTGCATTAAAACAGCGCCCATGTGGGAAATATTTTCTCGCTTTTAGTTTGTATATAACTATTAAGTATGTAAATAACGATAAAAAAAAATACTAATAAATATTCGTCAAGCTAAAAAACATATATAGGTAGATTATAATTATCAACAACTAATTTTTATTTCCGTCAATACCCATTGTCATTTCGATTAATATTTAGGTCACGTTTGGTGAAATTTGCATCAATATTTTTAAATAAATTAGTATTTATTAACTGGCTGCTACAAACAAATATTGCAAAAAGTGATTTGAATTTTAAGTAATTTACTTTCTAAATAAATACAAAAATATTCATATTTGAATAAATTTGAACAAAATAAACAAATACAAATGAATTAAAAAATTAATTAAAAATTCTATAGTTCTCTGTAGATAAAACAAAAAAATATGATGTGGCCAGCACATGACCTCCCGCTCAATTCCATGTTTAAAATAGCAATGAGCTTTAAGTATAGTTTCACTTCCGATTGATCGTTTGTAAACAAAATCTACTTTGTTGTTCTAATAAATAGAAAAGTTTGTAATACGAAATTTTGGATATTTTATTATGTTTTTTCTGAAAAATCTGTTAGAGCTTCAAATTAAGTACTACATCCGGTTTATCATATAGTCATAATCTAATATGTTGTTTCAAATTATATAACAGTATTAAGTACCAACTTTGCGAAGTTTTAGATCATTAATATATTTTAAGGAAAAATCGTCACACATACATTATTGTCAAAATCATCATCAACTTCCTTATGCAACCTGTGTAAATTCTTCGCCGTACATTATCCATTTCGTAAATGTGTAGTTGCAAACTATTATTTGACATTTTGAAATCACGTTCCTATTGAGAGCTGTTTGATATATAATGCTGCAAACATCAAACTTAAATCGAATTATCCTGTGTATCTAATATTTATTTATGATGGAAAATATATTATTTTTACAAACCTTAATTTCATTAGAATCATATTTAAACTACTAAATTCTTCTTAACACTGTTTCATTATTAATTTTAATGAAAATTGCTTCGTGACAGTGACATTTGTTTAAATATGTCAAATTTGTTATTAAAGTATTGTTTTTGTTTGACGCAGAGGCAAAGTGATGTACACAAATAAATTATTTTATAATATAATATAAAGTTATTTCAAGTTATTTACTAAATGCTATTATCGTAGAATTGAAGATTGTGCCATTATATTCAATTTGTATTGGTAAAAGTTGCTAAAAAATTATATTCAATGAATTTTTTACAAGAAAAACTGTTAAAAGCTTTTATAAATGATACTTCCGGTAATCCGATATACACTAAAAAATAATGAGCTATTCCCACTTTAGTATAGAATGTATGTACAAAATTTCAAATTTTTCTGATTGATAGTATTTGAGTAATCGTGTCCACATGATCCACACACACAGACACACACACATACATACCTACAGACATGATTGTAAAAATGTTAAAATCGGATTCTGGGGACATCAAAACGTGCTTATTCACTAAAATCTCTATATCCGATTTTTAGCACGATCCCTATACCTCCCTTACCTAGGGTAGCGGGAGGTAAAAAGTCTAGCTTAAATAAATATATTTTGATTTTTTTACATGTATGTGTAGATTAGTGTATTATCTATCGCAAATATTTGATTAATAATTGTATAAGTATTTTCAAACAAGAAATACGATGTATCAACAAATTTTTAAGCCAATAACTTTTCAAATATTTATTTTATCTAATATTCTTCCATAGAAATATATAGGTACTATAAATTGGTACAAAAATCAAATTATTATTATGTGCGTATATTACTATCGGTTTATGTTTTTGTGAGACCCATACTCGTAAGTAATAAAATATGATGTGTAAACAAAATTATTTTAGAAACTTAAAGTCATGTTATTTTGAAATAATATATTGTTTTTTGCGCAATCAAATTCTATTTATGATACCACATTTATACAAAAAAAAAAAAATACTGATATAAATATTGGCAAGATAAGTACAGATAAATATACAAATATGTATATATTTTACTGCCATACAAATCAATGGATATCATTAGTGTGCCAGTCGGAGTTGTTTTGTGTATTTATGTGAAGAAGACCTAAATCCTAAATACTAAATGTCGCATTTTGGCATTCAGAATTTAGGATTTAGGTCTTTCATATAAATACACCTCCGAATGGCACACTAATGATATCCATTGGTTTATATGACAGCACTTTACGAATTATACAATTAGATTTAATTTGATGCTTCAAACTAAATGTTGTTATATTTGATAAAATAGAAGCTATTCTTTGACAGAAAATGTGACGTTTTGCACAAATTATAGTAACGAACATGATTTGTTTAATTAGTGAGCGTCAACTTCAAGGCATAGTGTGCTCCAATTCCTAAAATCCTAAAGACGTTATTTAGGGCATCTAAATTTAGGATTTAGATATTAGGGTGATAAAAGTGCAACATTGGACACAGACTTAATAGACAAAAGTCAACTTTAATCTTAATATTCAAGATATAAAAATAAATAAAGCATAGTTTCAAAAAAATTCTTTAAAAAGCGTTACTTCAAGAGGGGAGAATACGGGCTATAGAATTTTATAAAAATTTATATTGGCAATATAACACGTATTATAATATTGAAATAATGATGGAACTTTTGAACTTGTTTATTTTTTATAAATTTAGTTGAATCAAGGAGGGATCCTTATCTAAAATGAAAATAACATTACGACTTACTTAGCTTCAATGGAAGACTGTTATTTATTCTGAATTTTGTGGACATTACTCGTATAGTAACAGTTCTGTTTTCGTATAAACAAAAGATACTTTCAAATAAACACATACAATTACATATTATTAAATAAACTACTTGTTATACAATTATAATTTTACATAGCCTTTTTTGAAAAAAAAAATAATAACTGGATATACTATACCGGTTATTTATCAAGAAACGCATATAAAAATGAATGTATTATTCAACAGTAGTAGAACTACCTATTTATATTACAAGCTGCGTATATAAAATTCCCGAGGCCAAAAAATAAGTACGCAACGTTTACTGAATTTAATTTTTTATATCTCGCTAAGAGACATATTGGATTCATGCTAAAAATCGCGTATCCAGATTTTAGTGAATAAACACTTTTAAGGTCCTCAGAATCCGATTATAACTTTTTTACATTGATGTGTGTGTGTGTGTGTGTGTGTGTGTGTGTGTGTGTGTGTGTGTGTCAGGAACTGTAATACTTAAGACTTGTTTAACTACGTATTCCTCAATCTGACATTAATGGGGCAGAGCTGAAAAGGTTTTTATAACAATTGGAAAACCGGAAGTAGTAGTTTCTTAAAATATTATTTTTTGAAAATTTTTGTTATTAAAAATATTGAAGAACATAAAATTCTCCATCTAATACACTTAAAATTTGTATTAAATCTTCTAGTGATATAGATAAAGAGATAAAGAAAATATTGCAATCTTAAACCAGATCGAGTACAGTTTTATTATGGCATGTTTAACGAAACTAGTTTGATTTTGCAGCATTTAAACTACAGTCAAAACCGGTTATAACGACATATGTATGTATATGACAGGGGCCACTGATCTGCACATTATTAGTTCTTTGATGCTTAAACCATTTGAGTAAAGCTTCTTCAATGACAGTATGTTCAGATGATCTGGCACGCTTGACTTTTAGGCTATTTTTTTCAAAAAGAGACATAATTTTCACTCGGTCTTTCCAAATGGCTGAAATTGTTGAATGTGATACGTCACATTCTTTTGCTATGGTAATATTTGGTTCTCCGTTTTCTAATCGCCATATTATGTGAGATTTTTCTTTAATGCTAAACACTTTTCTTTTTTTCTGTGACATATTGATAACGTTTACTTATAACAACCGATGCGTTTCGTGGCGTGTTATTAGAAACACTGACATGATATTACTGAATAACGAACAAAACTTTTCGTTGGACGCTATAGCCGATGCATTTCTCCGAAAACTGTGATAAACATCGTCGCTATAGGCAATATGTCGTATTAAGCAATAGTTTGGGTAAGGTATTTATATGGAATTAAGACTGGACCTTTACATTTCGTCGTTAAATCCGATACGTCGTTCTAAGCGGTGTCGCTATAACCGGTTTTGACTGTAGTTTCGTTTGACCATAATCAAATATGTATTGTTCAATATTATATCTACCTCACTAGATTTTGAACAAAAATATTGCTAAAAAATCTGATGTGGTCAACACAATACCTCCCGCTTTTTAATTTTTATTAATTTAAATACATACCTACATATTTACTAATCCTGCAAACTATATTAACTTCCTTTGTTATATGCTATTGCTTTACTAGACGTAAAAAAATTTGTATGCAACTCGAGTAAAAAGTGTCTTATTTCACTCATAGGATTTGACGAACTCGCCTACGGTTCGTTGAGTCAAACTTTCCTATTCGTGAAATAAGACTATACTTTTTACACTTGTTGCATAAATAACTATTTTACACTTTTTATGCAAATGGGGGATTACGGCTCAATCGAATTAAAGGAAAATAGTAAAAAATACGAATGTATATGCTGAATAACGAATATTAATAAAAAAAATGAAATGGTATAATTGAGATATTTCGGAAATAAAGGGTATATTGTTATAGCGCTTCGACACTAATATGAAAATATTTTGATTGGCGACCGAGAAACCGCCTATAAATGCGTTACAAATAGCGTGTTCGGAGGTGGGGATTACTACCAATGGAAGTTAAGAAATTCAAATTCGAAAGGAGGGGCTAACATTCCTGTACTACAGTTTCCAAACAGTTTTTATTTTAACATAAATTTCTTGCATTAAATTTAATAATTTAAATACGCCTGTAATTATAAAGTATGTAGACTTATACAGTGTTATAATATTCATTTATTTTTATGTAAATATAACTTAAAATAGCATATATTTCAAGAACATTTAGGTCCATGATGAAAACAGTTTGATATAAAAACACATAAATGTGACGTCACGTCAATCTTTTCAAAATTCGGGAGACCATAACTCGCTTATTAATAGGAATTTTTTCACCGGATTTTCATCAATAGTCTTAGTTTTCCTAATATTTTCAGATGAAATTATAAAAAAAAAAAAATGGTGTAATCCCCCATTGCAACTGAAACTTTTCTAGTCATAAATAAATGTGGAGTCCAATTCAAAGTTGATTATCCTTCTTCCAATTTGAGAAAGATAATTACAGCTGTGATTATTTAAATCACTCAAATGAATAAAATATCCCCCAAATCCAAATTATGTCGTGATCCTGGTAATTTAATAACACAATTATACAAACTCCATAAGAATGATGAAATATTTAACGATCTTATAAAAGTTGGTTCAACTTTCTCTCAACTCTCAAGTCCGCATCTTGAATGCAAAGACCGAGAAGTGGGGTCGTCCTTGACACTCACACCAACTTGAGGTTTTTATAAGCTCTACCTGTTTAAAAGGAATCTGATGTAGAGTTAAATCTACTCCACCGATCTTAAAATTCTAGAGATTACCACAGACTGCTTTCCACAGGAAATGGAATGAGATTTTTTGTTTGTTTACAGGAAATTATCATATCTTCTTAAATTAGGTACACAGGTAGAAGTTGAAATACTACAGGAAATATTATGATGATTTGATGATTAAGGAGAATATAGGCCAAAAAACAAAAACGCATCTATATTTGTTGATTAATAAAATTATAAATAAGAGTTACAGTTTTTTTTTACCTCCCGCTAGGTAAGGGAGGTATAGGGATCGTGCTAAAAATCGGATATAGAGATTTTAGTGAATAAGCACGTTTTGATGTCCCCAGAATCCGATTTTAACATTTTTACAATGATGTCTGTAGGTATGTATGTGTGTGTGTCTGCTGTGTGGATCTTGTGGACACGATTACTCAAATACTATCAATCAAAAATATTTGAAATTTTGTATATCCATTCTATACTAATGTGGGAAGAGCTCATTAGTTTTTAGTGTATATCGGATAACCGGAAGTATCATTTATACAAGCTTTTAACAGTTTTTCTTGTAAAAAATTCATTGAATATAATTTTTTAGCAACTTTTACCAATACAAATTGAATATAATGGCACAATCTTCAATTCTACGATAATAGCATTTAATAAATAACTTTATATTATATTATAAAATAATTTATTTCTGTACATCACTTTGCCTCTGCGTCAAACAAAATAATAATACTTTAATAATAAATTTGACACATTTAAACAAATGTCACTGTCACGAAGCAATTTTCATTAAAATTAATAACGAAACCGTGTTAAGAAGAATTTAGTAGTTTATGATTCTAATGAAATTAAGGTTTGTAAAAATAATATATTTTCCATCATACATAAATATTAGATATACAAGTTAATTCGATTTAAGTTTGATGTTTGCAGCATTATATATCAAACAGCTCTCAATAAGAACGTAATTTCAAAGTGTCAAATAATAGTTTGCAACTACACATTTACGAAATGGATAATGTACGGCGAAGAATTTACACAGATTTGCGTTTTAGAGCGTAAGGAAGTTGGTGATGATTTTGACAATAATGTGTGTGACGATTTTTCCTTAAAATATATTAATGATCCAAAACTTCGCAAAGTTGGTATTTAATACTCTTATATAATTTGAAACAACATATTAAATTTTGACTATGTATGATAAACCGGATGTAGTACTTAATTTGAAGCTTTGACAGATTTTTCAGGAAGAACATAATAAAATATAATCCAAAATTTCGTATTACAAACCGTTCTATTTATGGGAACAACAAAGTAGATTTTGTTTACAAACGATCAATCGGAAGTGAAATTTTACTTAAAGCTCATTGCTATTTTAAACATGGAATTGGCGGAAGGTCATGTGCTGACCACATCAGATTTTTTTCTTTAAATTTTGTAAACTAAACATATTAAGAAATAAGACACAGTAAATACGAAATTTTAGTATATTTACCGCGAAAAAGTATTTACATATTACAAAATATATATTGTATAAAGAATATATTGTAATCCCTATAACATTTTAATCTCTTTTCAATGTAGAAGAAGTACATTTAAAACGCATTATTATTGGAATACTATTATCCAGATTTAAAAGTAACATAATTATAGGAAATCTCTTGAACGCAAATTTCGAATACGGTCCATGGTCCATGACAGAAAAAACTACCTGTGTTAAGGAACCTTTGCCGCAAATCTCATAAAAACTAATTACTGTCAGTTTTGCATTTTTGCAAATTGCAATAAATAAATATATATATATATATATATATATATATCATCACGGCATATTACCCATTACTGGGTGTGCCAGGATCTATAACACATGTAGACACAACAATAAATATCAATATTCAATAAAATATTAAATAAAACGTTTGAATGTTTTCGTGACCAGTCAGGAAAATGCAACTTTCACGCCGCATTTTTGGCGCGAAAATAGTAGGTACTTTCGCCCCGGTTTCAGAAGAAAAACGTTTATTAGAATTTGTATCTCTTTTGAAGAAACATTAATGATACTTTTATAATATAAAAAATTGAATTGACTGATGGGCTACATCAGATTATATTACTTATTAAGATATACATCTCTCAATAATAATAGAGAGAAGAAAATAAATTATTATTTATATTCATTTTTACCAATTTATCTCTCCATTCATCTATTATCAGCTAATTTAAACATGAATAAAAAGTATGAAACGCTTGCTATATTATCACCATCTAAATGTCATTCCTCTTAAAGAATAATAAGAGTTTACAATTAATTTCCGTGTCAAGAAACATCGAATATTACCCTACAAACTAATAATTTAAGAAGGTTAAACAAAATGTCATACTAATTAAACTCATATCTAGAATATTATCTTCAATAAATGAATAGCGTGTCTAAATTAAGTAAGACATCTTTTAATAAAACTGTTGTGTTCAAAATAGCTACTAGTTAAACAAATCTAATAAAGTAATAGGAAAAGACAAAAGCTGCTTTTAGCTAATTACGAAATGTTATCAATAAATACAAACGAGTAATTAGCTAAAACAAACAAGTTCTACAATCTAAAAATTCATTTATCAATTATTCTTACCAGTCATGCAAGGTTTGAGGACATAAAAGAACATCATAATAATTAACAAAAAATACAATTACAAATAATGAAACATGAAACAATTGTAAAGAGTAGGTAATAAATACTAAGAATATATTTATTTTTCTTCTTTAATAAAATTACAAGGGCTATCACGATTTGGGACAAAAAAAATAATAGCGTATTCCTGAAATTATTTTGAGTAAAAAATGTCATAGTCCTTTTACGGAATTGTAATGGGTCAAGGCCGTATGCAAGGGGGGGGGGGATTTGGGGGTTCAAACCCCCCTGAAATGTAAAATAAAATACTAAAAAAATTAAAGAAGTCTAACCAAACTGCTAGTATAACATTCTCAATTGATTTTTACAATTAAATAAAGATATACGTAAAGGCCAAAATATTATTTTATTTTAGGATGTGTCTACTGTACTGTCCAGACAGAGCCGCAATAAAAATTTGTGAACTGTCGCACCTGAACGGAATCTAGCGGACAATTCTGGCGGTCACTTCTCGAATCTACCTAAAAACCACTGTCTACCAATTAAGAATTGTCAGTTAGGTATTGTTTTGGGTTTGGTTCACTAATTTTTTTTTTTTTTGCTGCTCTGTCTGGACAATGCAGTAGACACTTCCTTTATTTTATTATTTCCCCGAGAATTGTATACCGGGTGTTTTTTTAAAGGTGTACATAGAAGATTAAAATGGGAAATCAGTTTTTTTGCAAACTGTTGCGCCCCGTTTTGACAGACAACAGTAGTTGTGGTATCAGTAGAAAGATAAAAATTGTATCAAATGACAACAAATAAATGTAAATTATGTAATATTTTAGTCCCACAAATTAATTATCAAATTTGTCATTTGATACAGAATTTTTTTATCTTTCTATTGATACCATAACCATGGTTATCAGTCAAAACAAGGATAACAGTCTGCAAAAAACTGCTCATGTTAATCTCCTTGAAAAATAATATAATTATATAACCAGAACCCCCTCCGAAATTAAATGGACACGGGCCTGTAATGGGTTAAAGTTTCATAAACAGCTTTTTAAAAAATATCAAGGTACCTGCCTTTAAAACAAAAGAACAAAATATTAAACTTTAAATACATTTTTATACTAACGTTTTATAACAACTTTTTGATTGTCATTTTCGTTGCTAAATGAAATACTTTTAAGCACTAGTGCTTAAAAATGACAGTTTAATGAGTAAAAGTGACAGTTTAAGGCAGAAAAGTGACAGTTTAATGCGTAAAATGTTACTTTTAAGCACCATTGCTTAAAAGTATTTCATTTATCAACGAATAGATGAATTTGACGTCTGATTACTTTTTAATTTAAAAAAAATCAAAATGTTTATATTTGAGAATAAATCATCTGTTTTAAAACTCTATTATAAAATTTTTTGTATGTAATACATTGCGAAATGAGTGTTTTAGGCACTTGACGTGTTGTACCAGTCGTGCGTACAAATTTCACGTCGCGTGCCTAAAACACATCATTTCGCAACTTATTACATAAATAGCTATTTTTTACGTTTGTTAAAAAAAAACACACTTCATACCAAAATTCGCATATTCAAATTTTAGTGAATATGTTCGTTTTAAGGTCACTAGAATCCGAATTTAAATTTTTTACAATGATGTATGTGTGTGTGTGTGTGTGTGTGTGTGTGTGTGTGTGTGTGTGTGTGTGTGTGTGTGTGTGTGTGTGTGTGTGTGTGTGTGTGTGTGTGTGTGTTGGTGGGACGATTTCTCAAATTCTATAAGACTAAAGACCAATTTAACTACGTATTCCTTAATCTGACATTAATGGGAAGAACTGAATAGGTTAGAACAATTAAACAACCGGAAGTAGTAATTTGTATGGGGTCCCGTGGCCGCGTGCCTGAGTGTCTGGTCGCGAACCCGGGGGAACCGGGTTCGATCCCGACAGCGCCAAATATTATATATATATATATATATATATATATATATATATATATATATATATATATCGTCATCATTACCGATGTCTACATGTGTTGTAGATACTGGCACACCCAGAAATGTGTAATATGCCGTGATGATATATTTATTTATTTAAGTAATAATTTGTTCAAATAAATCTTCTAAAAATTATTTTTTTGGAAATTTATCACAATTATTGAAGAATATAAAATTCTCTATGCGATACCCTACATTGAACATTTTTATTATATCTTAGAATTATAAATATATAAAGTAATCCATTATAATAAATTTCAAAGCCCAAATAACTCCATGGAAAGCAGTTGAAAAATTAAAATGTTTGTAATTGACAGAAAAATGTTAGTGTCAAAAATCCAAATTCATTACTGAAGGCTTTTTCTGGGAAGTATATTAAATATTTCTTATTTTATTATTAATTAAATATTTAAAATTATTAACGTTTTAAAAAAATATTAAATAGTAAATAAAACAATTATACAAATGCAAAGGAACATAATTTAGTTTCCAGCATCAATAAGAAAAGCACATTTTTACTTTTTTGTAGAATTTCGCTACTGGCAGGAGGTACGCTTACAAATACCTTTCTTTATAAATTTGTCAACTTATGACTGCGTAAAACAGAGTTTAGAAAATAAAGAAACAAACTTTAAAATTGTTTTATTCAACTTAAAGCTTCTTTACTTATTAAGTTAAAGATTTAAACTTAAAATTATTAAGAAGAAATGAATTGCGACAATTTACGTTAATTTTGCCAAGTATCAAAAATATTATTCTTGGAAAATCGTTTGAGAATATCTATATTGTACTTTCATTTTTCATTATAAATAAATTTGCTTTAAAAAAAAAAAATAATTAATTCTTACGTACATTACTAAGAATGAAATTCAGTACAGTGTAATTGCACCATATTACATCTGTTGTTATATAAAATATACAATAAAAAGAACTTTTTTCTTGAGGTTTCGAGTTCCCACGTGTAGATAGATATATTGTAATAGATTAACGAGAATTAATTATTTTTTGTAATTATTTTGTATTCTCACATCACATAAGTAGTGTGCTATTTTTATAGTGTCTAATTTTATGAAAAATCTATTTCTAAAACATTTTAAATTTAAAAATCAAAATAAGTACTGCTATTTTGAAGTATTGTCACTTTTAGATACCACTTCCTTATCTTTAGAAAATACATGTTATGCTTTTGTAGTGTAACCACAGAATTTATTAACTGCGCTTCCTTCGTAGTTTAAGAATTTATAACCGTCTTAATATTACAGACACTTTGCATATTAACAAAATGAACATATATGAATATTACAAATACATACATTATCTTGTCTTATACAGTCTGATTAAATGTGACATATCCCTATTCAGATTAGTTCGCGGTAGATATGATATATTTATGTCATTAGATGTTACGATCTCAATCTCATATTTTACAGACGAGTTAGTGTTAGAGAACTACAATGAATATTCAAACTGTTTAAAAACGAATGTAAACATACATAAAATCACGCGTATCCCACTTAGGGCCAGTTGTACAATCTCCGGTTAGAATTTTAACTGGAAGTTAAATAAACAATATTGAATCGGGTTATTGACAGCAATGATCAATTTGTCATTTGACAGCTCATTTCATTTCAATTTTGTTTATTTAACCAACAGTTAAAATTCTAACCGGAGATTGTACAACTGGCCCTTAGTGGGTTAGCAAAAACCCGAAAACAATATTAACAATAGGGAAAGAGATAAGAGTAAGAGCTCAGCTGACTCACTTCACTCTTAAACAACATTCTTCTTTCATCATAGCATTCCTACATAATAACATATTAAAGTGACCGATTTTCGGTAGCGAATAACCGCATCCGGACCACAATAATAGTTACATAACAATCATCCTTCGCCACACATTCCTATCCATGCACACTTCTTTCACCTCAGCCACATTCACAAACGTATTCATACATACGAGCAGAGGAACATATTAAAGTGACCGATTTTCGGTAGCGAATAACCGCATCCGGACCACAATAATAGTTACATAACAATCATCCGTCGCCACACATTCCTATCCATGCACACTTCTTTCACCTCAGCCACATTCACAAACGTATTCATACATAAGAGCAGAGGAACATATTAAAGTGACCGATTTTCGGTAGCGAATAACCGCATCCGGACCACAATAATAGTTACATAACAATCATCCGTCGCCACACATTCCTATCCATGCACACTTCTTTCACCTCAGCCACATTCACAAACGTATTCATACATAAGAGCAGAGGAACATATTAAAGTGACCGATTTTCGGTAGCGAATAACCGCATCCGGACCACGATAATAGTTACACAAAAAATCATCTTTCGCCACACATTCCTGTACAAACATACTTCGTTCACAACGTCCACATAAAACTTCAGCTGTCTCTCCATTCTCATAAAACATTCTTACTAACCACACATCTTCACACCAAATGAATGTATGTATTTTATTTTCATTTGAAGTAGGTAGAAAATATTCATTATCTAATTCTAAACTGTTATTAACCCTTCGGAGATGGCGCCCAATCTAACAAACTCGTTACGCGTCACGGTATGCGGATAAACTTGGAATAGCCGAACGTGATGTCACGTCAATTCCAGTCATAGCCTACGTTATTAATACAAGGCGGGAACATCACAAAATCTGTCAAAAAGAAACTCTAGTTCCAAACTCACCGTTTGGGCATGACTTATTCCTGCTGTCACTGCTGTCATTACTTAGTTATTTATATATAAATAAATAAAATATTACTTATATTTGTATTTATTGTAGATTTTATTTGTTTATAATTTTGAGAAACCATATTAACAGCGTTACAGCATAGTTATATTAATCATTTGAAAGTCTAAAAACGACATTTAAATGACAACCGGGAATAAATCGCGGTTTTAAAACTAGAGCTTTTCTTCTTGAATCCTTTTTTTAGAAATAGAAATAAATTAGGACAAAAAACTACATTTCATGATCAATTTTGACAACTTAACTTTTGAATTGAATAATGATCAGACATACATTTCTGTGTTCATAGCCTACTCCGAATTAGGTTTTTTTCTGAACACACTGTATTACAATAAAATAAAAGTTTTCACTTCGGACGTGCGGTCTTTAGCACACACTTTTTTTTGTTGGTTTATATTTTGAGAGTTAAATTTTTATTTGTTTTATTTTTTATGTAAATTGTTCGTTTTCGTAGAAAAAAGGTTCAATTTATTTATCAACTCGTACTATTATTTTGTACAAAGATACCCGGTAGTATTTTTTGTCACGGGTCTCTCAGGGTTATTTTATTCATTATTTATTAATATTTGTTTTTCTTTTCAGGTTGATTATGGGAGTAACAATAAGCAAACTATGGGGCCAAAACATAAAATATGTAGGCGATTCAACAACAGGTCTTACAGCAGAAGAAAAACAAATCCTATCTAATTCTTTCGACGTTCTTAAACAAGACCTTTCCAAATCTGGAGAACGACTGTTTATCATGTAAGTCATATATAACATTTATATGACATTCGCTATTAAAAGGAATAGAATAACATTAACTAATATGGTTTGAAGCAATTTTGATTGAGGCTATTTTTGGATTAAGCTTTTTGGTGCGCTGCAAGGTAACGTTTTGCTTAAGGCTTGGCTATAATAGGTAATGATATATTTTGACCGTTTTACCTGCTTAGAATAATCATTTTTCTATTCTGAAATAACTAAAATAAAATAATAAAAATCTATTGGTACATTCTATAAGAGTTGCAAGTACTTTAAATTAGTGAAATTATCATTCCTTTTATTATGAAGGACAAAACATTTAGAAACAAAACAATATACAATATGACTGATTTTAGTCACAGAAAAACAAACACTTCTTTGTTTCGGAATTAGAATGACATTAGTAGGTAGGGTTGCCAACTTTACAAAATTACAGAAAAGGACATTTTTCGGCCATCTTTTTTTGAATTGTGTGTAGGATTTAAAATTTGAGAAAAAATGATTTTTTGAAAATTTTCAAGGTCAAAGGTGTTTTAATGCAAGATAATATAGAGTTACTTTACAATAAAGCAAATTTAATAAAAATTAAAATCAATATTTTATGAAGAAAAGAAGTAAAACACAATAAGATATCTAACCTTAAAATGTTAGCAGTCAATATCTAATATTACATTTTAATTTTTTAAACTGACAAAGCAGTTATTTAGCGCTAATATGAGCATGAAAGTAACAATTAACAAATTTGACAAGTCAACACTAGTTAACCCTACAACAATAATTCAAAAATTATATTATTATTTCATTACATTACATAAAATGTGAAATAATTATTTCATTTTCATATGTATAATAAGAAAAATGTCATTAATAATAAAATTTAGTATAAAAGGACAAATCGCGTCCTTTCCTGGTTTAAAAAAGGACAAGGACAAAATATGCTCAAAAAAGGACTGTCCTTTCCAAAAAAGGTCAGTTGGCAACCCTATTAGTAGGCTTTGACATTTTGATATTTGGGATCGGTAAAAAAGATATAATTTTATAAAGAAATAATGAAAATTAAGCCAAAACAAAGAAAATAGTAGTCACCTCACAGGCACGCCTAGCTGACATGGAGAAATTACTACAAGAATGGGGGCATTTACCATACACGAATTTAGTGTTTATATTAATAAAATTCATTAGTTCACATTTAAATAATGATAGAAAATACTAGAAATCCATTTAAATAAATTTCTTAATATATTTAATTAATTTCTGAAAACTGTTATTTTTGCCCTCTATACAATGTCCTTGAAAGCTGTGACGTTACAATCACGGACATTAGAAAGAGATAGAAGAGAGAGATAACGTGATTAGTTTTGTCGTTTGGGAGACAGTAACTCCGCTGTAAAAGAGAGGTTGGTTTATTTATTTGAAGAAATAGAACTGTGCTCTTCTCGCCAGTGTTTTATAAGGTCAGCAATATGTAATTGTTTTGTACCAAGTTGTTTTAATAAGTCTAAGGATCCATTTCGACACGATTTGAAGCAAACATGTTAAGATGTGGTTGATTAATGTCATTCTGTGAATTCTACGTCATTAGAAAGGAATTCAAATAACAGATACAACTTCAAAAAATTAATTTCTCTGTTATTACAAATAAGTTTTAAATCGGACAAAGACCAAATACTATATATGAAATTGAACTTTCAGAAGAAAAAATAAAAAAATTGTGGTAAATGACCCCATTATTTTAAAAACATAATAACACCATTTATACAAAACTGCTGGGTATCGAACCCGAACCTCAACCAAACCAAAACCGGAATCAAGCCGTAACATTTTAGCGAACCCAAACCCAGAACCGAACCTCATGTATATTTTTAAATCGATCCCGAGTCGAAACCGAACCGGGTATTAAAATTCGATTTCAGGGTTCAACTGCGGTTCAGATTCATTTTCAATTCAAATAAGAAACGTAATCGTAATATTGCCGAAAATCTGCTGCTTGTGTTGCCTTTTCGTGAAAATTGTGTTCATTTTTTGTCTTGCATAAATTCCGGCTCGCATTTTAAATTATTTCTATATAAAGATTGTTATTCAAGAAACATTAATTCAATTTTCATTAAGTCGAAGAGAAGCTGAACCAATTCCTGAACCCGGAACAAAACCGCAAATTTTACTATTGTTTGAACCAAAACCGCATACGAACTCATTTCTCAAAAAACAAATTAACCTGAACTTAAACCGAACCCAGTTTTTGGCGGATTCGATGCCCTGTAAAATTGTATTATATTATTAAGTACATATATTTAAACTTCTATGAACCTAGTAGTATAAATTTTTGTTGCTTTATAAATAAATTCAGTAAACAAAAACATTAATAAAATCGTGAATTTGTGCTTTCATGAGTATTTCTGGCGCCAATCTTTTTATTTAATTATCTAAGAAAATAACATTAAATTATTATTTTTGTTATTACTGTGATAAATATTCTATAAACTTTCATTTAAAATACTTTTTAAAAAATGAGAAACCGGCTTATTCCGGTTCATGTACTACTGCTTCACCGTCTATCGGAGTTTCATCATAGTAATGTCATAGGCTACGTCATTCCGCGGCGCCAAAGTACGAACTGTTTTAAAACGTTGGCTTTAATTATAATTTAAAATATTTCACAAGCATATAATTTTCATTCCAAAAATCATATATTTGTTACTAGTGCATCTAAGTTTCATTTAATATAATCGAAATTGTAAAATTTAATTTATGTGAAATACCTACTCTATTTTGTTGGACAGATAAATAATAAAAAGATCTGTTGTGGCCAGCACAAAACCTTCCGTCAATTCGATGTATTTTGTACAAATCCCATACCAAAATTTTCTTGAAAAAGATTCTGTATATCCTGTAAAATTGTAACACGAACACACTATTTTTACAAATTCCATATCGAAAGTTCCTTTTCCTATTTTATTAGGGGTCGCTGTTTCTTACTCTTCTTTTTTACTCATTTCTGTCCAACGCATCTTCTTTACACAATTCTTCCTCTCTCAAATCTTCTGCTACACAACCCTTCCATCTTCTCTTTGGCTTTTCTCGTACTTCCGGGATTGAAAATTCCAATCTTGAGGCGAGGCTGCAACTGCAAGTCACTTACGATGGACACTCTATCACATTCACATATAACTTTCTGACCCTATACTTTCAACTTTGGTTTAGCATTTGACACTGACATCTGTCAATTAAAATTTTTTGAATATATCTGCTGTTTCCATCATTTTAGCAAGGCTGACTGATTTTTGAAAGTTAATCTCTCTTAATGTCTCTATAACTCTACATCTATTGAATATGAAGGAAAATGTATAATCAAACCGCATAGAGAATAAGATATTCTTTCATATTGATAATCACAAAATGTCGAAAAATGATATTTAACTGCGTTTTTTCAAGAAAAACTGCTAAAAACTTCAAATAAAGGTACTTCCGGTGGATCAATTATAACCAAAATCTAATCAGCTCTTCATATGGATGTAAAGAAGGGGAATACGAAAGAATTATAATTTTTAGAATTGTAGTATTGGAGTTATCGTCGGAGAAAAATTTGTCACACACGGACACACACACACATAGAGACATCATCTTTAAAATAGTAAATTCGTATTCTAGGGACCCTAAAACGTGCTTATTCATTAAAAACTCACCACCGAATTTTTTGACTAAAGACAATACCTTCCTTACCTAAAGGTGACGGAAGGTAAAAAGTTTGCCATATACTGCAAAAATGCAACCAAAATCATTCATTATTATGTATTGAGTAAATAGAATATCTACTCCCATATCGTATAAAGCAAACTATATTTATGTAAAAAAAATATTCTAGACACGAAAAAGAAAGTAAAAAATCTGTTGTGGCCAGCACAAGACCTTCCGTCAATTCCATGGATTTTGTACAAATCCCATACCAAAAGGTCCTTGGAACAGATTCTATATAATATCATGTAAAAACACATACTATTTTTTACAAATTCCATACCCAAAGTTCATTTGAAAAGGTTCTATAAATCCAATAAAATTATAACATAAACTACACTAAGTAATGTCCTTCCATCTTCTCTTTGGCCTTTCTCTGCGTATCACTTGCGAGCAACACTATGACATACCAATTTTAGATCCTATACTTTTTTTGTCCATATTTGGTTTTGCACTTGCAACTGACATCTGTCAATTAAATTTTTTTGAATAATTATGTCAGCTGTTTCCAAGATAAACATCAAAGCTGACTAATTTTTGAAAATTAATTTCTTTATAATGCTTTAAATTTATATCTATTGAATATGAAGGAAAATGTATAATCAAACTGTATAGAGAAGAGTATTTTCTTTAATATATATAATAACAAAATGTCAAAAAATAATATTTAACTGCGTTTTTTCAAGAAAAACTGTTAAAAACTTCAAATAAGGGTACTTCCGGTGGATCAATTATAACCAAAATCTAATCAGCTCTTCATATGGATGTAGAGAAGAGGAATACGAAAGAATTATAATTTTTAGAATTGTAGTATTGGAGTTATCGTCGGAGAAAAATTTGTCACACACGGACACACACACGGACACACACACGGACACACACACATACAGACATCATCTTAAAAATAGTAAATTCGTATTCTAGGGGCCCTAAAACGTGCTTATTCATTAAAAACTCACCAACGAATTTTTTGACCAAAGACAATACCTTCCTTTTACGGAAGGTAAAAACTGCTTTTTAATTTCAGTGCGAAAACGCTTAGTTCATTTCTCACAGGAAACAATGTACGTCAATTCCGTGAATTGTGTAATTGGTGCTTCGTTATGTAATTTGCATAAATTGATATAATTAGAGTCAAGCACTTTTGCTACAATCTCATACAATTGTGGTGAACTAAAATCGAATTAAAAAGTCGTCTGCCAGATCCCTTGTAAAGCCTAATGTATTCGGACGGTGTCAAGGATGCTTAATAAAATATGTGACTGAGTAACGAACAGTAACGCATTAAGGAAGATTTGATTCTATATTTCCGGATCGTACGAAAAACAAAAATGAAATTTATTATTACTTCTTTCATAAATTATCAACAGAATTTTTTATAACTTTTTAATGACTTTCTATATAATTTTGTCTCTTTTAGTGTTTTAACTGTATCTTATATCTGTGGTTGAAGATGTTTTTGATAATGTCAAATGAATTTAGGTTACGTTCAGAAAAGTCCACAACGCGTTGTGGCAATTTTGTTTTTCGCTTAGTGACGGTTTACGATCTTTGCTCCTAAGATAAAGCCACATTTGTCAAATTTTTCGTCAATTTTAAAAACATGACCAAATTCTGGATATTAAAATTAAAACATTTGCATTAAACTTGTCAATTTTTGCATCTATTTTAAGCCGCTGAATAAGCTAAAAATGTAGCATGTTCTATTTTTCCTTCAATTTTTTAGTGTTTTCTAGTAATTTTAATAACATACCAGTATATCAATTTAATTATAATTAACTGTTACATGTCAATGACTTTTGATATTTCATTATGAAAAAAATCTGATGTGGCCAACATAATACCTCCTGCTATTTAATATTTATTAATTTAAATACATACCTACATATTTACTAATGCTGCAAACTATATTAAGTTCCTTTGCATATAACTATTGCTTTATTTACTAATTTCTTTTTAAAATGTCACCATTATTAATATGAAGTGATTAATTTTTTGTCAGTGACATTTATCTGTCATTTACATACATTTGAAATATAAACTGTGTAACAAAGGAATTGTGTTTATCTTTAAGACATAGGCTCTGGGATTTATAAAAAAGATTACTTGTTAAATGTATCAGTACAATATACAGAAAAAGTATTAATGTATACCTGTAGAAAATTCAATATTCTTTGATTTTTATATGACATAAAATGTGACAAAATGACATTTAATGGTATTTTTTGAAGAAAAAAGTGCCATGTCCTGTTATCCGATTTACACCAATATCTAATGGTTTCTTTCCATATTAGAATAGGGTCGAAATACAAGGTTTCAGAATTTTCTGATTGATAGTATTTGAATTAGAGTGTAGACAAAATCCATACACACACACACACACACACACACACACACACACACACACACATACATAGACATCATCGTGAAAATGTTAAAATCGGATTCTATGGACCTTAAAACGTAGTCATTTACCAAAATCTCGATATGCGATTTTTAGCACGATCCCTATACCTTCCTTACCAAGGGTAGCGGGATGTAAAAGAGATGAAAAATCTAAACAGTTGACTAGAAATTGGTGAATTTATTGTACAATAGACACATAGAATTGACGTCACACGGAAGAGAGATACAGAACATCTCGATACAAACAAACCCCCTCCTGTTGTCTTTATAGTGTGAATGACTGATGATAGTTTTGTTTGTATTGTTGTAACCTAGCAACCATTACTTCTAAGCAGTGCTTCTAGATGCGATATGTGCAAATTGCACTTGTGTGTCAATTTTAAGTTCAATTTATTGAACTTGGTCAAGTTCTTAAAATTAACAGAAAAATTGACAAATATAAAACAGGCTTAAATAATATAGAAATATTTATTTCTGCTTTAATATATTAGTTATGTACAGGATAGAACAAATTCGACGTTCTTATATGAAAAACTTTCATATTATGCACGCTACCGAAAATTGATGTAGGTCTTTATGGGCAAACTTTTTGATACAACTTTAACAGGAACACAGGAATTTTCTATCGTCTTTTGTTTTTGAGCTACAGCACAGAGCACAAATTAATGTACTAATCTGTGGCTACAGGCTAAAACTTGTTTTTTTCCTATTTTGAAAAATAACTATCTCGCTTATTATAAGAGATAAAGAAAAAATGTCTAATGTCTAATTACTTTTTATATTGTTTTTTACGTAGAATAACTTGGTGTAATAGGGGTTTCCACCATTATCAAACTAATGAAAAATAACACTGGTACACTAAAATATATTGCAATACATTCATGAAAACACTAACTAAATGTTTAAATATGTTTCCATTTTTTTTAAATGCATGAAAACATTTTACTACGTTTGAAACGCTGCTAAATTTGTGACGTAAATGCCCGGCACGGTTTTACAGTTCAGTAGTAATAGATGGCAGCACATTCAAATTGTAACAGTATTTGAGGTGAATAGTTATTTTAAAATAATTAAAATGAGGTCATGCAAAAAAAAATAATTGCACCTTTTTTCTGTTTCAATCGAAGAAGGATAGTCTAATTTATCGTTCAGTATGATTAAATTATTTTTTATTTACATTTTTTGTTGTATAAAATCGTTTTAAGTTATGATATTTTTAAAAAGTTGCAAAAACCAGCCATGTTTTGTCGTCACAACGTTACAAACCAAGTTCAGACTCATTTCAAACAGACTTTTTATATGGACACATAATTTCTACAAGAAAAATATATATAAACTATAAAGTGATGATTACGTATCTAAATATGCTATAATATATTAATATAACATCCTTCTATTCATTTTTATAAATATAATTTTCATTTGGCGTGAAGTTATTCACTCGTTACATCAGCTATCAGCTGTTTCACTTTTGACTTGAGATTAGACGACGCTAGAAGGTTATAAACATTGAGATTGAGAATATTATTTTATTCTTTATTTTGGTAAGTTAATAACATACAATATTTACTGGCAAACTTATTAATGTGTATGTGTTTCATTCAGGAAGCATTTTGAGGAACATCATGAGTGGGAACGTTCAAAATTTTGTTCAGGCAACGTCTGATAACTTACCGTCTGTTGACAGTAATATGATTTCCGACTTTTTCTTAGAAAATATAGACTATATTGGTGCAGAAATTAGAGGAAATAAAGCATCAAGGTAATTACATATGAACTATTTGTATTTAACTTACAATAATATAAATATTTTTTCTAGAGCTGCGAAACAGCATTACGGCGATTCTGCGATAGGTTTCGTCCAGTTGTATAGAGAAAGAAATTTATGCACAGTAAAAGGACAAATTACGCCAGAGCATCGTGTGCGTAATAAAGATTACAACGTGACGGTTATAATAGATGAAGAAAAGGAACAAATTAATGCTGCTTCATGTTCTGATTGTGCTGCATCGGCAGGTGGCTGTAAACATGCGATAGCATTTATTTTCTGGCTCCATCGCAAAACTGAAGAACCTGCACCTACGTCAGTAGCATGTTACTGGAAAAAAAGTGTCCTCTCCAAAGTAGGAAAGACAGGAACATTTATGAGGGCCAGTGATATAGCTGAGAAACCTATACCAGTTTTACGACCCACTCTACCAAATTTTAAAGACCAGGTTCTTACAGTTGGACTTCAGAAGGGAGCAACAGGCATGTTTTTTGATTCGCCACCTGAATATCTCCTAGATACCTCTCTGTATTATTTAGGTAGGCGATTTAAATTAGAAAATAGCGACGATATTAATTTCGCGAATTTTGAATCATTCTGTTCTTCTAAAATGACAGATGAAGTCTGTTCTAAAATTGAATTTCTTACAAAGGATCAACGCAAGAGCTCCTTGTGGGAAAAAGAAAGATATGGGAGAATAACTGCATCACGGATCTATGAAGCATCAAGATGTAAAACATATGATGGGTGCTTAACCGAAATCGTAATGGGAGCAACGGATCCTTTGAAGTTGGATGCAGTGATAAGAGGGCAAATATTAGAAGAAGAAGTCCTGGCTGTTGTGGGTGCTAGAATGGATGTGATATATGAAAAAAGTGGTATTTTTATTTCCAAAAAACATCCATTTTTTGGAGCATCGCCAGACGCTATTAATGATGAATATATTTTTGAAGTAAAATGTCCGAGCAAGGAAAGCACGATTAAAAATTATGTTAAAGATGAGAAGGTAACACCAAAACCCTTCAGTCAAATGCAATTACAAATGCATTTGACAGGTCGCCAGAAGGGATTATTTTGCATTGCGTCACCCAGCTTCGAAACTAACAGTGAGGTTCAAATCGTAGAAATAAAATATGATAAAGAGTATTGTTCAAAAATTATGGAAGAAAGTTTGGAATTTTGGCAAAATGCTATTTTTAAATATTTAATTAATTAAAAGTATTATTCTGTATCAATATATGTTTCTTTTGTATAATAGGATAATAAAAAAAATACGTTTTATGTAAATGAACTTATTTTATTAATGTACTTTGTAAGTTTATAATACCACATACAATGATTACTATATAATCTAATAATGATATATATTGATTATGTATTAATGCATGAGGTTCAAGCATTGCAAATTCTCGTACTCGGCCTATTACACGTTCAATATGTATTCTTAAAGCTGCAATACGTTTACTCTCTTTCACTTGCATTTTCGTTGGTGTTTCATTAGCAGAAACCGAGGGCGGACGTATTAAATTACAATTTCTTAATGCTAAAATTGATGCCACGTTTTTGAATCCACGATCAGCCATTACATCTGTTCCATCTTTGAGCACATCCAAAAATCCGCTGTTTTCAAATAATAATTTATCTGATGTTCTCCCTCCAAATCCTCCTGAACAGAAATTAATAAAGCCGTATGGTGTTGAGGAAATTAAATATTTTAAAGTGTTACACTTTTTGTATTCTGACCAAGTGTAAGATTGTTTTAATGGATCGGACGGTTTCTGGATCTCTACTTCGAAGCAGTCTATTAATGCCTGGACATTTTTATATCTAAACCAGAATGGTGTAGGTAATTTCATTTGTATTTCCTCTGTATCTGGCCAAAATATTAATTGCTGCAAACAACTCGCTAATACTGGTACAGTTTTTCTAAAAATTTGCCCAACATTTGACGTACTTATTCGAAAATCATCAGCTAATCGTTGATAAGGATCATTCAGCCTAATTTTTTTTAGGGTCAATAAAATATCGGATTTCTTCAAACCTGTCTGACTATTGCACAATAAATTAACTATATAATAGGTATCAGGAGGGAGACCAGTGTAAAACTTCTTATTGTTTTCTATTATGAAAATGGGATTTACAAATTTCAATTTCAAACGATCTGCTGGCATTAAAGATCCGGAAGATGATGAAGAAAGGGGTTTGAAATCAGAATCACTATCACTTGCTTGCTTTATGCTACTACTGCTGCTGCTGCTTCGTGTAGGCGATAAATTAGTAATATCTGTTTTGACAGCTTCAGTTCCTTTATCTTCTGTATTTGTTGCAATACTTCTTTTATGTATTTTAATATTAACTTGAACTCCTTTATGTACTGTATTAACACTTTGAACTTCAAATTTTCCGGACGGAGATTGTACATAATGAACATTTAACTTTTTAACAGGTGTATGTTCTTCAATAAATTCTGAATTTACAGAAGATGTCTCATCGATTTCAGTTTCTTTTTCTGCAAATGGTTCTTTCGCAGGTATTTTTTCGCCAGCAAATAATTCCCGGCTACAAACCGTTTTGCTTTCCTCTAAACTTTTCATATTTTCCAGTTTTCGTTTTTTCGAGGATAGCGATATTTGAGATTGTGGTGAACATTTTGCCCATGTCAAATACAAATGAGGAACAACATTCTCTTTTAACTTTAAAATCTGGCCCATCGTTTTATAATACATCAAATTTTCAGTATCGATCTCTAACTATAAAACAATAAACAATTAGAACATAGAAAGTACATTTACAAGGTAAAAGTACTTACATCAAAATGATCCTCGCAACAATGCGCAGCTGATTTTGAATATTGGTCTTTATTTATTTGAGAAAACCATGCTTTTCGTCTTCTTGCATCATACGGTACCATAAAAAAAAATTTCTCACTGTTTTCGTCAGTATTTTGGCACGATGGCACGAAACAACGTTTCATCCGTTTCATCGACATGTTTACTTTCATAAATTTTAGGTTATCTTTAAATGTCACTGTGACGTTTAGAACCTTAGTGCGAAAATCAAAATGGCCGTTCTTTTCACGCTATGACGTCAATAGACAAGGGACGAAGCGGGGATTTTCAGCCGCATTTTAAAGAATGTCATTTTCAATTACAATTTTTTCATTATTAAAGATCGATTTGAGGAAAAATAAAAAATACGGGTCTATTATTTTTCACTACTCTATCGATTGAACTTATAAAAAAAAAGTCGTGCATGACCTCATTGTAAATACAATTATTATTGTTTACCTTATCGTATATTAGTGAAGCATTTTCTATATTTTATAGACTTTTATATCTCGTCCATCTATTGAGCGTTAGCAAAAAATTGGCGGGAGCGTACGCAGTCATTGTGGCGGTAAAATTAGCCGTTTAAACGAGATGTGAAAATTACTGTTTTCAAAATTTTTTTACACAAAACCTGTTATAATAAAAATGTTTCTTTTATTCTAATATATATATATAACTTTTCATGAAGAATAACATATAAAAAAATTGAAAATTAGTGGAAACCCCCATTAGAGTTTTTCAAACCTTAATAATTCTCGAAATATAACACAAACATTTCGAAATTTATTAATTTTTGAAAAAATCGATTCACACCACGTTATTTTACGTAAAAATAGTACAAAACGTATGTAAACATTTTTTCTTTATCTCTCATAATAAGCGAGATATGAGGTATTTTCAAAATATAAAAAAGGTTTTAGCCTACAGCTCAAAAACAAAAGACGATGGAAAATTCTTGTGGTGCCTATTAAAGATGTTTCAAAAAGTTGGCCCATAAAGACCTACATCCATTTTCTGCAGCGTGCATAATAAGAAAGTTTTTTTACATATATAAGGAACTCGATTTTGTTCCACCCTGTACAGAATGGCTTCTAAAATTACTAACAATTTAAATCATATCGCTTTCATATTTTCATAGAGCTTCGCTTAAAAATTACTATAAAAAAAATAACATATCTTTATGGTGATGATGCATCTTCCATTCATGTGAGTTATTACTTGCTAACATTCTACCTTTTTGTGTTTCACTTTTTAAAATAATTTCTTCTTCAGTTTCTTCTCGGATTACCCGGATAATAAAAGGTACTTCAGAGACTTCCAAGATAAAACAATTGAAGAACTACAAGGCAGTCCAATATTAAACGCACATGGAATGAATGTAATGTGTAGTTTAAACGGCATGATTTCACTTTTAAACGAACCTGAAAATCTAGTGGCGCTTATCCAAAAAACTGGGAAGAATCATGGAAAAAGAAATATTGAAGACCAAGCATTTGTGGTAAGTAGCTACAAATAAATTGTGAAAGAAGAGACTTCTGGAAAAGCAGGGCAGAAACACGATTTAAGGCAATAAAATAATAAAAAGTATACTTTGTACTTAAAGTACTACTCAATAAATTACAATAGATAAAAAATCTGATGTGGCCAACACAAAACCTCTCGCTATTTAATTTTTACATACATACATACGTACATAAAATCACGCGATTCCCACTTAGGGGGTTAGCAAATACCCGGAAACAATAGTAACAATAAGAAAAGGGATAAGAGTAAGAGCTCAGCTGACTCACTTCACTCTTTAACAACATTCTTCTTTCGCCTTGCCCACAATCATCATAGCATTCATACATAAGAACATATTCACTTTCCTATCCATTTTTATTAATTTAAATACATACTTACGTATTTACTAACACTGCAAACTGTTCCATTGCATAAAACTATTGATTTATATACTATTTTCTTTTTAAAATGTCACTATTATTAATTTGAAGTGATTAATTTTTTGACAGTGACATTTACTGTCAGTTACATTCATTTGAAATATGAACTGTGTAACAAAGGAATTGTGTTTATCTTAGGCTTCGGGACTTGTAAAAAAAAATATTTTTAAATTTATCTGCAAAATATATAGCAAAGGTATTAATGTATTCCTGTAGAAAATTCAATAATCTTTAATTGTCATAAGACATAAAATGCGAAAAAATGGCATTTAATGATATTTTTGAAGAAAAACCATTATGAGCTTCAGGTAAAGTGCCATTTCCGGTTATCCGACTTACACCAAAATCTAATGCCTTCTTTCCATATTAGAATAGGATAGAAATACAAGGTTTCAGAATTTTCTGAATGATAGTATTTGAGTTAGAGCGAAGACAAAATCCCTACACATACACACACACATGCATACATACATACATACATACTCATACACACACATACACACACACATACACACATACAGACATCATCGAGAAAATGTTAAAAATGGATTCTAGGGACCTTAAAACGTGGTCATTTACTAAAATCTCGATATGAGATTTTTAGCACGATCCCTATACCTCCCTTACCAAGGGCAGCGGGAGGTAAAAATGGAATGGAAGACCCCATTATCAGAGTGTCATGAAAAAATGAATAATTTATGTTTCTTGTTTGTGACATTTCTTTTTATTTTATTATTATTAGAATAATGGGAAGGCAATCTAGAAGAAAAAGCAATAATCACAAATTCTAATAAGAATAAAATATAAAGAAATGTTAAATCCGTCAGAAACAAGAAACAAATTATTGTTTTATTTTCCATGGCACTCTGATAATTACCTTAAATCGTGTATTTTCATTTGCTTGTAACTCGTACATAAGAAACAATTAAACAACAAACTTGGTATACAATCGTTGCAATTTTTCATTCTGAACATTTTTCATCATTATACTTTTGTTCTAAAATGGGATCCTCCATCATAACAAAAAATTATAAAAAGTACACTTTGTACTTAAAGTACTACTCAAGATAAAAAAAAAAAATAATAATTACTGTCCGAGATATTTGAAATTTGTTGTCAGTGTCACTGTGACGTCACACTATTGTTATCTTTCTCTCGCAGCCTACCATAGAGTCTGGTGCGGAGTTAGATAAAGATAGGAGTACCGCCGTGACGTCATGCTGACTTTGAAAATCAAATGCAGTTAAACTAAAGACAATTACGAAATTTTAATACTACATATTGTTTCAAAATTAAACCAACTTTCATTTAAAATAATGGAAAAAAATTAGAGTGGAGGACCCTAATAGGTAAAGAGATATCGCTAAATCAAAATTTTGAACATTGAATTTCCTATGTTCGGAAAAAAGTAGACACTAGGTATACTAGAAATATATTTTAAAAAACTTGTATGAATAAATAAAATTTTGAACATTGATATCCAATATAAGTATTTTTCTAAAAGCCGTAGTAGCTACGATAGTAATAGTAACTTTCTTATTATAAATAGGCGCCATATTGGATTTTTACTTTATCCTGTATATGCTTTATGAATGTGTACGAAGCGAAATTTATTTTTATATTCTTTTTTTTTTGTTTTGTATTATTATTATTAATAAAAATGTTCTTTTTGTTTGTAGGACTTAAAAGGAGCATTTGTGAAACTTTTACAAGAAAAACTAAAGGACAAACTGACAAACAATGTACTGAATACATGGAGCAAAACCTATGACGTCATTGTGACTGTATTTAAACAAGGAATGGAACAATATCAAAAGCGGAATACTTCTTAATAAATGTTACATGTGACATATATTTTATTATGTTATTTAGCTATGTAAGCAGCTCTTGGGTCTTAAATTACAAATAAGTAATTGTACGCCTTATACTTATTTTAGTTTTATTTATGTTTTCACAATTAATTGTACAAGATGTGTATAAATAAATAATTTTATATGTTTTTATATTTACTTTTCCGTACAAGACTCCTTTATTTTTAATTTTTAACTTCAGAAATAAAACTCTGTTTTCAGGTACTTTCAAAACTATCCAGACAACCAAAACTATTTCATAGATTTTCGGAATAGATCTATAACAGATCTACAAGGATGTCCCAGATTATTATTTCATGCTTCAAATGTTATGAATACGTTAAGCAGCGTTATGAATTATTTAAATGAACCGGATAATCTTGTAGATCTTATTACGAAAGTCGGATATGGACATGGGAGAAGAGGAATCAAATTACAAGCGTTTGAGGTAAAAAAAAACCTATTGTATTCTGGTAAGTTTTACACACATAAAACTTATGAACTAGTTTTCTCTGTTTCGGAATTAAATGTCACAATCTACGAGTATACTTCATTTCACGTAAGAAAATAGCGTTGGATTAGATAGGGATGGGGAAGTTTAGCATGCTAAAAATTCTACATAACATACTATTTTCTCACAAATATAACACAAATGACTGCTGAAATTGAAATTAAAAATTAAAATTATTGCTCCATTTATTTATAATTAATATTTCTTGGGTAAACTGTAAGTACGTCACAAGTCAGTTATGCGCAAACTCAGACAGAACGGTGAAATCGAACCACTTGAACGTAGGTCGTAACAACACCTCAGTCTGAAGTGACTGGTAACCGCAACCGCGTGCGTCAGTGTATAAATCGACATAAGTTGCGCCAAGCCTCTACCGACGTCATCACAGGTTAAAATCGGCTTTTCCGGAAAATCTGGGGATTTTTGAAAAAAGTAAAACATGTTACATCATTTTTCAAGTCATTTCCCATGGAATAAAAAATAAAAAAAATCTGTTGTGGCCAGCACAAGACCTCTCGCCATTTCCATATTAGGCAATAAGTATTGTATTCCACTTTGCTATCGTTTTATTACATAATATTACAGAACTTTACCCAAATATTGTTTTTTATTGTATTTAACATGTCTTCTGCACACATATAATTCTAATTATATCTATTTTTCATTGTATGAGGAAGTTTCTAAATGTCAGAGATTCTTCCAATTCATTAACCAGATTGGCGGTATCTCTGATGGATATATGCATTTTACCACAATTTTACCTATAATTACAAATATTTAATTAATAAAACAATAAGAAAGATTAAATATACTTCCCAGAAAAAGCTATCAGAATGTCACTAAAACTGTTGATTTTTGAAACTGACATGTGTCATTTACAAACTATGTTATAAACATTGGAATTTGTCAACTGGTTTCCTTAGTACCTTAGCCTCTGCGATTAGAATACTCTATAAATTATAGTGTCTTTATCTCTAAATCTATACAAGATATAATAAAAATTTTAAGTGTATTAGATGGAGAATTTTATGTTCTTCAATATTTAATAAAAAAAAACTCCCAAAAAATCATATTTAGAAGAATTTTTCTAAGAAACTACTACTTCCGGTTGTTCAATTGTTACCAAAACCTTTTCAGATCTTCCTAGGAATGTCAGATTGAGGAAACTGCAGTTAAATATTTTTTAAGTCTTATAGTTTTTGAGGAATCGTGTCTACAACATACAGACACACATACATACACACATCCACACACACACACACAGACATCATTTTAAAAATGTTATAATCGGATTCTAGGGACCTTAAATCGTGCTTATTCAATAAAATCTGGATATGCGAATTTTAGCATGAATCCAATACCTCTCTTAGCGAGAGGTAAAAAATAGCTAAACTTCCCCACTTAAAATTACAACTCTTCTGGAATTGTCAAAGATCAGTTTACAATAGAATTTTTTTTTTCTGTTAATCACTGTCCTAATATTATTATGCAGGGGTATCAGGACTAGTGTAAAAAGAATAATAACGTATTCCTGAGATCATTTGGAATAAAAAATGTCATATTCCTTTTGGATATGGAATTTGGTTCAAGGAGTTTTTGCTATTTATAAAATAAATAGCAAAAACTAAAAAAAAAAGTCATTCTGTTGGTTCGGCAAACTTCGGCTCCAAAATTATCCTATTTTGATCAACGGAATGACTTGTTCCTGTTCAAGAATTATACTTCATTTCACTTAAGAAAATAACAGATGGCGCTTGACAGCCGACCGTTTTTACATGCATTAATTAAAAAAATTAAATTCGTGACACCAAACTGCCTTAATAATAAATATTTTTATCTGTAAAAATATAATTAAAAATAAAACAACACATAGTTAAATATCATTTAATTCTGTCGATTTTGTTTGATAACTGACAACAAACAACTGATATTTTTTTCTCTTTTGTGAATTAGGTGCGCATTCTAACCAATCAGAGGGCAGTATTTATTATTTTCTTACGTGAAATGAAGTATAGTTCCAAATTCTCTCGCTTTGAATGTCACCACGTTCTCTAGATGCAATGTAAACATTGTGCATGACGTCATCTCATTGGAATCTTCTTCTCGAAATCAAACTATATGTAAATGTTTTTATGAATGTGATAGAAACGAAAATTATGTTTGAAAGTAATGTTGAACTTGGAGATCTCGAATGATTTATCAATAAATGTTTATAATTTCTTAGGATTTGAAGCAAACGTTTGTCCTACTTCTTCAAGAAAAAATGAAAAGTAAATATACACCCAGAACAGGAGAAGTATGGGGGAAAACATTCGATGTTATTGTAGCAACATTTCAAGTTGGAGTACAACAATACATCGATGAAAATAAAGAAGGAAAAGGAAACGAATAACTCTTCATTCCATTGTTTGTTCACATATACATTTTATTTATTTAACAGTAGTTTTGTATGTTGTTTTCAAATATTGTAATATTTATATGAATAAAAATGTTTTTATAAAACGCACTATATTTACAGTGGGTGAGATTCAGTGGGTTGTATTAGCGTGTTTTAAGCTAAAACAGTTCTTTGTCAAAAATATTTTGGCAACTTTGTAATATCTGTCAGAAAAAAGTGAGAGACCAAAGGATCAAATAAAGAAAAAAATATTATTAATAGAAGTAAGAAAGCCATACAATTACCATAAAAAAGGACAAAAATCAAAACTGATCAAAACGGGGATTGACATATTTTAAAATTCATTAACATTCAGGACACATAAAATTTGACATATTTCTAACCTAATGTTGTTATTTTTTTGCAAGTTTCCTTTTACACCTTCCATTTACAATTATACTTCTTCATTTGAATAAAGGTTATCTGTATTACTTTTCCCTGCGGTAAAATTTCTATATCACAATTGAATCTCATTGATAGATTTGGGAAATATTACAATGTTGCCATATACTTAATACAAGCTTTAATACAGACTTTAATACAACCCACTGAATTCCACCCACTGGCAATATAATTCTGGGGATCTTTTTATTCCACAGTTTGCACAACACCAGGTGAAGGTGGCAATACTACGTGACATGTCATTTTGACAATAAATACAAAAAGGTTATGTCAGAGGTGGAGACTGACAGCTAATAGAATTTTGAGTGATTAAAATGCTTTAGAGGATTGCTTAGGGGTAATACATACGTGGGTAAGGCAAACAACAACCATTTTAATAAAAAAATTTAAATATGCCCAAATTTAAATTTTCAAATGGCACTAACAATTTCAAGTAATTTTTGTTATTGCCAACTGAATCAGTTTTTTTTATCAGATTCCATTACTTTCAAAAATATTTAATGAAAAAATATTTTCTTGAAATTTAGTACATTTATGTTCTTGAATTTTCTCATGAATCCATTTTTGGGTATAAGATGTGTCAGAAAATATTTGACATTTGTTACATAAACAAATGATGTGAAACGTCAACTGTCATATCAATATGATGTCCCCTTAAGATTCAATATTTGTGAGTACAGCAAAATGATAAAAATTCTGATATTAATGGTAACAAAGAACAAACATGATAATAGCTTAGAGAAAATGTGAACAATTTATTTTGTGCGTGATTTAGTTGAGAATCGGATTATTCGCGTGCACAGTGGACGTAGATCTGCCGGAAATGAAATATCTGGCCGACCACCTGAAACCGGAAGAGTGTAGGAGGTTGCTAGCTGCGCTGCATTTTAAGTCGTATGATTTGCCCAATGCTGTGGATTCCGCAGGTAAGCAAATACAACATCCTCAACATTTGATGGACACTGGTCATCGAATTCGTTATTTGATTTGATCAAAGGTCTCTAATGAAACTGATCCCTCAAAAATATCATGGAAAATTGGGAAAACCAAAATATAAACTTTTTTTTTCTATACCTTTTACAATAGATTTCAAACTTGAAAATATGATTTCACATTAACGAAAACTGATTTCACACAAAAAAAAAACTGAATTGCATTTATGGTAATGAACCAGTAATATTATTTCACTGTACATTACAAAGCAGGTAGAACATCTATTCAATGCATTTCATCATTTCAACAGAACGGACGAGTTGGCTTTAATTTTATATACATGCCTATTTCATTACCTTTATTATGGGTTGGGTAGCTTAGCGACATAAATTATTTGAACTTGCGGACATTATTTAAAAGGATTGGGCCGTATTAGAAAATAAATATTTGTATTTAAAGTTTTCATTTGAATTTTTTAAAATGCCTCTAATATTAAAATTTTAAATCATTTTACAAATTGATATTAGAATATATTTAAAACGCATTATTATTTAAATACGTACCTATGTATATGTTTCACAAATTGTATCAAATCAAATATTGGTTATTTGTGTTTTAATGAAAAAGGGTGCGTAGCAGGTCAAAAATTTCTCATTAGTGGCCCACCTCAATATTTTTTGGCCCACCCTACAAAAATATCCTGGCTACGTCCCTGCCGCCATGAAAGGACAGTTGCAGTGCATTGCCTCTATAATAAATTTTAAAATTGTACAAATTTAGACCAATGTCATCATGCAAAAATATTATATAAATAAGGAATAGCTTAAGAAACTTAACTAAAGATTTATTAACTAATAGCCATCTGAGAAGTGAGATTATACATATCATAACTTAATATTGACAGTGGCTATTTTTATATTCATTATGTACAAATGATTGAGTATTGACATACATTCTATATTAAGTATGGGTAGGTCAGTTTAGATTAAAAGTACTTGATTGAATTTTTTAAATTTTTTTTCTATTTTGATTGTTTCTTATGTACTTTATAAAACTCATTTGGATATCATAAAGTACTTCTTTAAAGAACTCAAACCTAGTTTCTGTTAGGTGGTAACTACATTTCTAGGCAATTGTCATTTTAAAGTAAATATTATTTCTAGAAGACCTACTATTGAAAAGAAGCAAATGTCAATCACTGTTACCAATAATCAAATAAATAATTAAATATTCCTAATCAATGTTCATAAATTATACTTCATTTCACGTAAAAAAATAGCAGATGGCGCTTGAGAGCCGATAGTTTTTACATACATTAAATAAATAATTGAAATCCGTGAAGTCAAACTTTGTAAATAATAAAACTATTTTTATCTGTAAAATGTACGAGTTATGAATATTAAAAATAGGGGAGTTTCACTATGTGAAATTTGAATGTTTTAGTACTAAATACTGAAAATATATCATGTAAAATTTTAAATTAAAATTGTAACATAATTCAAAAGAAGCGGTTGTTCGCCATTTATAATCCGGTTATGACAGACTTTCGACAGCGCAAAGTGACTAGATTATATGTGCGTAGTGGGACGTATTTCATAGTGTAGAATGAACAATCAGATATAAAAGAAAACATATTTTTCCCATTTTGCTATAAAATATATATGTATTTTATATTTAATCTATTTATATATATGGAGTACTTTACGAAAAAAATAAAAAATACGTATCACGTATTTTTTCATGTAGATTAATATATATAATCTTCAAAAATTGTGAAACTCCCCCATTACATCAAAATATAGTTAAATATCACTTAATTCTGTAGATTTTATTTGATACTTGACAGCTGACAAGTGATATTTTTTTTCGCTTTTGAGAACTAGGTTAGCATTTTCACCAATCAAAGGTCATTTTTATAACCTTGTTTAAACCAACTGAAATGAAATAACGAATATTATTTAAAAGAACCAAAATAGCATAAAATACACGGTTCTTATTTTATGTAACTTGTATTTTAATGTATTATTTTATAACTGCATATGCAAATAACCAATTATTCGCATGCACATGCTGAATGTACAGATAGCGTTATCCTTTAATTTTAAAAATCTTTTGATCAGTAAAGATGCGTTTAGTACTGAAAACCAACTCTAGTACTAGAAATTTATTTCTCGTAATCTATTTTTAGAAGGAAAAGTATCCGAAGATATCTCATGTTTAAACCACCTACTACACTGGAATTCAAATTTAGGCGAAGGAAGAGGTGAAACTCATGAAATACTTTTCAGAAGATTACACCAAATTGGGCGAAATGATTTGGCAGAATGGTTAGGGAACACTGTATTCCATGAACTTGGGCAAGATTTAAAACGTGCTCTTAAGCATCCCTTTGCTGAGTTAATTACTGAGGAAAATGACGGGTAAGTTTTCGAAAACAGTAAGTGTAAGTTGAAAATTTGAATGATATTTTTAAATATTTAAATTATAAATTAATAATTATTAATTGTAGTAGATTTCCTTGACCGTATGTCAATTTTTAATCTTTACTGTGAGTTTCAAAATCTGAAAAATTTAAATCTATAATATGTACATGACGTTTATCAACTTCATGCGCTAGCGAACTCGATATTTCAAACAGAGTATAGAAATAACTGTTTGAGAACTCGGGACTATATGACAAATAATTTCAAACATCCAAAAATTCATATCTCGTTTATTATTTCGAATTATAGCATCGCGTTTTTACCAGTATTCTTAGATTATTTTATATATTATCAGAAAAAAATCTGATGTGGCCAGCACATCACTTTCTGTTAATTCTATGTATTTTGTACAAATCCCATACTAAAAGTTTCTTGAAAAAGATTCTATATATCCAGTAAAATTGTAACACGAATATATACTATTTTCTACAAATTCTATACCGAAAGTTCCTTGGAAAGGATTCTATAAACCCAATAAAATTATAACACGAATATACACTACGTAAATTGCACTTGACACTGATATCTACCAATTTGAATTATTTGAATACCTATATCGGCTGTTTCCATGATTATAGCAAAGCTGGCTGATTTATGAAAGTTAATCTCATTATAATTCTTTAACACTGTATCTATTGAATATGAAGGAAAATGTATAATCAAACCATATAGACAATAAGATATTCTTTCATATTGATAATCACAATGTTGAAAAATGATATTTAACTGCGTTTTTTCAAGAAAAACTGTTAAAACTTCAAATAAGGGAACTTCCGGTAGACCAATTATGATTAAAATCTAATCAGCTCTTCATGTGCATGTAAAGAAAAGGAATACGAAATAATTAAAATTTTTTGAGTTGTAGTATTGGAGTAATCATCTGAGAAACTTTTGTCATGCACAGAGACATCATCGTAAAATTAGTAAAACCGTATTCTAGGGACCCTAAAACGTACTTATTCATTAAAAACTCACCACCGATTTTTTGACCAAAGATAATATCTTTTTACCTTCCGTCAAAAGGAAGGTATTGTTTTTGGTCAAAAAATTCGGTGGTGAGTTTTTAATGTATATGCACGTTTTAGGGTCCCTACAATACGAATGTACTATTTTTAAGATGATGTCTGTATGTGTGTCCGTGTGTGTGTGACAAATTTTTCTCCAACGATAACTCCAAAACTACAATTCTAAAAATTATGATTCTTTCATATTCCTCTTCTTTACAACCATATGAAGAGCTGATTAGATTTTGATTATAATTGGTCAACCGGAAGTACCCTTATTTGAAGTTCTTAAAAGTTTTTCCTGGAAAATCGCAGTTAAATATCATTTTCGACATTTTATGTGATTATCAATAGAAAGAATATCTTATTCTCTATACGGTTCGATTATTCTTTTTCCTTCATATTCAATAGATATAGAGTTATAGAGAGATTAACTTTCGAAAATCAGTCAGCATTGCAAAAATTATGAAAACAACAGATATATTTAAAAAAAACTCTAATTGACAGATGTCAGTGGCAAGTGCAGAACCAAAGTGGAAAGTATGTGATCTGAAAGTGATATAAGTGAGAGTGTCCCTCGCCAGTGACTTGCATTTGCGGCCTCGCCTCAAGATATGAACTTATAATGCCAGAAGTACGAGAAAGGCAAAAGAGAAGATGGAAGAACTGTATAGCAGAAGATTTGAGAGAGGAAGAACTGTGTCACGAAGGTGCTTTGGACAGGAATGAGTAGAAGAGAAGAGTAAGAAACAGCGACTTCTAATAAAATAGGGAAAAGTTGAAGCAGGAGGAAGTGTTAAGTGCAATACATAATGTACGTTCGTATTCGTATTAAAATTTTATTAGATTTTAGAATCTTTTCAAAGGAACTTTCAGTATGGATATGTAAAAAATAGTGTGTTCTTGTTACAATTATACAGGATATATAGAATCTTTTTCAAGGAACTTTTGGTATAGGATATGTACAAAATACATCGAATTGACGGAAGGTTTTGTGCTGGCCACAACAGATTTTTTACCTAAAAGTGACGGAAGGTAAAAATTAAAAAATCTGATGTGGCCAACACAAAACCTCCCGCTATTTAATTTTTATTAATTTAAATACATACTTACGGATTTACTAACGCTGCAAACGGTTCCATTGCATAAAACTATTGCTTTATTTACTATTTTCTTTTTAAAATGTCACTATTATTAATTTGAAGTGATTAGTTTTTTGACAGTGACATTTAATGTCAGTTACATTCATTTGAAATATGAACTGTGGAACAAAGGAATTGTGTTTTTCTTAGGCTTCGGGACTTGTAAAAAAAATTATTTTTAAATTTATCTGTAAAATTTATAGAAAAAGTATTCATGTATTCCTGTAGAAAATTCAATAATCTTTAATTTTCATAACGACAAAATGCGAAAAAATGGCATTTAATGGTATTTTTTGAAGAAAAACCATTATGAGCTTCAGGTAAAGTGCCATTTCCGGTTATCCGATTTACACCAAAATCTAATGGCTTCTTTTCTTATTAGAATAGGATAGAAATACAAGATTTCAGAATTTTCTGAATGATAGTATTTGAGTTAGAGTGAAGACAAAATCCCTACACATACACACACACACACATACATACATACACACACACATACACACACACACACATACACACATACAGACATCATCGTGAAAATGTTAAATTTGGATTCTAGGGACCTTAAAACGTGGTCATTTACTAAAATCTCGATAAGTGATTTTTAGCACGATCCCTATACCTCCCTTACCAAGGGTAGCGGGAGGTAAAAAAGGTTCGTCTTTTATTTCATGGCAACGTAGATAACCTTCCCTAAATCCCTCCGCATTTTACACAATAATTTTGTAACCTGTTCACAACTGTAATAAACATTTCTATTTTAGGTCTCCTTCAACAACAAAAAGAAATCTATTCCCTGTGAGTGAAAATGGCCATCCAACCTGGCAACCCTTCGATACCGTAGCATGGTTAATAATATTTTCACTACTAATTCTTACCATTATTCTTCTAATGCGCTCATTTAACTTAAATTTCAAATTCAAGCCTTGTAAACATCGTTGCAGGTAACAATAAAATAAACCATATGAAATATTATATTAATAAACTTTATTTCAGACGTGGAAAGTATCAAAAAATGGAAAGTCAACCGGTTAACTCTGAATCAGAATCAGAGGATAAATTCGATATTAGAAATGCAAAGAAGCAAGATCCAGCGTTGACACTTATGGGAGTAGAAAATTAAATTTAGAGTAAATAATGTGTATATGTGTATAACTTATAAAACAGGTTAATGTATAAAATTAAAATACAATTTATTACATTTTACAGTTTTTATTTAATTTTATACAAAATTTATTTTACTTCCTTCACCTGCAGACCTGTAAAAGACAGAAAAATACTTTAAAATAGGAACTTAAAAAATATCAATAACAATCAATTTTATTTGCAACCGAATAAATATTTTCCATACAATTTATATTTTCTGAACTAGCCTTAAGCCTGTTTTACATTATACTTTTTTTGTATAGATTCTAGTACGAGATCCATCCGAGAAATTTCTAGACAAATCTAGCATAATGTAAATCAGAAATTTTCATCCGAGATTCTAGTATAGAAATATACACTCGGCCGTATATTTCTATACGAGATTCGTACTAGATCGTTAATGCGCAAGCGCGAAGTCGTGATATTAACAGCTACCAACTTTTGTTATATGTCATTTGTTTTGCAAAGTGTGAGGTTATAAATAAAAATTCAATAACATTAATATAAAATATCTAATATGACACAGACACATTTAAAATGAATTTTTGTAACTCCTTATTTTGATATTTTATCCATTTCAAAAACAAAGTTAACTGTACAAATTTGTTAGGTTGGTATTCATTTATTTTGATTTAAAATACGATACATTCCGAAGATTACCGATTATACACGACTTGATAGCATGGAAATTGAATGGAACTCGATCAAAAATCTGTCTAGAAATATAGTATGAAAATAGTATAATGTAAAACAGGCTTTATAAATGTAAATCGAAAAGTGGGGCATGGGAAATCAGTTTTTCTTTGCGCAAACGTTACTTAATTATTTTATGCAAAAAATACTTCAAATAAAAGGATTTAAATTCTGCTCTTCATCTAAACGTAACTTTTGGTCTATGCAGCCATGGATTTATGACATAAAATAAACAAGTGCGTTATTTATAACTTTCATTTATCAACTAAATTTGGATTAACACAAAACACAAAAAGGTAAAATGTTTTAGTTCTAATTGACAGTTAAAAATAACGCATTTGTTTATTTTTTGTCATAAATCCATGGCTGCCTAGACTAAAAGTTCATAAAAAAATGTCCCACTTTTCAATTTACACCCTGTACAAAGATCATTGGCTACGGTAACAATTCAATAAAAAGAGTTGATTTTTAATATTTTCTTGTGAGTCCTATTAAAAAAATTATTCTATTGTTCAATATATGGACGGTAGCAGATAAAATAGTGTATGCACCACGTTTGAAAAGTCATTTTACTGAGCTGAAAGGCTTTCAAAACTTTTACGTCAACCAGTAAAATAATATTTTCGGACTTAATGCACACAGTTATTTTTGTAACAAGTGCAGAAAATTTGTGATTCTGAAACGAATACAAATTTTCCGAAACGAGTGCATTGTGTCTCAGAATCGTTTTCCGTATGTTTGAAAACAATCACCCTTATTCTATAACTCAGTCGATAATACTTATCGATCGATAATAATTTTTGACAAATAGATATGTCAGTTTCATTTTTTATTCAGTGTCTGCTGTAATTATTGGCTACAATTTATTATCAATCGATAAAAGTTATCGATTATGTTACAGAATATGGGTGAATATTTGCTTCTACAATCGTCCACAAAAATTGGAAAAATTGCTTTCACGTCAACAAATAAAAAAAATAAAATTTTCAAGTTTGAGGACACTTATTTTCCGTACGACTGTGGAAAAATATATATTAGAGAGTTTTCACATGTCAAAATAGATAGCGTAAACGTTAAAATTCTAGATAACGTGAAATTATTCAGTACATCAAAATATGTTTCATATACCGTACACGTTATTTTATGCAGCTATCTTTTTCAAATGTTAGGTTATGCCTGCTTTAACGTCAAATAAAAGCATGCAGTTTTCGACGTACGCTATTTCTGGATAAATATAAGGTTAAACGCTATGTACATTCCGTGAAAATTACATACGCTCGTACGCATGCGCATTGAAGCCAAAATAAGATAATCACGCTATTTATTTTGACGTTATGGAAAAACTCCCTATCAATTGCGTAAAGTGAAATATTTAAATGTAGCTGCTAATAATTTTCACTGCATTCATGAAATAAAATACAGTGTGGTAAGCCACAGCCCTTAATCTCCACAGATGTAAACGCCGCATACAATATTGAAAATTATATGCGGAGCTGATCTGTGGGTTAGTAATAAAATAGATTTCGCCAGCAACGGGGTCATTTTAAAAAAATGTCGATTTTTATAAACCACTTATTTAAATAAATACCAAACCAAACAATCATAGTTCCAAATTAAACTGGTAGATAACTGTATCGCCAGTCGGTGAAATATTTTTGAAATTAAACGCAACTTTTAAAAAATCATATCTGATTCTACAGACTTAAGTTGTAAAACCTATTCTTCAGAGAAAAAAATAAATAAATCAGAAAATGTGAAATGACCACACGATGACGCTATTACTGTCGCTAACGAAAATGGTGAACGAAAGACAGATACCGAATAACAAAATGACAGCTTGTATTGCTTTATTGTCAAATATGAAGAGAAAATTAATTTCGTATCACGATATTCTAAATTTTTTGAGAAATACACCCGAATTTTAGAAGTATAATTAATAAATTTAATGTCTTTCACTAGTTCTAATTTTTCCGCTAGATGTCTCATGCTTAATTTGAGTTGCCAATCAAAAAAGTCTATGAAGATATATTTAACTCTATTGATCCCCAAGCTGGTCTATTTGTCAATTAAATATTTGTAGTTTGTAAAAAAATATATAAAATTTATTTAATTCTTTTTCTAACCTGGCGGAAGCGACTGCTTAAGTTTCTCTGCCTTCTCCTTGTCTGTGATTACTAAGGTGTAGAGGAATCTTGAGCACCGAACCTTGAATTTAACATTGTCAGTGTTCTTCTTTATCTTGACAGCTGTAAGAAGTTAAAAAAACTATTCAAATACATCTAATTACACAATTAGTTCACAACATATTATCAAAAAATTTGTAGCTGGTCATAATTTCACTGAATTCATTAAATAAAAATCCAGTGTGGTAAGATACAGCAAATTTATTTTCCACAGTTAAAACGCTGCAGAAAATACTGAAAATTTAATGCAGAGCTGGATGTGGAAAAAAATAATGGGATACTTCGTCACATAAAGAAAATAGTAGATAGCGCTTGAGAGGCGACAGTTTTTACATGCATTAAATTAATGATTTAAGTTCGTGAAATCAAAATTTGTCAATAATAACTATTTTTATCTGCAATACTAAAAATTACAACAAAACATGGTTAAACATCACTTAGTTCTACAGATTTTATTTTATAACTGATAGGTGATATTTATTTCTTCTTGTTTTTCGTTTTTGTGAACTAGGATTGCATTCTGACCAATCAACGGGCAGAATGTATATCCCTATCTAAACCAATGTTATTTTCTTACGTGAAGAGGAAGTTAGATCCACAACATGTTTTACTATATAAAATGCAATGTAGTTAGTGTTAGTTTTATTCTTCACAGATTTTAACAAATTAAATACAGAGCTGATCTGTGGTTCTGTTCTATTCATGCAAACTTTAATAAATGTGCAGAAAATAGGGTTATGACAACAAAATAACTTACATTTAGCGTCTTTCCTTCTCGCTTTCAGGAGGAAATCCTTGATTTCTTTAATTTCACGGGGCTGTAATTAAAAATAAACAACATATATAAAGGTAAATAAATATTATCAAATTAACTCACCATTTTTATGGATATGCACACCGATGTCAATATCTGAAAATCAAGAAAAACTGTATTAATATACAAGAAATATTACCATGTACGTAATGTATAATCACTAAATATAATCCAAAATAATAATTAAGCCTTTAAAATAGTTTAATTCAGAAGGATGATTTAAGATTTTAACACTACTACAAAACAACATGATGCTTACTTTATCAAAATGTCAGAAAGAGGTTGAGGTTAGAACAAAAAGAGACACGAGAGGCGTTCCGAGCGTTTAGTTTCATGTTTCTTCTTCTTTTCCAAGTTTCCAACACTTCTTCTTACTGAATCACTACTGAATGAATGATGCTGTAAATTCAAAATATTATGATACTTATGTATTTAAAATCAAAGAACAAACTTATCAGGGGCAATCAACCCGCCATAAACTGGGTTCGGTTCCAGGTTAATTTGTTTTGGAGAGATGAGTTCCCATATGGTTCTGGTTTAAACAAAAAAACGTAAGTATTACGATTACGTCTGTAATTCGAAATGAAAATGAACCGAATTGTATATCCGGTTTGTTTCCAACTCGGGTTCTGTTGAAAAAGATATTTGAGATTCGGTTCAAAAAACAAAGATAGTATTTATTAAATGATAAATACAAAAACAAAACATCATTTGGGTCAGGTTCTGTTAATTTTTATTAGAAACCGACGTTTCGACAGCGATGTACTGCCTTCATCAGGTAAATAACAATCAATTGATACAAGTTTATAATTTGTATATTGTCGTCTCATAAAATACATATATAAATATACATTTACTTATGTAAATACAAGTGTACCGGATCTTATTATCTCTATTTACTTGATAAATTTTAACATAACATTACTTTGTCTTACAAAAGTTATGTTTCACTTGGTGACAAAAAAATCTTATGTGGCCAGCCCATTATCTTCCGTCAATTCTATGTATTTTGTACAAACCCCATACCGAAAGTTCCTTGGAAAAGATTTCTAATAAAATTATAACACGAACATACACATTGCACTTGACATTGACATCTGTCAGTTAGAATTATAACAGTTTTTAATGAAAAACTATATTAAAATATAATCTAAAACTTTTCATATTTAGTATTTAGGACTTTTATATTAATGAGAATGACATATTACATTTTTGTTAAAATTGAGTTTTGTGCGTTAGGTTGTTGTTTTAAGTAAACAAAAAAATCTTATTAAAACTGGTTTAGGTTTATAAAAAATACAATGTTGTACTGCAAGTATAAAATTTATTCCCAATTAAATACAATGTCATGCTAGGAACCACACTAATTTATTGCTAGTAATAAATATCACAGTTTATCACTATTTATCAGTTTCTATCCATCCTGCAACCATTTTTCCAACATCTTCAGACGCATTTAATACAAATGCATGATCAAACTTGCGAACACACAATTCCGCATTAATTCCCGGGAATTCTTCCACGATCTTGTGATAATAGGAGGCCGGTGCCCAATTATCTTTAGGCCCATAGTATAATTTAAATTTGTCCATGACTGGTACAACTAAATTTCGATCTATATTACGTATTACAGCCATTTCGTCGTAAGCCATGTAAAATACTTTCTTTAAAACATCGCGATCTAATAAATCTAAAGTAGCAGGTACGTTAGAGACGGGAACGCCAGCTATTCTGAAATACGTGCCAACGAGGAATGACTGGACTTTGACCGGGAAAAAAGTGAAGATCCATGACAAAAAGAAAATAATAAAAGTAATATAAGCAATAATTCCAGTTAGAAATTTTCCGTTTGGTGTATCTACCATATCTTCTACAGTTGGGAAAAGAAAATATGATTTAACTATTTTAGATTTGATATCTGGTTGGCTTAAAAGTTTCAAACTAATGTAGGAACCAACAGAATGTGCCACCAGAAAAACTTTTGCGTCCGCTGGTACATACTTCCGGAAAAACTCAACCTAAAACAAAAGTTATTAGCCTCATTATATTCGCTAGTCGCCGTCTAATGAGTATGGAATGATTCATGGTTTTTTCTTCCTTTTTCCACACCTTGACCCTTGCACTAGCGTCTAGCCGATGTAATAACTTGTCTCACCTAACATATACGATTGTACAGGTTCATTTTCATTACATTTTAATTGTAAAATGTAAAAATAATGAAAATCAATGCACATCCCAATAATTCTGTCATTATTTCGGCGAAATACCACGTCTACCTATTAGTCTGATGTCTGATTATTATTCAATTCAAAGATCAAGTTGTCAAATAATCGTAAAATGTAATTTGAAGGAAAAATGATAATAAAGAATGATAGAGAATATTGCCATTCACCGTTATCTAATTTATTTCTATTTCTAAAATAAGGATTCAAGAAGTTTTCTTTAGATAACATTTTTGACAATATCGCGTGAAATTGGCATTTGCATTTAAATACTTTCAAAAAGTTTTTTTGTTCATAGCCTACTCCGAATTATGATTTTTATTGAACATTCTGTACCTATACCAATACTTCATTTTACGTAAGAAAATAGTAGATGGCGTGTGAGAGCCGACCAATTTTACATGCACTGAACAAAAAAAAAAAAAAAAAAATTCGTGAAACCAAACTCTGTCAATAACAAAAATATTTTTATATGTTACAATTTACGAGAGCTGAATATTACAAATTACAACAAAACATGGTTAAATATCACTTAATTCTGTCGATTTTATTTTATAATTGACAGCTGACAAGTGATATTTCTTTCGCTATTGTGAACTAGGTTAGCATTTTTACCAATCAAAGGGCCGAATTTATATCCCTATTTAAACCTACGCCATTTTATGTGAAATGAAGTATACATCATGTATGTTCAGTGAGACAAGTTATTATATCGGCTAGATGCTAGTTCCTTTGTCCTGTTGTGCCGCTTCTTCATAACCTAACATTTTCAACACGGTATTAGCACAGTATAGGAAACAAATTTCCTATACTGTAGTATTAGAGTGTAGAAATCCAGTTCATACCCATTTGACGACAACTAGTGTTATGTTTAAAACAATTAAAAAACTTACTTTATGATCAATTTGGCCTTGAACATTATAAAGTTGTTCATTTCCATCCAAATAGGGTACAACAATATTTTTATTATTGATTATTTGATGCCCGGCATGGCCAACGACCCACACTGGACAGTTTAGCTGTTCATGTATAGTTTGACAAAACTTTCTGTAGTATGAAGTAACTCCAGGATTTCCAGGAATTAAAATAACAATTGTTTCGTTGTTCTGCGGCGTTTCTTCTATCCATCTTCCCCACGTTTCAACAACAGTAGGCACTTTATTAATTTCAACAATTGCTCGGTGCATTGTGATGTTGCGTATTCACTGTTTCGACGATAAATAATTTAAGGAATTGAACACTAATTGACGATAATGATTGATCTTTGGTACTTTAGTCAGTCAGATGAATCATGATCATGATACCTTGACAAAATATTGTTAACTTATCATTATTTGTTCACTTTCTACATATCTCTGACCATGACCAATGTACACGGAATGGAATGTGAAATTGGAATGTAATGTTGAATGTAATTTAATGAAAATGAATTATAGTAATGATCGTGATGTTATGCGCAGTGTATTCAACTTTTCAACAGCAAGATCAGAGATTCTGACCCAGTGTTGCCAACTAGATTTTCTTCACAGAATAGGCTATTCCTTTGAATATATACGTTAGTAGATATGTATATTCAAAGGGCTATTCCACCGTAATCAAAAATAGTAAAAGTTTATTGAAAATATGAATGATAATAGTTGTTAGAGGATAAGGAAAATTATATTTCTTTTATTATAAATTATTCCTTCTAGAAAACACGGGGAGTTTTGCTTTTGATGATGCAGGACATGTGCACGAGTGTTTGAGCAAATAGGATCCAAGTACGGCCACCAACTTTGAGAAGCCACGCCCTAACTCCGCCTTAACTAAGAATATACTTCTTTCTCTAATAATGAATTATAATATTACAATTTTAATATACATTATTTTGTAATTTTTTCGTGGCTTGTGAACCACTATTTGTTTACTTCTGGTATATCCACAATACCTACGTCACAAAGCTAATTTAAAATTCGGACCATAATATCTCGATTATTTGGAGGAATTTTTAACTCGGACTTTCACATGTGGTCTTATACTTTTATGTACTTCAAGATAAAGATTTAAAAAAAAATATCATGGAATAGCCTATTCGGTGAAAGCTTGATGTAGATGGCAGCAGGTAATCTAGGGGCTATTGCCCCTCATTTACGATTTTTAGTCTCGAGACTTTTCTTTTGTACACAAAACACAAAGATTGAGTTTCGGGAGGAAAAATCGGAGTTGCTTTTGTTTTTGTGTGAGAAGAGACTTTTCCACCACATTATTGGAAATTAATAACAGTAATACAACATTTTATCTACTTTCATAGTTACTTACGTTGATAATGTGTTTCATCTTAACAAATAAAAATAAATCTTAAAATTGAAGATAAAAATAAGTCATTAAACTTGAAGATTGGAAGTTGTTTATTTATTCTAGGTACAAGCGGAAGCCGAAAAAGTCACACGTCTATGTTATTATTGTTTACAGTAGCGGGGGGCGATCCAGAAACGGACGATTTTAAACATTTATCAGCCGTTTTTATAGTTTTGGGATCTTTGGGAAGCTTCAAAACTGCCACAAACTCGGAATCTAGCTGAACTGTAAGTCAAAAACATTCATTTTGTATTCGTAAACATAGCTTATTAACTATGTATGTAATAAGTTGCGAAATGATAGTGTTTTAGGCACGCGACGTAAAATTTTTACGCACGAGCGTAAAGGCCTATTTATAATGAAGTAACGCAAGCGGTAACGCAGTTGCAGTAAGATAACGCAAAAGATAAATGTACGGTACAACATATACCGTTTTATAATGAAACGCAACGCAGAGCCGCAGAAGTAACGTAACGCAACGCAACGCCAAAGCTGACCAACTTTCATCTTTCTACCTTACTTTTGTACCTCTAGCCAATCAGAATTCAGTGTTTCAGTTTTACTATAAAAATCTCTATTATCGATATGTTCGTGAATTGTCAAAATTACATAATAAATTCTACATTTTATGGATAGACCGGTTAGATTTTCAAAGCGATCCCAAGAATAATTATGGATGATAGAAAATTAATCGAATTAATCGAGAATCACCGAGTCAGAAACAGTCTTGCCGCAGCTATATCGCCGTCACTGTCCATTTCTATTCAAATTATATTATACTTATTTATGTCATGTGTCATAAAGACTATAAATAAAAGCGAGTTGAATTTCAACAATATATACAGAATTCTTTTGATTGGTTAGAAATGCTATCTTCGGCGTTATTTTAAATCACATATTTTGTGTTTGCGTTACTCATTACGTTGCGTCGTTACGTTGCGTTTTACTTTACTTCATTATAAATAGGCCTTAAGAGGGTCATACAACACGCCAAGTGCCTAAAACACTCATTTCACAATGTATTCGCGATGCAGGTTTAAACGTCAGCGCCGCTAGTGAACTTGTTTGGATGATATTGAGATGTCAATCTGTTGTTTAATTTGTAATATTTTTGCGTAATTTCTCTTATATTTGTGTTATTATACAATTTTAAGTGTTTTGCAATAAGAATATACAATACTTTTGTATATAAGCATCGTTTTCATCTATCTTGTATTTGATTTCATTGTTATATTTTTATATCATTTCAGTTTCATTGAATATTCAATAACATCGTAGTTATTATATTATTATTATTATAAACTTATGTTTATATAAAAATTAAAAAATAAAGCGAAATTACATAAAAATATGACAATGTAAACACGAGATTGACAGATCTCAATACCCACAAAAGAACTTAACTATTTAGTCGCTAGCGGCGAGCGGCGCTGACGTCTAAACTTGCATCGCGAATTACGTACAAGATTACCTAGTTCGGTCGATTTTCAACAAACAAATTATAAAATGATGAAAAATTTTTACGTTTTCGACTAGTTTAAAACATAGATTTTAAACTTATAAAAACTAAATATGTTATTCAAGTATTCCGGCATTTAATATTGGGTTACATCGCTTTTATTAGTTATACCAGCTTTAATTCTATTGGCATTGTATCCCTAAGCTCAGCATATTTTCCTGTGAGTATTGTCCCATTTGTCTTGCAAGGTAGATTTTACTGCATTGGATTTTTTTTACAAAGTTACTTTTTATTGTGCAAAAAGTAAAGGGTCTCGGTAGAAGCTAAATCTAGAGTAAAAGATGACCCTTAAAATACCGATCGAACTATTATCACCAGTCATTTGGCCTACAGTTTTTAAAAATTTTAAACCTTTATTTAAAGAAGCCAAAAGAATTTTGTAGAAATTTCTAACCATTGATGTAGATATTATAATTTGTTGAAAATGTAAACTGGTTGAATTATTATGAGTTTGGGCTCGTATATAAACTGCACATTATATCAGGCAAAATAAGTGTATATTTACCTAAAACGCCTGAAATACATAAATAAATTCATAACTGATATTAAAATCATTAAATATTAAATTATTTCATGATAAATTTTACATATTGCATAATTTATTTCTAAATAAATTGAAACTTGAATCACGTAGTAGTTTCACAAGTTGAAACAAAAATGGCGAAGAGACGCTACGCCGTCTTGCATTTTGCTGTGATAAAACTTTTATTTTCGTCCTTAAATCTCCAGGCACAAAAGAAAAATTATATAGAAAAGTGATATAAAGTGTTAGTTTATCGTTTGAGATAATAATTGTTACTGCGGTGTATCTATTTGTTCAAGAATATTACGTAAATATCAACACATCTCATGGGCACATGTTGAACAAAAATGCTGGTGAGATCGGCTCGCATTTTAGTGTAATAAAACGTTTATTTTCTTCGTTAAAACTTGGGAAATGTATGAAAAATCATGTAGAAAAGTAAGATAAAGTGTTAGATCAACGTTTGAGATAATAATTGTTATTGAGGTCGATATATTTGTACGAGAAAATTGCGTAAATACTACTGGCGAACTACAATGTTGGAATCGTGAGTAGAATTTTATTTATGGAAATTGGAAATATATTAAGTGTTATTTTTCTTTATATTTTACATGATTTTATATGTATTTTGAGGTGTTTGCAAAATTATATACATATAAGTTTGTTTAGAAAATGGCATATTTATGTTAAAATACATGTAATTGGTGATTCATATTATTGTAAATTAGTAACAGTAGTAAGTTTAAACAATGTTTCAACTATAATAATAGTTATTTATGTTGCTAATGTGTTTATTTTTTTACAAAAATCTTGCTGTATTTTTTTTTCGAAGATCTAGTTTTCAATAAGGGTTTATAAATTAGAATACATATATTTGGTGTTTCATATTGATACAAATTAATAATAATAGTAAGTTTAAACAATATTTCAACTATGTTAATAATTATTTTCGTTGATATATTGTATTTATTTTTGCAAAAATCATGCTGCAAAATATTTCCCATGGGCAAGTTTTCAGTACTTTATAAATTATATGTTTTTATCTACGAGCCCAACCTCATAATAATTCGGCCGGTAATATTTTCAACAAATTATAAAATCTGCACAATGATTAGAAATGTGCAAAATTATTTCTGATACTTTAAATATAAACTTAAAACTTTAAACATATGGGACAATACTCACAGGAATACGTCCAGTGGCTTCGGGATACAATGCTTAATAGCTGGTATTACTAATAAAGGCGATGTAACCCAATATTAAATGGCGGAATACTTGAATAACATATTCAGTTTTTGTAATAGATTTTAAACTACTTGAAAAAATTTGGATAGGTTTTGTAATTTGTTTGGGAAGACACATTGTTTCATAATGTACATAGATCGCCCTGTAGCCTGTACATACCTTGCCTTGTACATTTTCATAACGTACATATTGTATTGTACATTTCTTGTCTTACAAATTCCTAATGCACATAGATCTAAATTCGGATGTGCGTTTAGGTTATGTTTGTTTAAGATTATTTTTATAAAAATTACACACCCAGATATGTACAGGGTTGATCTATGTGCATTAGGAATTTGTATAAGACAAGAAATGTACAAGACAATATTTGTACGTTATGAAAATGTACAGGGCAAGGTATGTATAGGGCGATCTATGCACATTATGATCTAGTATGCCTACCCATTTGTTTGCTGAAAACGTTAACCGGCCGTAGTATTTAAAATAGTTTCTGGGAGTTCTGAATGCATTTTAGGCAGTTGAGAACAATTTAAGACAGTTTCCGGCAATTCTGAATAAATTTTAGACAATTGAAATGTACTTTAAATAGTTTTCGCAAAAGATACGGGCAAAATTGATTCAAATTTGAACTCAGTCATGTTTTTTTGATATATAAACCAAATTTTATTTCTATTGGTTGGTTCAGGAGTTATTTTATAAAAGGTACAGGACCACCGCGGAAAATAGTTTTGATAACATCAACTGTAATTGTTTAATAATTTAAAAACCAGTTCCGGTGGAAATATACGTGTTCAACAATTTTCATTTATAACTGTTGAGTGGCTTATGAGTTATTAACAAAAATATAATTTTTTCGTTAAAAATTTACAAATTTATTAATAGTTTTTAAACAAATCAACTAAAATTTATAAAATTACTTATACATATAAAATAAACATGGCTGAGTTCAAATCTGAAAGAATTAAGCCGATATTTGTAACCGGATTCGACATACATAAAAAGGATGTAGCAAATAACTTTACCGTAAATTTAAAGCTCATAAATATTTATTTTTTGCACCTTTGATCCAAGATGGCGGTTTGCGCCGACCCTATCCAAGGACAATAACTTGAATTTTTCATCCCCATTTCGAGCTTAATAACATGTTAAAATCATTTCTACCCCACCTTTTGTAGGGTCAAAATCTCAATAACTAGATTTTGACTATTTAACATCAATAGTTACATGAACGCATATTTAAATATTTCAGAAATAATATCTTTTAAATTGATTGGTAATTTCGTATTTCAATAAAATTTAGTTGTTGCAATACCAGTACGCCATCCGTCTTTTGTAGATTTAACATTGTGACGTCACAAAAATCATCTTTAAGTTGCTCCAACTATATGTGACTAGCGTTTAACACGAGAACACAAAATGGACGACTGTAGACAAAGGCAATGACGCGTGTGAAAGCTTTAGTTAAAATTGAACGTTTTTAAACACAGAAAAGCGTTTAAATATTAATTTTGGGTTGTGAAATATGCATTTGGTAAGTTTAAGTCGTTAAAAATATTTTATTGTATAAAATAAATTATGTATTTTCTTGTAGTTTGCCGGTTATGTAATCATTAGAAATTTAGATTTGAAAGATGAAAATATAAAGTTTTAATGATTTTTTTTTCTACATAAAATCAAATAATAGTATGTACTATGATTAAAATTATATAATCCAGGTCGAAATATGTAAAATGTGTTTTGAAATAGTAAATACAAAAATAAGCGAATAATTCTTGGAATATAGTTAAAAAAATATCGAATCTTGATCTCTTGTTTGTTTTGTATTGTGTAAAACTGATATCATTCTAAATATGTGAAACTACCCTGCTCTCCATAAAAAATGCAACACCTTTAAGGATTTGAGGCCATTCTTATTATAGTTATATGTAGGAATTACTGTTGTCTTTAACAGCCCGATTCACAAAAAAGTTTAAGCTAATTTCTAATGGTTACGAAGTTATATGAAAATTAAATATTGGTTAAGGTCGCCACAACATTTAATTTAGTAAAATTATTTGATTTTTTAAAAAAACAAAAGCACATCTAAGATGACCTCTGAAAGGTAAACAAAAAGTCTTATTTAATTAAAGTCGTAATTTTTATAGTTTTCGAAATAGCAGAGATAAACCCCGTAAAAACTCATTTTTCACTGCCTCATATCTCGGAAACTAGTGGAAGATCGAACCCATGTTGATTTAGCTTTTTTTACTTAATTTGTTTGTAGTTACACCCTGTATAAATAGTTATTTCCGTTGATAAAGTGTTTAGTTTTGCAAAAATAATGCAGTAATTTTTTCCCAAGATCTAGATTTCATTCAGATTGGCTAATATGCGCAGTGTTATAGTCTCAACTTAACGCGTGGCTGCTACACTTGTTTGATTTGACTATATTATGTTTGAATTGAATTTTGTAAAATGTTGATAAACGGTTGCACTGTGCTGTTATAAATGCGTGTGGCGGTCACTCTCGATATTAAAAAATGTACAATTGGTCGATAAAAATGTCTCATTTTTAATATATACTTGAATTTAGTAATCAGTCATTTATTTTTACATCTGGTAAAAAATACTTTGTTCGACCATTTATAACCATCTATTAATATTTTGTCTCATACATACAAATATCATTCACAATAATAATTTTATTCTGTATTACAATGTATTATTTTCTTTTCAGAGTATGAAGCGATTACGGTAGCAGAAATAATCTTGTATCCAGATAATTTAAAATTATATCCATAGTTGAACTGGAAATTTAAAGGAGTGGACAACAGAAATTCAGCGATTCAGGCAGCAACAAATCATCAAAAGTAAGTTTGATATTTATTATGGCAATTTCATATAGTCCAGTAAAAATCCGCTCACCCTGTATTTAAAAGAAAAGGATCATTTTCCTTTAATTAGAATTTATTATTAACCCTGTCGGTAATAGACCACGTTAGTGTAACGGTCAATTTGTGGCGGCAAATTCAAACTAGAACCCAAACTCGCCTCTGCCGATTTATACTCCCATGTTATTCATACGGGAACAAAAATATGCTATTTTCAAAATGTTCAAAAGAACTTTAAAATGCAAATCTTATCTATTAAACTTTATAAATACAAATCTCTAATGTATTATCTATCTACTTATGTCTTATAAATATCTAAAACACCCAAACTTATTGAATAATCTGTAATTAAAGCAACAAGTGCAAATTCATTAAAACGTATGTCATAGCTGTTTTCGATTCTATTTAATCCTGACAATTTAAATCGTCAGCAAAGAAATTATTTATTGCGGACAACTGAACAACCCTTTCAGACATCGCAAATAACAAAAATGAAAAACTTATAACCACCTGATATTATAACTTTAAAGACAAACAGCATCAAATCCAAAACTAACCTACAAATTCAGTTGACCTCACTGCACCAAGTTACGACATATGTTACTATTTGCAATCCTACTTTCTTTAAAATGAAATTATGCTTAACTTATTATTTTGTTTATACTTTTACTGTATAGAAAGCAAAATTATAATTAAGAAACACAGAATAGCTTTAATAATATGAATTGAAAATGCGCTTCCGTAAGAACTACATACATTCTGATTTGATTTAGGGTTTCGCGCCAAACGAAAATCTTAACCTCACTAATGTGGTCTATTGGCACTGATATCAGAGCTAATGTTATGTTAAATACCGACAGAACATATGTTAAATTGACTTGTGAACGTGATAAATGTGTAATTACAGTGCCATTAGTTCCTAACTAAACATTTTCATTAAGAATGTAGACAAGTGACATTTCTCAACATTGTATACTTAGAAATTTGGACAGCGAGCGTTTTTACTACTTTGTCGCGCATGAGCGGCAAAGTGACATTTTGCGTTGACAAAAGAGAGCGCAAATGGCTACTTTCTATAGTGACTGTAGAAAAATAGTATTGCAGCACAGGAGATACGTCCAGAACACATCACAAATGGTGTCAATTCCTATTACGACCGACTAGAATATTGCCTTAGTGTGAATGGGGATATTTTTTAACAATTTATTACATGAAAGATGAATTTTTGTTAAAGTTTGTTAAGATGGTGCAACATTCATATTTTGATTTTATTGTTAATCGTATGTAGGCTAATTTATTGGAAATTTGTTTTGATAATACAAAACTACAAATTTTGTATGTTGCATTTTAAAATGGACAAATATTACATTGCTGTCATTTTTTGACAATAGTGAGTAACCATGGAAGTGATTGACTATATGTTGCATGTTAAAATAAATTCCCTGTATGTTATTCAAGTATTCCGGCATTTAATATTGGGTTACATCGTTTTTATTAGTTATACCAGCTTTAATTCTATTGGCATTGTATACCTAAGCCCAGCACATTTTCCTGTGAGTATTGTCCCACTTGTCTTGCAAGGTAGATTTTACTGTACGCACTGGATTTTTTTTACAAAGTTGCTTTTTATTGTGCAAAAAGTAAAGGGTCTCGGTAGAAGCTAAATCTAGAGTAAAAGATGACCCTGAAAATACCGATTATACTATTATCACCAGTCATTTGGCCCACAGTTTTTAAAAGTTTTAAACCTATATTTAAAGAAGCCAAAAGAATTTTGTAGAAATTTCTAACCATTGATGTAGATATTATAATTTGTTGAAAATGTAAACTGGTTGAATTATTATGAGTTTGGGCTCGTATATAAACTGCACATACATATATCAGGCAAAATAAGTGTATATTTACCTAAAACGCCCGAAATACATAAATAAATTCATAACTGATATTAAAATCATTAAATATTAAATTATTCCATGATAAATTTTACATATTGCATAATTTATTTCTAAATAAATTGAAACTTGAATCACGTAGTAGTTTCACAAGTTTAGTGTAATAAAACGTTTATTTTCTTCGTTAAAACTTGGGAAATGTATGAAAAATTATGTAGAAAAGTAAGATAAAGTGTTAGATCAACGTTTGAGATAATAATTGTTATTGAGGTCGATATATTTGTACGAGAAAATTGCGTAAATACTACTGGCGAACTACAATGTTGGAATCGTGAGTAGAATTTTATTTATGGAAATTGGAAATATATTAAGTGTTATTTTTCTTTATATTTTACATGATTTTATATGTATTTTGAGGTGTTTGCAAAATTATATACATATAAGTTTGTTTAGAAAATGGCATATTTATGTTAAAATACATGTAATTGGTGTTTCATATTATTGTAAATTAGTAACAGTAGTAAGTTTAAACAATGTTTCAACTATAATAATAGTTATTTATGTTGCTAATGTGTTTATTTTTTGCAAAAATTTTGCTGTATTTTTTTTGAAGATCTAGTTTTCAATAAGGGTTTATAAATTAGAATACATATATTTGGTGTTTCATATTCATACAAATTAATAATAATAGTAAGTTTAAACAATATTTCAACTATGTTAATAATTATTTTCGTTGATATTGTATTTATTTTTGCAAAAATCATGCTGCAAAATATTTCCCATGGGCAAGTTTTCAGTACTTTATAAGTTATATGTTTTTATCTACGAGCCCAACCTCATAATAATTCGGCCGGTAATATTTTCAACAAATTATAAAATCTGCACAATGATTAGAAATGTGCAAAATTATTTCTGATACTTTAAATATAAACTTAAAACTTGAAACATATGGGACAATACTCACAGGAAAACGTCCAGTGGCTTCGGGATACAATGCTTAATAGCTGGTATTACTAATAAAGGCGATGTAACCCAATATTAAATGGCGGAATACTTGAATAACATATTCAGTTTTTGTAATAGATTTTAAACTACTTGAAAAAATTTGGATAGGTTTTGTAATTTGTTTGGGAAGACACATTGTTTCATAATGTACATAGATCGCCCTGTAGCCTGTACATACCTTGCCTTGTACATTTTCATAACGTACATATTGTATTGTACATTTCTTGTCTTACAAATTCCTAATGCACATAGATCTAAATTCGGATGTGCGTTTAGGTTATGTTTGTTTAAGATTATTTTTATAAAAATTACACACCCAGATATGTACAGGGTTGATCTATGTGCATTAGGAATTTGTATAAGACAAGAAATGTACAAGACAATATTTGTACGTTATGAAAATGTACAGGGCAAGGTATGTATAGGGCGATCTATGCACATTATGATCTAGTATGCCTACCCATTTGTTTGCTGAAAACGTTAACCGGCCGTAGTATTTAAAATAGTTTCTGGGAGTTCTGAATGCATTTTAGGCAGTTGAGAACAATTTAAGACAGTTTCCGGCAATTCTGAATAAATTTTAGACAATTGAAATGTACTTTAAATAGTTTTCGCAAAAGATACGGGCAAAATTGATTCAAATTTGAACTCAGTCATGTTTTTTTGATATATAAACCAAATTTTATTTCTATTGGTTGGTTCAGGAGTTATTTTATAAAAGGTACAGGACCACCGCGGAAAATAGTTTTGATAACATCAACTGTAATTGTTTAATAATTTAAAAACCAGTTCCGGTGGAAATATACGTGTTCAACAATTTTCATTTATAACTGTTGAGTGGCTTATGAGTTATTAACAAAAATATAATTTTTTCGTTAAAAATTTACAAATTTATTAATAGTTTTTAAACAAATCAACTAAAATTTATAAAATTACTTATACATATAAAAGAAACATGGCTGAGTTCAAATCTGAAAGAATTAAGCCGATATTTGTAACCGGATTCGACATACATAAAAAGGATGTAGCAAATAACTTTACCGTAAATTTAAAGCTCATAAATATTTATTTTTTGCACCTTTGATCCAAGATGGCGGTTTGCGCCGACCCTATCCAAGGACAATAACTTGAATTTTTCATCCCCATTTCGAGCTTAATAACATGTTAAAATCATTTCTACCCCACCTTTTGTAGGGTCAAAATCTCAATAACTAGATTTTGACTATTTAACATCAATAGTTACATGAACGCATATTTAAATATTTCAGAAATAATATCTTTTAAATTGATTGGTAATTTCGTATTTCAATAAAATTTAGTTGTTGCAATACCAGTACGCCATCCGTCTTTTGTAGATTTAACATTGTGACGTCACAAAAATCATCTTTAAGTTGCTCCAACTATATGTGACTAGCGTTTAACACGAGAACACAAAATGGACGACTGTAGACAAAGGCAATGACGCGTGTGAAAGCTTTAGTTAAAATTGAACGTTTTTAAACACAGAAAAGCGTTTAAATATTAATTTTGGGTTGTGAAATATGCATTTGGTAAGTTTAAGTCGTTAAAAATATTTTATTGTATAAAATAAATTATGTATTTTCTTGTAGTTTGCCGGTTATGTAATCATTAGAAATTTAGATTTGAAAGATGAAAATATAAAGTTTTAATGATTTTTTTTTCTACATAAAATCAAATAATAGTATGTACTATGATTAAAATTATATAATCCAGGTCGAAATATGTAAAATGTGTTTTGAAATAGTAAATACAAAAATAAGCGAATAATTCTTGGAATATAGTTAAAAAAATATCGAATCTTGATCTCTTGTTTGTTTTGTATTGTGTAAAACTGATATCATTCTAAATATGTGAAACTACCCTGCTCTCCATAAAAAATGCAACACCTTTAAGGATTTGAGGCCATTCTTATTATAGTTATATGTAGGAATTACTGTTGTCTTTAACAGCCCGATTCACAAAAAAGTTTAAGCTAATTTCTAATGGTTACGAAGTTATATGAAAATTAAATATTGGTTAAGGTCGCCACAACATTTAATTTAGTAAAATTATTTGATTTTTTAAAAAAACAAAAGCACATCTAAGATGACCTCTGAAAGGTAAACAAAAAGTCTTATTTAATTAAAGTCGTAATTTTTATAGTTTTCGAAATAGCAGAGATAAACCCCGTAAAAACTCATTTTTCACTGCCTCATATCTCGGAAACTAGTGGAAGATCGAACCCATGTTGATTTAGCTTTTTTTACTTAATTTGTTTGTAGTTACACCCTGTATAAATAGTTATTTCCGTTGATAAAGTGTTTAGTTTTGCAAAAATAATGCAGTAATTTTTTCCCAAGATCTAGATTTCATTCAGATTGGCTAATATGCGCAGTGTTATAGTCTCAACTTAACGCGTGGCTGCTACACTTGTTTGATTTGACTATATTATGTTTGAATTGAATTTTGTAAAATGTTGATAAACGGTTGCACTGTGCTGTTATAAATGCGTGTGGCGGTCACTCTCGATATTAAAAAATGTACAATTGGTCGATAAAAATGTCTCATTTTTAATATATACTTGAATTTAGTAATCAGTCATTTATTTTTACATCTGGTAAAAAATACTTTGTTCGACCATTTATAACCATCTATTAATATTTTGTCTCATACATACAAATATCATTCACAATAATAATTTTATTCTGTATTACAATGTATTATTTTCTTTTCAGAGTATGAAGCGATTACGGTAGCAGAAATAATCTTGTATCCAGATAATTTAAAATTATATCCATAGTTGAACTGGAAATTTAAAGGAGTGGACAACAGAAATTCAGCGATTCAGGCAGCAACAAATCATCAAAAGTAAGTTTGATATTTATTATGGCAATTTCATATAGTCCAGTAAAAATCCGCTCACCCTGTATTTAAAAGAAAAGGATCATTTTCCTTTAATTAGAATTTATTATTAACCCTGTCGGTAATAGACCACGTTAGTGTAACGGTCAATTTGTGGCGGCAAATTCAAACTAGAACCCAAACTCGCCTCTGCCGATTTATACTCCCATGTTATTCATACGGGAACAAAAATATGCTATTTTCAAAATGTTCAAAAGAACTTTAAAATGCAAATCTTATCTATTAAACTTTATAAATACAAATCTCTAATGTATTATCTATCTACTTATGTCTTATAAATATCTAAAACACCCAAACTTATTGAATAATCTGTAATTAAAGCAACAAGTGCAAATTCATTAAAACGTATGTCATAGCTGTTTTCGATTCTATTTAATCCTGACAATTTAAATCGTCAGCAAAGAAATTATTTATTGCGGACAACTGAACAACCCTTTCAGACATCGCAAATAACAAAAATGAAAAACTTATAACCACCTGATATTATAACTTTAAAGACAAACAGCATCAAATCCAAAACTAACCTACAAATTCAGTTGACCTCACTGCACCAAGTTACGACATATGTTACTATTTGCAATCCTACTTTCTTTAAAATGAAATTATGCTTAACTTATTATTTTGTTTATACTTTTACTGTATAGAAAGCAAAATTATAATTAAGAAACACAGAATAGCTTTAATAATATGAATTGAAAATGCGCTTCCGTAAGAACTACATACATTCTGATTTGATTTAGGGTTTCGCGCCAAACGAAAATCTTAACCTCACTAATGTGGTCTATTGGCACTGATATCAGAGCTAATGTTATGTAGGTTGGATAGTACAACATTCTACAATCGCCGCTTTGAACTTCAGTAATTATTCTGAAAATTTGTGAATTTGTTCATCCTTTTATGAAAAATCGATTAGTAAAATAGTCAGTGGAGTATCTATTCTTATTTTGGACTAAATATAGAGCAAAGTTTGAAGGTTAAAACGAGCAAGAAATGTACTTGATTTGTAAGTGTAATTTTATTCATTTAAAATACATACAAATACATTTCATATTGTTGCAAATTAACAATAATAGTAAGTTTAAACAATATTTCAACTATATAAATTATTTTTATCTATCAATATTCTTTCTCAAATATACTGTTATTCGAAATGATAATTTTATTGTATATTACAATGAATTATTTTCTTTCTAGTAGACATCATCGAATCTACAGTGTTCCAGACCTTTTGAAATACTATCGGTTCAGACAGCAATAAATCACCAAATGTAAGTGGATATTTCTATCTTTATCTCTTATTTTTTATTTCTGTGGTCATTATTAAATGTATTTATTTGTTTGGAACAGCTAATATTGTTGGTAATGCAACAATATTTTATAATCTACAAGTCGAATCTTAGAATAAAAATTAACTAGTTATCATGACATAAAATACGATAAAATAACATTTAATGGTATTTTTTGAAGAAAAACCATTAAGAGCTACTAGTAAAGTCCTATTTCCGGTTATCCGTTTTACGCCAAAATCTAATGATTTCTTTCCATATTAGAATGTCGATAATACAAGGTTTCAGAATTTTATGAATGATAGTATTTGAGTTAGAGCGTTGACAAAATCCATACACACGCACACACATACACATATATACATACATACATACATACATACATACATCATCATCGTGAAAGTGTTTAAATCGGATTCTAGGGACCTTACAACGTGATCATTTACTAAAATCTCGACATGCTAAGGGTAGCGGGAGGTAAAAACTACAATAAAACATGGTTAAACATCACTTAAACTGTAGATTTTATATTATAACTAACAGGTGATATTTTTTCGTGTTTGTGAACCAGGTTTACATTCCGACCAATCGAAGGGCAGAATTTATATCCCTATTTAAAACAATGCTATTTTCCTACGTGAAATGAAGTATAGTACAAGTGAATCATTGTTCTTTGGGCCTTAAGTAATAAAAATAGAAGATGAGTATAAAAGGCACGATAGTTTAACAAAAATTGGCAATTGGCAAAGCCGATGCAGTGAGGACGCAGCTTTAGACGCTACTAGATGGCGCTTGAGAGCCGACCGTTTTTACACATGCATAAAATGAATGATTTAAATTCGTGAAACCATACTTTGTCGCTACTAAATATTATCCGTAATAATGTATCATACAAGAATATTAGAAATTACGAAGTTGCTATCAAAAACATAGTTAAATATCACATAATTCTGTCGATTATTTGATAAATAACAGCTGATATTTTTTTTTTCTTTGTGAACTAGGTGTGCATTCTGAACTATTAACACAATTTTATTCGTTGGAATGAACTGTATTTATTTGTTTATCCTTTGATAGTTTCCGGTATAAATTTTTCATATTAAATTCAATATTTTTATCGTGTATATATAATAAAAATTGTTATGTATTTTATCATTTTTGTAAAGATAAATGATTTTGCATATGGAAGCGTATAGCGGACATCTAGTCAAATATTGGCGCTAGCATCGCTACAACCAGTCAGCGATTAGTTAAGTATTGGGCTTCCCAATTATTAAGAGATTGCGATGACGTCAAACGTCAAAATTCAAACGAATGGTACATTTTTCGCTGGCTTCCATAAGATTACAAGTGGTGTGCGACTAATTTTCGTAGTTTTTAATTTAATTTCGGATTTAGTATAGTGTTTTTTTGTTAATTTCGGTAGAATTGAGTTTGATCTTTCTTGTAGTAACAATTTAGTGATAGTTTTCATAATATTTTAGTTAATAGGGTTAATTTTAGTAAGTATTTGTAGGTTAATAGTATTTTAGTCATATTTTAATTAACAGTATATTAGTTTTTTTAATAAAAAAACATTTGATTTCCTTTATTTAGATTGTATTTCATTGCCGTAGTTGTACATATATTAATTTCTATATGTTGGGGTATTCCACCATAACAAAAAAATTGAAAAAAATTCAATTTAACATAAAGTATGGCTCAATAAATAACAGTTAAAACAATAAAAACATTTTTTAAATAATTACTTTACGAGATATTTCACATTTCCTAAAAGGGAAAATTGACGTCATACAATTGTTATCTTTCTCTCGCAGCGTACTCAGAGCAGTGTGTGTGAGAAAGACAAGTATAGGGGAAATGTGACGTTACACTGATTTCTCGAAAATAAAATACTGTTAAATTAGGAACAATTAAGATTTTTTAATACTATGAATTGCTTTAAGACTGAATGAAGTTTTATTTAAAATAATAAAAAAAATTGAGTGTAATACCCCATTGTTTTTCTTTCATAATGAACAATTTTCTTTGCTCAGATTTTAGATACTATTTGTAGATTTGGGAATTGTAGTGTATCATCTAGAAATATGGTGGAAGGCCAGCAAGTAATAAATAGTGGCCAGGCCACATATTATTATGTGGTAAATATTTTCGGAGAAAACTCCATCGTAACTTTAACCTATAAATTGCATATCTCCTAATTTGTTCATTAATTTTTTATAAATCAAAAACTTACCTGTTATATTAGCAGTAATTCAGATCCTACTAAGAATAAAACAATAATAGCCGAAGATAAAAGCGTATTAAAATTCGTATACAAGTAAATACAATCCCTGAATAAAACAACCGCCTTTGTACATGTACACTTCACTCAGTTCATAAATCTGCCACCAGTGGCGCATTGTAATTTTGGAAGCCCAATAGTTTGATTCACTGAAGATTCGTAAGCTATCTGTTATATTTATTACTTGCAGATAATTCGTGCTCAAAAGTATGCAGTATGCTATATGTATGTATACATTTTAATTGAAAAAAATTTAGTGTTTTGTTTTACGAACAAATGACGTTGAATTGTCATTTCGTGAATTCAACTATAATTAGATATGTGGGGAGTTTGCGCAGAATGAACGTTGTCATATAGATTTCTGTAACTTATTTAACTCAAGAGCATGTTTATTTAAAAATTATTCCCCGACTTATACTTCACATCTAAAAGAATAGCTATTGCATAATCGAAAATATACTTAATCATCCCCCACAGTCTCCGGACTTTAACCAGAATGAAAAAGTGCAGAAAATTCTTCAAAGAAATAAGAATATAAACTAAAAAAGCTGATGTGACTAACACAATACCTCCCGCTATTTAATTTTTATTAACTTAAATACCTACATATTTACTAATGCTGCAAACGATATTAAGTTCCTTTGCATATAACTATTGCTTTATCTACTACTTTCTTTTTAAAATATCACCATTATTAATTTGAAGTAATTACTTTTTTGACAGTGACATTTATCTGTCAGTTACATACATTTGAAATATGAACTATGTAACAAAGGAATTGTGTTTATGTGTAAAATATACCGTGAGTATTTTTTAAAGTGAAACATTGTGTTTGTCTTATCTATGGTTACGATTTGATATTTGATTGACAGCAATGTATTTGCCCGTTCTATTTAAAATGAAACATAGGGAATGAATCTGACAGAAGTATTATATTTAAATATTGTAAGAAATTTAGCGGAGTCAGAAAACCACTCGAGAGAACTAAAACTTATTTCGAGCACAAGGTGCACACAGTATTTTTTCTACATCTAAATTTAATTTTTTAATTTTAAACAGGTATAATTATTTAAACAAAATTAACCTCTAATGACATCTTGTCAATATGAAAGATAACCGTTGAATTTTCCTATAAGTTATGATTTGATTGACAGCAATGTATTTGTCTGTCTCATTTAAAATGAAACATGGGGAATGAATTTGACAGAAGTATTATATTTAAATATTGTAAAAAATTTAACCGAGTCAGAAAAGCACTCGGGCACAAGGTGCATAATATATTTTTTCTACAACTAATTTTAATGTAGAATGCAGGTATAATTATTTAACAAAATTAACCTCTATTGACGTCTTATCAAATGTTAAATTCGTTCCCTATGTTTCATTTTAAATGTTCCATGTTCCAGGCAAATACATTGCTGTCAATCAAATGTCAAGTCGTATCGTAACCATAGATATGACAAACCCAATGTTTCACGTTAAAAAATACTCACGGTATAGAAAAAAGTATTAATATGTGTCTGTATAAAATTCAATAATCTTTAATTTTCATAATTACGTAAAATGCGATAAAATGACATTTAATGGTATTTTTTGACGAAAAACCATTATGAGCTTCAAATACAGTGCCATTTCCGGTTATCCGATTTACACCAAAATCTAATGGTATCTTTACTTTATAGTAGGGTCGAAATACAAGGTTTCAAAATTTTTTGAGTGATAGTATTTGAGTTATACCTTTGACAAAATCCTTACTCACACACATACAGACATCATCGTGAATATCTTCAAATCAAATTCTAGGGATCTTAAAACGAGGTCATTTATCAATAACAAAAGGATTTAAAATTATTTAGAAGAAGAATGGCAGAATATAATGCCATCGGTGATAAAAAAATTTGGAAGATTCAATGGCTCTTTACTTAGTTACTCTTGGAAAACACAAAGGAAATCCATCAAAATGTTATATTTCTTTATGAAACATAAATAAATGGTTTATGATTTAAGTTTTTTGTCATGAAATTATGAAAACTTTCAATGTTTACCCCATAAAATAAATAAAATAACTGTATTATTTGTTTTTTATACAGTGTGTCCCATTTAGAAGTGCCACCATTGGGATCTCGAGAACTATAAGAGATACGATGTCGGTTAAATGGAACTTTTTGTGCGCTTTTGGGAGGCCATCTCAGATGTGCTTTTGTTTTTCCAAAAATTCTCATAGGGCACTAGATAATAACGAAAAACTGAATATTGTTGATTTTTTCTTTTTCAAATAACTTCTAAACTATCAGTAATTGAGAAAAACGTTTCAAATATAAAAGATAGATATTTTTATTATCTAACCAGTGGCGTACGAAATAAATTTTTATATCCGTAAATTTTCGAGATATAACACAAACTTATATTTTTTTAAATGGAACCCATATCTGATTTCAGTCTCAAAAAAATCACTATTTTTTTCTCTTTTCAATGATGTAAGGGTTATTATGTTTTATATTTGTTTTGCCTTCAAAATTATTATTTTTTCCTTATTTTGTATTAAATTTATAATTATTTTGAAAATATTGGTAGATTTCTATTTAGAAATACTCCTTGTATTTAAATAATTTATTTCGTTAGAAAATTTTGTTCAAAACTCGTATCAAACTAATTTTTATAATATTTTGTATCTGGTCGCCCTTGGCACATTATAGTGTAATTTGTAATTATGAGTCTAGAATAAAAATATTAAGTAATAAAGGCATAAAACAAATTATTTCGATCAAATACAATATAATTAATAAAAATAATAATGTTTTTTTTTTTGGGAAATAATAAGAAAGTTCAGGAAAATAAAGAGAAAAATTAAATTTTAGGAGTAAAACAAATATAAAACATAATAACCCTTACATCATTGAAAAGAGAAAAAAATAATGATATTTTTGAGGCTGAAATCAGATATGGGTTCCATTTAAAAAAATATAAGTTTGGGTTATATCTCGAAAATTTACGGATATAAAATTTCGTACGCCACTGGTTAGTTAATAAAAATATCTATCTTTTATATTTGAAACGTTTTTCTCAATTCCTGATAGTTTAGAAGTTATTTGAAAAAGAAAAAATCAACAATATTCAGTTTTTCGTTATTATCTAGTGCCCTATGAGAATTTTTGGAAAAACAAAAGCACATCTGAGATGGCCTCCCAAAGGCGCACAAAAAGTTCCATTTAACCGACATCGTATCTCTTATAGTTCTCGAGATCCCAATGGTGGCAGCTCTAAATGGGACACACTGTATAATAACATAACATAATACTTGTCATTATAGATTAAAATAAAATTAAATATATTGGGGTTTAACTGACATTTTTCCTAAAATAAATGCAAATTATTGTCGTACGAAAAGTTTAAATTAAAAACTATTATTTAGAGAACTAAATTTGGTATCATTTTCATTGTTACAAAATTTTGCGTTCGAATATTCATGAATAATTGCATTTTAAAGTACATCTTTATTTTATATTTTAAATAATTTTTTTCTTTGCATTTAATTAATAAAATCAAGCATACGTTGATAGCGTTACGCTCTATAAGCAGACCGACATTCCAAATTTAACTCGTTTGTATTAGCCTGCAAGGTTTCTACTCGCTCAGTCACTCACTCGTATAGGAGCCGTCTTCAAGCAAAGATGTATTTGATTTTGCTGTGAAAAATACATTTATTGTTAATATATTATTGTTCTAATAGTGAAATATTGTTAACTATTGTTGTAAATTAATAACAAACGTAAGTTTAAATAATATCCCAACTATTTAATGGTTATTTAATTTGATAATATGCTATTATCGTATAGAATAACATTTTTCTTAATATAATAATTAAGCTTCGAGTACAATTTTAAAATTTATTAAATATTTCATAGTAAAACTATTGGTAACAGACGAAAGTTTAAACAATAACAAATGTTATTAAGTAATTTATTTGTTAGAAATTAGAACAATAATTTAATTTTTGTCAATTTGCAGATGAATAGAAATTTCCGAGTTTCCGAGTAATTGAGTACGAGGTTGCAGAGATACCGGGTAGCTGAGATCTAATGTAAGTTAAACATTTTTCTCTATTGATAATATCGAGGGCAATAATATCGCAAAGGCGTAAGTGCCAGTTTAAGAATGGCAATTCAAGGGTTCTTGGCAGAAACAATCATAGTTCAAATATTTGAATGAGTATGTGTATAGTGTAATATGCTTGTTGTATGTCTCCATTGCAAGTAACAGGAGTGCAGAATTAGGATTCGCTTAGCTAAATACAAAACATCAAACGTTCGTCTACTACGATCGTTTATTAACGACTGACTATATCCTCCACAAACATCTTAATATATTAAATACTTAAATACCATCTATTAATGATTTGATTAATTACAAGCAATACGTAATATCTCTTTATAATTTACTTAATTAGATACTCTATATACACTACATACAGGATGTTAAAAAATAAGTCTCAAATTATTAGGCCATATAGTACCGATCAAAATGAGTAAAAAAAGTTTAATCAACATGGGTCCGATCTTCAACTGTTTTCGAGAAAGAGGCCATTTTGTATTAGAATCTAAGAAAAACAGACTAAGATAGTGGTCGAACAAAATTTTGTCTATGCCGTTTATTAGTTACGAAGTTATTTGAAAACTAAATATTGGCCAAGGGCGCCACAACTTTTATCTTAGTACAATTATTCGATTTTTTGTGAAAAACAAAAACACATCTAAGATGACCTCTGAAAGGTAAATAAAATGTCTCATTTAATCAAACTCGTAACTCTTACAGTTTTCGAGATAGCAGAGGTAAACACCGAAAAAACTCATTTTTCATTGCCTTATATCTCGGGAACTATTGAAGATCGGGCCCATGTTGATTAAACTTTTTTTACTCATTTTGGTCAGTACTATATGCCCTCATAATTTGTGACACTTATTTTTAACACCCTATATGGGTCGTACCAACTTTTCGCGCTATTACCCCACAATAATTATCTAACATTTAAACATGATCCCAAGTTAAATTAAAATAGCCTATACAGTTATTTTTCCCAAAAACTCTTCAATTACATTTTATGCCCAATATATTCTTTTATAACCAGTTGAATATTTTATTATAAAGGCGTACATTTTAGTAGATTATGTGTAACAGTAAATGAAAAACTTTTTTGCTGGACCAACCAAATTTCAATATTAAATTCTATTATTGACTATTAACTACAGTAATCGCACAAGTTACGTAAGTAATAGGTTCCGTAAACTGTTACGTTCATTGAATTTTACGTAAGCCGAATTTGTTACTAACAAATTGCAATAACTATATTGCCCTCTGGTCCCGTAGGGCATTTTGTTTACAAATTGCAATAACTACACTGCTGGACATAAAAAATCGGACACTTGGTTTCTTAAATGTGTATTTTTGTTATTATCCCGAGACCTATAAGAGGAATGAAGTGGGTTAATTAGACGAAAGTTATCCTATATTAGGATGCCATTTTAGCAATGTATTGTTTATTCAGAAGAAATGCTTGTGTCACTAGATACAGACATATATGTAAATTTTGTAGTTTTTGTTGTTTTTGAAAAATTTCTAAGTAGGAAATGTTTCCAGATTTTGATTTGCACTTCTTTAGGACATATTATTAAGCTCTTTCGAATGGCGAGTCTCATTTTTTTGTCACTACTGTATTACACTACCAAACAAAGAGGCGTGGACGCATTCCAAGGGTTAAGGTAAAGCTGAACGGTTAACGGTTAACTGTCAAATGTCAGCTATCAACTGCCAACGGTAAACGTATTCCAAGGGTTAACGGTAAAGGTCAAACAGTTAACGGTTAACTGCCAAATGTCATCTATCAACTGCCAACTGTAAACGGTTTTTTTCACGCCACTTTATTTGGTAGTGTAGAGTCAAATACAGTAGTGACAAAAAAATGAGAATCACCATTCGAAAGAGCTTAAAAACGTATCCTGAAGAGTGCAAATCAAAATCTGGAAACATTTCCTACTTAGAAATTTTTGAAAAACAACAAAAACTACAAAATTTACATATATGTCTGTATACAGTGTGTCCCATTTAGAAGTGCCACCATTGGGATCTCGAGAACTATAAGAGATACGATGACGGTTAAATGGAACTTTTTGTGCAAGTTTGGGAGGCCATCTCAGATGTGCTTTTGTTTTCCCAAAAATTCTCATAGGGCACTAGATAATGACGAAAAACTGAATATTGTTAATTTTTTCTTTTTCAAATAACTTCTAAACTATTAGTATTTGAGAAAAACGTTTCAAATATAAAATATAGATATTTTTATTTTCTAACCAGTGGCGTACGAAATAAATTTTTATATCCGTAAATTTTTGAGATACAACACAAACTTATATTTTTTTAAATGGAACTCATGTCTTAATTTAGTCTCAAAAAAATAATTATTTTTTTCTCTTTTCAATGATGTAAGGGTTATTACGTTTTATATTTGTTTTGCTCCTAAAATTTAATTTTTTTCTTTATTTTTGTGAATTTTCTTATTATTTTGCAAAAAAAATTATTATTTTTATTAATTATATTGTATTTGATCGATATAATTTATTTTATGCCTTCAATACTTAATATTTTTATTCTAGACTCATAATTACAAATTACACTATGATGTGCGAAGAGCGACCTGATACAAAATATTATAAAAATTAGTTTGATACGAGTTTTGAGCTAAATTTTCTAACGAAATAAATTATTTAAATAGAAGGAGTATTTCTAAATAGAAATCTACCAATATTTTCAAAATAATTGTAAATTTAATACAAATTAAGGAAAAAATAATAATTTTGAAGGCAAAACAAGTATAAAACATATTAACCCTTACAACATTGAAAAGAGAAAAAAATAGTTATTTTTTTGAGACTAAAATCAGATATGGGTTCCATTAAAAAAAATATAAGTTTGTATTATATCTCGAAAATTTACAGATATAAAAATTTGTTTCGTACGCCACTGGTTTGTTAATAAAAATATCTATCTTTTATATTTGAAACGTTTTTCTCAATTACCAATAGTTTAGAAGTTATTTGAAAAAGAAAAAATCAACAATAATCAGTTTTTTGTCATTATCTAGTGCCCTATGAGAATTTTTGGAAAAACAAAAGCACATCTGAGATGGCCTCCCAAAGGCGCACAAAAAGTTCCATTTAACCGACATCGTATCTCTTATAGTTCTCGAGATCCCAATGATGGCACCTCTAAATGGGAAACACTGTATATGTCTGTATCTAGTGACCCATGCATTTCTTCTGAATAATCAATACATTGCTAAAATGGCATCCTAATATAGGATAACTTTCGTCTAATTAACCAAGTTCATGCCTCTTATAGTTCTCGAGATAATAACAAAAATAAACATTTAAGTAACCAAGGGTCCGATTTTTTTTTGTCCAGCAGTGTATATTGCCCTCTGGTCTCGTAGGCGTAGGGCATATTGTATTAATTTCCGATAATTTCAGTCAGAGTCGCGAAGTAAATAATTCTTTTTAATGTTAATAAAGATAGTATGTGTTTCTAATTTTGCTAATATTATCTCTATATTGTTACTAACAAAGTGCAATAACTTTATTACCCTCTCTGGTCTCATAGGCGTAGGGGATTTTATATGAATTAATTTCCGATAATTTCAGTCATACCCGCGAAGTAAATAATTTTTTTCTGAAACCGGAGCGAAAGTACTATTTTTCCGCCTAAAATGCGGAGCGAAAGTTGTATTTCCCTGACAAGTCACGAAATGTAAAACGCGCCTAAAAGGCAGATTTCAGAAAAACATTAATACATAACTCGACAGTAAAATGTATGTAGTCGGAGCCGTCAAGTACTCGGCACGAAGTGCCTCGTATTTCAATATGACTCCTCAATTGTAATGTACCATTTTCCTAACTCTTATGTAAATAACTATTTTTAATGTTAATAAAGATAGCCAGTGTTTCTAATTTTGCTAAAATATCCCTATATTGTTACTAACAAATTGCAATAACTATATTGCCCGTAGGGCATTTTGTATGAATTAATTTCCGATAATTTCAGTCATACCCGCGAAGTAAATGATCTGAAAGTTTTTTCTGAGAAGTACATTTAATTTTTCTTGTTGTTTAATTAATTAAATATTTAAAATTATATGTAAAATGTATATATCTGTAAGATATACCGCCAATCTTGTTAATGAATTGGAAGAATCTCTGACATTTAGGAACCTCCGCAGACTCAGACAATGAAAAAATAGATATAATTAGAATGTTATATGTGCACAAGACTTTTTAAATACAACAAATAAACAATATTTGGGTAAAGTTCTGCAACATTCTTTGTTATAAAGCGACGTTCCGGCAGCGAATTGCATTACAACAACAAATAACAAAAAATGGAAATGATGAGAGGTATTGTGCTGGTTACATATTTTTTCACAAAATTATGAATACTTTCAATGTGTACCCCATAAAATAAATAAAATAACTATATACTAACATAAAACTTTTCATTTTTGATAAAAAAAAAAAATAATATACAGGTGTCTCACAACTCGCGCCCCAGAGCGAATGAGGAAACACGAGACTGCACTCGGATGTGTAATTTCGAAGAAAAAAAAAATCTAGCTTAAAAGATATTAGAGAAAAGACGTCTTAAAATTGACCAATCAGAGACCTACACCTTTAACGTATGTTTGCCGTAATTTTACGTTACTAGGGTTTTATACAAATCAAATCTTCTTTAAAATGTGTGGGTGACTATAGTTTTCGAAAAATGTCAGTGTCAAATCAAATTTGACAAGGTGAATAAAAAAGGCAAATTCTTACCATGTATTCAGCCTCTGATTACTTAAAAATGATTATAATATTTTCGTTTAACACATTTTACACAGCTGCTAACAACACGTTGCACTGTACGATATAAATGATAATCTCGGATGACACCTTTGCTAACCTAAATTTGTAGACAGTGAAAAGTCAACTCTAAAGTGTCAAAAAGTAAGTCAAACAAATTTTGTAACTCACTAGTAGTATTTTTAAAACCTAGCAACCAGTTTTATTTTGTAATAATATCATCACACCTCAAGATATCCTTCCGGGATTGGTGGATTAAAAAGTCTTGTAACTCAGCTATGAGTGCCCGTGAGGTGACGTCTGGTAAGCGCCCACACGGTAAAATATATCGTCATCATTACCGATGTCTATGCCGTGATGATATATTTATTTATTTATATGTAACTCCGTTATGCCAGCAGCCGCAAATTATTTTCTTTTATTTGTTGGCAACCTATTGTCGTCGGCAAGTGTCAGTTTTGTCTGGGGCGCGAGTTTGAGACATCCTGTATATTGAGACTGCAATTTTTGATTGGAATATTCTTTGGGAACCTTTATAGGATTCGAGTCGAATGTATTATAGGCCTTAATGTTCTACATAGTTTATTTCATCGTATGATTACCGATAAATTCTGGATTTAAATAGTCAAGTAATATGTACAAATATTTATAACTGAGTTTTGTAAAGGAAAAAAATCTTATATTTTCACCGATGATGGGCTGATTGTTGCCCAAAATGTTCAAATCTGTACAGTCATACAAAAAAGTCTCCGTATGACAGTTGTTTTAATGTATTTTAGGAAAAATAGCAGTCTAAAACCCAATATATTTAATTTCCTTTTAATCCAAAATGAAACGCAGTATATTACGTTATTATAAATATAAAATAAACAAATAATTTACTTTATTTATATTATGGGGTAAACATTGAAAGTATTCATAATTTCATGACAAAAAAGTCTCCGTACGATAACCAAAACATTTAAATAATAAACCATTTATTTATGTTTCATAAAGAAATATAATATTTGGAGGGTTTTCCTTTGGTTTTCCCATCAGTAACTAACGATGAGTCATTGAATCTACCAAATTTTTGGTCACCGATGGCATTATATTCTGCCATTTTACTTGTAATTAATTTTAAATTCTTTTTTGGTTTATATTCTTATTTATTTTTAGAATTTTCCGCACTTTCTCAATCTGGTTAAACTCCGGAGACTATGAGGGATGATTAAGCATATTTTTAATATTATACACTATGCATTCTCTTACAGACTCGAATTATTTGTCGAATTTTTCTGATGCATGAAATTAAAATTGTCTGTTAAGGTGATATTTTTCGGCACTTTGTTTTAAATTTGCTTTTAAAATATCGAGGTAACCTTTGCTATCCATTGTTGCAATAATTACTAATTTTCGTACACCCGCTGAGAAAATATAGCCCCAAACATAATGCTATCACCGGCGTATTTGTAATATGAATTAAAAATTCATACTTCGATAACTGAATTTGGTATCATTTTTATTGGGATAAAATTTTACGTTCGAGTATTCATGAATAATTGCATTTTAAAGTACGTCCCCAATTTTAATTTTTAAATAAAACTTTTATCTATATTTAGTGAACAAAATCAAGAAAATTACGCTGTTAGCGTTACTACATTGCGTAAGGCAGCTAGCTTTGGCTGGTATTCCTAATTAAACACGTTTGTAGCGGTCTGCAACTGCAAGCTTCTCTCTAGAGTAGGTATATCACTTGTACAACAGTCGTCTTCAAGCAAACATGTATTTGATTTTGCTGTGAAAAATACGTTTATTGCTAATATTTATTGTTTTAATAGCGAAATATTATTGCAAAGTAATAACAATCGTAAGTTTAAATAATATCCCAGCTTTATTAATGGTAATTTAATTTGATAATATGTTTTTATTGTACATAATGTTTCATAATTACAGTAAAACTTTGAGCACAATTTTATTAATTATTAAACATTTCATAGCAAATATATTAGTAACAAAGGGAAATTTTAACAATAACAAATGTTCTAAGTAATTTATTAGAAATATATTCAAATGTATTCAATAATAAACAATAATTTAATTTTTATATTTTTGTCAATTTGCAGATTATGGAAATTGCCGAGTTCCCGAGTAATGGGGTATTCCACCATAACAAAAAAAATAAGAAAAATTTCAATTTAACTTAAAGTATGGCTCAATAAATAATAGTTAAAACAATGAAAACATTTTTTAAATAATTACTTTAGGAGATATTTCACATATGCTAAAAGGGGAAATTGACGTCATATCATTGTTATCTTTCTCTCGTAGCGTACTCAGAGCAGTGTTTGTGAGAAAGACAAGTATAGGGGGAATGTGACGTTACACTGATTTCTCAAAAATAAAATACTGTTAAACTAAATGAAGTTTTATTTAAAATAATAAAAAAAGTTGAGTGGAATACCCCTATTGAGTACAAGTTTGCAGAGATGCGGTACATTTAATAACAATCGTAAGTTTACATAATATCCCAGCTCTATTAATGATTATTTAATTTGATAATATATTTTTGTGGTATAGAATGTTTCATAATTACAGTAAAACTTTTGAGTACAATTTTATATGTTATTAAACATTTCATATCGAACATATTAGTAACAAAGGGAAATTTAAACAGTAACAAATGCTTTTAATAAATTTATTTATTAGAAATATATTCAAATGTGTTTGAAAAATAAACAATAATTTAATTCTTATATTTTTGTCAATTTGCAGATAACTATATATTTCCGAGTTCCCGGGTAATTGAGTACGAATTTGCAGAGATGCCGGCAAGCTGGAGATCTTCTAATGTAAGTCATGTTAAATAAATTCACTTTTTTATTTTGATAATAAATAAATACATGTATCATCGCTATACCCGTTTGTGGGTGTGCCAATATGAGGAGCAACATTTCAAAAGGAATAATATCCACTTTTTGATTTGAGAAAAATAATATTTTTATTACATAAAAACAGATAAAAGAACATATGTTTGGGATAGGTTTTCTTCAACAGTAACTTTAGGTAATAGAATATTCAGAATGTTCTTTATCTGTTTTTATGTAATAAAAAATGTTATTTTTCTCAAAATTTTTTAAAGTGGATATTATTCGTTTTGAAATGTTGCTCCTCATATGTTTAGTTATTAAACATATTAGTAACAAAGGGAAATTTAAACAGTAAAAAATGTTTTTAAGGAAGTAATTTATTAGAAATATATTCAAATGTATTCAACAATAAACAATCATTTAATTTTTATATTTTTATCAATTTGCAGATGAACGGTAAATGCCGGGGTCCCGAGTAATTGAGTACGAGTTTGCAGAGATACCGGGTAGTTGAGATCCAATGTAAGTCATGTTAAATAAATTCATTTTTCTCTTTTGATAATAAATAAATAAATATATCATCGCGACATATACCCGTTTGTGGGTGTGCCAATATGTTTAGTTATTAAACATTCCACATCGAATATATTAGTAACAAAGGGAAATTTAAACAGTAAAAAATGTTTTTAAGAAATTTATTTATTAGAAATATATTCAAATGTGTTCAATAATAAACAATAATTTAATTTGTATATTTTTGTCAATTTGCAGATGAATGGATATTGCCGGGGTCCCCAATAATTGAGTACGAATTTCCAGAGACGCCGGCTAGCTGAGATCTTCTAATGTAAGTCATGTTAAATATATTCATTTTTCTCTTTTATTTTATTAAATAATAATTAATAATCTTAGTTATTAAACATTCCATATCGAACATATTAATAACAAAGGGAAATTAAAACAGTAACAAATTGAGTAGAAAAAGCTTAATCAACATGGGTCCGACCTTCAATAGTTTTCGAGATATGAGGCGGGATTTACCTCTGCTATCTTCAAAATTATGAGAGTTACAACTTTAATTAAATAAGACTTTTTGTTCACCTTTCAGGGGTCATCTTAGATGTACTTTTGTTTTTTAAAAATCCAAATAATTGTACTAAGTTAAATGTTGTGGCTACCTTGGCCAATATTTAAATAAAATAAATATAAATATATCATCACGGCATATTACCCATTTCTGGGTGTGCCAGTCTGTTTTCGCAGATATCGGTAATGATGATGACATATTTATATCGTGCGGGCGCTTACCAGGCGTCACTTCACTTGCACTCATTGCTGGCGTGGAGAGTGCACCACAGGGGTTACTTTTGTGCCATTTAAAATTCGAAATATTTGGCGTCGGTCGGGATCGAACCCGTGGTCCCGTGCCTGAGTGTCTGGACGCGAACTTGGGCCAATATTTAATTTTTATATAACTTCGAAACTATTAGAAATTGAGATAAATGTTTAATATAAAATTATATTGTTTTTATAGTCTATCTCGTCTCGGAAACAGTTGAAGATCAGACCTATGTTGATTAAGCTTTTTTTGCTCATTTTTGTCAGTACTATATGCCCCCTAATTTTTTTACACTTTCTTTGAAACAGCTTGTATTCAAATTTATTGTATAATAAACAATAATTTAATTTTTATATTTTTGTCAATTTGCAGATGAATGGAAATTGAGTATCTATGAATTTGTAGAGATGCCGGATAGCTGAGATCTTCTAATGTAAGTCATTTTAAATGTATTCTTTCTTCCTCTTTTGACAATAAATAAATAAATATTTTATCGCGGCATATAACCCATTTGTGGGTGTGCCAATATGTTTTGTATACAGATATTGGTAAAGATGATAATACAAGGGCAATGATATCATAACGCCGTAAGTGCCATTTTAAAAATGGGGTATTCTAAAAGAATAAAAATTAAGGTAAAAATGTTATAACATTGTGGATTATGCTAAAAAAATTTGAATAATGTTTCTTAAATGTTATCAGTAGTGAGAGCACGCACTTTAGAATTCTATCAAATGAGGCATTTGTTTTCGCTTTTCGCCACGAAGCGAAAATTTGGTAGCATACTAGTTTCAAAATATTCTCCTGTAAGCGTATGACTCGAGGCGAAAGTCTCAAAGTAACGTCATTATTTTGCCTCAATTCTAATCTAAAGTCAATTTATATGAAATTTATATATTTTTTCTATAGCAGATTTTAAAGTGTGCTTTGTTCAACACGAAATAGTTGACTAAGGGCCAGTTGTACAATACACAGTTAGTATCTACGGTTACGTAACATACAGTTAACCTAACCACCGGTTAAAAAACATAATTAGTTGTACCATTTCTATTTTTCTAAAGGTTACCTAGCAGTCTGTCAATTAACACTGGATCAGTTTTTCCAAATTATACTATATAAAACAAAACGTAATTTTTATTTTATTTCAATTTTGACATATACGTCAGTTTTCATAAAAATTAAAATTACAAAATGTCAAAAATTAAGCGTAATAGAACACCTAATTTTACGCAAGATGATTGTTGAAAATTAATGGATTTTGTCGCCCATTATAAAGATATAATAGAGAATAAAAAAAAAACTGATGCGATCACCACACAAGGTAAGGTAAATAAATTATTATATAAAGTGCATGAAGTATTCTTGGTTATTGGATAAAGAAGTAAGCAGGAATGCAGTCAATGTATAAAATTTTATTTAATCAAAAGCCGATGTTTCGCTTCCTGCTGAATATTTTAAAATATTTTTTTAACGAGTGTAACAAATTATTTAAAAATATTAATCTTTCGCCCTGAAGGAGCTTCCACAGGAAACGAAACGTCGATTTTTGACTAAATAAAATTTTATACATTGACTGAATTTCTGCTTATTTCTTTTATCCAATAACCAAGAATACTTCAGGCACTTTATATAATAATTTATTTTCCTTATTTTGTGTTGTGATCGCATCAGTTCCTACTTCTTAAAAACATATTTTCTAATAATTCATCTTCAGAATCAGATTCCACTACCAAACGTCGCCGAAAAGCCATTACAAATAGTTAAACAAACGTCAAATGTCATGCGTTAACATTTTGTTAAATCATTAACCCCTCATTTCATCAAAAGTTAAAAATATTCTGGTTAAGAGCCATGGTTACGCTTAACCCGTTATCGTACAACACATTTTTTGACTAACCAGCTGTTAATTACTAACTCTTGCCGTAACCCTTGATTGTACAACTGGCCCTAAGTGACATTTTTACCGCAAGGGTAGATAAAATAATACTTTAACAGCAAGGGTTGATAAAGAACTTTAATTTTTATTTAAATAAAAACACATTATACATTTTGGCGATTCATGAGGTCATGCAAAAAAAAATAATTGCACCTTTTTTCTGTTTAAATCGAAGAAGGATAGCCTAATTTATCGTTCTGTATGATTAAATTATTTTTGATTTACATTTTTTGTTGTATAAAATCGTTTTAAAGTATGATATTTTTAAAAAGTTGCAAAAACCAGTCATGTTTTGTCGTCACAACGTTCCGAACGAAGTTCAGACTCATTTCAAACAGCCATTTTATATGGACACAATTTCTAAAAGAAAAATATATATAAACTATAAATTGAGGATTACATATCTGAATATGCTATAATATATTAATATAATATCGTTGTATTTATTTTTATAAATATAATTTTCATTTGGCGTGAAGTTATCTACACGTTACATCAAATGATTCCTTCACTTTTTTATTGAGATTAGATGGTAGAAGGTTATAAACGCATGTGAGACATTGAATATATTGCAGAATATTATTTTATTCTTTATTTTGGCACGAAACAACGTTCCACCGACATGTTTACTTTCATAAATTTTAGGTTATCTTTAAATGTCACTTTGATGTTTAGATTAGTGTGAAAATCAAAATGGTCGTGCCTCTCACTTTGTGACGTCATTGGACAAGGGACGAAGCGGGGGTCTAGCATCCTCATTTTAAAGAATGTCATTTTCAATTACAATTTTTTCATGATTAAAGATCGATTTGAGGAAAAATAAAAAATACGGGTATATTATTTTTCATTACTCTATCGATTAAAGTTATAAAAAAAAAGTCGTGCATGACCTCATTGTATAAACATGAATAAAATGAAATTGTTTTCAAACAAATTCTATAACTACCACGCTACTGAGATTTTTAAATTGTTCTTAAATAATTTAATTTATAATAGGTTTTTCTAATTTTTGCTCTTTAAAATCTGCTATAGAAAAAAAATGATTTTTACACACGACGATAAAATTAAATTATCGACTCGCGAAAAATAATTCACTCGCGAAATCGCTCGTGAATTAAACTCTGCGCTCGTCGATAAAATACAATTTTATCGTCTTGTATAAAAAAAATAACTATTCATAAACTACTACTTATAGTATTTGTTGTCAAAACCTTTTCAGCTCTTCCCATTAATGTCAGATTAAGGAATACGTAGTTAAACAGGTCTTAAGTATTATAGTTCTTGAGGTATCGTCCTTCCAACATCCAGACACACACATCCACACACAGACATCATCGTAAAAATGTTATCGGATTCTAGGGACCTTAAAACGTGCTTATACACTAAAATCTGTATATGCGATTTTTAGCATGAATCTAATACTTCTCTTAGTGAGAGGTAAAAATCAAAACTTCAGATTTGTAATACAAATATGTGAAAGATTTAGAAAATAAAATATTTTTTTAGAATACTCCATTAATTTTTATGCTTTCTATATTTTTTAAAACATTTTATTATAAAAGGGTATATTTGGAATGATTATCATTATAGTAGCTATATACATATCATGGAGGTAGGAATGCAAAGGATAGCATGAGGTTATATTGTGAGCCAGGTGAATGAAGCCTAGTGGGGACGGACGAACACACCTGTTGGACCGTTCTAGAGTGGGGATAAGTGCATCAAAAAATTTTAAATATGAAAGAAATGTGTTGTACATATATTATTTATTGAAATATGATATTAATGTGTTTTTATATACATTTTACTTATTGAATTTACTTAATTAAATTTTTTTAAGATTCAACAAGCACGTATTTTAATCAAATATTTTTATTTAATTAATAATGCGTATTGAAATGCACTCTAAAACGATACAACACAAACTTAAACAAGCTAAACAATATGGCTTTAAGATGCTTTAAGGTCAAAGAAGGTTGACAGATATGCCCGGCCTGGAGTGGGGGAAATATTCACTTTTACAGCCACTTGCTCCCTCGTTATTTATTCCTACCTCCATGATACATATATTCTATTTCACGAGACTCTTCATTAAAGGGACGAATAAATTTTGCTATTGGTTCAAATAATACAGTGGACCATAAGTTTCATTCGGCGATATACGCTGGGAATTTTGAAATAATTTATATGGGCAACTATAATTTCTTACATTGTTATTAACAAAGGAATAAATACAATGCTAGCTTTTTCACTTCCTTATAAGAAAATGTAGAATTTGAATTAATAAACAATAAACTAAAAAACACATGCAGAAGCATTTCAGAAAAGTGAAAATTACAGTGGCAAATGAGTGTACTGTAATATTAATTTTCAAATAGCAAGAATTTATTTTACATTAAACACATGTTCCACAACCAATCCCAACACGAAACCACGTGGATTTGTCCCTTTAATAAAAGGTCACGTAGAATAAACTATAGGGCAAACAATGACTTCATACGCGAAATGTTTTGAACCATACTCTACAATTGATCCAAAACGTAAACAACTATACCGGGTATAACTCGAAAAACGAGCCAAAGGCGTTTAACATGGAAAAACAGTTTTTCATTCCTCAAATAAATATTATAGAGAATTAAATTCTGCATCTAAAACAATAGTTACATTTTCTTTTGCATCTTTGCTAACCGAGAAAATTTAATATAAAATTGTAAAAACTTCTGTATAAAATTTCAAACAAATTTAATGACATTATATATGTCAGAAATTATAAAATATATTTTGTCTTACTAGTATGTTATTGTTTTATAACAACCTTAACATTAGGTCCGTTATTGAGTAAATAATGCCCTAGGGACTATTAAGTTGCTATGGTAATGTTGACAACAAAATGAGGTTAATAATACTGATACTAACATAAAGTGCAGTTAAGGTTAAGAAGCATTGTGAATTGTAGTCGTTTATACTCATATTTGTTTCATCACAAATACAAACAAGCAGACTTCTTATACTTAGCAATAACATTGCTCGTCCATATTGACAGAAAAATACCACAAGAAATATATTCTTTCTTTGAAAAAATGCTTTGTTTACAGAAACATAATATTACCTAGATACCGCATTCACAGGCTACTTTGTAAGTTGTATTAAAATTTTGTGATTTATTATTTTTGTTTGATAAATTCTAGTCAGACAAAATGCTTATTAAGAATTTCTACTAAGACATAAAACGTTGAAGGCACCACGGGTGTTAAACGACAATAATGCCTTCGGTCAACGTAATCGCCTCGGGCCAGAGGCCCTCGACAGTACACTGTTGACCTCAGGCATTATTGTCCTTATAACAACCCTTGGTACCTTAATTACTATTTCATCAAAATAGTACTCTTCCTACGAATAATAATTCTCCATTTTCAGTAATAATAACTTAAAGCAGAGCGTTTCTGATAGGTAAAATGACAAACAAATATAATAACATTTTACCTTGTCATAAACGTATCTGTCAGATTGTGACATATTGTACCTGTTGGAAAACCTTTGTTTGAGTTATTATTATTGAATATTGAGAATTATGCACAGGATGAGAAAATACAAATCATTGAGTAGTATTATTTTGATGAAGAGCTGATTAGATTTTGGTTATAATTGGTCAACCGGAACTACCCGTATTTGAAGTTTTTAACAATTTATCTAGAAAAAACTCAGTTAAATACCATTTTTATGTAATTATCAATATGAAATAATATCTTATTGGCTATATGGTTTGATTATACATGTTCCTTAATATTCAATAGATAATAGAGTTAAAGAATTATAAAGAGATTAACTATCATAAATCAGCCAGCTTTGCTATAATCATGAAAACAGCTGATACTGTATTATTGTATTTATAGAATCTTTTCCAAGGAAGTTTCGGTATGAAATTTGTAGAAAATAGTTATGTTCGTGTTACAATTATACACCAGTCAGGTGATAAGGCTTAAAAACCCATAATCCGCATTTTCTCCAAAATTTATACATGTAGGTACATCTCAACACGCAGACTTCGAATTTTAAAACCGCAGGTCGATATCTCTTTTCATTCTCGAGATATTTACATTTCAAATTTTACCCATTTTTGGGACATAACCCCAAAATGGGTGGAGATACAAGCCTGGCGACTTCACCATTCGATTCTACGGGTAAAATTACATAAGTATACCAATTTTCATAATTTTTGAACACCGCATACAATCTCTAAAGCAAAATAACTGAAAATGGCCAAAAATCTAAGGTGTACCCCTTGCCATTTTTTCAGATTTTGGTAATTTTCAGTTATTTTGCTTTAGAGATTGTATGCGGTGTTCAAAAATTATGAAAATTGGTATACTTATGTAATTTTGCCCGTAGAATCGAATGGTGAAGTCGCCAAACTCGTATCTCCACCCATTTTAGGGTTATGACCCAAAAATGGGTAAAATTTGAAATGTAAATATCTCGAGAAAGAAAAGAGATATCGACCTGCGGTTTTAAAATTTGGAATCAGTGCGCTGAGATGTACATAAATGTATAAAAATTGGATTTTTGAAAATTTTGAAGATTTTGGAGAAATGGGGCATTTGGGTTTGATGCCTTGTAACCTGATTGGAACAAAGACTTAAATCTTTGACAAAATGAGTTCTGTTAATGGAGACATTATTTCAATAACTTTCTGTTAAGAAATTGTTTTTTACCTTGCGTCACCTTTAGGTAAGGAAGGTATTGTCTTTGGTCAAAAAATTCGGTGCAAAGTTTTTAATAAATATGCACGTTTTGTTATACCGGATGTAAAAGTGTCAATTTATGTTAGACAAAAATTCTTTAAATAAATGTAGTAGAGAATTAAATTCTGCATCTAAATAGATAATCACATTTTTTGCATGTTTGGTAACCTGGAAAAATGAATTAATTTTTTTATATAACTTCCTTGTTTATAGTGTTAGCCATGCTATTGAATTAAAATATATTGTTTTACATTTATTTGAAGCATTTTTGTCTAAAATTAATAGGCTATTTTTGCGCAAGGAAAAACTGTTTTCCCATGTTAAATGCCTATTGCCCGGTTTTCGTGTTACACCCGGTAGACTTTAATATTGACATTATTAAAACTATTTTATTCACAATCATTATAGTAATATATCGATTCCTAACGTTTTGGAGGTTGGGAAATACGTCATTCCTAACTTTAATGACAATCTCTTGGGTTGGAAATAACAGATTTCACTTCCATCTCTTGGGTTGGAAATGTTTATGTTGGGGTTGTTTAGCAACATTGTCATAGATCCCTATAATTAAGTTGGCTAAACAAATTTTAAGAGAGCTGTCAAAAATATTAATAAAATTAAAAGTTATAACTCATTGATTTATTTTGAAAATTATTGATTTAAAATGAGGATGATTGTGAATAAAATAGTAGATATAACCTTGGTGGGAGTTTCATCACAGCCTCGCGCTTTATCTCACCTCGAGGCTTCGCCTCTTGGTAATACAGGTGTCTCAGGACGAGCTTACGCTATCTATATTTTAAACACTATTTAATATAATTTAACGAAATTTGGTATCTAGGGGTTATCCAGCATGCCCGTTTTAACTAAAATATTTTCAAAGCAGTAGCACTTCCGGTTTGACCGGAAATTGACCTCAAATTTCTTATTTTAAATGGAATACGCTATATTTTATTTTACCATTGAATGCAGCGGAAAATTTTACATATGAAGCAATAAAAACATTTTACTCATGATCAACTACTTCCGGCGTTATTCAACTTTTTTTTGATTTTTTGTCTGAAATCCGGCACATTTTCAAAGCTCTGTATATCGGGAACGAGATCGAATTTTTATAATCTGAAAACAGCCTTTTTAAAGGAGACTTTAAGCTACATTATCCATAGAAGAATCCTCGATTATTTATAAAAATGTGACGGGTACGTTACACCAAAATTACAGTTGACAAACTTCAAAAAAGACAATTTTTTTAAATGGAACCCCCCCTTTTTATTACATAAATGTGTACTACGACAAAAAATAAGGGTACTTTATGTAACATGTCCTATGTTGAAACTTGACAGAATTTCAGTAAATTAGAAAAATATGTAATCTGGGTATAATTATTTTATCAATAGACAATAGACGACGTTTTTAATGTAACCACAAAAAAAAATCAAGTGGAGTTAAATCGGGTGAACGAGGAGGCCACCTATGTGGTCCTACATTTGCCAGCCACCTATCTTCAAAAAAAAAAGTATTTATTCTATGGCTATTGTGGGGTGGAGCGCCATCGTGTTGGTACCATATTAAATTCCTTTGATCCAACGGTAAATTATCTAAGAAATCAAGTAGATGAGTTTGTAAGAACAAACATTGTTTTTCCATGGCTTACTTATCCGTATTAATAAAATAATTATACCCAGATTACATGTTTTCTAATTTACTGAAATTCTATCAACTTTCAACATAGGATATGTTACATAAAGTACCCTTATTTTTTGTCGTAGTACACATTTATGTAATAAAAAGGGGGGGTTCCATTTAAAAAAATTGTCTTTTTTGAAGTTTGTCAACTGTAATTTTGGTGTAACGTACCCGTCACATTTTTATAAATAATCGAGGATTCTGCTATGGATAATGTAGCTTAAAGTCTCCTTTATAAAAGGCTTTTTTCAGATTATAAAAATTCGATCTCGTTCCCGATATACAGAGTTTTGAAAATGTGCCGGATTTCATACAAAAAATCAAAAAAAGTTGAATAACGCCGGAAGTAGTTGATCATCAGTAAAATGTTTTTATTGCTTCATATGTAAAATTTTCCGCTGCATTCAATGGTAAAATAAAATATAGCGTATTCCATTTAAAATAAGAAAGTTGAGGTCAATTTCCGATCAAACCGGAAGTGCTACTGCTTTGAAAATATTTTAGTTAAAACGGGCATGTTGGATAACCCCTAGATGCCAAATTTCGTTAAATTATATTAAATAGTATTTAAAATATAGATAGCGTAAGCTCGTCCTGAAACACCCTGTATACATAAGCCCTCGGCTGTAATGAAACATCTCCCACCTCGGATGTAATTTATTAATGATTTACACACTTACGGTATGATATGATTGCCCTTGATATAATTTCTGTTTTAATGATTTTATCGTGCGCTGTTATTTATATGATAAAAATATGATATCTACATAAAAATCTATACCAGAGTTATAGAGAAATGAATCATGTGTTGTACACTTTTTACTATAAGGGATTCCCAAGTTACGACCGTTTAAATAAAATATTTTTATTTATCACTTGAATACGGTTTGTTGATGCATTACGGGTAAATTTGAACTCGACGCGAAAAACATACGGACGAAATACAGTGTGTTAAAAAAATACGAATTCGGAGTAGGCTTTGAACAGAGAAACGTATGTCTGATCGTTATTCAGTTCAAAAGTCAAGTTGTCAAAATTGTCAAAATTTAAATGTAATTTTAAGAAGAAAAGATAATAAAGAAGGAAACTGATTTCCATTTCTAAAGTACGATTCTACAAGAAAAGCTTTAATTTCTTTGGATAACATATTTGACAATATATCATGCAAATCTTGTGTCAAATTGACATTTAATTAAATTTAAGACATTCGGTTCCCTCTTCATTGCCCACTCCGAATTTTTTTTTTATCACTCTTGTGAATTCGAGCTCGTGATGTTTAGATTTAAAACATTCTGTGTTATGAAAAGTGCGTAAAAGTGCTTCGAATGCACATTAGATATACCTATTAGATATACGAGGTATGGTGTGGCAATTAAATAACAAGATTGATCTTAGAACATTGACAATGTATAAAATTACACAAAACAAATATTGCCACCTTCAATGTACTCTCCTCCCCGAACCCTACACCCGATGCGAATATTCCGTTGTTGGAAGCAATGCCTGCAGGCCTTTTTTGTTAGGTTCATAAGCTCTGCCGCTTTTCTATAACTACATCTCGGCTTCGAATTTGGTGCCTTTTAACGCATAATTACAATTTGGGAATAAAAGTGAGTACGGTTGATGTACCAAAACGGTGAATTTGTATTTCGTCAAAAATGTCTTGCCGGACAGGGCGTTTTGTTCCGGCGCGTTGTCTTCATGGAGAATCCATCACATTTCGGCCCTTTTTCTTCTCACTTGTGCATGAAGGGTTATCAAAACCTTCTTGTAATATGCTTGGTTAACGAAATGCCTGTCAGGCACCAAATCCATGTGAACAATCACTCGCATTTTAAAAAAAACGATGTCAGTGCACGGCCGAGGCGCTAATCGTCTCCGATCTCTTTTTTTCCTTCTTTAAATCTTCTAAACTGCTCGAAAACTTGAGTACTAGATCGATCCTCATCACCATAAATATTCTTCAATAATTCGCACATTTGTGTAGCGGATTTTTTAAGTTTCACACAGAAAACGATGTCAGTGCACGGTCGAGGCGCTAATCGTCTCCGATCTCTTTTTTTCCTTCTTTAAATCTTCTAAACTGCTCGAAAACTTGAGTACTAGATAGACCCTCATCACCATAAAGATTCTTCAATAATTCGTACATTTGTGTTGAGGATTTTTTAAGTTTCACACAGAAAACGATGTCAGTGCACGGCCGAGGTTCTAATCGTCTCCGATCTCTTTTCTTCTTTATTTAAATCTTCTAAATTGCTCGAAAACTTGAGTACTAGATAGACCCTCATCACCATAAATATTCTTCAATAATTCGCACATTTGTGTAGCGGATTTTTTAAGATTTACACAGAAAACGATGTCAATGCACGGTCGAGGTGCTAATCGTCTGCGATCTCTTTTCTTCTTTCTTTAAATCTTCTAAACTGCTCGGAACTTGAGTACTAGATAGACCCTCATCACCATAAATATTCTTAAATAATTCGCACATTTCTGTAGAGGATTTTTTAAGTTTCACACAGAAAACGATGTCCGTGCACGGCCGAGGCGCTAATCGTATCCGATCACTTTTCTTCCTTTTTTTAAATCTTCTAAACTGCTCGAAAACTTGAGTACTAGATAGACCCTCATCACCATAAAGATTCTTCAATAATTCACACATTTCTGTAGCGGATTTTTTATGTTTCAACCAGAAAACGATGTCAGTGCACGGCCGAGGTACTAATCGTCTCCGATCTCTTTTCTTCCGTCTTTAAATCTTCTAAACTGCTCGAAAACTTGAGTACTAGATAGACCCGCATCACCATAAAGATTCTTTAATAATTCACACATTTGTGTAGCGGATTTTTTAAGTTTCACACAGAAAACGATGTCAGTGCACGGCCGAGGTGCTAATCGTCTCCGATCTCTTTTCTTCCTTCTTTAAATCTTCTAAACTTCTCGAAAACTTGAGTACTAGAGAAACCCTCATCACCATAAATATTCTTCAATAATTCGCACATTTGTGTAGCGGATTTTTTAAGATTTACACAGAAAACGATGTCAATGCACGGTCGAGGTGCTAATCGTCTCCGATCTCTTTTCTTCTTTAAATCTTCTAAACTACTCGAAAACTTGAGTACTAGTTAGACCCTCATCACCATAAATATTCTTTAATAATTCGCACATTTATGTAGCGGATTTTTTAAGTTTCACACAGAAAACGATGTCAGTGCACGGCGGAGGCGCTAATCGTCTCCGATCTCTTTTCTTCCTTTAAATCTTCTAAACTGCTCGAAAACTTGAGTACTAGATAGACCCTCATCACCATAAAGATTCTTCAATAATTCGCACATTTATGTAGCGGATTTTTTAAGTTTCACACAGAAAACGATGTCAGTGCACGGCCGAGGCGCTAATCGTCTCCGATCTCTTTTCTTCCTTCTTTAAATCTTCTAAACTGCTCGAAAACTTGAGTACTAGATAGACCCTCATCACCATAAAGATTCTTCAATAATTCACACATTTGTGTAGCGGATTTGTTAAGTTTCAACCAGGAAACGATGTCAGTGCACGGCCGAGGTGCTAATCGTCTCCGATCTCTTTTCTTCCTTCTTTAAATCTTCTAAATTGCTCGAAAACTTTAGTACTAGGTAGACCCTTATCACCATAAACATTCTTCAATAATTCGCACATTTGTGTAGCGGATTTTTTAAGCTTCACACAGAAAACGATGTCAGTGCACGGCCGAAGCGCTAATCGTCTGCGATCTCTTTTCTTCCTTCTTTAAATCTTCTAAATTGCTCGAAAACTTGAGTACTAGGTAGACCCTTATCACCATAAACATTCTTTAATAATTCGCACATTTGTGTAGAGAATTTTTTAAGTTTCACACAGAAAACGATTTCAGTGCACGGCCGAGGTGCTAATCGTCTCCGATCTCTTTCCTCTCTTCTTTAAATCTTCTAAACTGCTCGAAAACTTGAGTACTGGATAGACCCTCATCACCATAAAGATTCTTCAATAATTCGCACATTTGTGTAAAGGATTTTTTAAGTTTCACATAGAAAACGATGTCAGTGCACGGCCGAGGTGCTAATCGTCTCCGATCTCTTTTCTTCCTTCTTTAAATCTCTTAAACTGCTCGAAAACTTGAGTACTAGATAGACCCTCATCACCATAAAGATTCTTCAATAATTCGCACATTTATGTAGCGGATTTTTTAAGTTTCACACAGAAAACGATGTCAATGCATGACCGAGGCGCTAATCTTCTCCGATCTCTTTTCTTCCTTTTTTAAATCTTCTAAACTGCTCGAAAACTTGAGTACTAGATAGACCCTCATCACCATGAATTCTTTAATAATTCGCACATTTGTGTAGAGGATTTTTTAAGTTTCACAAGGGAAACGATGTCAGTGCACGGCCGAGGTGCTAATCGTGTCCGATCTCTTTTCTTCCTTCTTTAAATCTTCTAAACTGCTCGAAAACTTGAGTACTAGATAGACCCGCATCACCATAATCTTCAGTAATTCGCACATTTGTGTACCTAATTGTATAAGATTTACACAGAAAACGATGTCAATGCACGGTCGAGGCGCTAATCGTCTCCGATCTCTTTCTTCCTTCTTTAAATCTTCTAAACTGCTCGAAAACTTGAGTACTGGATAGACCCTCATCACCATAAACATTCTTCAACAATTCGTACATTTGTGTAGCGGATTTTTTATGTTTCACACAGAATTTCATAATGACACTAACATAATTCCGGCGGAGTATGAGAAAGTAGTTAACTACTACCGAACGGTTTGCCTAATTATTATTAAATTTTAACAGTGGATTGAGGGAAGACAAATTAATATGACATATCTTGTCTAATCATAATAAATAATTTCACTATGACTGCTTCTCCGATTATTTTTCCTTCGGGAACCCTCATTCATTCCTCAGTCGATTATCTAGCGATAACACAAGCATGTACGTATCATTGCACTCGAAGTCATTATCCGCACTTTTCAGAACACAGAATATTCTGAAGTCTAAAAATCACAAGCTCGAATTCACAATTCATTTCCTCCGTATGTGCCATATACCTATTAGATATACTGCTAATGCTCCTACTCTCCAATACAAAACTGCGAACTTCAAATAGTCAGTAAATCCGATCACCCTGTATTTAAACGAAAAGTATCATGTTCTCTTAATTCGATGGTGCTGATTACGGTAAAAAATAATGTAAAAATTCTCTTGGCTTTAGTTTCCAAAATATAAATTTTTATTTTGATTAAAAATCTCTCATAGTTTTTTCACTTTGCCGGCCTATAACTAATGAATGCTAAAAGATATACCGTGAGTATTTTTAACGTGAAACATCGGGTTTGTCATATCCATGGTTACTTGATTGTCATGCTCAGCCAAAATTAAATATAATGGTTTTTATTATTATTTCGTCAAAATTGAATAACATATACAATACAAACCACGTGAGCTATGAATGTTTATTCACTCGAAGAAATTAACTAACTCGCCCTTACGGGCTCGTGAGCTAAACTTTCTTCGCATGAATAAACATTACCTTATGGTGTGTAAATATCAATTATTTTTATTTCTCTGATTTCTTAATATTGTCAAGTTGAAAAGTTTTGATTTTTTGAAAGTAACGCTACTTCAAGAGGTGAGAATACAGGCCTTCGTTGTTTCGATACATAATAGCGAGAGAGAACAAGCGTGCATACAGTGCTAACACTGCCAATCCACTTGAGCGTGAGCACTGTTAGCACGAAATGTTGACGTCACCTCTGAGGTCATTCACCTCACAGCGTATACTTTGAGCGTTGTGAACAAGATTCGGACCGCACCCACACAGTAACTAATATTTAGTGCGTGAATATTTGCACTAGTACAATGAGCAAAGTGGTGCACTTTACACGTATACACATTACTACCCAACGAACATAGTTTGTGTAAATTACTCGATTATTTTGTAATAGATTCATTTAAATATTTTAAAATTTGTTTATTTTAATTTGATATTTCTGAAGTATATTTGATAAAAGACAGTGCAGAGTATGTTATACACAGTTACTATAATGTTAATATATGATTGTTTATCTCACTTCGCTTGGGATAAACATTCATGTATTGACATCGTAGTAACTGGGTGGCCTTATCTACACCATTTAAAACTGTTGGATAAAATATCGCATCGTATACGTGTATTCATTAAACAAGTTACTTGAAAAAAGCGATTCTCAAGTGTTTTATCCAACAATTTTTTAAATGGTTTAATGAATACCACAAACTAATAATTAATATTTAATAGGTGGCCCTTTGGTTGGTCTGATGCGTCAAGAAACTTGGCGAATTTGATTTCAACACTACAGATCTTCGACGTAGGCTGCCATCGTTGGATGAACTGGTAGGAAACTTTATTCTTCTCATAATTGTAACGTTTATAAAATATTATCTTGTTCTCATGATCAAACATGAGAACTTATACTCAAAGGAATATTACTATAAGCCTAATTATTATCTTGTTCTCATACTCAGCCATGAGAACTTAGTCTAGGGAATATGACTATGCATTATTATTATTATTTTGTTCTCATACTCAACCATCAGAACTAAAAGTCAAAGGAATATGATTATATGCCTAATTATTATCTAGAACTCAAATTCAGTTTTGAGTACTATAGTAAATTAAATATAACTTTCATAAATATCCTTATAATATCCAAACAATTTGAAATTGAAATATCGACTATTTATCAATAAAATCAATATCTGGGAACAATTGATTAGCATTTGTCTTTCAGGAATCGGACATCTAGAAGATTAAAATAATAGTAGCTTTATAAGTGTTAGTATTATTTACGTAAGAATGGCATTGCACACAATAAAGTGTAAGCTTGTTAGACACGTAATTGAAGTAGTTTTTTTTTTTTTTGTCACAGTTTATAGAATCGGTTCATAAGGCACCATCTGTTGTAACTCTATTTAGTAATAATTTGAAATTGTCAACATAGTTCGTAACCATTGACGTGTGTTTTAACATTTTAATGCCTCTTGTTGATTTATGTGAGGTATCAATAATGGTTGCTTGTGCACTTCTTGATGCAGGAAAAGATAGTTTTATGTCAGCACAGATTATAAAGCGAATTGAACTTGCGCAATGCCATTCGTACGTGAGGAATACTATAGTTTTAAGTTCTTGGAAATGTATTTTCAGGTTTTAATTAAACTTTGGCTCATCGCGCCGTCGAGCAAACACGCGTTTTCTTTAAAAATTAAAAATAAATTGATTAATTTGAAGTGCATCCCGTGGCGATCATCCTAAAATCGTGCGTCTACGGTTGCAGCGGTAACCGTACACGTGACTTACCCAGACGGTAGTTAGGGAGAGTGCTTGGGAAAAGAAAATACGGACGTATCGGGGGATGCTTGCAGGTGGATGGATGAGTGAGTCAGGAAGGAGGTAACAGATTCGAAACTTTGATGTGGGTGTTCGGGTTCCTTATTCAATTAACTTCACACGGTCAGAGGGGCTGGGTAGGTAGGGTTCGTGCGCGATAGCCATAATTGAGTGGACTGATATGTACAACGCACCGTCATGTGAATCCTGTTGTTATGGTGGATCGCTTCACACTTGTGTGAATGTTTCCAGGGACATAATCCATAGTTGACACAGAAAGCTTTCTTATGGCCGTATGTGCTCTCCTCATCCGGAGGCAACGTAATATAATCATTATTTAACGGTAATGGCAACGAATAATTAAAGACAAGGTAAAGTTTTTGTTTGATTTAACTTTGTTGAGCACACGGGTTAATAACCGCGTTCGGTGTAGGGTATCCGCGAGAGGCGCGGGCGAATGTCTCCGGGAGTAGCTAGGTAGGTGGCGTGTTGCCTAGGTAGTTACATGTGACTGCTATCCAACTCTCTACCTAGTTCGAGTATTAGGCCGTAAATGCTTTGCATCGCGTGGGGTCGGCTTAACCCCCTCGTAAACTTCCGTGAGAACCAACAACGGCGTTCGACGCCACGGCGTTCTCACCATTTGCTTAGCTCGTACTCTCTCTCTCTCATACACACTTCGCCTTTAGCTTAGTTTAATCTAGATATAAGATAGTTCGCGTAGACATAAGATAGCTTAGATATAAGTAGGTGGGGTTGCTTTTCGAGAGAGAGAGAAAAATTAACGTAACTTCACATTTTTAGACTTACTTTTCTTTGAAATCGTTATTAACGTAAAATAGGCTTTTTTTAGATTTGTTTTTCTTTGAAATAGATCTTAACGTAAGATAGGCTATTTTGCGCACTTCACTAACTTAATTTGGGGGGGAACTACAATAATTTAAGTTAGATTATAAGTATTATTGTACACGGAACTGTATTTAATAAATGGTATATATAAGGGAACGTGGGTTTGGCATTTGAGGGCGGTGTTTCCCTTATATATACATTTTATTAAATAAAGGTTATCGTTTTTAGTTTTTAAATAGTTTTAAGTTAAAAAGAACTCCCCTTCACCACTATCGTCAAGATTGCAGTGCCGATTGGAGGCGCAGACCATGGCTAATCTTCTTCATTTGTTTAAAATGTTTGTACAACAATAAAACAATATATTACTTTAATTTAAACCCAATATCCCATTAGTTTTAAAGTAGGTAGTTTTAGTAAAAATTGTAATTACTACAGATATTTAGGATAGAACGTTAGTGACTTCAATACAAGTGAATACTTCGTTTCTGTTGCGTCTGAATTCATCTTTTGCAGTTATACTGTGGGTTATTAGATATTTTTTTATCAATTAGCATGTCCTTTGCATTGGGGCCAACGTTGGAACACGGTGCACAACCATAGGCCTCCATGGGCACCCCCCCACGTCCTCGTACGTGGCAGACGGAACCCATGTGCCTATGCCGGTGTTGTCGGGAATGCGGAGTTCGTTTGGAGACGTAGGCTTTAAGTCGACGTCGTGAGAGCCATATACCTATTATTTAGGTGGTAGGTATATAGTGAGTATCATGACGCCTCGGCTAGGCGTGAAATCTCTGACTCCTGCTCGTGTATAGGCGAAACCAACCCGAATGGGCGGGAATCATCGGCACAGATTCCACCGTTTTTTATATTAGAGTCACTTAGATTTGCGGACAACACGTGTTGTTCTTTAGATTCAGGATGGGATTAGGGATGGTGTAATTGCACTAGGTGGATTCAGACGTATTCAGGACAAAGTGTTGCTTTGAGAAATTACTGGCGTTCGCCTAAATTTCTGATGTAATAATTTAAGACGCGGTCAGGGCAAAGTTAGATTTTAAGTATTGTAAACGAAACTTTGTATTAATAAATATTATATATTTTGGGAAATGGGAGGTTTGGGTGGTAACAAAATATATAATATAATATAAAGTTTCGGAATCGGTCTTCAACTGAATAAGAAATCTTTGTCCCTTTAAAAATGGGAACAAGGAATCTTATTTAGGGACCACCAAGATTTAATTTGTTAAATTAGTATTGTAAACGAAACTCTACTTAATATTACATTAAAACTTAAATAATATAAATGTAGAGTTTCGTATTAGTTATAAAACTGAAATGTTTGTTACCAGATAATATTATGGTTATATTATTTGTGTTCAATTCTACTGCATCTTTATTCAGTCACAGAATAAAGATGCAAAATAATTAACAACAAATAATACAACTATTAAAATGATAATTTTATTCGGTAACAAACGTTTTAGTTTTATAACTAAACCATGTTTAACTATAATAAATTGTTATTAGATTTGTTGACAAATTTAGTAACAATTGTGAACAGAATTATAACACAAAAGAAACTTAAAAGACATTTGTGTTTAAAAATTCTGTTCATAATTATTTCTTACTAAGTTTGTTAACAAATTTGGTGACAATTTTTTAACGTGTCAAACAGGCTTTAGTTGTAAAATTAAAATGTTTGTTACCGAGTAAAGTTATCATTATTTTGATTGTAAATATCAATTATTTTGTACCTTTATTTTGTAATAGAAGTTACTTTTATTACAAAATAAAGATTCAAAATAGTTTATAATATCTGCAACCAAAATAATGATAACTTTACTCGGTAACAAACATTTCAATTTTACAACTAAAGCCTGTTTGACACTTTAAAAAATTGTCACCAAATTTGTTAACAAACTTAGTGAGAAATAATTATGAATAGAATTTTTAAACACATATGTCTTTTACGTTTCTTTTTTGTTGTAATTCTGTTCACAATTGTTACTAAATTTGTCAACAAATCTAATAACAATTTATTATAATGTGAAACAGTCTTTTGTAATAGCAATAAACTTTAATATTTATAAGAAAAAGAATAAACTTTAATTTTTATTAGAAAATGTCTTGTAATTTTGGTATAATATAAATATATTTCTGTTTGAAAATTGATTTTTTTTCTAAGTCCCTACATGATATTACTATTTAAAAATTGATTTTTTTTCTAAGTCCCTACACGTATGTAGTTTTTAAAACGGCCACCAGGGGGCAGCACCTGTCGATAAACGTTCCAACTTTCAACCCAAAATAATTTCATTGTGTACATACGTACGTACATACATTATTTTCGGTTTTACCTAATAAGATTTTAACTCAAGTTAATTTGGAACGCATATTTTTTAAAAATTGTATGCTCTGAAAATGAAACGTATACTTGATTTTGAATTTAACTCAGTATTTTTATCAAATTTTTCGTTTAATTTTACATGAGTATATTTAACAGGTGAAGTTGAACTATATATGTGTAGGGCTAGTAAAGGGTTAAAAAATAAACAATTTGTATCTTAATTTATATTTTATTGTGTAATATATTGTACATTAATGGTAGTTACATGAAATACAACACTGTAAAATACAAATAAACAATAAATACAAGTAAAATGTATACAAACTATTATTTAAACATCCCTATTTCTAATTTTTCAGGACTAGGGTGAGTATATTATTTATTTACAAAGTACATTAAAGATAATTACATGAAATACAACAATGTAAAGTACAAATAAACAATACATACAAGTAAAATTTATACAAACTGTTATTTAAACATCCCTATTTCTAATTTTTCAGGACTAGGGTGAGTATATTATTTATTTACAAAGTACATTAAAGATAGTTACGTGAAATACAACAATGTAAAGTACAAATAAACAATAAATACAAGTAAAATTTATACAAACTGTTATTTAAACATCCCTATTTCTAATTTTTCAGGACCAGGGTGAGTATATTATTTATTTACAAAGTACATTAAAGATAGTTACGTGAAATACAACAATGTAAAGTACAAATAAACAATATACAAGTAAAATTTATACAAACTGTTATTTAAACATCCCTATTTCTAATTTTTAAGGACAAGGGTAAGTATATTATTTATTTACAAAGTACATTTAGGGTAATTACATGAAATACAGCAATGTGAAATACAAATACAAGTGAAATTTATAGAAACTATTATTTAAAAATCCCTATTTCTAATTTTTCAGGACAAGGGTAGGTATATTATCTATTTATAAAATACGTTAAGAGTAGTTACATGAAATACAACAATGCGAAATACAAGTAAAATGTATACAAACTATTATTTAAACACCCCTAAATATATTTATAAAATACAAATAAGAATAAATAGGTACAATTTCAGCTATGAACATAAGAACATCGTGTTACAATTAAACAATAAATATTTCTTAAACTAATACAATTGTTATTTAACCCTTCATTTATTTCAGGGGGAAATACCACAACGAAGAGACAGGGAAGTATGTAGTTATGTAACATTTATAAGGGAAATAAGACATGAGAAATATATCATATTCATTCGTGTTCTACGGATTGTAATTAGTCTAAAAGAACTTGTCCGGCCCTTCTAGCTTTTATAGATTTAGAGCTATAACAGTTTTACTAAATCTAACTAACTTTACCCAGGTTTTGAGTTTTTTGAATTTTTTATATGGTATCAGGATAACAGGAATGAGAAGAGTTCTCATATTTTAAATGTGAGACCGGATTCGTATTCTACGGGTCGTAATTAGTCTAATGAAACTTGTCCGGCCCTTCTAGCTTTTATAGTTTTGAAGCTATAACACTGTTTTCTTAATCTAACTTTACTCAGGTTTTGAGTCGAAAATTTTTGATGGTATCAGGATAACAGGAATTGGAAGAGTTCTCATATTTTAAATGTGAGACCGGATTCGTATTCTACGGGTCGTAATTAGTCTAAAAAACTTTGTCCGGCCCTTCAACCTTTTGTAGTTTAGGAGATATAATGCATTTCTTAATTAAAAAGGGTCGCATTTTGAGTCGAAAATTTTTCAGTGTCCGGGGAACAGGAATGAGAAGAGTTCTTCGAATGGTTATTCTATTGTTTATAGTGCTTAAAAAACAAATTATAAAATTTTCGTTCAAACAAAAAAAAATCAAAAAATGTACGAAATTTTTCAAAAACCCTTATTAGAAAAACCTTGCCCTACGCCCTTGAAACTTTGCTATAATGTACTTTGACCCTATATTACTCATTCGAATTCCCTTAAGGAACAGCGTTTTAAGGAAAACGCTGAAAACCCAGACGTTTTCGAGATATGAGCCCTTAAAGTTTTTTGAAGGGACTACCACTTAAATTCGTTAATTTATAGGGCTAAAGGGCCGGAAAGTAGCGAATCGGGGAGATTTAAACCCGCGCTTTCCATTGGCTTGCACAGAATTGATGAAAACCCTTTGGTTTAAAATATATTTGCCCCTCAAGTTTGTGGCAAAGGGCCTGTGCTAATTCCTGAACTAAAAAGGCTAGAAAGACCGAACAAGTGTTGTTGAACTTACTTGGATCTGCATAAATGAAATCCGTGATCAGATTTTCCCCAAGGGCTCAAATAAGCCCTCAGCCCTTTATAAAAAGGGCGGACTCCTATCGGATGATTTTTTTGTACCTAGAGAACTTAATACTAAAGGACAGGATAGGAAAATTCGAAAAAATCCGCAAATATTAGGATATTTCCCTGTCCCTTTTGTTATTACATAGGAAAGGTAAATAAAACACTATTTTATTTATTTATTCTTATAAAAAGTCACTTATTATCTTATCCAGTGTCGTAGTTACCGTGTCTCATCGCTGGGTGTAGTCCGGCCCTTCGTAAAACCTGTAAACAAACATAAACATTGTTTATTTTGAGCGGCAAAGTACAAAATAAACACTTAATTGTAGTGGGGGTATTACGTGATAATATTAATATTATGTTTTTAAAACAAAGACTTCAGTTCCTTTCAGACTTTGGTGAAGTGAACATGGTGTGCTTGTGAATAATCGTGTAGTGTATATAGCAAACGAAAAACTTTGAAATTTTTATTGCAATCGTTCTCCATTTACATCGTATAATTCGCTATATATTTTAAAAATGTTAGATTTCCCTATAACTTTCTTAAAATTATTTAAATAACTTTAAATAAGTTTCAATTTGTTTGAATTTTGTAAAAGAAATCTAAATTTAATAAGTTAATAGTGCATTAAATTTAAATGTTAATATGCACATTATTATTTACAATAAAATCTAAATATTCAAAATTCATTTTTAACTTATACAACGTATTTCTGCTTCTTATAATTTTAGATATTATTTAAAATGTTGCATATGACTCTGTCCTCCCGTTAGTGTTTATTATTTAATCCATAGTCAAAATTATATTGTGTCGTGAGTTAGTTTACTATATAGCTGCTGTATATTAAAAAAAAAACATCTTTTGTTTTATTAAAATATGTATAATTGTCCGTAAAAGTGTGGTGTATCGTTTTACAAATACTAAGTGTTATACAAGTTATTCTAATTGGTGTGAGTGTTACGTAATATTTACTACAAAGTGTATTCTAATCTGTGAAAATCGCCGATGATGATATATTACAGTGATGATATAACAGCGGATGATATATTATGAAAATTCGCCGTAGGTAAGTATACACCTTTGATATTACATTTACATTTCTTCTAAATTGTTGAACACAAAACAAATGTGTCTGCCGTATCCTAATAGTGAATTTTATGTAAAATATAAATTTTTACTTCCCTATTTACTATCTTTATTCTTGAAGTAGTGATAAATGAAAATATGAAACAAGTGTACAGAGAAAATTTGACTAAAATACATTTATTTTAACGCTCTGTAACTCCTAAACCAATCAAAGTTAAAAATTATAATTGAACGTAAAGAGAATTTTATGTAGATTCCAAATTTTCATAGCGCAAGTTGCTATCTTTAATTATGTAGGAGTAATAAATAAAAATGTAAAATAACAACGCATGACAAAGTTTAGTGGAATATACAATTTAACTTACATTTATATTTCACAGCATTTGAAGTCTGGAGATCAGGCGAACCGGTTCACGACTTCACGATACCGCAGGGGATGGTTTCCCGATCCAACAACGAAATCATGTCCACCAGGTCCGGAGAGAAGCCCCAGGATACTGTAGACACACGAACGGGTTCTCCAAGTCACGATGTCTGCGTCTCTTACCACTGGGAACGTCGAAAACGTGATCATCTGTAAAAAAATGATTTATTAATAAAATTATAAATGTAATAACAAATTTATTGTATCTGCATTTTGTGTTTATCTGTATTACTAATAAGGTTTTTTATCGCCCGCTACTCTTGTTAACGAGGTATAGGGATCGTACTAAAAATCGCATATCGAGATCAAGGTATCTTATTCTAATATGAAAAGAAGCCATTAGATTTTAGTGTAAATCGCGTAAGCGAAAATGGCACTTTACTTGAAGCTCAAATTAGTTTTTCTTTAAAAAAATCCTTTAAATATATTTTTTTCACGATTTATGGTATTATAAGAATTAAAAATTACCTATTAATCTGTCTACAAGTTTGCATTCATACTTTTTCAGATTTTATAAATAAATATAAAAACTAATCTATTTTGTAAATCCTGGAACTTATGTTTTAAATATAAATACAATTTCTTAGTTACATGGTTTAGATTTCAAATGTATCTAATTGACAGATAAATATCACTGTCAAAGGACCTATCATTTCAAATTATTAATGGTAACGTTTTAAAAAGAAAAAAATCTGTTGTGGCCAGCACAAGACCTTCCGTCAATTCCATGTATTTTGTACAAATCCCATACCAAAAGGTCCTTGGAACAGATTCTATATAATATCATGTAAAAACACATACTATTTTTTACAAATTCCATACCAAAAGTTCATTTGAAAAGGTTCTATAAATCCAATAAAATTATAACATAAACTACACTAAGTAATGTCCTTCCATCTTCTCTTTGGCCTTTCTCTGCGTGTCACTTGCGAGCAACACTATGACATACCAATTTTAGATCCTATACTTTTTTCCATATTTGGTTTTGCACTTGCAACTGACATCTGTCAATTAAATTTTTTGAATAATTATGTCAGCTGTTTCCATGATAAATAACAAAGCTGACTAATTTTTGAAAATTAATTTCTTTATAATGCTTTAAATTTACATCTATTGAATATGAAGGAAAATGTATAATTAAACTGTATAGAGAAGAGTATTTTCTTTAATATATATAATAACAAAATGTCAAAAAATAATATTTAACTGCGGTTTTTTAAGAAAAACTGTTAAAAACTTCAAATAAGGGTACTTCCGGTGGATCAATTATAACCAAAATCTAATCAACTCTTCACATGGATGTACAGAAGAGGAATACGAAAGAATTATAATTTTTAGAATTGTAGTATTGGAGTTATCGTCGGAGGAAAATTTGTCACACACGGACACACACACACACGGACACACACACACACACACACACACACACACACACACACACACACACACGGACACACACACACACACACATACAGACATCATCTTAAAAATGGTATATTCGTATTGTAGGGACCCTAAAACGTGCTCATTCATTAAAAACTCACCACCGAATTTTTTGACCAAAGACAATACCTTCCTTACCTAAAGGTGACGGAAGGTAAAAAAGTTATACCGTATTTTTTAACGTGAAACATTGAGTTTGTCATATCCATGGTTACGACTTCATATTTGATTGACAGCAATGTATTTGCCCGTTCCATTTAAAATGAAACATAGGGAACGAATCTGACAGAAGTATTATATTTAAATATTGTAAGAAATTTAGCGGAGTCAGAAAACCACTCGAGAGTACTAAACATATTTCGAGCACAAGGTGCACACAGTATTTTCTCTACATCTAAATTTAATTTTTAGAAAACAGGTATAATTATTTAAACAAAATTAACCTCTAATGACATCTTGTCAATATGACAGATAACCCTTGAACTTTCCTATAAGTTATGATTTGACATTTGATTGACAGCAATGTATTTGTCTGTCTCATTTAAAATGGCACATATGGGGAATGAATTTGACAGTAGTATTATATTTAAATATTGTAAGAAATTTAGCCGAGTCAGAAAACCACTCGGGCACAAGATGCACACTATATTTTTTCTACAACTAATTTTAAATTAGAATGCAGGTATAATTATTTAAACAAAATTAACTTCTATTGACGTCTTATCAAATGTCAAATTCGTTCCCTATGTTTCATTTTAAATGGAACGGGCAAATACATTGCTGTCAATCAAAAGTGAAGTCGTAACCATGGATATAACAAACCCAATGTTTCACGTTAAAAAATACTCACGATATTATACGAATGCAAATGAACATAATACACTTTCCAGCATCAATAAATATGTACGTAACTATTTAAGTTAATAAAAGTTAAAAAAAAAAATAACCCTGTTAGGTTTCACAAGTAAAGTATATTTTTACTTTATTGTAGAATTTCGCCAGTTGAGGCATCATTAGAAGTACTGGCGGGAGGTATAGTGCTGACCACAAGTTCAAATTTCCTATAGAAAAGTATTTGTCAACATTTCAACAATGGGGTATTCCACTGAATTTTTTTTATTATTTTAAATAAACTTCTTTCAGTTTTGAAGCAATTCATAGTATTAAAAAATCTGTTGTGGCCAGCACAAGACCTCTCGCCATTTCCATATTAGGCTATATAAGTATTGTATTGCACTTCGCTTTCCAACCATCGTTTTATAACAAAATCTTACAGAACATTACCCAAATATTGTTTCTTACTATATTTAGCATGTCTTCTGCACACATATAATTCAAATTATATCTATTTTTCATTGTATGAGGAAGTTTCTAAATGTCAAATATTGTTCCAATTCATTAACCAGATTGGCGGTATTTCTGATAGATATATGCATTTTACCACAATTTTACCTATAATTTCAAATATATAATTAATAAAAGAAAAAGAAAAGTTAAATATACTTCCCAGGAAAAGCTATCAGAATGACACTAAAACTGTTGATATTTGACAATGACATATGTCATGTTATAAACATTGGAATTTGTCAACTGGTTTCCTTAGTGCCTTGGCCTCTGCGATTAGTATACTCTATAAATTATAGAGTCTTTATCTCTAAATCTATACAAGATATAATAAAATTTTTAAGTGTATTAGATGGAGAATTTTATATTCTTCAATATTTAATAAAAAAAACTCCCAAAAAATTATATTTAAAAGAATTTTTCTAAGAAACTACTACTTCCGGTTGTTCAATTGTTACCAAAACCTTTTCAGCTCTTCCCAGGAATGTCAGATTGAGGAAACTGCAGTTAAATATTTTTTAAGTCTTATAGTTTTTGAGGAATCGTGACTACAACATCCAGACATACATACATACATACACACACACACACACACACATACACACATCCACACACACACACACACACATACACACATCCACACACACACACACACACAGACATCATTTTAAAAATGTTATAATCGGATTGTAGGGACCTTAAATCGTGCTTATTCAATAAAATCTGGATATGCGAATTTTAGCATGAATCCAATACCTCTCTTAGCGAGAGGTAAAAATATTAATTGTTCCTAAATTAACAGTATTTTATTTTGAGAAATCAATGTAACGTCACATACCCCCTATGCTTGTCTTTCTCACACATACTTCTCTGAGTACGCTACAAGAGAAAGATAACAATTGTATGACGTCAATTTCCCCTTTTAGGAAATGTGAAATATCTCGTAAATTATTTAAAAAATGTTTTCATTGTTTTAACTATTATTAATTGAGCCATACTTTAAGTTAAATTGAATATTTTTTATTTTTTTGTTATGGTGGAATACCTCATTTTAAAACAATCAAGTACCTGTCTTACTTAGTTTCAGAAATATTCAGCCCTAAAGTTGAAACGTCCTATGGAAAAGATTTGTCCTTTAACAAGTAAAACTGAAAACTCTTTCAGCGTTTCAGTAAATTAGAAAATTTGCTTATTTATAGAAAAATGCATGTTGTATTCACATTTGAAACGTACGGGCTCGTATCTTGCTTAGTTTCAGAGATATTGAGCTCTAAATTTGAATTTTTTTTAAGAAAAACCTCTGTCTCAACAATCATAAATTAAAATTTTTCATCATTTTACAAACTTTGAAAATTGATAAATATCCAGAAAAATGGCAATGATTAGCACCCTTTCTATCAACCCTAAAGTTCATAAATTATATATCGCGTGTAATCCATTAACCTTGTTCATAAATACTAATTTCAAAAATTTGTTGTGGCCAGCACAAGACCTTTCACCTTTTCCATTTTAGGCTATATAAGTATGTATTGTATTTAACATTTCTGGTACACACAAAAATTCTAATTACATCTATTATTAATATATTTTTATATTTTTAAATTCATTCTATACATAATTTTCCTCCTACTCTTCTAAATGTTCGAGATTCTTCAAATTCATTGACAAGATTGGCGGTATTTCTGATACGTATATGTAAAATACGTAATCAATAATAAAATAAGAAATATTAAATGTACTTCCTAGAAAAAGCCTTCGGTGCCCGAGCGTGTACCCTCTGCTTTTAAATATTTGAGACAAAAATTATAAAAATTAAATCAACTAATGAAAATTTTATCCCACAATTAATATCATTTTTTTAGAAATTATATTGAGATTATCTTTATGTTTATAAAATGTACTTTATTTGATTGGCGTCGCCATCTATTATTGAAATTTTAATTTTGATTTTTGTTATATAGAAGCCGTATACCGTTTTCAATTTTCGCAAAATGTACGATTTGTAGTAGGCACGTTTGCGACTTTTATACGTAAGGCAATATTTAATTATTTTATTTTTTCTTTGTGTTTATAGTTTTTGTATTTTGAATTTTAGTTGAAAATTTAAAAGATGACATTAACTTCGTATTAAGTCACAATGTAAAATAGTCGCGCGCTTGTTGTGTTGTTGTGTTTCGATTTTAGACAGTTTATCCAGATAAATATATTCTCGTTTGTAATTTTTATACATGAAAGGGAAAAAACATGCAACTTCACATCCCTTGAAAAAATGTAATTTTCAATTATAAGGCATTTGACCTTGAATGAAAAAAAAGCGGCGCCATTTTTTTTTAGTATTTTTTTCTTCTTAATTATTGCCCAACCTCCCCCCCCCCCCCCCCCCCCTGCGTATACCCTATGTTTTTACAAATATATTTTCAGCGTGTACCCTCTGCTAATTTTACGACTACAGCACTGCTTCGGTGATGTATCTGAATATTTGACACTGATATTTTTCTGTCAATTAAAACTTTTTTAACTTTACAACTGGTTTCCATTGAGTTATTTGGACCGTGAGATTCATTACAAAGGATTATTTTATATATTTATAATTCTCTATCTCTAAATCTATAGAAGATATAATAAAAATGTTCAATGTACCGGATATAGAATTTTATATTCTTTAATATTTGTAATAACATAAATTTCCAAAAAATAATATTTAGAAGATTTTTTTACAGAACTACTACTTCCGGTTGTCCAATTGTTACCAAAACATTTTCATCTCCTCCCACTATTGTCAGCTTAAGGTGTACGCAGTTAAATTGTTCTTTAGTCTTATTCTTATAGAATTTGAGAAACCGTTCCTCCAACATCCACACACACACACATCCATACATAGGTACATCCACACACACACATACACATATACACACACATAGACATCATCGTATAAATGTTAAAATCGGATTCTAGTGACCTTACAACGTGCTTATTTAAAATCTGGATATGCGATTTTTGGCATGAATCTAATACCTCTCTTAGCGAGAGGTAAAAGATCATACGAGCGACTACAAAATTATGTAATACATAGACATCAATTATAATTTATAAATACTCATTATTTTGATTGTTGACTACTATTTTATTTTTATTATTATCTAATGCCTGACTGTTGCTGTTACATAGATCAATTTTGTCACTTTCATTGTTACAGTGCTAGTGAACAGACGTGTGGTGTCCTCGTGTACTGTGCCTTCGTGGACGACTTCCTGGTGCTTGGAGAGGACTTTTGGACATCTTCAAGACTTGGACTTATACTTAGGAAAATATTTAGTCATAGTAAGTTTTTATTTTATTTTTGAACTACTTTTATTAACCATTATTGGGTATATCAGCCATTATTTCTAAAGACTATTCCGGGTATATATATGTATATAGCGACCTTAAACGTGCTTATTCACTAAAATCTGGATATGCGATTTTTGGCAGTAAGTTTTTATTTATTTTTAAACTACTTCTAGTAACCATTATTGGGTATATCAGCCATTATTTCTAAAGACTATTTCGGGTATGTATATGTACTTTTTATTTGAATTATTATTGTTGATGTTATGTGAAATATAATTTGAATTAATTTAGAATCATTTAGTGTTACTAACATACACAACTATCGTATATTATTTGACATACTGTATATTTTACTATATATATATATATATATATATATATATATATATATATATATATATATATATATTATCTAAATAATTACGAATAAATATAATGTATAATTTAAAATAAAATTGAAAAATTTAAATATTCTTTTCTATATTGAATTTCTCAGACTTATTTTCATATTAGGTATTTTATTTTTAGTAATTACAAGCAATTGAAACATTTCTAAGTTCATCCACATTATTATTTGTAACCACTAATCCAAATATTATTTCAATTATATTTTTATTGTTACAGAAACATGTAACTAGAGAGTCAGAGAGATGTATTACAATCCTGGACGAGCCGTAGAAGGATGCGAGTGAATTGCAGAAGGATTATCTATCCTGATTTAAGCGTTGGAGATATATTGTTGCAGAGCATCTCACTGAAGACACCCCAACATGTATTGGTGCCCCTCAAGACTTATTTATAAGATTTATGTAAATTAATAAATAAAACTTATCCTAGTAAATATTAAATACTCGTATAACTAATATAAGCAAGAAAAATTCATCATTATGCAACACATATATCTTCATTTTCATATATTTTACAATTCATTATATGTATAAGAAATTCGCATAATACATACATGCATACACACTATTTAAAAGGTACAGAAAAACAAAAGGCTATGTTCAAATATATCCTACTAAAATTTAACTCCGTATCCGACGATTCGAATTTCTGAACCTATGTATACATGTACAACACAACTCCCTGAATCCAAATTTGAAAACAGTAAGTTGTTATCTCACTTAGTTTTCGAGTAATTTCATTTTAAACTTGGTATACATAATAGACATTTAGCTATTTCGAAAAACATGAATGAATTTTTGATACATTGCATACCTATATATAGAAAACAACCCGCTGAATCCAAATTGAAAACCGTAAGTCGTTATCTCACTTAGTTTTCGAGTATTTTCATTTTAAACTTGGTTTGCATAATAATAATAATAGCTATCTTGAAAAAACATGACTCATTTTTTTCTCAGAAATTCGAGTTCCTAAAACTTTGTGTACATACAGGAAACAATCCCCTGAATCCAAATTTGAAAACTGCAAGTTGCTATTTCACTTAGTTTTTAAATTATTTCACTTTTATCATGGTATATAGAATAGATATTTAGTTATTTTAAAATAAATATTACTAATATTTTTTCAGCAATTCGAATTTCTGAAACCTTGCTATTTCACTTAGTTTTTAAATTATTTTATTTTTGTCATAGTTTACACAATAGACATTTAGCTATCTTTAAAAAATTATGATTAATTTTATTTCAACAATTCGAATTCCTGAAACATTGCGTGCATATAGAAAACAACCTGCTGAATCAAAATTTGAAAACTATAAGTCGCTATCTCACTTAGTTTTTGAGTAATTTTATTTTAAATATGATATACATAATAGACATTTAGCTATCTTGAAATAAACATGACTGAATTTTTTTTCAGCAATTCGAATTCCTGAAACCTTGCGTATATAGAAAAACAACCCCTGTATTTAAATTTAAAAATTGCAAGTTTATATTTCACTTAGTTTTTAAATTATTTTATTTTTATCATGGTATACAGAATAGACATTTAGCTATCTTGAAACAAACATGACAATTTTTTTCAGCAATTCGAATTCCTGAAACCTAACGTACATAAAAACCCCCTGCATTCAAATTTTAAAATTGCAAGTCGCTATTTCACTTTTTTTAAATTATTTTATTTTTGTCATCGTTATACACAATAGACATTTAGCTATCTTGAATAAAACATGATTGAATTTTTTTTCAGCAATTCGAATTCCTGAAACTTTACGTACATATAAAAAACAACCCCTTGAATCCAAATTTGAAAACTGCAAGTCGCTATTTCACTTAGTTTTTAAATTATTTTATTTTTATCATGGTTATACATAATAGACACTTAGCTATCTTGAAAAAAAACATGACTGATTTATTTTAGCAATTCGAATTCCTGAAACTTTACGTACATATAGAAAACAACCCCTTGAATCCAAATTTGAAAACTGCAAGTCGCTATTTCACTTAGTTTTTAAATTATTTTATTTTTATCATGTTTATACATAATAGACACTTAGCTATCTTGAAACAAACATGACTGATTTTTTTTCAGCAATTCGAATTCCTGAAACTTATTGTGCATACAGAAAACAACCCCCTGGATTCAAATTTGAAAATTGTAAATCGCTATCTCACTTAGTTTTTGAGTAATTTCATTTTAAACTTGGTATACATAATAGACATTAGGTATCTTAAAATAAACAATGAATTTTTTTCAGCAATTCCAATTCTTGAAATATTACGTACATATAGAAAACAAACCCCTGAATCAAAATTTGGAAATTGTAAGTCGCTATCTCATTTAGTATTGGAGTAATTTCATTTTAAACATGATATACATAAAAGACATTTAACTATCTTGAAATAAACATGACTGAAATTCAGAAATTCGAATTCCTAAAACGTTGTGCACTTACAGAAAACAACCCCTTGAATCCAAATTTGAAAACTGCAAATCGCTATTTCACTTAGTTTTTAATTATTTTATTTTTTCATGATTTACAAAAAAGACATTTAGCTATCTAGAAACAAACATAATTGAATTTTTTTTCAGTAATTCGAATTCCTGAAAGATCGCGTACATATAGAAAACTACCCCTAATTTCAAATTTAGATAGCAATTTGTACGATATAAATAAAGATTTATGTACGAAATTAGAAACTTGTGATTTTTCTGTACCATCGTTTCATCCCTTAAATAAGATACTTGCACACTGACATGTAATTTAGTGGTATAAGAAACTCAGATCATTGTTATTACTACATATTTAATGTATAACAATATTAATTTGTATTATATTTATCAACAAATATTTTCTTTAATATAAGTTATAAATCATGTGTTACCTTTTTAAAATATAATATACTTTTACACTATGTAAAGCATTGATTTTACTTTGCATAATTTAGTAAATCATTCATATATTATCTTTAAAAAAATGTATTTTCATATTCATAAGTGAAAAAAATGATATAGTTTTGCGCTATTATATAATTGTTTCCTTAACTAATGTACATGTCGAAATAAAATCATTTGTATCAAAAATTGCACTGTATCTTCTGTTACATAAAACTATCATCCCTTATGTATATATGCATAAGATAGATTACTCTGTATAGCTAATCTTTCAAAGTCCAATTTGATGTATTTAAACCACATATCATTACTTTATATTTGTGAAAGTACGACCGTTTTATAATGTAACGCAAATACAAAGATCGTCATATTTAATAATGTATTTCATGTACCATATATTGTAATCATTATTATGTAACATATCGATCAATAAATCCTTGTTAAAAATAACCTAATATTTCATTGCAAACTACCAAAATTCGCAATCCAAAGATCTAGCTTCATATCCATATCCCGCTTCCTAGCAATAATCTTGTATCCCGTCGATCTGAAACCGGAACGGCGTGCTACAAGATCTTGCAATCCAAAGATCCAAGTTCGATTCCCGCCTAGCTAGCTAGCCAGCCAGAATTCGTACCCCTAGCTGGGGTACGCTCTGGTGGCCGGTCTAGACTGGGGTGCTCCGGTGGTTGCTGGTGCTAGTAAGCATCCAGCAACCCGCCGAGCACCCCAGCCTAGCCCGGCCACCAGGGCGTACCCTAGCCTGGGGTACGAATCCTGGTGGCTAGCTAGAAATCTACAAAAAGCCTGTATACAGCTCGTATAGACGTGATTACGTAACTTCACGACACAGACCGTCCGGTTCAGAGCCACCTCTCACGCCGAATGGCTGTAAATTCATCAAACAGCCAGTATATAGCCAGAATTCTTGATGGAAGGGGAATGATTGACGATTCGGCGTACAAAAGCCTTGCTATTTTAGTTTTTGTGGGCAAATGTCTTGCTAAGGAGTTTCGATTTTAATTTTTTGTGGATAGCAGCCTTCCGATCAGCTGTGCACTCGTCTGGCTGCTCAAAAATGCTTCAACAGTGAGTACAATACTGTTTCGCTTGCTGCAGGCTGTAAATCACCGATGCAGAATGATATTTCAATTTTGACGACCAGAAGCCTTACTATAGCATTTCGATCGCTGGATTTTTAAATTTTGCTGGATATATGCCTTGGGATCGGCTGAAAATCTGCTCGAAAGCTGAAAAATGCTCGTAGCGGCAATAAAATGCAACTTTTCGGCCGTTACGGCTCTAAAACGTCGATTTTACGCGATTTTTTGAATTTTGTCGATTAGAAGCCTTGCTGGTGCTGTTCGCTCAGGGTGTAGCCCAGGGTTGCTCGGTTCTCGCTGCTCGGATGTTGCCGGTGCTCTAGGCTTTTATTCAACTGATTTTGCAGGTTGCTTACACACTCGTCGTCGTTTTATGATTTTGCTAGCTAGAAATTTTGTCGTACGCTACATGCTTACGTAATCTGATGTGCACTAGGTTGGAATTTCGGCGCTAAAATAATTTATGCAGGTTGCGGATCGGCGATCTATCTTTTGATCGCTTTGTGGTGCTCTAGGTTCGAATTTTGCTGCTTGCTTACCTATAGCCTGTAAAGCGTTCGTACTCTGCTGATTTCATTTTGATGATCTAGTACGTATTTTAGTGAATTGCTGATTGCTGGAATATAAATTTGGAGGATGGGAAAATAGGTGTTTGAATTGAGAAATTGTATTCATTTTGCCGTATTTATTGGTCATTTATATAATACATTTTATTTGTGCTACACATTATAATATTCTATAGAATAAGGACTTAAAACTAAATAAATAAATAATGAAACATATATCGTAAAATATATATTAAATTGTTCATGTTACATAATATTGTAGGTTTTTGCGAGTATAATATGTAACAGTATTTTTCTACACATTATAATATTCTATAGGATAAGGACTTAAAACTAAATAAATAATGAAACATATCGTAAAATATATATTAAATTGTATTGATCATGTTACATAATATTGCAGATTTTTGCGAGTACAACATATAACAGTTTTTTTCTAAGACTTATCGAGTTAAACATTATTGCAATATGTATATGTATTTCAAATAATTAATAGTTATGCAAAGATTTATATACAGATATGTAATTAACAATATCAGTATTTTAATATCAAAAAAATGTTTTTTAAATGTCAATGTTAAAATGCAAACCGCTACAGGGTGACTATAAGTCTTAGAGAAAAAAAACTGTATTATTTCGAAAGGTAATAAAATGGAACAAGTATAATATAATACAGGATTAAATATAAATAATTAAATCTGAATGTTCACTATCACATATTAATTGTATTTTTCACTTCATTACACTTATCACTTACTACAAAAAACTGTATCATTTTAAAAGTTAATGAAGTAGAGGAAGAATAATTATAATACACGAACACAATTACTTATAAATAAATCTGTTATATTCACTATCACATGTTAAGTTGCATTTTTCACTAAACATTATCACTTATTACATATGTACAAGTACAAGTACTAGTACTAACGTATTTTGACTGATACGACGAAAGATGGTAAGTATTTAGTATGTATTTAAATACCTAATATATATATTAATGCAGTTATCGTTGTTGTTTCGCGCACAAAGTATTTGTTGAACAATTTTAAAACATAAAAATGGCACTTAGATCTTTTTGAAGTTAAACGCTTCAATGAATAGTTACAAATCAATATTCAAAGGATTAAAAAGTTAATAAAATAAGTTGTAGCTATAGTTGTTTCGTGTAAAACACTTTTTTATAATGACTTTAAAATCAAGGCATCGAACCTGTCAAAAACGGGTTGGTTCAGATTCAGGTTAATTTGTTTTTTGAGAGATGGGTTCGTGTGCGGTTTTGGTACATGCATTAATAAAATGTGCGGTTTCGTTCCGGGTTCAGGTTCAGTTCGACTTAATGAAAATTGAATTAATGTTTTTTGAATAACAATCTTTTACTTTTTTACTAAATTTTAAAAGATATTGATCTTTAAAGAGTCACAAATTTGAAAATATCAAAAATATGCATTAGTCGAACCGGTAGTGGTAGCACGCACTTTAGAATTCTATCAAAAGAGGCATTTGTTTTCGCTTTTTGCCTCGAAGCGAAAATTTGGTAGCATGCGTGTATCAAAATATTCGCCTGCAAGCGTACGACTCGAGGCGAAAGTGTCAAAGTAACGTCATTATTTTGCCACAATTCTATTTAAAGCCAATTTATATATAATTTATACATTTATTATATACAACTGTCATAATATTTTTTATTTTAATAATATAAAATCCAATAATTTCCGAATCAAAAAACAAATATAGAATTCAAAGTGCATGCTACCAAGATTCGTAAAAGTAAAATCGTATTCGCCTGCTTTCTATGATAGAATTCTAAAGTGCGTGCTACCACTACGGGTTCGATCCCGACAGACGCCAAATATTTCCAATTTTAAATGGCACACCAGCTATGAGTGCCCGTGAGGTGACGCCTGGTAATCGCCCACACGGTAAAATATATCGTCATCATTACCGATGTCTACATGTGTTGTAGATACTGGCACACCCAGAAATGGGTAATATGCCGTGATGATTATAGATATTTTACAATTAAAAATTGAAATTTGTGTAATATTTTGAAAAAGTCACGCGATCTTGAACAGAATGTGACGTCAGAGTACATACAGCTAAACATGTAACAAAATATCGCCTACTTTTATTTATATAAATAATGTAAACTGTTTTCCAGTCAGTGGGGGTGTTTTCGGGTTTAAACTCTCCCGATTAGTAATATTACTACATATTTTATTTTAATAAATAAATGATCTATTTAATAAAACGTATTAACTTTGACACATATCTTATTTTCTTAATTAAATGATCTATTTCATAAAAACTTATAAGTTTGACGCAAAATTGTAACTAACGAAAATAGAGTAGGTACCGAGAGAACCTATAATATGTGTGAGTAGTATTTACTTCTACACAACGAACTCTCTCCCCCACATATATTCAATATCCACCCCCATTTGAAAATTCTGGCTACGCCACTGTTTCCAGTTGGCTATGAATGACGTGCTGTATGTACTCCGTCGTTATAGGAGTTTAGGGTTGTTTTTCATTATTGTTTCTGGCTCAGATCTTTTCATTTAATTATTTACTAAAATAATAATTTTTTTCATTACTGTGAAAAATATTTCATAAACTTTCATTTAAAATACTTTTTAAATCGAAACATCGCAAATAAGCTGTATTGCGATTACGTTTGCGATTCGAACTGAAAATGAACCCGGAACCCGAATTTTAATACCCGGTTCTATTCCGACTCGGGTTTTATTGAAAAAAACATCTGAGATTCGATTTGGGTTCGCTAAAATGTTACGGTTTGGTTTGGGTTCGACGCCCTGCCGTTTAAACAAGAATTAACCCAAAAATGGGTGCAAATACTTCGTCATTCGATTCTACTAGTAAAATTACTATGTACACAAATTTTCTATTTTGTTTATCAATGGATGCAGTTTTTAGAGCAAAATAACTGAATACGGCCAAAAATCCCAAAAAATCTGACCATTTTCAATTTTTTTGCTGTGTAAACAGAACTAATAGACGTATCTCCATCCAGTTTTTGGGTCGTAACCCAGAAATGGGTAAAGTTTTAAATGTAAATTGTAAATAATTCGAAAACTACAAAGCGTTAATGACAAAATTTTACACGAAAGTTAAATATAATAGGCAGATATGAAGCTATGTATTCTATTATTTAATCTATTGTACACTATTTACTGATTATATTTCATACGTTAAAAAAATCATTTTCATTTACGAGGTAGAATATTTTACGCAAGTTTCTTTAAAGTGGCTTCTATATTATGTCACTGATTTATTTTAGTTATTAATTAATATTTAATAAACGGTACATAACATTATAAAGATATTTCGATGAAGTTGGATATGATACTTAAACAGCAAGATTAAAAATGTGTAAGAATATGTTAGCTGTTGTTTTATTATAAATTCTGATACCTATACAGGGTGTCTCAGGACGAGTTTACGCTATCTATATTTTAAATACTATTTAATATAATTTAACGAAATTTGGTATCTAGAGGTTATCCAACATGTCCGTTTTAACTAAAATATTTTTAAAGCAGTAGCACTTCCGGTTTGGCCGGAAATTGACCTCAACTTTCTTATTTTAAATGGAATACGCTATATTTTATTTTACCATTGAATGCAGCGGAAAATTTTACATATGAACCAATAAAAACATTTTACTCATGATCAACTACTTCCGGCGTTATTCAACTTTTTTTGATTTTTTGTCTGAAATCCGGCACATTTTCAAAACTCTGTATATCGGGAACGAGATCGAATTTTTATAATCTGAAAAAAGCCTTTTATAAAGGAGACTTTAAGCTACATTATCCATAGAGGAATCCTCGATTATTTATAAAAATGTGACGGGTACGTTACACCAAAATTACAGTTGACAAACTTCAAAAAAGACATTTTTTTTAAATAGAACCCCCCCTTTTTTATTACATAAATGTGTACTACGACAAAAAATAAGGGTACTTCATGTAACATGTCCTATGTTGAAAGTTGATAGAATTTCTGTAAATTAGAAAAACATGTAATCTGGGTATAATTATTTTATTAATACGGATAAGTAAGCCATGGAAAAACAATGTTTGTTTTTACAAACTCATCTACTTGATTTCATAGATAATTTACCGTTGAATCAAAGGAATTTAATATGGTACCAACATGATGGCGCTCCACCCCACAATAGTCATAGAATAAACACTTTTTTGGAAACAATTTTTGAAGATAGGTGGCTGGCAAATAATGGACCACATAGGTGGCCTTCTCGTTCACTCGATTTAACTCCACTTGATTTTTTTGTTTGGGGTTACATTGAAAACCTTCAACTACTAAAGAAGATTGCCAACATAGGGTACGAACAGCATTTAACAACATGTCTCCTCAGATGATAAAAAATGCTACACAAGAAGAAGTATTGAATAGAGTAACAATGTGCCTACATATGAATGGAGGACAGTTTGAATATGTATTAAATGAATCATAGTTTTGTATTTAGAATTTATTTGTTTTTCCATGGCTTACTTATCCGTATTAATAAAATAATTATACCCAGATTACATGTTTTTCTAATTTACAGAAATTCTATCAACTTTCAACATAGGACATGTTACATAAAGTACCCTTATTTTTTGTTGTAGTACACATTTATGTAATAAAAAAGAAGGGGTTCCATTTAAAAAAAAAAATATTTTTTGAAGTTTGTCGACTGTAATTTTGGTGTAACGTACCCGTCACATTTTTATAAATAATCGAGGATTCCTCTATGGATAATGTAGCTTAAAGTCTCCTTTATAAAAGACTTTTTTCAGATTATAAAAATTCGATCTCGTTCCCGATATACAGAGTTTTGAAAATGTGCCGGATTTCAGACAAAAAATCAAAAAAAGTTGAATAACGCCGGAAGTAGTTGATCATGAGTAAAATGTTTTTATTGGTTCATATGTAAAATTTTCCGCTGCATTCAATGGTAAAATAAAATATAGCGTATTCCATTTAAAATAAGAAAGTTGAGGTCAATTTCCGGCCAAACCGGAAGTGCTACTGCTTTAAAAATATTTTAGTTAAAACGGACATGTTGGATAACCCCTAGATACCAAATTTCGTTAAATTATATTAAATAGTATTTAAAATATAGATAGCGCAAGCTCGTCCTGAGACACCCTGTACAAATACACACTTTGAACGAAGACGTACATAGGTAGCGTCATTAGATATTTCAATATGATTTAACTACCTATTACATTTATTACAACATTATGTAATTTGTCTTTCTAACTATAGCATTCTGAGTATAAGAATGTGTTAATTCTTTACTAATATAAAAGAATATTAAATACAACAATACATTACATGCTTTATTGTTGATTTATGATGAATTCAATATACAAATAAATATTTAGAACTTCAAGATTGTGGTAGCGTTATTTCATAAGATATTTCGATATGATTTTTGCCTTAAATTTATTATATAGTAAACTCATTTACCTTTTAAACAACAGCTAGGCATTCTAGTTCAACTGCATCAGATTTATTTCACGAATATATCAAATATACAATTTCAATCACAAACCCACAAATAAAAACGTTCAAACTCAAACACCAACTAATTGAAACCTGCTAACCTGCATTACAGAGCTTACGTGTACAACTGCTAGAACTGCTGCGTCATGGTCGCACATGATTGGCGAAAATAACGAAGCTTGTGATTGGTTGATTCAAATGTAGAAATGGAATATGAAACATTTTAAATGAAAATTTTAATTATGTTGTTTTCTTTCGATTTTGAAGCAGTAAAGTATATTTATATTAAAAATATTTTTAAATTCAAATATCTAAATATTAATTTGTACAATAAATTCATCATAATACCAGAATGCGTCAGTAAAAGTATATTATTTATAACTAATGTCTCAGCTAATATACTTTTAAATTTTTTGTTTATTGTGTATATTTTAATGATAAACAAGAAAAAATGAGGATAGATACATACATATAAGACAGGGGCTTATGGGTGGAGCATAAGGGCATATTCTTTTCTGGAAATTTTTACTCATCTCGGGAAACAGTCGCCATATTCGGAAATCCATCTTCAGAGCGTTCAAATTCCTTGCATTTGTGTAGCGGATCAGCTTTTCCACTGTAACAATTCAAAAAACAAAAAGAATTAAAAATTAGTGCATTACAATACAATATCTTTTAATTTTTAAATAATAATTTTTATTGAAAATAGTACAAATATATTCTACAAATTGCAAATGAAATATGAAAAATCCTTATTATTAATTGGAAAAATACTACCTTTTTTTTAGTTTATGTTCTGTATTTATTAATTTAAACCCAACGTTTCGGCACCATAAACTGGTGCCTTCTTCAGGGGATACATTGACATGAATATGTTAAATAACAAAAATAACAAGTAACCAAGGTAACAAGAAATATTCATAAATGTTACCTTTTTTATGTATACAATTTTCTAGACAATATATGCATGCCCGGCAATAACATGGACGGCGAACATGCATCTTTTCAGGAAAAAATCTCCTTTTGCCAAAGGAAAAACCGTCCCAAAAACTGGCAGAGAAGTGATCTGTATAACTCAGAGACGCTTTATCGGTATCGAAATACCGCAGCCGTACTCTTTATAAACAGATGTTAGAAAAAGTTTATAAAAATTGTATACATATTACAAATTACAACATATTTAATATTGGAAGCCATGCGCGACTATGTTCTAATCCGTCACAATGATTGAGATTGATATTTCTTGTTTTATAAATCTCAATGGCTTCTCTAATTAATCTGTTGTTAAGTCGAGAAGGTCTTGCAATAATTTTCGTATCTTCAAATTTAATTTGGTGGAATTCTTTCAAGGCATGTTCTGCAAATAAATAAATACAGAACATAAACTAAAAAAAAGGTAGTATTTTTCCAATTAATAATATGAGTTCTGAAAGATATTTTAATAATTCTTATTATGTTGAAAGTATTATATTTCCGAATTTTATGTAAAAAAAAAATATTAGGGTAAAGAATAAAAGTAACTTATTTGATAAAAATTATAATTGATCAAAATAAACAAATTTTATAATTAAATTTAAAATTTAAAAAAAATGCTGCATATACTTAAAGATTTAAATAAAAAAATATAAGCATTACCTTCAATAAAGAAGTCTACAAACAGAAAGACGTCGCCTTTGGCATGTTCAAATTGAAACGTTCGAAGATAGATTCATGTTCTCCTATAGATATAAAAAAATTAAATCCATAACAGTTATGATAATCAGAAAATATGCCCTCAAAACAAATTAAAAAAAAAATAATGAAAAATTAAAACTATTGCCTTTGTTTTAGAAAATTACAGAGTAAACAATTAGTCATTTTTTCTAGATTGTTATTGAAATAAATACAAAAAAAAAATTTACGAAAAATTCTCAAGGTGTGAATTTTGATATTAAATATATTTAAATTTTGAAATTAATTTGTGGAGACGTTGGTCCCATCCCATTTTTAGGGTATGGTTAAGCCCTGCCACCACGACAAGGTCTCTCCACATGGGCAGGGAACCCTGTCCAAACCTCCTGCGATTCAAAGGAGTTGAAGACAGAGCCACCCCGGTCTAAACCACGACTGGGGTGTCCTACAAAACCCTAACAATCTCATGTCAACTAAACAGAATCGCTCGCGCCTGAAACCTAACAAAAATGATAATGAAATGAAATGAACCTATTTGTGGCTTGTTCACGGACGCGGCCTGCTGGGGCCAAGCGCGGTCCAACGTCCAACCACTGCAGTGCATACGCCGATAAACTATTGCTCATCGTCATATTCCACTCAGTGTTTGGACCTACGACCGCGCCCTCCCCATTCCGCAAAAACCGACCCCGTGCAATCCATACTGGAGGGTAAGTTTTCTTGGACGAGGGTTGCTCACCTCACGATAAAAAACAACTCTATTGTGATTACGAAATTAGCTGCTGGTACTAATTTTAGTAATCTGCAACAAAGTCGTTTTTTACCATGTATAAAGTCAACCGAGTATTTTCATACCCGCGAGAGACTTTCGGCGGAATCTGATGAGTATTCATTGCACAGTATTAAATACTGGCACGCCGAATACCCAGTGCGCTAGAAAAAAAGCATACACACAAAATAAATATATCATATTTATATTATATACGAGCATATATAATATAAGATAATATAATATAAACAATCCCAAAATCCCACCCCCAATGTATCATTATAAATCGATTTTCGCGAACCTATTTGTGGCGAAAATTAACCCTGCAAACCCCAAACTACAGTTTATGAAAAAATATTCCCAACACAAAACAAAAAATAAAATCAATATTATCAAAACCTGTTCAAAATTTCCCGTACCCGGTTCGCAACAAATTTCGAATATATTCGCGTCTTTAATTCACGATCTAGATGCCTTGAAGACTTGCTCCCGCGTTGTCCCCCGTTGTCCAGGTCCTGGGTTCCTGGCCTAATCGATCCGGACCTCATACCGGATTACACGAGCTAATAAAAATTTTAAAAAAAACTAAAACAATCCGGACCTCATGCCGGCATGAAATCTACAATTTAAAAGTTAAAGTTAAGATGACGACGATATCCCACGGAGTCTAGAAGGACGATAATGTCCAACGTTGTCCAGGTCCAATGGGATCCTGACCTATATTATGTAAACGGAACGGAAATGATCCGGATCTCATGCCGGAATATGCGAAATTAACGACCCGGACCTTATGCCGGGTTACGCGAGCAAATTAACCCGGGACGAAAGTTACAATTTAAGTTAGATTTACAATTTATAATTAGGATGACGACGCGCCCCCTTAAACTAAACTTAACTAGGCTGTACTGCAATGAATGTTTTTATTTGACTTATTATTCATTTCATATTGATTTTAAGATCTGTATAAATGCAAAATATTTTGGTATATATTGAACAAATATCTGTATATTAGAATTATAATATTCTTTATCCCTAGTTGGGTGTAACATATTTTCCCTAAAGACCCAGAAAATCTTATTTCAACTGAATGAAATAGATGCAAAATTTTCTTTCAAAGATATATAAATATTGCAAAATATTATTGTCTGAATAAAAATGTTGAAATACTATATCTTTTATCAAATATTTATCAATACTAAATAAACCTCAATCACACAAAACATTCAGGGGATAATTCATAAATAAAAATTGGTTTTTATTTTCATATTATTCTTATTTTTTATCTTTTTTATGTTTTACCCATATATACGATCCATACTCACAACTTTCATTCTTAATTATTTTTATATTCTCATTTATTAATAATTGAACATTCATTGCAATGTACAGCGTAACTTCCCAGCAAAATTGTAATAGGTAACAATTTAAAAATCCAAGTTTACAAAAGCATTTAATGTAGTAAAATATATATTTGTTAACAGATATTTATACACCAAATGAGCTAAGATAATGTTTACTCATGAGAAGAAAGCTTAACCCACGAGCCCGTAAGGGCGAGTTGGTTAATTTCTTCGACTGAATAAACATTCTTAACTCACGTAGTTTATGTAATATTTTAATCAATTTTGACAAAATAAAATGCAATACGTTATTCTGAATTTGCAAAAATTAAACATTATATTTCAGAAAATTGGGTCAAAAACTTAAACATTTCCTCTGTTTAGCAATTGTTGAGTGCGGGATTTGAACCCAAAACTAATTGGCATACAATAACGGTAAAAAATACTGAAAAATCAATTAAAAGAATGAATTGAAATTACTGAAAATGAAACAATTTTTAATGAATTTTGCAGACAGAATTTTCCCAAATTATTATTATAGAAATATATTGAAATGATTGTTTTTTAATAAATAACTATTTATTGTTTAATATGAAAGAAAAAAAAAACTGAGTACAAATATGGCGCCCTATCTTATAACTAACTTATCCTAAGCTAACCTTAATTAAAGTTAGTCTTACACTATAAAATTTCCCGGGCAATTTTATAGAGCAAGATTTCGCTTACCCAATCACTCACACACTTGTCATTCCTTTATATGCCACATTGTGCTCAGTTTTAAGTTTATATAAAGTTGAAACAAAAAATTATTTTATACAAGCCTTTTTAATAGTAAATAATTATATCATTACTGCTTATTACCCATTGTTGGGTGGGTCATTTACCTTATTTTTGATAGTTTGCATATTTAAAAAAATAAATGGGAAAATCCGTGTCACAATCTATAAGACATACATTGTAATGTTTTTTGGACAAATAAATTTTGAAATTGTAAGTTTTAAATAGTTTAAAAAATATATATTTTAACTGTTTTATGTATTATTTAACACTACTACAAATACTGTATTTTAAAATATTAAATGTATTGTATTTATATTGTATTGTTATGCCTTATACCCTAAAATTACAGGTACAGCAACAATTATTAGATTGAGGAACATGTCAAGTTAATTGACCTAAAATATTTTAAAAATTGATATAAAATGTAAAAATTGATAAATTTTCAATTTGCTGGGAAGTTTATTTTCACATACCTTGTCTCAGGATAAACCTGGACATTTTACCAAACTACCATTATAAAAATATGAGTATCCCGCGTTATCCTTCTGGGCCCTAGGTTGGTCTAGGCGCACTTTAATTAAATGATTTATTTTAAGGGTAGAGGTAACTACCACAGATTTAAATACTATGAAATACAATTACAAAAAATAATAAAGGAATGGTCGAGCACGGTCCAGCAAACCAGAAGAGTACAACCATCCTTTCACTATGAAAGACAAATTGTAAATGGCTGTTTACTACTTTAGGAGGTATATATTTTAAAATAATTAGTTATCTAATACTTTGTTAATGACGTAACAACCGGCAAAAGTCTTGTGCTGCAGACAAAAATAAACAATTAAATCGTAATTTTTAATCGGAGATATATTTACGTAATTTTAATAGTAAATAAAATATGTATTTTCCAAATAATAAATTTGAATACTCGTATTTTTTATTTAAATATTGAATGGTCGAATTTTTAATGAGCTACTTGCAATTTCAAAATATCACTTTTTGATTTTTCTTGATAATATTGTATCAGAAAGACACGGAAATTAAAAATTGGTAAACGTATATTCATTAGTTATAGTCCGTCAAAGTCAAAAAATATTGTCAATTTTGCATTAAAAATAAAAATTTCTATTTTGGAAATTAAGGCCTAGAGATTTTTTTCATTATTTTTCCCGTTATAAGCATGCTTAAATTAAGAGAAAATGACACTTTCCATTTGAATACAGGCTGGTCGGATTTTTAGTGGACAACTAAATTGTTTAAAGTTACCATTTTTTCATTTTTGCTTACTCTTACTATACTAGCTAGACACGGTTATTCAAAATTGGTAAACATATGTAGAAAAGTCCGTAGAATCGAATGCCGCTACGCCCGTTAATGTATCTTTTACCATTCATTAGTTATAGTCCGTCAAAATTAAAAAATATTGTCAATTTTGCATTAAAAATAAAAATTTCTATTTTAGAAATTAAGGCCTAGAGATTTTTTTCATTATTTTTCTCGTAATCAGCATGCTTGAATTAAGAGAAAATGATACTTTCCATTTAAATATAGGACGGTCGGATTTTTAGTGGACTACTGAATTGTTTAAAGTTACCATTTTTTTCATTTTTGCTTACTCTTACTATACTAGCTAGACACGGTTATTCAAAATTGGTAAACATATGTAGAAAAGTCCGTAGAAACGAATGCTGCAACGCCCGTTAATGTATTTTTTACCATTCATTAGTTATAGTCTGTCAAAGTCAAAAAATATTGTCAATTTTGCATTAAAAATAAAAATTTCTATTTTGGAAACTAAGACCTAGAGATTTTGTTCATTATTTTTCCTGTTATCAGCATGTTTGAATTAAGAGAAAATGATACTTTCCATTTGAATACAGGTGATCGGATTTTTAGTAGACTACTGAATTGTTTAAAGTAACCATTTTTTTCATTTTTGCTTACTCTTACTATACTATCTAGACATGGTTATTCAAAATTGATAAACAAATGTAGAAAAGTCCATAGAATCAAATGGCGCAACACCCGTTAACGTATCTTTTACCATTCATTACTTATAGTCCGTCAAAGTCAAAAAATATTGTCAATTTTGCATTAAAAATTAAAATTTCTATTTTGGTCTATGTATCTTAAAACTTGAACTTTAGCCTCGGTAAGTGTTATATTAACGAGTAATGTCCGAACGTTTTGTACAACAGAGCCGTCAAGATGGCATTCACTTGCTGTAATGTCTAACAGACAATTTGATGTTTCATAACGTAACAATATCGCTGAAATGTTTTAAATATGCATAGTTATTAACAAAAAATACATGTCATGTTGTTGATTGTTGTTTAATGGGGGATTATACCTTTTTTTATAATTTTATCTGAAAATATTAGGAAAACTAAGACTATTGATGAAAATTCAGTGAAAAAATGCCTATTAATAAGCGAGTTATGGTCTCCCGAATTTTGAAAAGATTGATGTGACGTCACATTTATGTGTTTTTATATCAAACTGTTTTCATCATGGACCTAAATGTTCTTGAAATATATGCTATTTTAAGTTATATTTACATAAAAATAAATGAATATTATAACACTGTATAAGTCTACATACTTTATAATTATAGGTGTATTTAAATTATTAAGTTTAATGCAAGAAATTTATGTTAAAATAAAAACTGTTTGAAAACTGCTGTACAGCAATGTTAGCCCCTCCTTTCGAATTTGAATTTCTTAACTTCCATTGGTAGTAATCCCCACCTCCTAAATTGCTATTTGTAATGCATTTATAGGTGGTCTCTCGGTCGCCAATTAAAATATTTTCATATTAGTGTCGAAGCGCTATAACAAAAAACCCTTTATTTCCGAAATATCTCAATTATACCTTTTCATTTTTTTATTAATATTCATTATTCAGCATATACATTCGTATTTTTTTACTATTTTCCTTTAATTCGATTGAGCCGTAATCCCCCATTGTTGTTATAATTGTGTGCAAATGTAGTTATAATGTTTTTATTAATTCGAACGTCTTTAATAACCAAAGTCATTAATTTAGTGACTTTAAAATTTAAAAAACGACTTCTAAAACTTATTTCGTCTAGTGCTACAATAATTCATATAAGTATTTTAATTCAAGTTTAATACTTCGCGCTTATTTCACATTTCATAACAGATCAGATAGATGATAACATTCTCAACTGTTAAACACCTAGCGCCATCCCGCAGGAAAACATTGAACTATTGAAAATTGGCTGCGTTCCACTATTCACTATTAAAAGCATAAAAGTAGTGTACTAATTTCTTAATGTAGTATATAGAGCGCAACTACGAATAGTAGATAAAGTTTATGCAGAAAACGATGTATTAAAAATATGTTTCAGCTATCCTGAAATTCTGAAACTAACTTTTTCTTTTGAAAACGTCCTTCCTGAATTCAAATATGAACACGAAGAGTCCCTATTTCTTCTAGTTTTCGAAACCTTTTCTTATTAGAAAACAAATGAAATCTACTTTTGATGTCCAGAAATTCTGTAACAAAAATGTCGTTAATATTTGTCTTCATCTATTTATGAAGATGTGGAAATCCTGAAAGAGAAAATGCACATTATTTCTTCGAAGTTTATTTGAAATTTTCGACGTTTTCGACGCAGTTTAAGTTTTATTTTACCGCAATTAGATAATTTATTATTAATTATTATTGTTTTTATACACCCTACCTAACATTTTAGCTAAGAAATACAAGTAAATACATACATATATAAAACATATATATAAATAAATGATGATGTGGGCCTCCTGATAAAACTGAAAAGTAAACATACATATACATATTAAAATGAGGGAACCTAACAATGTGTGCTCAACGACGGTGTTGAGTTGTGTAAAGTGTGTACGTCCCTAGGGTCTTCCTCCGCCATCGAAATGGCTTGGTTCGCACCATCGCGAGTGTGGCAGACCAGGCCCCGGAACTTGGGTGCTTATCGTGCAATGAAGCCCCTGGCTAATTGACCCGGAGCATTCGTGAGTTCACACCCAAGCCCGGTTAACGCTTTTTCAAGCCCAACTTTAGTTGCAGCGAGAAAGGAAAAGGGCACAACATGCAAATACCGCTAGACGCCCAACCGGCTAGCGGCTGTGCACCTGAAAGGGAAAAGTTAGCTCAGGAGGCCCCGTTGAAACTGCTCACGCCCTAATCATAATATACATATACATAATATACATATATAAATACATAATATACATACATAAATACATAAGAAATCAACAATATATACGGACGAAATCGCGGCGACGAACGGATAAAACTATTTAAAAGCTAACGCGAATACAAAAACGGATTTTCTTCATATAGATATTAACTTTAATAGATATTTATTTTGTGTGTATGTGTGCAAAATTGCAAAATTAATACAAAAGCAAGTGTGTGTAAGTACAATTTAATAAGTTAAAACTATAAACTAATATTTTGAAATGCACGCAAACTTATTGAAACTATTTAAAACTGTACATAAACTAATTGTAATCATTTAACACTGCAAACTAATACTTTAAAATGCAAGTAAACTTATTATAAATATCTGAAAATGTAATCTAAAAATTTAAAATATGAAGTTGTAAAACTGTAAACTAAAACATTTAAACGCAAATAAACTAATTGTAATCATTTAAATAATACTTTAAAATGCAAGTAAACCAATTATACTAATTTTAAACTGCAAATTAAAAATTTAACCGCAAGTAAACTAACTACATATATATTAATTTAAAACTGTAAACTAAAACTTTAACTACAAATTTAATTAAATCTAACTATAATTTAATGTATCTGTTTGAATGGCACAAGAGTGCCTCCTGTGGTGCATTCTCCATGCCAGCGATGAGTGCCCGTGAGACGACGCCTGGTAGACGCCCGCACGGTACGAAAATGCATGCATTTATATCTACTTCAAAAACTGGGAATCAGTACAGGGGGTTACTCAGTCCGGCGGCCTATAGTGTGGGTACAGGCGTCCTTCCCAGAGGCCCCACTGCCCTATCCCAGAGGGGAGCAGCGAAAAGAACGACCGAGTTTGCCGCATGGGTCCCAATCGTCCTTGGGAAATTGACTTTAATCTAACAGGGGCATACTAGAAAGAGCTGCTTGGATAGTAAAGAGGAAAACTGAAAAAAGCAAAAGCATGCAAGAAAAGGGGATTCTTCTTTCTTCAACTGATGTTTTCTTTATCTGAAATCGCGAAAAATCTAATATTTTTTCAATCTACAGCCGCTGCTATAGATCATTAATAAATGTAGTTTCGTTTCTAAATGAAGTGTCTATTCTTTAATTATTTACTACAAAATTAATAAAATTATTAAATCAAAATTAAATAAATTTAAATATTAAAATATGTGTACGTCTTCAAATAAATTATACAATGAGGTCCTAAACTATTTTTTAAATTTTTAATACAGTATTTCACGTTTTGATTGCCACTGGCAGCTACGTCATTCAACATATATCTTTCACTTATAAAAATGCGACAGCTAAAGGCTTGAAATTAACAAGAATTTAAAATAGATCATAATTTTCGTGGTCAATAATTGGAAATATATATGGATAATAAACAATTTAATAAAAGAATTAATAAAAAATTAAGTATATTATACAATAATTTGTTCATTGCCACTAGCAGCCTGTCATTCAACATATCTTTTACTTTCAAATAAATCTTGGAGTAATAAGAATTTGGAATAGAGTAGATGTGTGACGTAGATGTTAATGGCATTAAAAACTAGAACATTTTAATAATCAATAATTTTTTAATATGCCGTGATGATATATTTATTTATTTATTTTTATTTAATAATTTTTTAAACATTGATAGTCCCTATCATACAGTTTTAGGTTCTAATTTTAATATAAATGACCCATGGTTTTAATTATTTTAGTGTAGTGGAGGACCCATTAATAAATACTAAAATATAAGATTAGCAAACCACTCTAAACAATAATAAATATACACTATATATTTTTACTGTCTATTGAACACTTTTGAATCTGAACTTTTCTTGAAAAATACAACAATTTTTTGATATAGGTTTAAACACGAGTATTTTACATTTCTAGTCAATTATTTAATAACTAATAATGTGAATTATTAAATTAAGACACTTCAAATAAAAACTACGTTACCCTATCCTTAAATATCGCGGTAACCGATCCGAACCCGAAAAAGTATCGACGAAACTTGAATTATATTTTATCCTAACTTTAAAATGCAAATGAATTTAATTTGAATGTAATATTAGCAAAAAATTAATCGCGACTTTAATAACTAAAATAATTCTAACTATTTGCTGCTTTCTGGTGGTTGTAGATTGGCCTTAAAGTTCTTAAAGCCTTAGACAAAGCTTTAAAAAAGCCCTGTAGAATCAAAGGCTTAAACCAGCCTTTACACTCCTTGGAAACTTCACTGGAACCCTGTATTGTAAATTGTACTTGGTTAAATATTAATTTAAACAAATACAATTTTTTGGGGAAGAAACCTATCACTGAACGAACGGATATTTAATTAAACAAATTCAAAAATTAAAAAGCTAATTATTTCTATAAGTTTCGCCGATTTATTTACGATATTGTAACGAGTAACGACGCCCGAATAACATAGACATTCACAATGTGCCTCGGAAAAGAAGTATAGAAGAAAATATGATTATTTGAATTAAATTCAACAACATAAACCATATTTTCAGAAGAAAAATGAATTTACTTTTGTGTTAAGCTGAAAAAAATAGCAAAAAAGCGACAGTGAAGAGAGGCACATATTATAACGACTTACATTGATGAATACAGCTCAGCTACCAGCAAACAACAACCCCCAAAAGAGCTAAGGTACGCCCCTGCAACAAAAAGAAACAATATTATAAATACAAATATTTCAATAATAAAACATGATATTAGCAAAAATAACTACTAACACAGATAAACTATTGTTTAAACTTACCATTGTTGCTAATTTGCGACAATATACATCAATATTTCACTATTAAAATAATATTTTTAAAATATAAAGAAATAAATTTTCCAACACCAATTCGGATGTATACGAATCCGTACGAACTTTTCCGAAGTTTGCAATCATGCAACAATCTATGGAGCGTACAAGTTTGAGACGGTTTTTAACAAATTAAATCTTGGATTTTATGTGGAAAATAGTAATATATGTATTTAACGTAAAATATAGGCATTTTTGTACATACAAAATTCTCCAATTTGTGATCGAATTTACGCTTGAAATAAATACAAACATATTTATATGATATTTTAAACACCTTAAAATGTATGAAATCATGAGAAATACAAATTAAATAATAAGAATTAATGCGAAAGGGATGTTTTTCATAGTTTGAAGTATATTTAGAATTATTTAAATATAAATAAACAACTAATATATACTTACATTTGTTGCTCCGAAGATTCCCAAAGACGGCACATATAATTTATTATTTTCACTCATTTAAATTGCGATTCCCGTAAAAATTATTATTGTAAACGTTAGATTAACACTTTATGTTTGATTTTCACATAAATTTTCTATTGTTCTTGCAATATTTCCGCACATATTAATATTTTCAAACACCGACCGCGACTTAACGGAGTAATGTTATTCAACTGTCAGGACTGTCAGCGTTGCATGCGCGTACGATTGAAGCTCAGATTGTTTCAGGGTTGCCACCAAACTGCAAAGAAAAAACAGTGAGTAAAAATATTATTGAAATATAAATATAATAATTTAAGCTGTAAAATAGTATTTTTTTTAAATAAAATAAATAAATAAATTTTTATACTTTGTTGACTGGATTTGTAACGCTTTAACCAAATATAACCAAATCTAAGCAGAAATTTTGAAGTGCTGTAAAACATTAATTATTAGATTGTTACAGTGTTATTGAGCTGTAAAATTGATAAAAATATATAAAATGAAAATAAAAGAAAATAATTTGGCCGGATTAGCTAGCTGCATCGGCGACTCCTGTGGTCCAAGAAAGTTAGGGTTCGTTTTGAAAGGAAATCTTCTATTTTATTTTAAAAAACAGGGCGAGAAAGAAACATTTAGTGATATAATACTCAAAGGATATGCCATTGATGAATTTACACAAGTTTTACAAGATTTATATGCGAAAAGATTGTTGTAACACTTTAAGGGCCATTCACAGCTCGAAATTCGTTGAACTTCCATGAAATTCGTAAAGTTTGTCATATGGCAATCCTGTAGTTGCGTTCATAACGGCGAAATTTGAAATCATTAAATTTCATTTCGGTAGAAAGCTTGCAATCTCCAAGCTCCCAACGTAATTTAGGGTACGTTCTAATAATTATGTAGAAAAATTTCATATATTTGAATGAAACCCTTTTTCACATTTTGCTTGTGTATGAGGTTTTCGTTAAAATACTACGTTATAATTAAATTATTTTAGTTAGATTTATTTCTTAATTATTTTGAGATAAATATTTTGCGTTTTATAAAGCAAAAAAGATATTAACAAGGAGACTAGTAAAATCTCATTAGGAAAATACGATTGTGGGATATCGACATGTTTTTTAAATACACGACAATATGGAACAATTTAATATTTTAATATCAATTGTGGGTCCTGTATTGGGAAAAAAATCAGTTTTTTGATAAACAAACAACAAACCACACAAATACAAACCTAATATATCAAACAAATATAAACAGCTAATAAAAGTTTCATGTTTTAATACTGTGACTAACTAACATACAAATTTCAAGCTGTGAACGCACAAAGTTCAGAGGACTAAATTTCGTAGTTGAAATTTTACCAAATTTCAGGCTGTGAATCGACCTTACGGAAAATGATGAACACTACAGCTTTAAAATCAAGTTTCAGAGCCCAATAGTCGATATATACCTATACTAACCTACAAATAAACATTTAATAAATAGAATTTGTTATAAAAATTACTTTGTAACAAATTTTATTTGCCAGAAATAAATACATTTTTATTTTTATTCATCTGAAATTAAAATTTAAATAAAGAAAAGTTTCAAGAAGACTATCTTTTATTTTGAATTACAAATCTTTTTTATTCTGACAAACATAGTCGAAATCTTTTTAGTTTAACCAGAAAATGGATTTTCTCAAAATTATTAATATCGAAACAATATTGCTGGTGTACTCTATGATGAAATTGGAGAACTATATTTTTATGTTGTGTTATAAGAAAGTACGTTGATGTATCGTGTAAGTAGGAGAAAATCAATATTTTCGATGGATCAATAGACCAATCAGATTTCCAAAAATGTATATGGGATCTAGGCTGCAAAAAAAATTTATTAAATGTCATTTGATTGTCAATCAAATTATAAATAGATAAAATGTTAAATTCTTTGTTTTACACAAATTAATTATTGACTTAAGCACGATTTTATAGCTATTATATTGTAAAATTGCTCATTTTACTGTCGTAAATTGTATTTGCATTAACTATATCACGAGATGTCGCCACCAGTTCAACAGGCAACTTTAACCTTCATAAAAACCAGGACCGTATTTATAAGTTATTGTTGTTAAGAAACTTTTGACACCTTTTTTGGCTAAAATTTGTATTTATTTCAACAAAGATAAAACAATAGTTTATAACTAATACAAAATAAATAATCAAATTTGTTTTTTGAAGATTATATACTGAAATATTGGCTATCACAAAATGTCCTGAATACGTTTTGTATGATAGTAACATATTATTTACGGAATGCAAAATATGATAGGCGCTGGCGCCTAAATACCAAATAATAAATATTGGTATTTCTTCAAAATTATACTATTTACTATTATTTTTTAATTAAATATTGATATTATTTGTATTATAGAGGTTTAATAAATATAATACTGTACACAATAACCATTTTTTTATTTAATAAATGCCATATTTTATTATGTACACTATATGAATGTACAGAAAGGAACTATTTATTTATAAAATTTTATATTTTTTTAATTTATTTCTACCTCCATGTGGGAATAGGAAGTCTAATTTTATATTTGGTTTTCTATTTGTGGCAACATTAGCAACGTGTATTGTTTGATATGGTTTGACATTTATTTAGAACCTCCTTGTTTATATACTTTTTTTATACCAAATCTATCTGAACTGTTATAATTATGGATGATTTTGAAAGGCGACGAAGTGAATTAATACATTCTGCGTTATCTCATATTAGCAAAAATGCTAATCTGTCGAAACAATACTTAGATGATGATGAAGTACCCAGTGCTCTAGATCAATTGACTGAGTCTGTGAAAGGATATTGTAAACAAGATATATCATTTTCAGCATTTAAAAAAGCTTTAGATCTAACAGAAATGGAATACAGAGACGTAGAAAATTCTCCAGATGATCCTGTCGAAGAGACGTTGAAGAAGATTTACTCTAAAGAAATTCCATCTACAACCGAAGAGACGATTTCCAAACACCCGTTCATGGTCCAGTACATTCGCGAAATAGAAGAAGGAGAGCTGGAGAAAGAAATAGAAAATCAAGATGACGATATAATCACCGCAGATGATTTTACACCCCCCATTGATCCTATAACAAAAACAGCGATAAAGAATCCAGTGAGAAATAAGCAGTGTGGACATGTTTATGAACAAGAAAGCATTACTACACTTATTAGAAACAAAAATACTCGGTGCCCTTATATTGGATGCCCAGCTTTTCAATACATTCAATTATCGTACTTGGAACCTGATAATAAACTTAAGAAAAAGATTGACCACTATTTTTTAAACAATTAATTGTAGTTGTGCATTATATTTTATTATTTATTGTTACACGCTTTGTAATACATTATTATAAAAGCGGTGTTTTTTATATGATGCGTTTTTTTTTGTACCTTTACAATATTTTCCTGGAATCGTCATCTAATCTATTACTTCCGTGCCGCAAAATCAGAGGGGAAATTGAATTTCTCTGCCTAGGCAGGGAAGTAAAATGCATCGTTGCCATATTTATTTTCACAAGTACATTTGAGGTCATGCAAAAAAAAATTGTACCTTTTTTCCGTTTAAATCGAAGAAAGATAGTATGATTTTTTAAAAAGTTGCAAAAAGCAGACATGTTCTGACGTCACAGGTACTGAACCTGAATTCACACTCCTTTCAAACAGATATTTTATATGGACACAGAATTTCTAAAAGAAAAATATATATAGACTATAAATTGAGGATTACATATCTAAATATGCTATAATATATTAATATAACATCGTTCTATTCATTTTTATAAATATAGTTTTTATTTGGCGTGAACTTATGTACACGTTACATCAGATATTTCTTTTACTTTAGATTGGGATTAGAAGCTTATAAACGCATGTGAGACATTGAATATATTGCAGAATATTTTATTCTTTATTTTGGGACGAAACAACGTTTCATCATGTTTACTTTCATAAATTTCAAGTTATCTTTAAATGTCGCTTTGACGTTTAACAGTGTGAAAATAAAAATGGTCGTTGCTCCGAACCTGACGTCACGGGCAAGGGTTGAAGCGGGGTCTAGCAGCCCGGTTTTAAAGAATGTCATTTTCAATTACAATTTTTTCATGATTATAGATGGATTTAAGAAAAAATAAAAAATACTACTCTATCGATTAGTTATAAAAAAAAATCTGTTGTGGCCAGCACAAGACTTCTCGCCATTTCCATATTAGGCTATATTAGTACTGAATTGCACTTCCCTTTCGAACCGTCGTTTTATAACAAAAAAATACAGAACTTTACCCAAATACTGTTCTTTATTGTATTTAACATGTCTTCTGCACACATATAATTCTAATTATATCTACTTTTCATTGTATGAGGAAGTTTCTAAATGTCAGAGATTCTTCCAATTCATTAGCAAGATTGGCGGTATTTCTTATGGATATATGCATTTTACCTATAATTTCAAATATTTAATTAATAAAACAATAAGAAAGATTAAATATACTTCCCAGAAAAAGCTATCAGAATGTCACTAAAACTGTTGATTTTTGACACTGACATGTGTCATTTAAAAACTATGTTATAAACATTGGAAACTGGCTTCCTTAGTGCCTCAGCCTCTGCGATAAAATTACTCTATATATTATAGTGCCTTTATCTCTAAATCTATACAAGATATAATAAAAATTTTAAGTGTATTAGATGGAGAATTTTATGTTCTTCAATATTTAATAACAAAAATTTACAAAAAATTATATTTAGAAGAATTTTTCTCAGAAACTACTACTTCCGGTTGTTCAATTGTTACCAAAACCTTTTCAGCTCTTCCCAGGAATGTCAGATTGATGAATCCATAGTTAAACAATTCTTAAGTCTTATGGTTTTTGAGGAATCGTGTCTACAACATCCAGCCATACACACATCCACACACACAAAGACATCATTTTAAAAATGTTATAATCGGATTCTAGGTACTTTAAATCGTGCTTATTCAATGAAATCTGGATATGCGAATTTTTGCATAAAACCAATACCTCTCTTAGCGAGAGCTAAAAATGCCGTGCTTGACCTCCCAGTATACATTTGTTTTAAATTCTTGTACAATTTTAAATAGAGTTCCATGTTTTCAACCTCCAAAAGGTTAGGAATCAACATATTACTATAATGATTGTGAATAAAAGTTACTTACGCATTTTAACTTAGAAGTATGCTGATATGATGTAATCCTTCGAAAGTATGTTTCTCAAAATATCGAAAATTTAAATATTAGATTTAAGAAGTTGAGCTTGAGTCGCCAGGTTTGAATTAGTTTTGTTCTTTTTCAATCATGTAGAAATAATTCCTGTAAATCGTACAAAATTTTGCCCCAACGCTTGTACAAAGGGTAAATGATATCTGAAATATGTAAAATAATTAATACGAAAATGAAAACATAAGTAAATAAATATAGGTTTTTTTTTTATTCTTATATACATAAAATATATTTACATTAAATACATGTTTGATTAAAATCACAAGATAATAATGATAAAATATTTTCTTTAAAAAGAAAATTCAAATTATATTTACAAAAACATTGCATACATACAAATTAAAGATGAAAATATTCAAAAGTAACAACACACATCCTGGAACAATTTACATAAGTGATACAATTTGAGAGTTTTTTTTTCAGTCACAATGTTTAGTTTGCTTCTTTTCGTGCACTTTCCAATATTTTCATTGGTTGCTTTGTTCCTCCACAGGATGGTATGTGTTGATACTGCAGCTCACGTTAAACCTATATTATTACAAATAAACATTGTTAAAACTCCATATCTTCACTGGTTTTCTGGATCTTGGGCAAATCGCTGGCAGTGCAGAAGGTACCACCAAACCACTCATGCCATAATCAATCGTAACGCAACCATATTTCTTGCTTCGGATTTCCAAGTTTACAAGTTTTTACAATTGGTATACAAAAATATCACAGGCTTATCACAGTTAACAATTTAAAATTTTGAATAAGATTCCAAAATAGTGTTTACAAATGGATGGGAAATGGAAAGGTTCCTACATTTAATGTTATTTTACACAAACCTAATTCAATATGCATTTTCTTTCGTATTGTTAAACTACATCAAATGGAATGAGAAAAAAAATGCATATTGCACATCTAATGCACATGACTCTGATATCTTACGAACTAAGTCAATTAACAAATACATTTGTGTACAATAAATTTAAGTACCTATAATGTTTAAACAATATTAACAAATAATTAAAAACTATTATAGATACTTTGCACGACTTTTAAATGGCCAGAAATCTCGGCAACGATGGATACAATTTTATACAATACATATACAATTATTTGGTCAAAAAATTCCATCACTACACGCATTCAATAACGGTTGATGTAAAATATCTATAAGTTACAACAACGGTGATCCTATTGCTGAACAAAGTGATTACACTTTTCGAACATGCAAAAATAACAAAATTATTCATTTATCAACTACAAGTATATCGAAAGTTAAATATAAATAAATAGTTAAAAAACATGCATAGTTCCAAAAGCCAATCTACAGTTAATCAATTTTGAATTTTACATAAGAATACAGGGCGCCAAACACGGATGTAAATTTCATGAAACATCAACGGGCAATAATCAACGCCCAAACATTAACGTGTGTCTGGTGGACCTAAAAACGTCACGAACCTGACGTAGCTAGAAAATATGTGTATATGTTGCTGTTAGAAACATTTCTTGCACGGACTTTTTCAGTGGGGTACAGTGCTCGTGACGAGTGATGGCGAGCTGCCGCACATACTACGCCTTACTTACGATTGGTGCGAAAAATTTCAGTGGCGTGCAAGATGTTTAACTTAAGGTAGTTCATCCGCCATCATTTTTAGTTTCAATTGATGAAAATCAAATATACAGTTTACCTTTTTTAAATTATTTTTTATTAGTTACTATGTATGATTTCAGCAGTATCGAAATGAAAAAACCAACCGAGAGATATGACAACATTGGTTTTTATATAAAAAAGGTTTCATTTTCTACGATTTTGTTACACTTTTTTTTTATATAATTTACCATATTTCGAGTGAAATAAATTAGTAATTATTTTTACGTACAACTGCATCAAAACTGTTTCTTTACATTTTAGTTACCAGGACGGAAAGTTGAACATTACGCCCGCCGGGCTTTTTGCCAGTTTTACCGGCCGCCGGGTTCCAAAACAACCGGTAATACTACCCTTTATTTAATTATTTGAATTTTAGAAGTATTTCTTTAATTTTTTATAATATAACGACAAATAAGGTTAACCTGGGCACGTAATATTTTTACATAGCAACAAGCTTTGCATGTATTTAAATAGTATATTGTATAACTAGTGCTGAAAGTTGGACATTTCACACGAGCGTGAAATTTGAGCCACGAGCCGAAGGCGAGTGGTTTAATCACGTGAGGGTGAAATACCCTTCAGCAAATTTTTGCAACTATCAAATTTTTAAATACAAATTTTTAGGTTAGTTCGCTCAGTTATTGCAGCGTGTGTACAATCATTTCACACAGTTGCGGACGCATCTGATTGGCTAACGAGATTTCATTTCACACAGCTTTGCTATAGTAAAAATTTTTAGGCAGAGTAGTCACGTCATCATTTCATTACAAAATGAAAAAACACTGTAGTATTGTATATGTTTAGGAAAACGAAGAAAATAAATACTATTTTTTGCATACTATAAGTAAAGTACATTTTAATTAAATTTACAATTATTTTAAAGTCGAACATAACGTTTTCAATGAATTTTAATTTATTTAAAATAATTGTAGTTCATTTTTTCACCACATGTTGGTACTATTGGATTTCAATATTTAAACGTTTACATGACATGTTTCTCCCGGAATTGTCAAGCGTCTGCTGTCATTAGTTCGTTACTTTTCTGTTTTTAGTTTGTGTTAATTTCAATAATTGTAAATTGTATTATTGGAGTATTTTCAATCAAATATAATATATTTTTTAAATGTTATTTTAATTATATTTTCAATAAATCGAATTTATAGTGCTACTCTTTACTTTTCTATAACACTACAGAATTGTAAATCTAAATAAAATCAAATCAATTTTTTTAAAAATATATGCAATGTCATTTAAAATTAATTTTCTTATTTTTCATCAAGTGCTTCATTCACTCCCCGTATTCCTTCTGACATCCGACTCGGTGTGCCCTACACCGAATTTTCAATACCATAAATTGGAAATATATTACATTTTACAATAATATTCAATTATTATTCGACTATTAAATAAATTAACTTGATCACATAAATTAGCATCGCAGGTAAATACAATTATTTTCTAAAATTAAATTAGTGTACCATGTAAACCTACTAATTTCGTGACGTCATTATCTAGTTACAAACTTTGATGACGTGACTACTCTGCCTAAAAATTTTTACTATAGTGATGTGCAATGACCAACTTTCAGTAATAGTTTAGCTTGTGAATTTATGTACTTTTCGTAGAGGTCGTCGGAAAAAATATTTTATTTGATTGCAGTAGTGCGTAAAATGTTGTACATACCTCACGCCGAAAGAAGTGGACGAATAAAATTTCGTCGTATAGATGGTATGGCGTGCGAGATAGTTTTAATTTGAATTTGACATTTTTCTCTCTCTGGGCTCTCAAATATATTAATTACTTCACAAATAAACACACAGGTAGTTACATGTAATTTAAAATATCGACACCAAAAAGACAAACTAAAATACTAACCTCCAAACTATTGTTGAAACGTCAAACAGGATATCTACATTACCCGTACAAACAAACGCTATGGCTTTACGACCACTCATTTGTGCGGCGTAATTCTACGTCATACATGGCGGTAATTCAAATAAACAAATATCATTATTTTTTTTTTCTGGCTAGTTAATAAAATTTTTGTCAAAAACAAATATGGATAACAAGTTTTTACCTGATCTTCTTCAAAAATATGCAATAAAAAAAGGTACGCAAGTAGCCCATTCTTCAAATAAGTTAATGTAAGAAAACTTTTATTTTTAGTAAGCACTTAGTAAAGCAAATAATGATCGCATGTGTGCGTTTATGATTGCGCGATGATGTCTTAAGACATCTGTAGACGAACAGTGGCATACGTTGAAGTTCGTCGCTGATGAATGCGCATTGATGTTTTAAGACAAATACGCCCGTGTTTGGCCCGCTTAACAGCTCTTAGCTCAAAAGGCAATTTGAAAAATAGATTTGTACTCTAATAATCACAGATGTGGAATGTAGCATAATTTTTGAAAAGTAAAATAAGAATAAGAGACACGAAAGCAGGATGTTTATCCCCTCCATTTGGTTATCAGAGATGCTTCTGAAAAATGTCTGCATACTTGGATATAGCAACAATAAACTGCGGTAATCAAAGGTAAAAAGTGAAAGTATAGGATTCAAGAGGCACGGTACCTGCACTGGCTTCTTTCGACGGCTGATCCTCCTCTTGTTGCGGCGCTCCGAACGCACCGGCACGGATTCCTCGCCATCCGGATTCGAACCCAAACGCATGTGGATTGGCAGCTTGCCTTCTTTACTTCCAACTACAATGTGACATTTTCTTAAAATCTCCAACTTTCGGTTTTTTAAACTTTTAATTTAGCGGAGTTTAGTAACTAATTTAGTTCTAAATATTGTGCACGTTAAATTTGGACACCAAAAAACTCAAATTAAATAACTTCAGTGCATCTATTGTAGCAAATTATTTTTTACCTCCAGCTACCCTAGGTAAGGGAGGTATAGGGATCGTGCTAAAAATCGCATATAGAGATTTTAGTGAATAAGCACGTTTTGATGTCCCCAGAATCCGATTTTAACATTTTTACAATGATGTCTGTGGGTATGTATGTGTGTGTGTATGTGTGTGTGGATCCTGTGGACACGATTACTCAAATACTATCAATCAGAAAATTTTGAAATTTTGTATACCCATTCTATACTAAAGTGGAAAGAGTTGATTAGTTTTTAGTGTATATCAGATAACCGGAAGTATTACTTATACAAGCTTTTACCAGTTTTTCTTGAAAAAATTGCGTTGAATATAATTTTTCAGCAACTTTTACTATTAAAAATATAATATAATGGTATAATCTTCAATTCTACGATAATATAACTTTAAAAAACTTTAAATAACTTTAAATATAAATTTATAAAATAATTTATTTTTGTACATCATCCGACCCATGCGTCAAACAAAAACATAATACTTTAATAAAATTTTGACGTATTTAAACAAATGTCACTGTCACATTTACATAAATAATGAAACAGTGTTAAGAAGAATTTAGTAGAAATATATTTGATTTGTAAATATAAATCTGTCAGTATAAGTACGTGTTTTCAAAATGTCAAATATTTGTTTACAACTACACATTTACGACATAGATCATGTACAGCAAAGAATTTACACAGATTGCGTTTTTAGAGCACTTGGAAGTTGATGATGATTTTTCGAGGATTATCTTTTTCTTTGGTGAGGCACCTCTCTGGGTATGTTAATAAGCAAAATTGCCAGATATGGGCAGAGGAAAATCTTCATGTGATTTACGAGGTACCATTACATGTCCAAATGAGACTGTTTGGTGCGCACTATGGTCAGGTGGCGTCATTGGAACTTATTTTTTCGAAAATGATGAAGGTTGAACTATTATAGTTGATGGTGAGCGATATAGGCCCATGATAATCGATTATTTTTGGCACGAAATTAATTTCGTATTACAGACTTCTATTTATTAAAACAACAAATTAGATTTTGTATATAAACGATCAACCGGAAAGGAAAAAGATACTTTACTTAAAGCTCATTACTCTTTTAAACATGGAATTTGCGGGAGGTCATGTGCTGGCCACATCAGATTTTTTGAATTAAGATCAAGTTAACACCTAATAATTAATCTTAAATGTAATTTTCATAAAATAATCAGCGTGAGATTTAATTCACCCACGATCTGAAAAATAATTACTAATTTATTCACCCGAAATATGTTGAATTATATAAGAAAAAAAAATTGTAACATAAAATCGTATAAAATTTAACCTTTTTATATAAAAACCAATACTTGCCATATCTCTCGGCTGGATTTTTCAATTCGATACTACGGAAGTCATACATAGAATTTATGATAAAAAAAAAATTAAAAAAGGTAAACTACACATTTGGTTTTCATCAATGGGGTATTCCACCATAACAAAAAAATTTAAAAAATCAATTTAACTTAAATAGGGCTGTTGCAAGAATTTTTATGACTTCTAAGTATTAATTTTGAAAAGATATTGTTCTTTAAAGAGCCCCAAATTTGAAAATATCACGAAATATCCTTTAGATATTTTACAATTAATTTTTGAAATTTGGATAAAATTTTGAATAAGTCACGTGATCAGAAACAGAATGTGACGTCAGAGTACATACATCTTCAGCGGTTCTAAGGTGTCAAGTGTATTGTCAAAGTTGTCAAACAAGTGTCAAATAAGAATCACGACCAGAACTTTAAAGTAAAATATATTATCAATTTATATAATAAATTCAGTTTTTATATTTTATTTTATCTCAACTCTTTAACACCCCTTATTTCAGTAGCAGTAAAACAATCGTTCTGATATAAATTCAGCCATCATTCAGCTATCGACCTTCGGTTAATTGTCCGATTTAGCTTGAATGTAATTTGAATTAGCCATTATTATTTTATTATTCATTTACAATGAGCAATGTCAGCGTCAAATATCAAATTAAAAGATTTTGTTATTAACATGTGACAAACTTTAACCTACGTTTATTTATATAAATAATATGAATAAACGTAGGTGATGGAAAAACTATTTTCCTATTGGCTATTAATGATATAATGTATGTGCTTCTATGTCACAGGATGGGGGGTAGTTTTTCAGGACGCCAATCTTTTTATTTAATTATTTCCACAAATAACAACAAATTGTTAAAATAAAAATTATTACTAAGAAAATCATTCCATAAACTTTCATTTAAAATAGTTTTTGAAAAATGTGAAACAGGCTCATTATGGCACAATAAATAATAGTTAAAACAATGAAAACATTTTTTAAATAATTACTACGAGATATTTCACATTTGCTAAAAGGGGAAATTGACGTAATACAATTGTTATCTTTCTCTAGTAGCGTACTCAGAGCAATGTGTGTGAGAAAGACAAGTTTAGGGGGAATTAATGTAAAACTGATTTCTCGAAAATAAAATACTATTAAAGTAGGAACAATTAAGATTTTTTAATTCTACGAATTGCTTCAAAACTGAATGAAGTTTTATTTAAAATAATAAAAAAAAAAATTGAGTGGAATACCCCATTGATGCTAGAAATTATTTTATCAATTTTTTAAAGTACCAATACAACTCTTTAATGAGTTTAAATATAATGACACAGTTGAATAGGGATGTCATGGATGAACTACCTTAATATAAATTACAGTATAAAAATATAAATAGGGATACTTTCACTGTACTTTAAACGCAAACAAACAGATCTAGGTAAAATATTTTAAAAGTTACAATAATATATAGGTGTCCAGAATTTATCGTGCACAATTTTTAAGTGAGGAAGGAAGCGTTTGGTACCTTTGTTAGCGGGTTCGGGACTAGAAGCGAGTCTCGTGAGTATAAGAACTCGGCGATCTGCAGCGCTGGCGTTAGTGGCGTTCCCTGTTACCAACACCACACATCAGCATGCAAGCAACGATATAGATACATTACAATATTTTTAAGCTACAACACCCAAAAACTAATTCTCTATTTTTACAGAAACTATAAAAGATAAATGTAATAGAATTATATAGAATGTACGATGAAAATTCTACTTAACGTTTGCAGATGTCACAAATTTTGAGCCAATGGGGTCATTTCACATTTTCGGTTTTTTTTCTTTTCTTGAAAAATCGACAATTTTTTTTTTAAATGACCCCCATTACTAAAAGTATGTATTTAACTAATTTATATTTTCATGCAAATCCATGCTTCCGTTTCGACTCCGTAACTTTGGATTGAAAAATCATACTCTGATATTTTAATAATTAAATTCTTAATTGATGCGTTAAATAAATATTGGAAATATAAATTATAAGGCTAATTCAGAACAGAGACATACAGCCGTATTCATAGTGCTTCTGTTCGAGTCTAAACCTAGTCTATTTCTAGTCTAACTTAGACCGGCGAAAAAAGCTATTCATAGAGGCAGTTTAGGGCTAGTACAGGTCTAACTCTGGACTAAAATTTAGACCTGCGCGTACCCTAGTTTAATGCGGTATTAAGTCAGTTGACAGAACTATGAAAATATAATTTTGTGTGTTTAATGCAAATTAAATACATTATTACTTAATATAATATTATTGGTAAGTAGTATGTTATAAATATTATCATATTAATGTTTATAATATAACTTAGCTATGTATTCGTAACTTGCATTATTTCATTTTTAGGAAGTTTATGATGGATAATGATCTTCAAGAAATTTTTGAGCATATTAACTATGTGAAAGATATTAAAACAAAACATGGTTGAATATAGGAGGAGGAATCATGAATCAAAAGTTTATTTTAAATTATATGAATCTAAGAAATTTATTATAGGTTAAGTAGTATTTCAGAAAATGTTCAGTTGTTTAAGTTGTTGGTTTTTTAAAGTGATTTAAATTTGCAGATCTAAAGAAAAAACTACAGAATTTAATCGACAGAATAATACCAATACTAGAAAATGCAAACAGCAATAAAAAGCGACCAGTTGCAGTTGATATACAAGTTTTGATCATTATATCTTTGAATAGAGAATTATTAAAGTGAATCTGGTAATAATTTATTAGATAAAATGTTAAATTGTAACAACTTATTTAAGTAAAACAATCTGTTTTAGCAAACTTAACAGTTTTCCCAAAGTACAATGATTCGCATTGGATTTGGAGTTGTCAAGAGCTATCGCTTCTCTTTTTAAAACAATTATGATCACACCATAATTTATATGGATTTTTGTATTTCATCCAGCTAAATCTACTGTATCAAAGCTCATATTGGGACAATAATAATACTGCATAATATACCAGCGGACGAAAGAGTGAACTTTATTGAAGGAATTTTAATATATAAAATATTGTAACGTTATGTATTACTAATAAATGTATTCAATTTTTGAACAATTTTTAAGAAGTCTCATCTGAAGAAGTTGCATGTGTTGTACGAAATCATTCGATTAAAATAAATGAATGATAGAATGGTTTAACTTCGATTTACTTAGACCAGGTTTAAATCAGGTCTAAGTTTGACTATGAATAACCATTTTTAGATCTGGTTTAAATCTAGTCTAAGTAAATCGAAGTTAAACCAGGTCTATTTCAGTTACTATGAATACGGCTGATACTGTTTTAGTCTCCGACAGGTGTCTCATTTTTGATGTTTTTTAAAGGTATCTCGGGTAATTAATTAATTAATTACCGATAGAGCAAAATCGTTTGCATTTTCCACCACAAGCATTTGCGATCTGCTTTTGTTTCTGAATTACAGGCAAAAACTCGTTTTTCACTCATTTCGAAAATGTCTAATATCTTACTTATTGTGATAGTTTGAGAAAAATTGTTTTAACAAATTTTGTACCGTCTTTCAGGTAGAATAAAATAGCGTAATTAGATTTTTGAAAACTTAATAATTCTGGAATCAATGTTGAAAATAGTGTCATCTTTTTACTTTTCAATGATATATAACAAGTTTGTTTTAATCATGAATAAAATAGTTATTTATGCAATAAGTGCGTATAGTAGTACTTTTCTGGTCGAGTGCGAAAATAGCACGAGATAAAAATACACACGAGTTGCATACAATATTTTTTCTACAACCAAAATGTTAGTGCTATTTCTCATAATACTGAGTGTGAGAGTACAGGGTGAAACAAATTCGAGTTCCTTATATGGAAAAATGTCTTATTAAGCACCCTACACAAAATTGATGAAGGTCTTTATGGGCCAACTTTTTGAGACAACTTTGATAGGCACCACAGGAATTTTCGATCGTCTTTTGTTTTTGAGCTACAGGCTAAAAATTGTTTTTCGCTTATTTTGAAAATACATCATATCTCGCTTATTATAAAAGATAAAGAAAAAATGTTTCGATAATTTTTATACAGTTTTTTACGTAGAATAACGTGGTATAATTATATTTTTTCAGAACTTAATAATTCTCGAGATATATTACAAAGATAATATTTTTTAAATGGGAACATATGTTGAAAATAGTTTCATCTTTTTACTTATTTTTTAAGCTTTTCAACGATGTGCAACAAGTCTACATTCTTTTGTTTTAAACATGAATTAAACTTGAAATATTAATTTTTGGGGTGAAAAAATTAAATTTATTCAGAAACACATGATAAAATTAATTACAGATCACGATTTGCATATTTTTAATGTTATTTTCATTATTTTTACTCATTTTCCTAATTTATATACTTTAGAGAGAATATTTTTCACATTTTTGGAATTGTATTAAAGCCAACTATAACGCCGATAAAAAATAATTTAACTAAACCGAAAATAATTGACTAAAAAGAATTTTTAGAATATAATTAGTAGATATATAATCAAAATGAACAAATGATGATTTGTAGATGATTTTTTCATTTGTTTCTTTATATATTCCATTTTTTTTTCACCCCAAAAAATTAATTATTCAACTTTTATTCATGTTTAAAACAAAAGATGTAGACTTGTTATACATCACTGAAAAGCTTATAAAATAAGTAAAAAGATGAGACTATTTTCAATATATGTTCGCATTTAAAAAATATGATGTTTGTATTATATCTCGAGAATTATTAAGTTTGAAAAATCTAATTACGTCACATTATTCTACGTAAAAAACTGTATAAAAATATCGAAACATTTTTTCTTTATCTTTTATAATAAGCGAGATATGATGTATTTTCAAAATAAGCGAAAAACAATTTTTAGCCTGTAGCTCAAAAACAAAAGACAATCGAAAATTCCTGTGGTGCCTATTAAAGTTGTCTCAAAAAGTTAGCTCATAAAGACCTTCATCAATTTTGTGTAGGGTGCTTAATAAGAATTTTTTTCATATAAGGAACTCGAATTTGTTTCACCCTGTACAGGAATCTTCATATATTGTTAGTGATATGTCTAATAATAAATCTACTTAAAAAGCATATTAAAAAAAAAAAAACATCGAAAATGAGATATCTTGCACAGAGAGATGTTCCATTAGTGTTACAATTTTAGGTATTACTCGAGAAATTCATGAAAATGATAAAATATTACGAAAAAAGACATTTCTGAGAACATTTTGTAAGGAAAATTAACTCCTTGGAAATCTCTAACAAATAAAAATCTTCAAGCATTTACTAAGTTTGTTTTAAGTTTTAACCAATTAATAATTGCGGACATTTCACAAAAAAAATTTTAAAAAATATATTTCTTGCTTATAATACAATCGATAAGAACTCAAAATATGATTTTTGCTACGAAAACTAGGTATGAAACAATGGATATTTCCTTACCTTTAGCAACTCTGGCCTGTTTAACCGGAGATCTTTTTGGCACAACTTCTCGCAGTGCGGTTTTCAACAATCTGGTTGGAAGAGATTCGGCTAAATTCCCTGCTTTAATTAGACGTTGAGCCCTACGTCTGCTTAGTTCTGCTCTTAAATCTCCAGCATCTAAAAAGAATCATTAGCTATTTCACTTTTACGAGCAAAATTGTGGCTCTATTCTGAACAAATCTGTAAGTTTTATAGATCCGTAAATGCAAGTGTTAAAAAATAAGTTGATTAAGCTTTTTTTTTTACTTATTTTTACGAAAGCTGCCACTTTTATGTACAGGTGGAACAAATTCGAGTTCCTTATATGAAAAAAACTTTCTTATTATGCACGCTGCAGAAAATTGATGGTCTCTATGGGCCACCTTTTTGAGATAATTTTAATAGGCACCACAGGAATTTTCTCTCGTCTTTTGTTTTTGAACTACAAGCTAAAACATGTTTTTCGCTTATTTTGAAAATTCTTCATATCTCGCTTATTATGAGAGATACAGAAAAAATGTTTAGATATTTTTTATACTGTTTTTTACGTAGAATAACGTGGTGTAATTATATTTTTTCAAAACTTAATAATTCTCGAGATATAACACAAACATAATATTTTTTAAATGGGAACACATGTTGAAAATAGTCTTAACTTTTTCCTTATTTTGTATGCTTTTCAATGATGTATAACAAGTCTACATTCTTTTGTTTCAAATATGAATAAAACTTGAAATATTATTTTTTGGAGTGAAAACAAATAAATTTATTAAGAAACAAATGAAAAAATCAATTTCAGATCATCATATGTTTATTTTGATTATATATCTATTAATTCTAAAAATACTTTTTAGTCAATTATTTCTGGATTAGAGTGTTTATTTTTTATTGGCGTTGTAGTTGGCTTTGGCACGATTCCAAAATTGTGGAAAATACGCTTTCCAAAGTATATAAATTAGGAAAATGAGTAAAAGTAATGAAAATAAAGTTAAAAATTAAAAAAAATATTTCATATTATCATTTGTTTCTTAATAAATTTAATTTTTTCACAACAAAAATTAATATTTCCTGTTTTATTCGCGTTTAAAACAAAAGAATGTAGACTTCTTATATATTCGTTGAAAAGCTTAAAAATAAGTAAAAAGATGAAACTATTTTCAACATATGTTCCTATTTAAAAAATATTATGTTTGTGTTTTATCACGAAAATTGTTTTGAAAAAACCTAATTACACGACGTTATTCTACGTAAAAAACTGTATAAAAATTATCTGAACATTTTTTCTGTATTTGTTGGGGTTGTGTTTGTAATATGTATATCTAGAGAATTATTAAGTTTTGAAAACATCTAATTACGCCACGTTATTCTACATAAAAACACTATAACATGTATCTAAACATGTTTTCTTTATCCCTCATAATAAGCGAGATATGAAGTATTTTCAAAATAAGCGAAAAACAAGTTTTAAATTGTAGCTCAAAAACAAAAGACGATCGAAAATTCCTGTGGTGTCTCAAAAAGTTGGCCCATAAAGACCTATATCAGTTTTCTGTTGCGTGCATAATAAGAAAGTTTTTCATATAAGGAACTCGAATTTGTTCCGTCCTGTACAATTTTACATTAATCAACAAAAATAAATATGAGGAGCAACATTTCAAAAGGAATAATATCCACTTTAAAAAAAATTGAGAAAAATAACATTTTTTATTACATAAAAACAGATAAAGAACATTTTGAATATTCTATTACCTAAAGTTACTGTTGAAGAAAACCTATCCCAAACATCTGTTCTTTTATCTGTTTTTATGTAATAAAAAATGTTATTTTTCTGAATTTTTTTTAAAGTGGATCTTATTTCTATTGAAATGTTGCTCCTCATATGTTTTTGTTAGTTTTTTACAGATTTCCAGATCTGTAAGACTTACAGATTTGATCAGAATTGGCCTATTAAACAAAATTTACCGTCTTCTTTTTTCGTAGAAGTTTCATTTTCTACAACTTCGATTCCTTCCTTATTTTCATCAGTTGTAGCAGAAGCTTCCTGAATTTTAACTTTTCTTTTAATATAATCCGATTGTAATGGTTTTAAAATATCCGCATTTTTCTTCGTCTCAGTTTTAAGTGTAATTTTTTCTTTTTTTGTGTCGTCTTCTGGTTTTATCCTAACTTTATCAACCAGTTTTGGCTTTTCTTTTGCAGGTTCTTTCTTCAATTCTTTATTTGTGGATTTGAGCGGTGTTCGACTTCGTCTTCTTCGTTGTCTTTTGCACCTTATGTCTCTGCGATCGTTGTCATCTTTAGGAAGAAGAGAATTAGGGATGGGTCGTTCTGTCAGTTTTCTAAAAGAAGGGACAGGGATGTTTCTTTTTTCTGAACTTGGTTTTGATTTAAAACGACCCTCGTTTTCGTCATCTGACTCTTCAGATGACCATAAATCGTCCAAACTGGGATTTAAGACAATAATTTCTTCAGTTTCATCCAAATTTTCTTCAGAAGACTCTGTTTTCACAAATTCTTCTTTAGAGGTTTCTTCGGGGAGTTCTTTCGCATCTTTTATTTCTTCTTCAAGTTTGCTGGGTTTCAGTTTGATGATTCCGTTGTTGATTTGTACTGGCGATTCAAATTTTCGTCTTCTAGCTTCCAAAATGGGATCTTCTTTTAATTTTTCTGGTTTTGGGCTTTCTTTTCTCTTTTCTTTGCGGTTTCTGTGATCTAAATGTCCAGTTGTTTCATTTAGAGGCCTCTTGTGATAGTTTCTATCCGGACTTGGACTTAAACTTAAACTAATACTTCTACTATTACGTTTTCTTTTCCCTAATTCTGGTTTTCTTTCTACATAAGGCGAAACGTTTCTAGAAGAACCTAATCTTTTGTGGATTTTATTTACAGGTGATGAACTGCGTTTCTTATTTCGATGATTGTTCCTAGGGGACAGAGATCGTCTTCTAGGAGATATGGACCGTTTTATGGGCGATCTAGATCGTCGCCTTGATTTGGGAGATAAACTTCTACAACTGCTCTCTCTGGAGAGAGTTCTTCTTGGTGGAGACATTTTTCTTCTGGCGAGGATTTGACGATTTTCTAAAACAAATGCTGCGGATCTTGGGGAAAGAGGCGCCATTGTCATGGTATTCAAAACTTCGGTGTTTAATATCAAAGGCGATAGTGCTCGGGGATAATTTGGCGAATATCTTTTTCTAGGTGGTGAACGAGATCTGGGCGACCGATATGGAGATTTGTACTGAGCGGAATATGGTGATCGGGATCGAGATTTCGATTTGGATTTGCGTTTTAGTGGAGTGGATTTTTCGGAAAAAGGCGAGCGACTTCTAGATTTAATTGGGGAAGGTTCTTCTGTAGGTTCTTCCTTAAAAGGCGATGTAGGTTCGTCTATTTGTACTAAATCAGGATCTGTCTCTGAGATGATTAAGGTATCACTTTGTGTTGGTGTTATTTCCTCTTCTTCAACTAAACTTTCTTCAATTTCTTCCTCTTGTGTAATTTTTCCATCCAGTAAGTTTATTTCGTTATCTATTTCCTCCATTAGACGTTCCACGCTGTTTTTTCTTTCCCGCCTACTTGATTTTATTGCTAATTCATCCGAATCGCTTTCTGACTCATCCGAATTATCATATCGGTCGAATTTATTCCCCGAATTTTCTTTTTGAGTATTTTCCACGGCGAGTGTTTTATAATAACGATCTTGAGGTAGAATGAGTTTAGGAATATCGACAGCCGTATTTTTAACTTCTTTAGGTTCTTCGGAATCAATGGTTTGAATAGATATTAAATTTGGGTTTGTTCTGCGCGAGTTTATACCCTAAACACGAAATAATGTATGTAATACATGAAGTGGTGGAACAAGGGCTGGTCTTATTTTCCCTAACCCAAAAAACCCACCCAGGTTTCAAAAACCATTAAAAAAACCAGTTTATTTATGTGTTTAGTTGCAAAATGATGGTATTTTTCGCACTAGACGTCAATATGTCTTGTGCGAAAATAGTATATTAAAGACGAGTTTCATAAGATTTGTGCGTCAAGTTTTTTCTAATTGACAAGTGGGAAAAAAATATAAAATGAGTGCTTTATACTATTCTTTATATTTTGCGTTTTTCATACACTAAGGGCCCATCTTACCATCTCTGGTTAAAATTTCATCTACTAGTTATATAAACAAAACCGAAACGACGTGAACTGTCAATGACAAATTTATAATTGCTGTCAATAATCCGAATTAATATTGTTTATTTAACTGAGAGTTAAAATTTTTTCGTAATACCATACTGTTATTGGGTGGGATTCTGTAACTCGTCCGTTATCAAGCGGTACTGTTATCACTATGGTTACAAAAAAGATCAAATTTCATTTGACAAGTATGACGTAAACATACCAATCATCTTATAAAAAATACGTTTCTATAGTGATAACGGTACCTATTGATAACGGTCGAGACTAAAAACAAAAATGAAAAGATAGAAATAACGGCCTAGGCCGTTATTTTTTATAACATCGCCTACAATTAAGGATCACGTGTTCCTAGAAAAATAACAGCATATTGATGGACTGTTGTCTAGGAGAATTTATAAATTAACCAAAAAAGTTGTTCAGTATGACAGATATAGAAGAATTTTATTATTCCTAAATGTTTAAATTTTATGTTATTACTAAAAATCTTGAACGCCACAAGGCCGATATGCAAATAACGAACTCGATTGATTATAAATCTCAGTCGCGTCCGTTATTTGCCTCATATCGGCCTAATGACGTTAGTAACTATTTCGTAATACCATACTGTTACTAAAAGATATAACAGGACTAAAAACAAAAGTGAAAAGATAAAAATAAAGGCCGCCGACCGTTATTTTTTTTAACAGTCGCCTACAATATTAAAGATCAAGTGTTCCTAGAAAAATAACAGCATCTTGATGGACCGTTGTCACGGAGAATTTATAAATCAAAAAAAATATTCAGTATGACAGAAAGAGAAGAATTTTATTATTTTATTATTCCTAAATGTTTAAATTTTGTTATTACGAAAAATCTTGAACGCCACGCGGCTGATATGCAAATAATGAACTCGGCTGATTATAAACCTCAGCCGCGTCCGTTATTTGCCTCATATCGGCCTAATGAAGTTAATAACTACAACCAGAGATGGAAAGGCCTTATATTTCATTTCATCAATCCCGTCCCTATTTATTTTACGTAAAATGAAGAATAATTTTAAAAAACTGCTATAATAAACCGAGTTGATTTAGGGAAATTTGTATGTCTAATGTTGGTGACATTGGTTTGACATTATTTGAAAGTTCGTGTCAATTCTGATTTATGACAATGACAATGAAAATATAAGTCTCATCTAGTACCAACTTTCTAAAACAAAAAAACTGAGTACTGAATTTGAATGCTCTTTCGATACGCTATTGGATTTCGTAATGACTTCATTATGAACGCAAAATATAAAAACAATTTTACAACAAATTACATACTATTTTTTTTTCTAATTCCGTTTAAATTCAACAAGAAGTAAATAATGAATTTTTTATCATAAATTAATTAGAGATTACCTGTCGCTTGTTGCATTAGTTCGAAAAAGTGACAAATAAACGCACTAATACGAAGAAGAATGTTAAAAAAATATTAAGGTTTTAATATAATATAGTCCAAAAAGCCCAATAAAACCCATTGAGTTGTGTTTTTCAAAAAACCCTGTGTTTTTGCCAGCCCTGAGTGGAACAAAGTGCAGTGCAACACTTACATTTCTTCCGAGACGACCACCAGGGTTGCTTCGAAAACCTCTGCTATGATGCCTAGTAGTTTGTGCAGCACCAAAAGTTGACAATTTGTTATTAAACGAAGGTAGAGACTTACACTGACCATTTCCGGATGGTTTACTGTGAGTTTCTGTAGCACTTTTGGGTTTTAAGGATTTTAAAGCAGCCAGACGCAGTAATTCCAAATCATCTTCATCATCAGATTCCAGTGTATTCTAAAATAACGTTTTAATTTTTAGTTAAGTCTACTTTTCTTATTAAAAACCAAAGTTACAATATATTATTGATAAAATAGCAACAAAATTACCTTGTTTAAAGATGCCATTGTTATTTATTTAGCTTTATGTTTGTTTACGATATGGAACACTTTCTTTGACATTTCAAGATGGCGGACAGCAGTTTGGGGACATTCAGCAATCATATACAGGTATAAAAGAGGAAACAACATTTAAAACTTCACGCGCGAAAAGCACTTCCAATACGATACAAAATTAGAACTTAATATTTAATATTATTTACATAAGAAAATTATAAAAATACTTATTTGAAGTTTAACGTAAAATGTTTGAAGTATGAATTTGACTTTCATACTTGTTTACATATTCAACTGTTTTTTTTCACTTTTTAGGAAATCGTGGAACAAAGTTATTGATGAAATAGTGTAGATTAATAATAAAAAAAACTTGTAAAATGAGTGTTAACGAAGATACCGAACATTTAAATCCAAATGCTGCAAATAATGAAGACGTTGATATATCTCAAAGAACACAAATTATAAAAGAAATGGTATGTTTGCATGCATACACTTAAGGGTGTGTTAACAAAAAATCTGCACAAATTTTATAACTATTATTTAACTTACAAAAGAGAACATATTAAAACAACTTTACCCTAATATAAACTACAGTTAAATGACATACCTGCACAAAAATCCACTAATCTCATTTACTTTTGAAAGTATGTCAAAACATTCTAATTTTTGATGTGGCGAAGTTTTTTTTATTTTTTGTATGAAATTTCGTATGTCCATTACATTTGTAGGACCATTAATGCCTTGTTTACAAAAATAGCTTTTATTTCCTGCACAATCACTATCATCTAACGTGAAACAGAATTCGACATCGATAATAACAAAATACCTATTTACTCCAACGTTAATGTAGTTCACGCATCAAGTTTTTCTGATTTATTAACGCTTACATTTTGATTATTTTGGTACAGATTTTGTTTCTCATTATTATTTTTCTTTTTTATAATGTACATGTTTACGTGTACATGAGAAATTTTGAATTCTGTCAAATTTTCTTAAAGATTGTCTATTTTTCGCAATAGAGTAAGTGCACGTCACGTTGACACCCGTGGAAGTAAACAATTGCTAGCCTAATTGCTAGCAAGTAATAATTTCAACTTTTGGCATCAAGGTAAATTTTCAAGTGATTTCAAAAGTGTCTTTATAAGTCAAGAAAAGAAAAACTTCATCGTGTAATCCAAGCTCTCACATTTTTTTTTTAACTCACTCTGCAACAAATAATGCATTTAAAATAGAATCAGGCATGAAAATAACACTCACCACAGTATTTATTAGATATTATCAGCCTTTTTCATTATTTTTCACGACACAAATGACAGAAAATAATGCTTTTCAGATAGATGACTTGACGTCTATCATCGACGATTGTCATGCGCAGCCTATTAACTGATTAGTTTTTTATTTTTTCGCCCTTACGGGCTCGTGAGCTAAACTTTCTTCTCATGAATAAACATTACCTTAACTCACTTGGTGTATAAATGTCTATAAATGACCTCAATAAAATTGTAAAATTAGTAATGAATATCATGTTGTACTTTCCAACACATAAATATTTTTTAAAAATTATGCGACGTTCAGCATTCAACTGTTAGTTTTCCTCAAATTTTGCGCGTCAAGGAATCTTTGTATCGTAGATGGCAGCACAAGTGGCATAATTTTTTTAAAATATTTAAAAAATTAATTTACAATACAAAACAATGATTGTTGCTCCACATATTACGTTTTAAATAGTATTCATAAATTAAACTTTGTGCAGATTTTTTGTTAATGCACCCTTACATTGTAAAGAAACACTTTATTCTAATTTAAGGCTTTTTACAACCCAAATAAAGAATTTATGGAACAACTACAAAAACTAAAAGAGAATTTGAAAGAAAATTATTGTATTCTGAAAAATGAACTTTTAGAAAATATAAACGCACAGCAACATCATTTTAAATATAAAAAACGCTACATTACTATTTTACATCAAAATCAAAAAATTGAAAATATTCAAAGTGACATATTATCTCTAATTAATTCTGGAAAAAATATATCAAAATTAGATAAAACATCACAAGCTATAGAAAGAAATGCATATAAACAGAAAATAATAAATGGAGTAACAAAATATGTAAAATGGTTGCAAAATATACAAGAAAAGAAAGAAAAAGTTACTTTAGAAATAATAGAAAATCTTCTTGAGAATGACAAAAAAAATCAAAATTTAAACACTGCACTTAACAAAAAAATGGAAACCATCGCACTGGAAATTAAAAAAATAGAGGAAAACCGAGAGGAAAACAAGAAAAACTTAGATATATACCAAGAAAAGTTAAAATTAAAATTTGACTACGAAAAGTTAATCAATAGACTTAAAACCGTACAAACAAACAACAAAAAACAATACGATTATCTGCAGCAATCTATCGAGGAACAATTTTTTGAATTCGGCGCCTATATATCTGCTTTGGCAAAAAGTCTCTTTGAAATAATCGTATTCTAGAAATCTTCTTCCACAAAACATTGTTATAAAGGAGAGTTCATCGGTCATTTTTCTTTTTCATATATATAATATTTTTTTATTTAAATGTGTTCTAAAAAGTCGACCCACCAGCAAATTACAAAAGACATAAGAGGACCATGAAAGCAGAAGTATTCTAATAATTATTTGTTAAAGTACATAAGATAAAATGTTTTATATTTTTTATAAATAAACCGATTTATAATTATTATCTGTAAGACTCATATCTCATTATCTCTTAAATATATGATTAATTTAATTTAAATTATTTACCTACCGTAACGGAATAAAGAATTTATAAAATGTATACTTTTCGTTTATTTGCTTCGTTTCTTTCTGTAATTTTAATGCGTTGGAATTATCACTAAGCGCAGAAACTTTAGTTTCCATGGTTGCATTATTTGAAGATGAAGAAGTAACGTTGCGTACCCTAATAGGCCCATAAACCAATTTTTAAAAATATTTTTAAATGAAAGTTCGTTTAATTTTGAAGCAATTCGTGGTATCAAAAAGTCATAATTGTTTTTTGTATAGCTGCATTTGATTTTTAAAGAAACCTATAGTTATCTTTCTCACATCAGTTTCTGTAGTAGGCTGCGAGAAAGATACCAATAGTGTGACGTCATCTGTGGCCTGGAAATAAATTCAAATATTTCGCAAAGTAATTATTAAAAAAAATTATTTTATCTTAATCGTTATTTATTGAGTAGTACTTTAAGGATAAAGCGTACATTTTATTATTTTTTGTTATGGTTTATGGGCCTATTAAAAATAATAAAAGATGTAAGTAGCTATTTATTTCAATATTTCAATATTCATGTCAGGGTAAGTATTTTTTATAACTAATGCTAAAACTAAGAAAATATCGTTAGTTTAGATAGAAGTATAAATTCTGCCCTTTGATTGGTAAGAATGCTAACCTAGTTCACAAAAGCGAAAAAAAATATCACTTGTCAGCTGTCAATTATCAAATAAAATCTACGAAATTAAGTAATATTTAACTACGTTTTGATGCAATTTTTAATGTTTTGGATTCGTACATTTTACAGATAAAAATATTTTTATTATTGGGAAAGTTTAGTTTTACGAATTTAAATAAGCGCCACCTATTATTTTCTTACGTGAAATGAAGTATAATTCTCCGCTCGTATGGAGTATCAAAATTATTGTCGCCCCAATAGACACTTACAAAATTGACGTCACTGCAAGAGAGAGATAGAAGATCATGCATCCAAACAAACCTCCCCTCGTTGTCTTGCGTCCCGTTCCATGTTCCTATCTGTCATTGTGTTCGCATCTGTTATTCAGTGTTAAACCTAATTCTTTGTTGTGATTTGTACGTTGTGTTTAATAAAAATGAGTTTAAAACCAGAAGATGTGTCTGGGGCAATTTTTTGTTTGATAATATTGAAGATCATTCGATTATTCAACTAAAACGATGACTAGAGTGTAGAGTCTACGGCTGATGACAGGTCTTTGTTTGGACGGGGTAACCATAGCAACCTTGATTTCTATGCTTTGCCGTTAGAGGCGTTCGTGCAAATTGCAATTTTGTAAGTATCTATTCTAAATTCATATTCTTGGGGCCTGTGTGCATTCTCTGTTGTTATGTTTGATTATTTCACTTTATGTACAAGAATGAAATGGGCCCGTGTGCAAACCAAAAACATAAAAACTGTTGTGTCCAGCACATTACCTCTCGCCATTTCAGTTTTGTTACATAAGTATCGAATTCAACATTTCTTGCACACACAAAAAAATATAATTATATCTATTCTTTTATTCTATAAGGAATCTTGTCTTATAGGGCAATTCTGAACAAATCTGTAAGTCTTACAGATCTGTAAATCTGTAAAAATCTGATAAAAACGCATCTATTTTTGTTTATTAATATAAAATTACACATTAGGGTGGCAACTTTCGTTGCGATTTTGTTCATTATTTACAGATCTGTAAGACTTACAGATTTGTTCAGAATTGTCCCATTACTCTTCCAAAATGTTCAAGATGGATCCAATCCATTGACGGGATTGGCGGTATTCCTTAAGGCTATTATGTACTATTACTATTAATATACATACGTACCTACAATTTTAAATATTTAATTACTAATTCAATAAGATATATTAAATATACTTCCCAGAAAAAGCTTTCAGTAATGTCAGTAAAATTGTTGATTTTTGACAATGAAATTAATCTGTAAATTACAAACATTTGAATTTCACAACGTTTTTTTTGCGTAGTCTAAACTTAGCGATTTATTGCAACGGATTATTCTATATATTACATTTTTTTTTATCTCTAAATCTATAGAAGATATAATAAAATTTTTAAATGTATTAGATGGAGAATTTTTTATTCTTCATTATTTGTAATAAAAATTTTCAAAAAATAATATTTAAAACTACTACTTCCCTACTTCCGGTTGTACAATTGTTATTAAAACTTTTTCAGCTCTTCTCATTAAAGTCAGATTAAGGAATACGTAAACAGGTCTTAAATATTATAGTTTTTGAGGAATCGTCCCTCCAACATCCAGACACACACACACACACACACACACAAAATCTTCGTAACAATGTTATAATCGGATTTTAGGAACCTTAAAACGTGCTTATTCAATAAAATCTGAATATGTGATTTTTAGCATGAATCCAATACCTCTCTTAGCGAAAGATAAAAAAATATTTACTATGTCTATAACTTGTAGTAGACCTTACTTATCCCTAAAAGAAATTAATGCAAATATCTTATAATGCACTTTGGCTCGTAGAATAATGTCCAAAGCAAGCTATATTGCTCCGCCACTGTTTATGCGCTTCTACTTGACATTTTCACTCTACTTTCTTTATCGTTCTACTTCTGTCTTACAGCGGAGAAGTAGTGTATCTCTCTTTTGAGTCATAAGCAACAAGTTTATTACTTTCAGGTACTATAATTTGTTGGAAAAATATAAAATACGGGTCTGACATTTTTAAATCAATCTCAATAGGATATGTTTCTTTAATACTACACATTCTTAAAATCCATCATAATACGTAATACTAGGAAATACTTCATTTAAAAATTATTTCTCAAATAAACTACCAATATTTTTATTAAAAAACACGATCATAATCAAAGTATTATAAGAGAAAATAAATTTACAAAAAATAAAATCTCTACCTAGTTGTCACTGTACAAGAACACAAACTCGAATCAGTCAATGGTGGAACGATGTCTGGTGGGCCCCATGATGTGAAGGAGGAGGCGGAGGACCCGTCTGAAGAACTGGCATTACTACACAACAATAAAGTATCAAATATCACATTTAGCATAGTATTTGTGTAAGTGGATGGATGTTATTTTTTTGTGTACTAATATTAAGCCAAAGAATGTTTTGAATAAGGAATAGAAAAGGTTGTATGAATGTGGGTGTGGAAAAATATACTTGGGCAGAAATAATTGTTACAAAAATGGATTATTAAATTCATGTTACATTCACTAATATTATTGAAATGCTGTTTATAGGTACCTTACTATTTTTTGTTCCTGAAACTTGCAGAATACATAATATTAAGATGGATTTATAAACCGCAAATTTCATAATAAACATACAGTGGTGGACAAAAGTATGGAAACTTTTAAATATTTCATTTTTTAAAAATATGTTTATAGTTCTCGCAAATTTGAGTGGTATTTTCTAAAGTCAATATATCGAAGAATATATTCACAAGAAATCTTTTGATATTGACTGCACTATTTAAGTGAAATAACATATACTCGTTTTTTCGGTGGACAAAAGTATAGAAATTTATTGAAAATATGATTTTAATTGTCTTACTTGCAGTTGTATTTTGTCATTTATTTAGTAAGTTGATGTTAAAATGGGTAAAAATAAAAATTTTTCGACGACTTAAGAGAAAGGGTTGTACAGCTTCATAAAGATGCTGTGAAACAACGCAATATTCATTTTTTTTTTTTAAATTAGTAAAAGTGGCATATCAAAGATTTTGAAAAAAAATTCGCAGTATAGAAGTGTTAAAATTAATGAAAAAGTCGGTGGTCCAAGAAAACTAGTGCTAGAATTGACAAAAACCATTCGGCGTCTATCCGTAAGTGATCATACTTTATCATCAAGTGAACGTTCTGCAAAAATTCGGGAACAATATCATGTAGATTTGAGTGATCGCACTGTGATACGATGGCTATGTGACGTAGGATTACCAAGAAAAATAGCTGTTAAGAAACCTGTACTATCAAAGAAAAACAGGAGGGTCAGAATTGCATTTGCTTAGGAACACTAATCGTGGACGAGTGAAAAATAGCATACTGTCCTTTGGAGCGATGAAAGCAAGTTCAAAATATTTGGTTCCGACGGGAGTTAATATGTTAGGCATCTTGAACTTGCTTTCATCGCTCCAAAGGACAGTATGCTATTTTTCACTCGTCCACGATGAGTGTTCCTATGCAAATGCAGTTCTGGCCCTCCTGTTTTTCTTTGATAGTACAGGTTTCTTACCGGTTATTTTTCCTAGTAATCCTACATCACATAGCCATCGTATCACAGTGCGATCACTCAAATCTACATGAAATTGTTCCCGAATTTTTGCAGAACGTTCACTTGATGATAAAGTAGGATCACTTACGGATAGACGCCGAATGGTTTTTGTCAATTCTCGCACTAGTTTTCTTGGACCACCGACTTTTATATTAATTTTAACACTTCTATACTGCGATTTTTTTTTTTAAATCTTTGATACGCCACTTTTACTGATTTAAAATATATATATATCGAACCCGCCAAAAAATGGGTTCGGTTTAGGTTCAGGTTAATTTGTTTATTGAAAGGTGGGTTCGGGTGCGTTTCTGGTTCAAGCATTAATAAAATTTGCGGTTTTGTTCGCGGTTCAGGTTCGAAATAATGTAAAATGAGAGCCGGAATTTATGCAAAACGCAACAAGAAACGAACACAATTTTCACGAAAAGTCAGCCCAGACAGCAAAGCAAACGCCTGAGACGTCGATTATCGGCTGTATAGTGGAGTGCCGTAAGGTTTATACCTCGGAACCCGGGTCCACTGAACGGATTTTTGTAAAACTTTTTGAAAAGTGTGTTTAACACTAAATACTAAAATGTTTACCCATTTATTTTTGCCGATCTCAATTTTTTAATTATTAAAATAAATAATTATTATTTTTTTGGAGTTTTCATTTATTTTCTGTTAAACCTTTAATTTTTTTGCTATTAAATTTAGATTTTACATAGGATAACTAATACATGCATGTCCTTGAGTCTGTTATTGGCTTCCTCAAGCAAAATAAAAGTGGATGGTGATATCATTCTAATTGATCCACTAATTTTATTTCAACATATTTGCGTTTTAAAAAAATCAGACGAAGAACTAAAAACCTGTATGAATTTTGAATTAGCCTCTTATCCTCTGGCTCTTTTTGAAGATGGCGAAATGCGCAAAACAAAAAAATCTGCATTATATGACCTATTCCCAGAAGTGACGGTGAATGTGAACGATGTACAAAAATTTTTCTACTTGATTGATAGAGGGATGTTACTACACCGTTGCAAATGGCAATTGGATGAAAATTTCGGCACTATTTGTGAACACTTCATAAGATATTTATGTAACAATTACGGACACAACATTTATGTAGTATTTGATAGTTATCAAAAAAACAGCACAAAATCGATCGAAAGAACTCGTCGCTCTAGAAGAAATGCATGTAATGACATCATATTTGACTAAAACATGCCACTCAAAGTAGGACAAGAAATTTTTTTAGCGAATGCCATAGATATGCTACGAAACACACTTGCAGAAAATCAAATATTTTCTTGTCAAGCGGAAGCTGATGCCGATAGATTAATAATTGAAACAAAAATTAATTTACAATCCGAAAATATTGTTGTAGTTTCTGAGGATGTGGATGTTCTAGTTTTACTGACTGCATTCTCACCAACAAATCGAGAAATTTACTTTCAAAAACCAGCAAAAGGCAAAATTCTACAAAAAGTGTACTCATCTAAAAGTTTGGAAACAGTATTACCAAAATGTAAACAGCATATCCTTTTTTACATTCTTTTACTGGGTGTGATACGACGTCGGCATTTCCAACGGGGAAAATATGTTTTTTTTTTTAAATTTCGAGAAACGGTCGGACTTACAAAATACTGCAACAGTTTTTGAAAATTAATATAAAGACGCCTATGACATTTTTAACGCTGGTGTTACATGTACGCTTGCTTTATACGCTGCCCCCCAAAAAATAAAAGATCTAAATACATTAAGGTATAACTCTTTCGTAAAAACAACTGATAAAAATTAAATTACCATCTTTGGTACCTACTGCAGACGTCGCTTTTGGACACTTCAAAAGAGTATATCTTTAAATTCAAACATGGCTCGGAAGGGACATATTACCAGAAGAATGGGGTTGGAAATATGAAAGCGGAATACTGACACCGGAAACAATGTGGAGCATCTTGTGAGTGCATGAAAAGTAAATTGCATTGCAATGTATCTTGCTTAGAATGCAATGGCAACAGTTGCACTAATCCATCACCTATCATCCAAATTGATGAGGTTGATGACGACGATAATGTAGATAATTGACTGAAATTTTTTCAATTTTTATATAATACAATGACCGACGCCAAATATTTCGAATTTTAAATGGCACAAAAGTGACCTCTGTGGTGCACTCTTCACGCCAGCAATGAGTGCCCGTGAGGTGGCGCCTGGTAATCGCCCGCACGGTACAAATATGTCATCATCATTACCGTTGTCTGCGATAAAGCAGATTGTGGCACACCCAGAAATGGGTAATATGCCGTGATGATATATTTATTTATTTTATTTATAAGAAATATTTTTTTTTCTAAAAATATCGTCTTTTTTTTTAATGCAGTATATTTTACCTTTTTTGTATCTTCGGTCCGATATATATACGATTTTAAATAACTCGCCTTAGTATAATTTTTTTATGTAATTTTTTTTTTGCTAAAATATAAATACATTTTAAAGTTACTATAAAAATATAATTTATTGTATATAAAACAGAAATCTTTACTACAAAATTTTTATTATTCATATTTTTCTCATTCTTCAATTAATTGTTGTTAAAAATTGTTGTAATTGAGATCGGCAAATTTTGATAGGTAAACTTTTTTATTTAAACTTTTAACAATGTAATAGGAAAGGTTTCACGAAAATCCATTCAGTGGAACCGGGTTCCGAGGTTTTTACATTTTTTTGTCTTACGGCACTCCACTAGTATTTACTTTTCGAACTAAAAATTAACCTGAACCGGAGTTGAACCCCGAACCTGAATTTTAATACTCGATTCGGTTTCGACTCAGGTTCAATTAAAAATATATCTGAGGTTCGGTTCTCGGTTTGGATTCCCTAAAATGTTACGGTTTGGTTCGGTTCAGGTTCGGGTTCGATGCCCTGCAAAATACAACTGAAAGTAAGACAATTAAAATCATATTTTCAATAAGTTTCCATACTTTTGTCCACCGAAAAAATGAGTATATGTTATTTCACTTAAATCGTACAGTCAATATCAAAAGATGTCTTGTGAATATATTCTTCAATATATTGACTTTAGAAAATACGTTTCAAATTTGCGAGAACTATAAACATATTTCAAAAAAATGAAATATTTAAAAGTTTCCATAATTTGTCCGCGACTGTATATCCGGAAATGCGTAGTTTCAGAGCTACGGCGATTTTAATATTTCATTTCTGTCATATATACACAAACTCATATTTTTTACATTATAAATAATAATTTCTATCTCGCTTATTACGTAATTTTTTTTAAGTCGCGTTTGTTCTAAAATTCTTATTTCATCCTGTTCTTACAGAAAACAAAAAAAAAAAAATGATATACGACCCTATCTGTTTGTTTGTAAACCGGCCGAACTATTGTGATTTTAGGCGTTTGAGCTCGTATGTAGAAAAATAATAATAATTTAGAAAAAAATACTTACAAATCCATAATACACTTTAGGAAATCACGATCAGTGTCCAGATCCAAATTTAGAATAGTATAAAAACCTCAATTTTGAACCTAAATAAATTTATAGTTACACAATAATCAACACAAAAAATATAATAAAACATACTGAAAATCAAATAAAAACCATTTATTCCATCCTTAAAAAACCCTACTGATGGGGTAGAACGCCCTCATACCTGGGGGATGATGCTGCCGTGGGGGCGGCGGCGGTGGTGCATGCGACATAGGGCCCATTGGCGGGAACGCCGGAGGGTACAACACCTGTGGAGGTGGAGGAGTTGGAAAAGACAGCACCTGGGGGTGAATGTTGTTCACTGGGGGCTGCTTGATCCTAGGGGGCCACAGGTGTGGGGGCGGTGAGCCTGGCGGAGGTGGAGGCGGAGGGAGGTTGTCTTCGCTCGAGGAGTCATCGTCGGGAGGTTGTTGCTGCGTGCGGATGATCTTCACCTACACAGAAGAGATGATTCACTACACGAAAGATAATGTACAAATGAAGCAGGAAATAAAGAGAATTTAATAAGCGTTACGGAAATGTTTTATTATTTGTTGTAAATAATTTAATAATAAACATTTTGCCTGTGGATTAATTGCATATTATTATGTAATGTTTTCTATTTTCTAGTTATTGTACCATTGCACATTTAATTAATTAATCAATCGAGAAATAAAAAAAATTGATGTGGCCAGCACAAAACCTTCGTCAATTCTATGAATTTCTACAAATCCCATAGCAAAAGTCCCTTCCATATAATCAATAAAATTGTAACACGAACACATATACTATGTAAATTGCCCTTGACATTGACATTTGTCAATTAGAATTATTTAAATATATAAGCTGTTTCCATAATTATAGCAAAACTGGTTGTTTTATGAAAGTTAATCTTTTTATAATTATTTAACTCTATATCTATTGAATATGAAGGAAAAAGTATACCGTTAGACAATAAGACATTCTTTCATATTGATAATCACATAAAATGTCAAAAAATATATTTAACTAAGTTTTTTTTTTCAAGAAAAACTGTTAAGAACTTCAAATAAGGGAACTTCTGGTTGAGCAATTATAACCAAAATCAAATCAGCTCTTCATGTGGATGTAAAAAAGAGGAATACAAAATAATTATTATATTTGTAATTATAGTATTGGAGTTATCGTCGGAGAAATTTTTGTCGCACATACAGACACGCGGACACACACATTCAGACATCATCGTAAAACTACTAAAATTGTATTCTAGGGACCCTAAAACGCGCTTATTCATCAAAAACACCACCAAATTTTTTGACCAAAGACAATACCTTCATTACCTAAAGGTGACGGAAGGTAAAAATCTATTTTATAAATTTCGGAGCCTCATAATTCCTTAGTTACAGATCAGATTTCAAATGTATGTAACTGACAGATAAATGTCACTGTTAAAAAACTTATGATTTCAAATTAATAATGGTAACGTTTAAAAAAAAATAGTAAATAAAACAATAATAATAAACGAGTGCAAAGGTATACAGGGTGTATCAAGATAATGGAACAGTGCATTTTATTCGTGTATATTACAAGTTACACAAAAAAGTGATTAAGATATTTTGTAAGGCATAAAGGGGGACACATTTTGGAATAATCACTATTGTTTTAAAACCAGTGGTACTCAAGTTATGAGTCAATGTTTTATTTTTTTAAATGGCATTATATATTTTTTATTAACTCGTTAAATAGATGATTTTATTCTGAATTCAACGGTATAATAATATACTCTTACATTACTAAAAATTTGATAAAAATTAATTCAAAATTAGAATTTTATTTCTATTTTATTTTTTAAGTAGGCTGAGCAAACATTCAATCATTAAAACAATATTAACTGTCCCCCATTATTAAATTAAGGTAATTTTCATTACCTTTCTTTTCTTTTATAGTATCTCAATAGGATTAAATCCCAATGACTGACTAGGTTCACATACACAAACATATGCCTTTGTGGGATTCAAACACAGAACCCCGAGCGCACTCAGAACTAAGATGCGTTGCTTTAACCATTGAGCCATCGGAGCAGACAAATAATTAATTTAATAATGGCTGCAGATTTAACAAATACTTAGATTATTTTGTTTATTGATATGAGAAATATCAAAATGTATTTCAAGCATGCAATTTATTCGCAAAAAGCTATCCTAATTAAAGAAGACCAAATAATAATCACTCGCAATAAAAAAATAACGAATTTTGGAACATTTAGAATAACTAATTTAATTATTTGTAACAATGACATACGAAAATGTCAGATAATTTTCTTTTCTTTTAATAGTTGAATGTTTGCTTAGCCTACTCAAATATTTTGAAATAGATACGAAATACCAACTTTGTATTGATTTTTATCAAAATTTTCGCTATGTGATATTATTTAATTGTTGAATTCTAAAGAAAATTCCCTATTTAATGAGTTAATAAAAATTATATAGTGCCATTTAAAAAAATATAACATTGATCCATAAGTTGAGTACCACTGGTTTTAAAATAATAGTGGTTATGCCAAAATGTGTTCCCCTCTATGCCTTACAAAATATCTTAATCACTTTTTTGTTTAACTTTACACATACGTAAATAGAATGCACTGTTCCATTAACTTGATACACCCTGTATAATAGTTTCCAGCTTCAATAAATATGTACTTAATAAAAAATAAATGGCGGGAGGTAATGTGCTGGCCACATAAACATGCGGTCGTTTTTGGGATTTGAACTCCTTTTGAATTATAGATAAATGACTGACAAGTCCTTAATATATGTGAGAATCTTATATTATCATTGTTTGTAAAATGGTAATGAATGATGCATCAGTATTATTTTTTTTATGATAACTGGTTAAATTTTCATTAAAAAAATAGTATTTATTTTCTCACCTTTATCTTCTTTTTATTCTTATTTTTGGCCTTCTTATATCTCTTCTCTTTGGGCAATTTCCTTGGAGGAGGCGGTGGCGATGGCAAATCTTCCCCAGCAGACGGCGAAGTACCTTCCCCAGGACAGATTCCATCCGCAAATTTTACCACTTTTCTGATTTCTGAAGAATCGTCCAACGATTCCTCTTTTTCCCTACAAAATTTCATCATATGAACAATAATCCCACTACTTTTAATTTCATTCATACATTCTCTTTCTGGGTATTCATCTCACTTACATACCTTCATGGTTATAACTACTTCTACTAGGTACGTGGTACATGGGATTGGATTTCTTGAGGGTGTTAGGCATTGTTTCATTTCTTACCTAAATCCGTGCGTAACTAAAATGCCTTTACCAGGCGCTTTCGGCAAAGAAGGTGTCGTTAAAGAAGAGGCCGGAGGCCAAGAGACTGGGAAGTTATTATTGTCATTGGTTTCGGGCCCTGGTTCTTCTATGTTTGATATGTCAAGATCTTCGCCTGTCTCCAACTCTAATGCTTTCTGCAAGAGATTCAAAATAATACTATCGTTAAAATATTTTTTTCCATTCTAAAATATTCTCTCTCAGTACACTACTAATCACATCCATTCATTTGAGGAGTCTCTAACAAAAACATATTTTTAACTATTAACTAAATATTTTGAATAACTGATTTTTTCTAAAAAACTAAAATACCTTAAAAATTTCTGCATTTATCAAGTTTTAGGATAATAGGGTAGTTATCATGTGTCGAATTTTAATAAAATAAATATTTTTATACAATATGTCACGCATAATAAGATTTTCTATACGATAAAAAACAACAATTATTGCTTATTTATAAAATGCTAATTAAAATTCCGCCTTTTTGAATCAACCTCTCCGCTGTGACGTCACAAGTTTTAACCGTAAACTGCTGAAGCGCTGGTGTCGTATTTGAACAGTAAACATTAAATGTCACAACAAGTAACATAACCTTGTTTTCATGGATAATCTTTGATCACATACCTGTATAAATACTCCAAAAGACACAAAATGAGGCTACGAAAAACAGAGAAGTAAGCAAACTGATTATCAAATACACAAAAAACAAAAGTGACAACTACCAAACAACGCTATCTAAAACGGAATGTAAACAAGTTCCCCTTGCCCCGCAAGACATACGTAACGAAAAATTGTACTATCTCTTTCATTCAGAGAAACTGTATGTCGAGACTAGTTCGCGGCGGAAGGTACACACGTGACGTCACGTATGGCGGGAGAAAAATTATTTATTTTTCTCTAATTTTTTTCTCAAAAAAGAACAAGAATTATGCAAAATAAAAAATATTTAATTTTTAATTTAAAAATACTATAACATATAAATTTTTCAAAAAGAGCAAAACTACCCTATCACATTTTTTTATGTAATTCACATATTTTGTAAGTAAACATGAAAAAAAATTAATAGGCAAAAAAATATCGATGAAAAATGTTCATGACTTCCCCATATGAGACACCTCTGATTGAAATACAGAAACAAAAGAAAGTATAAATATGCACTATAATACTAATAGCGTTTTCCGCTTACCAAAATTAAGTGCGCACTGGAACGCATTCAGTGCAATGTATGACATCATGCACTGTTTTGGTTTTATGAACGGTGCGCACCCATCCAGGGACAAGTGGAAAATACGTTCCTATTTCAGTTCACATTTGTTTGTGCAAAAGTTGAGGTTAAGTTTGGGATTTGAAAGTTTTATTGGCATAATTGACAATAAATATAAAATGTGCCGACGGTTTCATTTATAATGACTCTTTTAATTCTGAAGGATTCGTGAAACTTGATAAAATTTAAGTTTTTTAATTGTGGAAAACATTATATGTAATTATTACCTGTTTGTCAAAATATTTATGTACTACACTAGATATGAAATTAATTATTTTGGGTTGATCTGGTTTATTTAAATAGTCTAGAGCCGTTTCTGTTATATGATCAGATGACGAAGATGAAGATAAAAGTCCTTCAATAGTAGATACTACTACGGCATTTTTGACATCTTCCGCCGCCATATTTGCACTCATATTGTCGCACTTGCTATAGTAGTCGGTGCAACAAAATGCGCACTGAGTGCGAGTTGATGTTGCCCTGAGTGCAATTTCGTAGTAAGTGGAAAATAAAAATCCGGAACAGTGCGCACTGAAAAGGAAAGTGGAAAACACCACTCACACTCAGTGCAGCTAAATTTGCACTCAGTGCGCACTGAATGTGTAAGTGGAAAACGCTATAAGTTTCAAAAATTTAGTGCAACTATACTGTATTCCAGATAAAAATGGAGTTAGGTGTAAGATAGGGCTCACGATTCCGATAAAATTAAAAATAATATTAGTACAACTAACACCGCACAGCAACACTACATTTATCAACTTTTAAGCCGTTTCTATGTTTACAAGTAAATAGGGGAAGTCCACAAGCAGTAAATACTGGTTCGTACCACGATCGCGGTTTTAACTACAACGCTGTTTTAAGAAATGTCAAATTCAAATTTCAAAATGTAATTTCACCCTTATGTTAGAATATCGATTTATTTAAAAATATTTGTTTGAATACAAACTATGTTATGCTTTAAAATCATATTTTGATAAATTTGATAGTATTTATTATTATCATTAAATAATGAAATTTGACATTTCTTAAAACAGCGTTTTAGTTAAAACTTAAAACCACCTCGTTTTTTCCGCTAGAGGCGCAACGTGAGAACTACCCAACTGACATCTGTCGTTTACACGTCATTTTGAAAATATTGCATGTTATATCTTATAGAAAGGTAATTAAAACAGGTTTTGAAGTACATATTCGTATTATATGTAATGCAATATAAAGATATTGCAATTAATGCAAAATGAAAAGAAAATTAAATTGAAAATGTTTTATTCCTGGATGTCGAACCGGTTACTAGAAATCCACTGAAATAGAATCTCTGTTTGCTGCTCCACTCGATATATTACTTTTTAAAAAATGGCAATGTACAATTAGTAGAGATGATCGCGAATTAAGATTGAATGTTTGTCGAAAACATTTTCGGGAAGAAGATATTACCGAATGGAAATCTGGAAGCGTACGGTTCTATCAATTTATTTAGTTTTTCGAATTTTAAATTCTAACAATGTATTGATTTAGGTTTCCATTAAATATATAAATTTATATTAAAAATAAATTCATTATGCATTTCATTTTTTATATTTTGTGTAAAAATAGTTTACCGTGGTAGGGTCGTTCTCACGTAGCGCATCTAGCGGATTATTCAAGGAAACAAGTATCAAGCGGACCATCAGAAACAATGAAAAACATAACATGTTGCATAACCAGTATATTTTAAATCGTGATTAAAACCGTGATCGTGATATGAGCCAGGTATTTAAATTAACGAAAGCTAGGTTGTTCACGTTATAAGGTAGTCAATGTTAGAAAATATCTTGTTCAAACTACGAAGTAGTCTATATATTCAAGTGTTCACGTTAGCGCGATTGTACAGTAGCTGACATATCATTTACTTTTCGTAAATAACTCGTTTATTTGAAAAAAATGTACATAAACAAGATGACCTTATTGAAAAGAGAAAAAATACCCTTTCCAATAAGAGAATAAAAAATATATGGTTCCATTTAAAAAATATATTTTGTCTCAAATTTTGGGAATCGCTTATACAATTTTTTTTATCGACGTGAGCAATTTTCTATTATAATATGGCACAAGTTTGCTCATTCAACCAACGTCGTATCTCTTCAATTAAAAAAGTTACCAATAGTGAGCAAGCTTATTGAGACATTTGTATACAGGATGTCCCATTTAAGGTACGAATGCATTGGTATCTCAAGAACCGTAAGAGCTAGGAGGTTGGTTAAATTAGACAAAAGTTGCCCCATTAGGAGGCTATTTTAATGGTGTTTTGTTATTTGCGATAATATGCATAGGTCACTAGATACAGGTAAAATTGTATATTTCGCGATTTTCTTTTTTTGCTTAACTTTGTTATATGAAATAGTACGAGATTCTGGTTTGCACTTTCTTAAGGCACTTTTGTATGGTGAATTTGCAGAAGTACTCAAATTTTTTTTATATCTAACTATTTACGAGTTACTGATAGCAACTTTTATTTTTCATATGGAGGTCATATTAAGCTATGGCATTTTTAAATAGAGATTTTTTTTTAGCTTTACAATGATATAAAACAATAATAATTTATTTTTATAATTAACAGAAAAATTAATAAAAATTGTTATTTACACTAAAATTAAATTGAAAAAAGTAAATCGAAGACTGCTATGGAAACAACAAACAACAAAAAAGTGCAACAATTGAATTTCTGAATTTTACTTGACAATAGTAGATTATTACGAGTAATAAAAATGAATTTTTCTCGTTGGGAAAAATATGATATGTTGAGTTGTTACATTCGTTGTCAAAGTTTGTTTATTACTCGTAATAATCTGCTATTGTCAAGTAAAATTCAGAAATTCAATTGTTGCACTTTTTCGTTGTTCGTTGTGTCCATAGCAGCTTTCGATTTACTTTTTTTAATTTAATTTTAGTATAAATAACAATTTTTGTTAATTTTTCTGTTAATTATAAAAATAAATTATTATTGTTTTATATCATTGTAAAGCTAAAAAAAATCTCTATTTAAAAATGCCATAGCTTAATATGACCTCCATATGAAAAATAAAAGTTGCTATTAGTAACTCGTAAATGGTTAGATATAAAAAAAATTTGAGAACTTCTGCAAATTCACCATACAAAAGTGCCTTAAGAAAGTGCAAACCAGAATCTCGTATTATTTCATATAACAAAGTTATAAGCAAAAAAAGAAAATCGCTAAATTTACATTTTCACCTGTATCTAGTGACCTATGCATTTTTTCGCAAATAACAAAACACCATTAAAATAGCCTCCTAATGGGGCAACTTTTGTCTAATTTAACCAACCTCGTAGCTCTTACGGTTCTCGAGATACCAATGCATTCGTACCTTAAATGGGACACCCTGTATATATATATATATATATATATATATATATATATATATATATATATATATATATATATATATATATATATATATATATATATATATATATATAAATGTTAATAAGAATTAAAAAGTTTCTTTTTTTACTTACCTTAACCATATTATCCATCTTGGTTTTAATCTTCAACTGCCGCCTTTTCTCTTTTTCCTTCCTCTTCCTTTCTTTCTCTTTTCTCCTCGCTTCTCTTTCTTGCCTTCTCTTTTCTTTTTCGGCTCGTCTTTCAGCCGCGATTTGTTCCGTCATTTTCGGTGGTGAAACTATAGTAGGCTTTTCCTCAATTTGAGCTACTGTAGCAACTGGGCTCAAAACAGGAGCTGTATTCGTTTCCATAATTGTAACTGGAACAATCTGGAGCATGTTGCCAACTTGGACAACCTTTGGTTGCTCAGGTTTCGGCGGCTGGACAATCGGTTGTTTGACAACAGGTGGATGGACAATTGGTTGTTTGACAATTGGTGGTTGGATAATAGATGGTTGGGCAATCGGTGGTTTGATAATTGGAGGTGGTTGTTCTGTAGGTACCACTTGGATGACGTTGCCAACTTGGACAACTTTGACGCTGTTGTCGACATTGTGAGGAGGGGGGTAATTTTGATACTGGTATTGGTTGTAAGGAGGAGCTCCATATCTTTCTGGAGGTGGTTGAGAGCTGTAATGATCGTAATCTGTTCTGTTGTATCCGTATGGGTCGTAATTTGGAGGAGGATTGCTGAAAGGACCTCTAGTACAAACAGTGTCAATAGTTTTGGGCGGTTCTTTTTCTATACCTGCAACACAGCAGTAGATTTATTAGAGTTTCGTGTTAATTAGTTCAATAGTTATAAAGTTTATTATCTTTAAATACGAATAAATATTTTTGTGAAAAATTCATGGACTTTTCCACAAAAAATATTTTTTCGTATTTAAATAATTGAATTGTTCACGATTCTGAATATTATAATAAAAACTGTATAATAATAATAGGGTCCTCCACTATGTTTTTTTTTATATTTTTGTACAAAACTTCATCTAAAATGAAAGTGACATGTAATTTTAGAAAGTCTTTATTGTTATTCATTAGGCCGTAATAATTTTTTTAATTGAAAAATCAATATTCGACTGTGTTAGGGTGGAGGTAGATACAAGAAAGTAAGAATTCTTCGGACTTTCAGTCAATTAATAAAATTTATTCACGCCGACGTTTCGACTATACAATAGTCTTCTTCAGGGCTAGAATGGTCAGTTGAAAAAAGGAAACCACATGTGGATAATAGAACATACAGCACGGACAATTAAAAAAATAAATATGAATAAATAAATAGTTAAAACCAACATATCAAAAAAATTTTTTTAAGAGATTCTTAAAAAAATTTTTTTACACGTTACTAGTTATTTGTAGTTCCATAAGTATTGCACTCATCAAAGACAAGTTTTTCATTTTTAGACGATTTTCTCTCTGTGATATGTTGGTTTTAACTATTTATTTATTTATTCATATTTATTTATTTATTTATTTATTTTTTTAATTGTCCGTGCTGTATGTTCTATTATCCACATGTGGTTTCCTTTTTTCAACTGACCATTCTAGCCCTGAAGAAGACTATTGTATAGTCGAAACGTCGGCGTGAATAAATTTTATTAATTGACTGAAAGTCCGAAGAATTCTTACTTTCCTGTATCTACCTCCAATTTTTTTAATATTCTGTGACGTAGATATAGAGATGATTTTGTTCTCAAATAGTGGATTTCGCTAATAATTGAAGTCACATAAATTTATTTTTTTCAACACTTATAAAATGTATAAATATGATAAAATAAACCCTGTAATCAATAATTGGAAATGTGGGTGAATAATAAGTAATTTAATGTCATAATTAATAAAAATACTACGTATATATTATAGTCCAACATTTGATTACCACTGGTAGCCTATGTCATTCAACAAATCTTTTACTTTCATTCCAATGCTTGTAATCTGTCATGGCATCATAAATTTAAACTAGTATTATTAGATTTATTTCTGTTGTTTTATTGTTATTATTTTCTGCATTTATATACTTGCAAATGGATTCCGTATTTCAAAAAGGCGATAGCAGAAGGTTTGAAAGTAGTAAGAATTTGGAATAGAATGTGTGACGTAGATATAGAGATGAGGAGATGGTAATAAAAACTCGATTATTTTAGAAACTAATAACTATTTTTAAACTTTGATAGTCCTTAATATACAGTTTTAAGGTCTAGTTTTAATATAACTGACCCTTGTTCTAATTTGTTACTACGGTGGAGGACCCTATTGAATATATAGTCCTAGGAATCCGGTAGAAAATTAAGCCATTATATTAAACTTGATAATAGTTACATTACATCCTCTACTTTATTTCATATTAATTACTTAATTATTATTATTGCAATAATTTATAAAAACCTTCAAATAAATTGGGTTCGATTCTCCATTAGGGTAAATATTTTATATTTTTGTACAAAAATTGTTGAACTTTTAAAAATTTGTTTTATATTTTCTATTAGTCATTTAAAAATAATAGTAACATTGTAACAAATAAAAATAAATGAAATATAATATATTTGTGTAGGTATTATGTTTTTACTGTATTTATAAAAAAAAAAAAACATCATTTATTAATATCAAAATACAACGCATTGTTATTATATCAATGTTTTGATTATTGCCAATTATTTTCTCTTTATTTATTACAAAGTTTCTATTAATTTTAAATGGCTTTAATAGGAAATATAAAATAGATTTTAAAACTTCAACAATTTGTGTGTTAAAAAATAGTAAAATAATTACCCTAATGGAGAATCGAACCCCAATCTGAAATTTCAAAGGCAGCTATGCTACCAATGTGTCACGCTGACATTTGAAAATCTTATCATATTGCATAATAAAAAAGTGAAACAATTATTAATAATTAAATAACGTACGGGATGTAATGTACTATTATCATGTTCAATATAATGGCTTAATTTTTTGCCGGACACTTTTTATTTACAAAAAATTTTCCCTTGTTAAACGCCTATGCCAAGGTTGCTTGGGACATCCGGTATGTTCGTAATAAATAATGTACATTTTATTTATCATGTAATTTATTCGCTCTGCATCTAAACTGTAACTTATCATATAAAATTCTGTTCATCTTTTGTTGTAATATTATTTTAAATTCTTTTTGTAACGTAATTTCTATTTTGAAATATGTTTATTGTAATATATTTGTTCAAAAATTGTCTTTAATTTTATTGTCTTGGCTTCCGAACTCACAAAACCATTATTTTTAGTTATTCCAAATTAAATTAATTAATTTTTGCCTATTCATTTGGACTATTTATCCAAATCTAAATTGGGTTTGGTTATTTATTATTTAAAAAAAAATTGGTTACGGCATACCCTTTCGGTTTTAAACACAGTTGTGATATTAAAAATGTACTGTTACATACCCAAAACTAGGTTGATTCTGTCGTCCAAAGATATTCGTTTGGGGCTTGCAGGCGATTGACGCCTCTCTGGAGGTACTTCTTTTACTTGTGGTGGGAAGTACTGTTGCGGAGGCCCATGTGTATATCCTGGGCTTGGCTCATTACTTTCATCAGGAGTATTTAGCTGTGTTAATAACTCCGAATCGCTTATTGTTGAATCGGCTAAACTGCGTTTAAAACCGTCCAATGGAGAATTGACAGGCGATTGGACGATATCCATGCTAGTTGTACTAAAGTCTGTATCATCCATTCTAGAATGCGGTCCAGGAATAATTCTATGTGGACTAGGAGACCGACTAAATCTCCTTTCATCTCTCCTGTAATCCCTTCTTTCAATTTTTTCCCGATGATCTCTATCCCGACTACTTCTTTCCCTGATTCGCTCCCGACTTCTTTCTCGTTCGGGAACTCTCGGCCGTTCTCTGCTCCGCTCTCGCGGTCGAGCTCTTTGTATTTCTCGCTCTCGAGAGTACCGAGTGCGCGGACTTCTTCCTCTCGGAGGTACAGCTTTGCGATCAGGAGGTCGCCGGTCTGATAAACGGCGCTTTTCTCGCTCTCGAAGTTCACGCTCTCGCTCGCGAGGGTCTCGAAGATTGCGATCTCGACTGCGGTCGTGCTTGCGCTCGGGGGAGTGGGGGCGAGGTCGGTCGAAGCGCTCGCGGCTGGGACGACGAGAGCGGGGGTCTTGGACGTTTCGAGGTTTGTGGTCGTCTTTGTGGCGGTCTGGACTGTGGTGTTTTTCCTTTGGTTTGTCTATTTTTCGAATCTTGTCGTCCTCTTCTTTTGATCGTTTTGGTTCTGGTTTTTTCTCTGGAACAGGTGTTTCAATTTTTTCCAATTCTTTGGGAATAATTTCTGATTCATCCTTTTTGACTTGTTCTATTTTTTTATCAGATTTTATGAATTTATCTGTGAAATCTTCATCCGAATCATCTTCGGCGAGAGCTGATGGTTGAAGTAATAGTTTCTTAGCCGGGGTAATATTTAAATTCCATTGAGATTGTCGTTTTCTAGAAGATTCTGTGTCTCCCTGTTCATTAATATCTGTTTGGTTTAAATCTGCGGAAGATTCTACATCTTGTGAAAATATATCCTTCGGAGCAAATTTTCCAAATCCAGGGCTTTGATCTTGGTCTGATGGTATAAACTGAGCCGTTTCGTTCGCCTGTTTTCTGGATTCGGCTGTTAATAACTTAATAGGGATAAATGAACGTGCTTTTTTAACTGGTGAAGGCGTAGAAGTATCAGAAGATACAGTTGTAACTTCTTTTGGGCTCTGTAGGTGTGCTGAAAAGTCTTGTGGAGTTATCTCGGGAACTGTGGTGGTTTCAACCGTATTTTCGTTTGGTAGTGGTATGTTTTCTGGCATGATATCACAAATGTTTATAATAGACTTATTTGGAATTTCTACTTTATTTGTGTAAGATTTTTCCCAGTCTATAACATTATCATACTTGGTTTTGCATTCAAATGATGGTATTTCTTCCACTTTTTGCTTTTTCGCATCTTTTTCAATTTTAACAACAACATTTGTTATTATTTCCTTTTCAACTGAATCATCTCTTTTTCTTTTATCTGTTTTTGAGTCTTGCGATTCTTCAGAGTCAGTTACCTTTTCAGTTTTGATATTAGCAACAATTTCCAACATTTTATCTCTTTGTATTTCAGAATCTGATGAATCTGCTTCAGAACTAGTCTCAGAAGGTTCTGATGAATCGTATTCTGAACTTGATTCTTCTGCAGAACTCTCAGTATCTTTCTTTTTTGCCTGTTCTTCTTCTTCAGGAATTTCTGGTTGTTTATCTTCAATTTCAGGAATAACTTGTTGTTTTTCTTGAATTTCGTCTTTTGGTTCATCAAAAGAAACGGCTTTCATAAATTCTTCATATTCGGAGACAAGTTTTGAAGAGTCTTGAACAACAGGAGTGATTGGCAAGTCGGTTACCGGTTTTGGAATCGGTAAAACAGGTGGTGCAACCGGTGAAATTTCTACTGACGGTACAGGAGTTGCTAATAACGGTGTTGTGTTTTCTTTTCGAATTATTGGAGTTATTCCGGCAACTTCAAGTTTTGATTCGGGTTTTTTACTCTTTGGAGTGGTCAATTCTTCAGTTATTTTTGCAGAAATCGGTGTTTCAAGTTCTGGAGAATCGTTTATTTCAACAATTTCAGAAGTGTCTGAAATTACTATTTCCGAATTAGATGTTTTAGGAGTTTCAGGAGACGGTATGGATACTGTGTCAATGTCTACTTCATTTTTGATGACAGTCTGATCAATAATTATTTCTGACAAATCTATGTTGATTTTTCTTTCTTTTGGTGTGAGTGGTGTGTCGATACTTTTTTCTGGAGACGGGTTGCGACTGTCTTCGAATTTTTTGTCATATTTGTCCTTACATTCAGATAAAGATAAATCGAAATCGGAATAGTCTATTTTTATTTTGGCAGCGTATTTTTTGGCATTTTCTACCGAAACAAGGCTTTTTTGTTTTGCGGTTTTGAAATCTTCGTCGTAACTTTCTTCGTCTTCGGAATAATTTATTTGGACTTTTGGTTTTTTTCCTTTTTCTTTCTTTTCGCGACTTTTCTTTTTGCTTTTCTTGTGTTTATCTTCTTTCTTGTCAAATTTTTCCTTCTTGCGGTCTAACTTTTCCTTCTTGTGATGTTTTTCTTCGGATCTTTCTGGTCTTTCTTCCGATTTATTGCGGTTTCCTTCCGCCAATTTTCGATTTCGTTCCAGATCTTTCAAGTTCACCAAATTTCCGTCGAGTAAAGATACGATTTTGTCATATTTGTTATATATATCTGATTCATCGTTATGCCAACGTGATTCGTAGTTTCTTCTTCTTTCGAATTGAGGGGCGACTTCATATTTATCTTTTGCTTTGACAAATTCTTCATCGCTGCTCCACTGCGATTTTTGATGTTTTTTGTAATTTATATTTAATTCTATATTTTGAGTGTGTTTATCTTCAGATTTTCGCTTATCTTGTTTGTAGGATTTGTGGAGATCTTCATCACTGCTCCATTTGTGATACGAAACTTTCTTTTCTTCTCTTTTGTTGTCTTTTGTGTCGTGTTTTCTGTCTTTGGAAGGTTTTCGTTCTAGTTCGCGTGGCTTTACATCAGATTCGATTGAATGGCGGGATTTTTCATCAGGTTTTTTAATATCTTCTTTTAATTTTTGTTTTTCTTTGGGGTAACTTTTAGCTTCTACTTCAATTTTTGGTTTTTTATATTCAAATTCCTGAGATTTTCTATTTTCTGGTTCGTTTTTTCTATTATCTTGTTCATATTTTCGATTTTCCTGTTCATATTTTCGATCTTCTGTTTCATATTTTTTATTTTCCTGATCATATTTTCGATTTTCTTTTTCATATTTTCGATCTTCTGTTTCACATTTTTTGTTTTCCTGATCATATTTTCGAATGTCTTTTTCATATTTTCGATTTTCCTGCTCATATTTATGATCTACTGTTTCACATTTTTTGTTTTCTTGATCATATTTTCGATTTACTTTTTCATATTTTCGATTTTCCTGTTCATGTTTTCGATCTTCCACTTCATACTTTTTGTTTTCCTGATCATACTTTTTATTTTCCGGTTCATATTTTCTGGTTTCCGGATCACATTTTGGGTTCTCCAGTTCATATTTTCTGGTTTCCTGTTCATATTTTCTATTTTCCTGTTCGTATTTTCGGACTTCCGGTTCAAATTTTCTGGTTTCCTGTTCATATTTTTTACTTTCTTGTTCATATTTTCTGTTATCCTGTTCATATTTTCGGTTTTCCGGTTCAAATTTTCTGGTTTCCTGTTCATATTTTCTATTTTCCTGCTCATACTTTCTATTTTCATGTTCATATTTTCGGCTTTGCGGTTCAAATTTTCTGGGGCCCGGTTCATATTTTCGGCTTTCCGGTTCAAATTTTCTGGGGTCCGGTTCATATTTTCGGTTTTCCGGTTCATATTTTCTGGTTTCCAGTTCATGTTTTCTATTGTCCTGTTCATATCTTCGGTTTTCTGGATCATATTTTCTGGTTTCCAGTTCATATATTCGATTTTCCGGTTCATATTTTCTGGTTTCCTGTTCATATTTTCTATTTTCCAGTTCATATTTTCGGATTTCCGGTTCATATTTTCGGGTTTCCTGTTCATATTTTCGATTTTCCGGTTCATATTTTCTGGTTTCCTGTTCATATTTTCTATTTTCCAATTCATATTTTCGGATATCCGGTTCATGTTTTCTGGTTTCCTGTTCATATTTTCGGATTTCTGGCTCATGTTTTCTGGTTTCCTGTTCATATTTTCGGATTTCTGGTTCATGCTTTCTGGTTTCCTGTTCATATTTTCGGATTTCCGGTTCATGTTTTCTATATTCCAGTTCATATTTTCGGATTTCCGGTTCATGTTTTCTGGTTTCCTGTTCATATTTTCGGTTTTCCGGTTCATATTTCCTGGTTTCCAGATCATATTTTCTATTTTCCAGTTCGTATTTTCGGACTTCAGGTTCATATTTTCTGGTTTCCTGTTCATATTTTCGATTTTCAGGTTCGATTTTCGATTTATCTTCCCTATAATCGATAGATTTCTTCTTCTCCACAGAATGGTGTCTTCTTTCTTCTTCATGTTTCTTTTCAAGTGATTTTCTATGTCGATCTGGTTCACTTTTCTTCTCGGACTCGGAATAATGTCGTGTCCTTTCCTCAGATCTGGTCAAACTTGAAGATGAACGCCTGAATTCATCTCTATCAGGTCTTCGTGAAGATTTTTCTTCATATTCGAACTTGGATTCTCGTTTTTCGTAACTCTGTCGGGAGAAACTTCGTTCTTCTAGTCTGATACTTGAAGAATGGTATTCAAAGTCATCAATTTCTCGATTAATTGAGCGCTTAGAAGAAGGAAGAGAAATTTCTTCAAAATCCATGTATTTGTCGCTTCTTCGATCTTCGGGGGAAATTCTTCGAGGTTTTCGCTGTTCTTTTTCATCGTATGGTCTTTCCTCGAATTTGTCTTGAATAATTTCTTCAACTTCCCACTTTTTACCCACGTTTTTTCTGCCGAATGATCTGCCATCTCCAGGTATAATATCGTTTAAAAATTCTTCATCGCTTTCCCAATTCGAACGATATTCTTCAGTATTCGGCGTACTGTCTCCTTTTTCATCCTCTTTCTTCTCAGCTTCTTCTTCTTCAGGTTTTGTGATTTCTTCGGGTACAGGAGATTTTTCTTTCTTGTTTTTCTTCTTTTTGGAGCGTTTTTTCTTCTTTTGTTTCTTCTGTTTGTGGGTTGGTTCTTCGGACGGTGAACGGCTTTTTGATTTGTGTTTCTTTTTAGACTTCTTTTTAGATTTCTTTTTCTCTTCTTTACTCTTGGTTTCCTTCTCTTCTTTTTCCTCTTTTTCTTCTTCTTCACCATCTTTTGCTGTTTCGACTGGTTCTTGTATTTCTTCTTGTTCATCGTCATACATTTCGGAAAGAACGGATAATCCGTAACTCGTTACAGACTCTATGGGATTTTGGGATTCTACCAAATAATTTTTACTCGGATACCAGACACCTTCGACGTATTTTTCCGGTTTTACAGGCCTAAAAAAATAAAATGTTTCATTATAGTTACTAGTAAAGCTTTTGAAATTGTATTATTACTTACTCTAATTTATTCTCCATGATTTTCAGCATAATTTCGGCCCTTTCTTCCGGAATTTCACTCAAAACTTGTTTTCTATTTCGAAAAAAATCATTAGAACTATTAGGGTTCTCACTATAACAAATTTGAGGTAATTTTTCAGTAAATCTGTAAAAAAATATTTCCAATTTTCAAATAGCATGAAAGTGACCCCCCAAATATATCGTAAAGTAATATCACAAGACCTCCTGATTTTATCGATAATTTTTTATTTTGCACGAAATTTTTTGCTTAGCAACAAACACGAAAGCAACCTGCATGGTAAATCCAGACTCCGAAGGAGGAGGGGTTTTACCTGTCAGTATGCTTGAGTGATTTTGCTTAAAAGTAAAAAAAGAGAGCTTAAAAATAAAAGTTTATCTGAGAAAAATCAAAGAGGTTGTGTGGTATTTGATGAGATAAATTCCAAAGACAACGAAAATGAAACAATTTAATATTAGAAATTATTTATAAACTTTAATTGTTACACTGACAGTAATAAGCAATAACAACTGTTTATTTTTTTGGTAGAGGAATTTTATCGGGGTAACGGAGTTTTATCAGTATAAATACTGTTCCTATTGGTTGAATTTTCAAGTGTTTTGCATCATAATTGGTTAAAAACTAGTGATTGGAGTATATCATTATTACATGTGCGAATAGAAGCAGATTGGCACACCCAGAAATAGGTTATAAGCCGTGATGATATATTTATTTATAAAATTCGTTAAAATACAATAATAGAGTGCGGAATTTAAGCATTTTGATTAATGGCACAGCAATTTTTCTTTGATACTTTCACAATAAATGTTAACGTTTTAGACCATTTTGTTTTGCTTATTGTTTTTTTTTCAGATTTAAGCTTATTTTTGCTTAATAGTGCTTATTTGAAGTTTATTTTGCTATCGTTCAAATTTTAACACTCATTTATAAATCTTGTTTATTTAGTCTAATTAAAGACAATTGAAAAATGGTATAGCAAATTTAAAGTAATAATTATTAATTATTATCATCCATAACAGAATGTTTAACAAAAGAGCGTTCGAAGCACGTTTTTGTTTCTTATGCGAAAGGTGGTGAGTTCAAATCTATCAAACTTTTGCAGTTTTTATTATATATCCCTGTATTTTTTGTTTCATATGAAAACAACGGCGAAGAAGATAAAACTTAGAGAAAAACATTATTTTTATAAAGAAACATTTTCAACTAAATTACATTTATTTTTTCAGTTAAAATTGGTTAAAATATATCCATGAATATTTTATGTTTGTTCGTTTATGGATTCCAAATGCAGTGAAATTATCTGCAAGTAATATATCAGACCCTTATAAATGACTGAATAGTCATCTTTCGTGAACCAAACTATGTTTGTATTTCGTATTTTTCAAACACACAAGTCTTGACTTGAAAAGTGTCTTTATAAGTGACTTTCCCAGTTTATTTACACGATCAAGTTTTGCGTGAATTAAAATATCCGAGAGTCAAAATTTAAGTTATACCTACATTAAATTGTCAATGAATTTTCATCACATAAATATTTCTTATACGGCCATCAGAATTTCAATTACTTTTCTACCACATTTTGCCATTTTTCAGTTTAATATCTAACACTATATAATAACACCACACTTGTACACATCAAAAATATAAACACTAATGTCATTTAATAGTTATTTGACAGTCAAAAAAAATAGCGCATGTTCCAGTTTTTCTTTAAAAGTTTATTCATTTGTCTCTGTTGCACTCATGTCATTGTGCGAAAAAGAAAACTTTTCAAGTTAATAAGCTTAATAAAATAATCAAAATTTTATGCGTCACTAAAAGATTTCCCGTTATACTTGTACATGTGAACAACAGATGTCGCATAACGTACTAAAGTCACGATTTATATTTTAAATCGTAATGCATTTAAAACGGGGAACCCCATAAAGATTGTTTGATTAGTTACGCTGAATTATTTTTATTAAGTACTATACTATTTGTGAGTTTTTTTGCACTTTTTACGGCGTTTTGTAGCTTGTTGTTTTTCGAGACTTTTTCACTTTGTGCCTTTTTCATTTCAGTTGCTTTTCATTCACTTTTTCGTGCTTTTTATAGGGCGACCAAGCAATATGTGCCCCTGGTTTCGACTTGGGAGGTGTGGTCTATCATTAAGTGTACATTCGGAGGCAGAAGTTTTCTATACAAATTTTAGCGGTTCATGTATAAAACAGTGGCGGCTCGTGGTAGTTTTGAGCGGGGGGGCAAATTAATCTGTGGTCATGGAACTTTATTTAGAAATCCGATTTGCTTACTAACAATTTTAATATTAATTAACAAGAATATAAATACAATAGAAAAAACTAGAAGAAGACCTCCAAAAACAAGAGATAACGATACAAAAATATATTACAATAGAAGGAAGTAAAAGTAACAAGATAAGAATAAGTAGTAAACTTGGAACATTACAGTACTACACATTCAAGCTTTGAGCAACGCAAGTTATATACGACTGAGACCTGAGACTGAGGTGCTTTGTGAGACTTGCTCTTGCTACGCGAAACGCGAGGTACGAAGTGCTCCGAGTACATGCGATCCTGTCCAAATCACAACGTGGGCAAGCCACCTCTGCGGCTCTCTCACTCAGATATTGGGATTATTTTTATGAATTAATTTACAAGCTTGAAAAATAAGCAAAACATTCATTTGGAAATTAAAATATCAATTTTGTTAAAAAAAAACTCTTCGATGATTTTTTTTAAATACATGCATATTTATTTATTAAAATTCGTACATAATTTTTTTTGTAAATACTTTATGTATGTTGTTATATCAGTTTTACAGAATGTTTACTTTAAATTATTGTTTTGTTTTATACAAATTAATTCTGTATAACTCCATATTAATCATTAATATCATAGAATTTATTATAAATATAATATATACATATTTATTATTTAAATAATAAATCCAATGTTTAAATGCGAACAAACCGGTAAATAGATTTCATATTTTCATAAAAATAAAAAGAATACTGAAAATATAGTGTACCCATTAGCACGGGTAATTTGTTGTAGTACATAAGTAAAGGAATCAGTATTATAGATGGGCAGGGGGGCTTGCCGCCTCTGTGTGCTGCGTGACCCGACGTACGTCACACTTATGCATCACGGGTGAGCGCTGCACTAGTTCCTGCACAAGTTTAGAACGTATCGCGGTATACAGGGTGTCTCAATAAGCTTGCTCACTATTGGTAACTTTTTTATTTGAAAAGATACGAGGTTGGTTAAATTAGCAAAATTGTGCCATTTTATATTCGAAAATTGGTCATGTAGACAAAATAAAAATTGTGTCAGCGGTTCCCAAAATTTGGGACAGAATATATATTTTTTAAATGGAACTATATATTTTTTATTATCTTATTGAAAAGAGTATTTTTTTCTCTTTCCAATAAGGTAATGTTGTTTATGTACGATTTTTTCAAATAAACGAGTTATTTACGTTTAAAGATAAAAATTATCTTTTATTAGTTTAGATCAAGTAAACTATGGAAACAATTGTCTTTTATAAAATTATTATTTAATTAATTTATTTTACAGTAATAACAAAACAAAGAAAATATTCAAATTGAAAGCCATTATTTCTTTCGCACATTTAAACTCTTTTGGAAAGAGAGCCGACCGTTCTACGTAACTGGTGTCTAGATATAACTTTCCATATAGCAAGTTCAATATCTAACTTTTCTTCATTTGTAAAGTTATTAAACATTATTAAACACAGAGAACTTTACGGAAGAAATTATTAAACGCCAAACAAACAAAGAATCAATTGTTTCCATGGCTTACTTGACTAAAAAACTAATAAAATACGAGTAGTTTACAAAATTTAAATTTTTAACCGCAAATGTTGTTTATGTACAATTTTTTCAAGTAAACGAGTTATATGCGGTTAAAAATTTAAATTTTGTAAACTATTTTATTAGTTCTCTGTGTTTAATAATGTTTAATAACTTTACAAATGAAGAAAAGTTAGATATTGAACTTGCTATATGGAAAGTTATATCTAGACACCAGTTACGTAGAACGGTCGGCTCTCTTTCCAAAAGAGTTTAAATGTGCGAAAGAAATAATGGCTTTCAATTTGAATATTTTCTTTGTTTTGTTATTACTGTAAAATAAATTAATTAAATAATAATTTTATAAAAGACAATTGTTTCCATAGTTTACTTGATCTAAACTAATAAAAGATAATTTTTATCTTTAAACGTAAATAACTCGTTTATTTGAAAAAATCGTACATAAACAACATTACCTTATTGGAAAGAGAAAAAAATACTCTTTTCAATAAGATAATAAAAAATATATAGTTCCATTTAAAAAATATATATTCTGTCCCAAATTTTGGGAACCGCTGACACAATTTTTATTTTGTCTACATGACCAATTTTCTAATATAAAATGGCACAATTTTGCTAATTTAACCAACCTCGTATCTTTTCAAATAAAAAAGTTACCAATAGTGAGCAAGCTTATTGAGACACCCTGTATAATGCAATAATTTTTCTCTGAAGGGGGCATGCCCCCTCAAGCAGAATTTGATGCATATTGCGCTGCTGAGCGGCACAGCGCTAATTTCAATTTAAACAGAACATTATTTAATGCTAACTACAGGATTAAATTGATACTTTTATAATAATTAATCTATAATTGATGTAAAATAATTTGAGGGGGCACTGCCCCCTCTGCCACCCTGGACGAGCCGCCACTGGTATAAAATGGATTTATTTAGAACACAAATGAAATACATAAACATTTCTTTAAATGTCGTTTATTATATACATATTATATCTTCTCCACAAATATAATTCATTTATTAGTACGCCTACCGCCGCCGCCACTACACTTCTTTTATTTTGTATGTACTTACGCGTTCGCGGCAAAATTCTCAATGTTATTGGTTGAATATTTACGTCAGCGCGTGCCTTCCGCGTCGAGGTCAGGGGCACATATTGCTTGGTTGGACAATATAGGCGCTTATATTTTAAAAATAAATGCTTATAATTCCGCGTTCTAATAATAAGTAATGCAACTTACCGAATTACTTCTGGAGGAAAACATTTAAGCTGTCCGTTTATAGAATTCGCTACAAGAGGTGTCCGTAATAAAGAAGGAGTCTCAAATATAAGTTGAGGTTTAACAAGGGCCTCCTTTTTTATTACAGTATGTTGTAAATTTCTGAAATTAAATACACAAATACACTGCGTTTTTTTTTTTAGATATATATAACTTACTTGCGTATTTTTCCTTTTTTATTATACAAAATAGGCATTAATTCCGGTGTATCGCTAAATTTAAATATTCTCTGCTTAATCCTTTTTATTTTGGCAAAATCTATGTTTTTCTTTTTGATTTCAGTCCAACTTCGCGGCATTTCTTCTTCCTTTGGTGGCTCTGGTTTCTCTGTTTTCTTTTTCTCAATTTTTGGGACATCTATAATTTTCCGTCTGCCCATTTCTGGACTTTTTCGTCTGTCACTTTCTGTTGTTCGTCTATCACTGTCTGTCACTCGTCTCTCATTTTCGGATATCCGCCTATCACTTTCTGTTACTCGTCTATCAGTTTCTGTTGTTCGTTTATCACTGTCTGTTATTCGTTTCTCAGTTTCGGATATTCGTCTATCACTTTCTGATATTCGCCTATCACTTTCTGATATTCGTCTATCAGTTTCTGATCCTCGTCTATCATTTTCGGTTATACGTGTATCACTTTCGGGCATTCGTCTATCATTTTCTGTTATTCGTTTATCACTTTCTGTTACGCGTTTATCATTTTCTAAGCTCTTTCGAAATTTATCGTCTTCTGATATTTTCCGGGATCGTTTAGGCAATTCTTTTTCATATTTTCTTTCTCGCCTAAGAGGGCTTTTGCTTCTACTACGATCCCTCTCTCTATAGTATTTGCTTCGCCTACTATGTGCATCTAAAATATGGATTATTAATGGTAACAAAAATGTAAAAATGTTTTGCAAAGTATTACCTCTCATAGAATGCTTCATGTATAACAAAGTTTGTTCATATATTTCCTGTTCTTCGCGTTTTATTTGCTCTATTTCGTTTATAACTTGTCTAGCTTTTTCAGACGGTGTTGGACCTGTAAATTATTATCAATTCATGGAAATATTCTATGAGCTGTCTTTTAGAAATAGTGCAGTTGTAATTAAATTTCAAACGTGGTTGAAACGCCAGAAATGAAACTAATTTATAAACAAAGGGTTGTGTAGGTAGGAAAACAATGTGAAAATATCAAAACAGTTTGTTTAAGATTAAAATAACTTTAAAATATGCTTTAATTATTAATAGAATCGATTAATATGCATATAAAATGTCAGAGCATATTTGCACGTTTGCTCAGGAAAGTCTGTATCTATAGACTAAACACTAAACTATACCTCGTTCAACAAAAGAACAAACCAAATTTGTGTGGCTTTGCGCAGGTTACGCCTCTTATAGTATATTCCGTAACTTAGCCACGACCGTTGTCATGGGTTTCTTGTGGTTCATATGGTCAGGTTATGGTTGTGATTCGGAACTTCTTAAAGAATGGATGTTCTTCGTTATATCGGTCGCTGATGGCGTATTTAAAAAATTGACAGCTTGTTAAGAGTTAAACATATATTATACAGAATGTTCAGAAAAAAAACCTAATGTGATATAGATAGGGTTGCCAACTGACCTTTTTTGAGCATATTTGGTCATTGTCCTTTTTTAAACCAGAAACGGACGCAATTTGTCCTTTTAAAGTATTTTTTTTTTTTGTTATTAATAATATTTTTCTTATTATTATAAATATGAAAATGAAATAATTATTTCACATTTTATGTACTGTACTACAATTTATCTACTAACATTTAGTTTACAATTTTCTCTAAAAGGTGGGGGTAGCAGACGCAGAGCAGAGATGTGGTGTTTGGTGATAACTTCAACTTCAGACTTTCAAAGTTAAAAATATCTGTGGTGATAGTGTTGATTTGTCAAATTTGTTACTCATTCCGGATCAGGTATTACTCGTTAATATTTTATTGTAGTTTATTAACGCTAATTAACTGCCTTGTCAGTTTAAAAAACTAAAATGTAAAATTAGATATTAGCATTTTAAGGTTAGATATCTTATTGTGTTTTACTTGTTTTCGTCATAAAATATTGATTTTAATTTTTTTTAAATTTGTTAAATTTGCTTCATTGTAAAAAATATATTATCTAACTTTGCGTTTATTGGCCTTGAAAATTTGCAAAAATATTCGCCCGTGGCACATTTTTTCTCAAATTCTAAAGCCGGATTTATAGTTTACATAACATAGCATACCATAACATAGTGAAAATATAAAAACACATAAGTCCGTATGGCATTTTATAGTTTTATAACATATCATAACATAGCATAACATAACAAATGACCATATTTAACATATCATAACCACAGACAAACCGGTTTGTCTGTGTCATAACATAAGAAATGACCATATTTTATTCCGTTATGTTATGGTGTTCGGGAATATTCGGCTCTATTGGAAGAGCAGCGAAATCTTGGAGCGTTGGAGTGCTCGCATTTGCTTGTTGTTTGCAAACAAATTGTGAGGTTAGTTTTTGTTTCTGATGAGATATTTACGTTAAATAAATAGTTAAATTATTGTGCAGAGTTAATAATAATAATAATGCACAAGATACTGCAACAGCTACTATCATAGAATTGTCATCAGCCATTTTTATCTAAACAAATCACGTTTTCGCGAAAAGTTCTAAAATTTAACGTGTACAAAGAATGACAAAATGAAATGTGAAAACAGTAATGAATATAGTAATATAGTAATAATACTACACTATGAACATTTTACAGAACAATTCTTCTTCTCGTGCTATGTCTTATGCTTACTTCTCGTACTATAAAATCTAAAAAATTTCTTATGTTATGTTACGTTATGTAAACTATGAATCCGGCTTAAATCTTACACATAATTCAGAAAAAGATTGCCGAAAAAATGTCTTTTCTGTAATTTTGTAAAGTTGGCGACCCTAAATATAGAGTAACTATAGCGTCTTTTTAGCTATGAACTTTCAGAACTATGTAATAAAATTGCGCATTTTAGTATGAGTGCGCTAGTCCAAAGTACTCATAATTGGAGAATCCGGTATTAAAAGTGAGAGATAGTTACTTAGTTCTTATAGTTTACCAAAGGATGAATGAAGAAAAGAATAATAAAATTTCAGTCCAAATATAAAACAAATATTTGTTTTTTCAAATCCTTTTGAAAAAAATGAATTTTTAGTTATACAACTGGTAAAAATTATAATACATAATTAACATTGTTTCATGTGGATTTGACTTTATAATTACGTCAGAAATACAATAAAAAATTGTAAGTCAGCGAAGTCATTCAAAATTATTGGCGGCAACAGTTCATAGCTAGGATGCTGCCATCTACGTTGAGCTTTGCCCGCTTGCTCACATTCGGAGTAGGCTATGAACACAGAAACGTATGTCGTATTGTTATTCAATTCAAAAGTCAAGTTGTCAAAACTAATCGTGAAATGTAATTTTAAGGAGAAACGATAATAAAGAGGTATTATATATCTATCTCTCTCTACACACAGTTTTGTTTAGATTTTTTAAAGTTGTTCTATGTACTTATTTGGCATTGGCTTTATGCCAATAAAATTCAACATATCATGAACAATAATATGTAATGTGGATGCAACCAAATTAAATATCTGCAAGTCTGCGTTTTATTAAAGAATCTACTCAAGTACCACAATGGATGTGGGATATTATGCCATAAATGATTAATTTCATTTGAAATTTTAAGAAATGAATCTTTACACAGTCTAAAATGTAAATAAAAATCATACACTACATATTTTGTAATACATTCCTTATAAAAATTCGGAAAACGGATATATTGGTCTCTTTTCAAATACATAATAATAAAAAAAATAATTAATTGTGGCACCTGGCACGTTTATTTCTGGGCAGGCATCGAACCCGAACCTGAACCGAACCAAAACCGGAACCAAACCGTAACATGTTAGCGAACCCAGAACCGAACCTCAGTTATATTTTTCAATTGAACCCAAATCGGAACCAAACCGGGTATTAAAATCCGGGTTCAGGGTTCAGCTTCGCTTTAGGTTCATTTTCAGTTCAAATAGTAAGCGTAATCGTAATATAACCGATAATAGACGTTTTTTAGGTCTGCATTGATGCCTGTGTGGATTTTTCGTGAAAATTGTGTTAGTTTCTTGTCTTGCGTAAATTTCGGCTCGCATTTTAAATTATTTCTATATAAAGATTGTTATTCATAAAACTTTAATTCAAGTTGAACCGAATCTGAACCAGTACCTTAACCCGGCACAAAACCACAAATTTTATTAATGTCTGAACTAGAACCGCACACGAACCCATCTCTCAAAAAACAAATTAACTTGAACCGAACCCAGTTTTAGCGGGTTGATGCTCTGTTTCTGTTGAATAAATTAGCTATTCTAATTCATCCATTATAATAAAATAAAAACACTTTTTACACAGTCTAAAGATACATTTAAATTTGGGAGCCACTTCATTTAACGCTACTTACCACACAATTTTTCTCGAACTCCGTAACTATAAAACATATGACGTCATTACCCTAAACGCTAGTAAACCAGATTAACTGTGGTATTTGACACTAAATAAGACAGCGAAAATTAATGAGTATTAGTGAAAAAGTCGACTAATAATTATTATGACGTATCATCTCCTAAGCAATTTGATTGGTTGCTTGATTTTAAAAGTGAAACTCGCGCGTTTTGCCCGTCGCCCACCCACCGTGAAACCATCAATGGACAACATTAGAGCTACCGGCCTCCATAATTTGTGTCACAACATTGTCAAACAATGATCAAATTTATCTATGTTCTATAATTTATTACGAAAAAATGCTTTTAATTTGCGCTATTTGTAACCTCTAGAACTAATAGTTTGCCGACCAGTGGTTAGGATATGCTACGTAACACGCCAAATTCTGAACTTTAAAAAATCATGTCTCGCTTATTAGGTACAATTTTTACGTCGTGTTTGCACTAAAAATTGTAGTTCGCCCTGTTTTTCCAGAAAAAATAAAAAATGGTATAAAACCCCAATGATGTTACTCACATCTTTGTGTATGTATACTTATATGTAAAATGAATTTAATAGTATATTACATCCAAGGTGGGAAATGTTTTATTACAGCCGAGGGCTTATGTATATTACCGAGAGGCGAAGTCTCGAAATGAGAAAAAGTGCGAGGTTGTGATGAAACTCCCACCGAGGTTATGTATACTATTTTATTCATAATCATCCTCATTTTAAATCAATTATTTTCAAAATAAATCAATAAGTTTTAACCTTTAATTTTATTAATATTTTTGACAGCTCTCTTAAAATTTGTTTTAGCCTACTTTATTATAAGGATTTATGACAATGTTGCCAGGCAACCTCTACATAAAAATTTACAACACAAGCGATGGAAGTGAAATTTGTTATTTCCTTCCAAAGAGATTATCATTAAAGTTAGGAATGACGTATTTCCCAACCTCCAAAAGCTTAGGAATCGGTATATTAATATAATGATTGTGAAATATTATTTCATTCTTACTATTATTATATTCAATATTTATATTATTTTATTTATGGGGTCCCGTGGCCGCGTGCCTGAGTGTCTGGTCGCGAACCTGGGGGAACCGGGTTCGATCCCGACAGACGCCAAATATTCCCAATTTTAAATGGCAAAAAAGTGACCCCTGTGGTGCACTCTCCACGCCAACAATGAGTGCCCGTGAGGTGACGCCTGGTAAGATGATATATTTATTTATTTTATTTATATTATATTTACAGTGCTTTAATTGAAACTTTAATTATATAAAGCAAAAATAATAACAATACAACTCTGGGGGTGCATACTCAACACCCGAATATTCAAAACTAGAATATTAAAAACCAGAATATAAATAAAATAAATAAATATATCATCACGGCATATTACCTATTTCTAGGTGTGCCAATCTGCTTTGTCGCAGATATCGGTAATGATGATGACATATTTGTACTGTGCGGGCGTTTACCAGGCGTCACCTCACGGGCACTCATTGCTGGCGTGGAGAGTGCACCACAGGGGTCACTTTTGTGCCATTTAAAATTCGAAATATTTGGCGCCGGTCGGGATCGAACCCGAAAAACCAGAATATGTGAACACAGAATCATCCAAATCCCGAATATTCAAAGAATCGCGCATTGCTCGAAAGCGTATCAGCAGAACTATCGCCAACCAACGCAAACATAACCTAACGTTTGCTCCTCCTGGCCCCGCCCCACATGCTCGGTTTCTGAATCACTCCGGCAAAGAGCTTTCTGGCGATGCACGATTCGGTTCTTGAATATTCGGGATTTGAATGATTCTGTGCATGCATATTCTGGTATTAAATATTCTGGTTTTGAATATTCGAGTGTCGAAGACTTTCCCCAACTCTGGTATGACCCCGCCTTACCAACTTCCCCTCCCAAATTCAATAGTTGCTTGCGCGAAACAGGTATGCTCTCTCGTTGAACAAAGTATATAGTAAAAATTTTTAGGCAGAGTAGTCACGTCATCAAAGTTTGTAACTAGATAATGACGTCACGAAATTAGTAGGTTTACATGGTACACTAATTTAATTTTAGAAAATAATTGTATTTTCCTGCGATGCTAATTTATGTGATCAAGTTAATTTATTTAATAGTCGAATAATAATAGAATATTATTGTAAAATGTAATATATTTCCAATTTATGGTATTGAAAATTCGGTGTTGGGCACACCGAGTCGGGTTTCAGAAGGAATACGGGGAGTGAATGAAGCACTTGATGAAAAATAAGAAAATTAATTTTAAATGACATTGCATATATTTTTAAAAAAATTGATTTGATTTTATTTAGATTTACAATTCTGTAGTGTTATAGAAAAGTAAAGAGTAGCACTATAAATTCGATTTATTGAAAATATAATTAAAATAACATTTAAAAAATATATTATATTTGATTGAAAATACTCCAATAATACAATTTACAATTATTGAAATTAACCCAATCTAAAAACAGAAAAGCTCAAGATCAATCTCAAAGTAACGAACTAATGACAGCAGACGCTTAACAATTCCGGGAGAAACATGTCATGTAAACGTTTTAATATTGAAATCCAATAGTACCAACATGTGGTGAAAAAATGAACTACAATTATTTTAAATAAATTAAAACTCATTAAAAACATTGGCTCGTACCACGATCACGGTTCTAACATCGGTGTTAGCTAGAACCGTGCTAACTATTTGACACATACTTCAGGGTTATAAAGAAAATCAGTGATGCCACTATACTGATAAAACCGAAAATGTACCGACAGGCATATTAAATACTTTTGGCTTCATTATTTTAAATTGTTTAATATGATTTGTCTCTGGACTTGTTTGTAAGATAAATTATTTAGAATATTGAAGCCAAATGTATTGAATATGCCTGTCAGTACATTTTCGGTTTAATCAGTATAGTGGCATCACTGATTTTTGTTTATATCCCTGAAGTATGTGTCAAGTCGTCGTCAAGGTTTTAACTAATACCGGTCTTAGAACCGTGATCGTGGTACGAGCCATTATGTTCGACTTTAAAATAATGGTAAATTTAATTAAAATGTACTTTACTGATAGTATGCAAAAAATAGTATTTATTTTCTTCGTTTTCCTAAACATATACAATACTACAGTGTTTTTTCATTTTGTAATGAAATGATGACGTGACTACTCTGCCTAAAAATTTTTACTATAGTTAAATGTATATGTCTGAGATTCCTATTGTTACTCACATTACAAGATAACTAAGGACGGTGAATCATAAAATAACAATCATTTCTTACTAATTTTATCGACATTTTCAATGCAGAAAAATTTAATTGCATAAACTAATTTTATTAATAAAGGGTTATATAGAAAAACCAGTACAATTACTAAAATATTTTGATTCAAATAGAGCAAAGTAATCAATTTTTAAAAATATTGTTTTTTAAATAGCCTCAAATTTGAAAATATCATTACCAATTACGAGCCCATATTAATATATGCAAATAATTTGGCCAGTTTACATTTTCAACAAATTATAAAATCCACACAAATGGTAGAAATTCCTACAAATATCTTTCGGGTACTTAACTTCAAACTTAAAAAACTGTGGCCCAAATGATTTGTAATAATAGTTGGACCAGCATTTTAAGGGTAATACAATGAAAAACAACATCGTAAAAATCCAGTGCGTACAGTATAAGCCTTGCAAAGACATATAAACCAATACTCACAGAAAAATAGAATTAAAGCTGGTATTACTAATAAAGACGACGTAACCCAATATTAAATGGAAGAATACATGAATAACATATTCAGTTTTCATAAGATAAGGAGGTTCGAGCGAATATCGTGTAAAAATTAATTTTTAACAGTTTCTTATAAAAACGCTTATAAAGTTGACGATTTTATTGTTCGCTCTTACGGCAGAAACATTTCCGTAGATATTTTTTTTTATTTGTTTTATACTGATCTTTCCCATTTTGATGAACATGAAACAAGTATAATAAAACTGAAGACTTGTAGTATTTTATGAGAAGTTTATAATGCCTTTTTACCGTTCAAATTAATCAGAAAATTAATGTTGAACATTATGTTCTCATTTTACATCAATAGTTGCAGAACAGATGAAGAATGATTGGCAACGTTGCACGCCCCAGCTGATATAAAGGAAAAAGATTGGAGTATAACTTGTAGCTATATTAAGGATATTTTTTTTTTCGAATATAATAAAGCTATTTATTTTTGTGCTTTTTAAAATTTGTGATTACTGAAATTGATAGATAAATTTAATATAATAATTTTACAAGACGCACTGTTGCCACATAACTTTCTTCCATCACATATGTTCAAAATACTGAAGTCATTTCAGCACTTTTTTTTGTTAAATACAAATTAATTATGTACTAATGGTGGGTTTATGCAGGCAACTAAATTAAAAAATTAAATTGTAAAACTAAACTAAACAAGGTTTATTTTATAATTTCTTAGTTTCGCGCCTACGCCATTCGCGCACTTATGACAGATTTTCGTACTTAACATATGAAAATGTACGATGATAACAAAGTTTCTGCAGAAAAGAGACGAAATACCAAATACAAAATGTCAAACATAAAATTCTGAATTTTAATTTACTGCATAAAAAACGTTTTTTAGTTTAGTTTCTTAATTTAGTGGCTTAATTTAATTTCATAATTTACATGCTGCATAAACCCAGCATTATAGGCTCAATACATGTTTATTAATTAAAATTATAAATTTTTACAACTATTTTAACAATTAAAAGAACAAAAAAATATAAATATTATTTTGATTCATTAGTTTCGCTCGAATCTCCTTAAAATCTATATTTTGAAAGAAATTTCTCACTATTTGCGTAGGTTTTATAATTTGTTACAATGATAACCGGACGCGGCCGAACTAAAATGGTTTAAACTCATATATAAATAAAGTAGGGTGATATAGAAAATGTTTTTTCACTGGCTGTATGTAATTTGACGTCACAGGAGTGGGATGTTGTTATTCATGATTACTTTTCGCGCCAATCTTTTTATTTAGTTATTTACGAAAATAACAACAAATTATTATTACTATGGAAAATATTGCATAAACTTTCATTTAAATAACTTTTTGAAAAATTGTAACATAAAACAAAATGGATAATAATAACTTTAAAATAAAAGATTCCTTTGAATTTAGATGTTTCAATTATTTTACCTTGTTTTGGTGGTTTCTTAAGAATCTGTTTTTCTTCAGTTTTCCTTCCAATTTCATCGTAAACTTCTTCAATTGTTGTGTGAACCTTAGGTTGTTTCGGATTTAAAATTTTCTTTATAGGAATCGATTGTATCCCTTGTTTCATTAAAGAAAACGATTGCAACCTTTTCTTAATTTGATCCTTCCCCAATGTTTTTAATGCTGGACTTATACTAGATTCACTTGATGTGCTTTTGGTTTCCAATGGACTTGATTCGTTCAATAAAACAGCTTTTCGCAACGGTGTTAAATTGTTTTTATTTATTGCCGATAGTACACTCGGTGGTGTTATATTTGGAGTGTCTGACGGTGCTGAAACTCTTGGCGACAAGTGCATCGACTGTTCACAAATGTTTCCGTCGTTATCGGCTTCAGGGACGTAATCGGGTATTTGGTTTGGCAGCAGAGGTCCAATAAGGATATTTGACGCTGAACCATTATCTGCATCTGATGATTCGCCTTGAATATAGGTGTCCTCTTCCATTTCATTCGACAAATCATATGATTTTTCTAAATTATTATCTAATGAATCACTTTTTTCATTATAACTATATGCTTTTAAATTGTCACTTGATATACCTACTGTACACTTATTTACATCTAATTCATTTTCACTACACTTAGTCACACTTTCGTCATCATTTTCAAACTGAGAAGTCTCTACTTCTTCGCAAACGATGTCCTGAGTATAGTCGGTGTCGGTGTTCATTTCTGCTTCTTCAGGTTCCTGAATCACGTAAGCGGTATCACTTAATTCGAATTCAACTACGGGTTCTTCAAATACGTAAACTATGGAATCTTCAATGCAATCGTCATCTATACATGATAGATAATTTTCGTTTGCTTGTTCCACTACTATTTCTTCGACAACTGAATCGCAAACTTCTTCATGTACCTCATTAGGTTCTTCGTTCACCACTTCTGCAGTTCTTGTCCACCTTGACGTCCTTAAGAAGAAATTCAAGTGTGAATGAAGATGATTTCTTTAGATTATTATGATCAAAAATGGGACTGAAGGACCAGAACGGGAAATTTGTTATTTATGTAAAAAGAAAACGTACGTTTCGAGTTTCTTTCCAACGAAATGTTGTCTAATAGTTTATTTATAATGTTTCTGTACATATTTTTTCGTAAAGCTTTGTACAATTATTGTAAATGGTTGTGGATGGGTTTGCTGAAAACCCGAAACGTCCATTTTCTTCAATAAAGCATACGTAACATGGACCATCAAGCATTATTACTTGGAATATAATTATAATGATATCTTATGTATGTCAAAGCAAAAATATAAAGTTTTACACTAATAATTTTGTTGAAGCAGCTCTATTTTATACGTACTAACCTAAACGACATGCTTCGCAGCAGTTTGTCAAAGAAATTCATGCTTGAAATGAAATTTAACCAACTTTCAGCTTATACATGCAAAAACAAGATATCTGGGCTTATGCTCAATTTAATCAATACTATTTATATATAAAATTTACTCATAAAAGAACTATAATCTCATGCTCGAAATCTAGAACTTTTCATTAATGGACTTTTTGGACCTTGAGACTTTGAAGACAAAAGAAATAACAATGAAAACGATACTTACAGCAGGCATCGCCTACCTCAGGTTCAGGTCGGTTTGCAACAGAACTTCATCTTCGCAAGAAGCTTCTATTTCTTCAGAATTTTCGTAATCAGCCATTCTTTTCTACACATAAATAAGTATTTCTATTAGTTAATAACAATAAGAATGACCATATGAATAAGATAACCGGAAAATGAATACATTCATCAAGACGAACTTAAAATATTCAGCACATAAATTATTAAATTGTCCCCTAACCTGGGAAATATATGAAAAGAATACATAAGTGCAAAGGTAATTACTAATAATAATAGAATAACAAAATGTATAATTATAACATAAATCTCAATCCGTAAGGTATAATTCGTGCAATAAATACAAACCTAATTAAAATTAATGCCAATTGTCGTCAATTTTCATGGAATGACGAATAAAATTCGACAAAGCACAATTATTTATAATATTTTAGTGGTTATTAGACAAATAAATTGAACAAATATAATTGCCTGTATAATGAGGTAAAGATAAAAATAAATTTAGATATATCTCAATAAAATATATATACTATAAAGATAAAAATAATAAATTAATGCATAGATATTCCAAAATTTAATAAATTAAAGAAGTAAATACGAAATATAACTTTGCACTTCACGATCGATTGCAACTTTCTAGGACTACCAAAACACTAAATTAAACTCTTCACAATTATATTTACACAATGCATTTAATCGAGAACTCATATTTATGGATTAAATATTCACAAAATTAGAAAATTTACATGATAAATTCTTTATTTAATTATATAAAAATTGTTAAATTCCTAAAACTAAAACCTGCATTTTAGGTTATATGTATACAGAACAGAAGATATCAGGGATACCAATATAATAAATTAAAGAACCAAAAAAAATCAATTATTCTTCTTACTTCCGCTTACCGCGGAAATTTAAAATTGTTTTAGTTTTCGAAATATTTGTTTTTACTAACTAAGGTTCACTAAAAATTTGTGTATGTTAATCAATATAAATATAATGCATTGAGAATAATAGATGTATTTCGAACTTTCATTGTCTTTATTTTTGAGTTCACAACGTTTCTACTGATAAAATCTTTAACAAAACGCGAGCAGAAAAATACCAGAGAGACGTATTAGTTATTAGAGCAAATTAAAGGACTCCTTGTTCGCTGATAAGCACTGGATTTTTCTGCAAGATTCAGCACACCCGCACACAAAGCGAAGTCGTCACAACGCTGGTTAGGGCTGAATTTGCCAGAATTCATTGCCGCTGAAGATTGGTTGTGGAATTTATTAGAGAAGACCTGCTCCAAACTTCATCGCAATATTGAGGTATTAAAATTAAAGGCTGATTTGGTGAAGGCAACAGCTTCCATACTTTGGAAGTTTTGCGTGCTGCAATCACAGATCTGTATAAATTTATTATAGGTCTGGTGGCTGCAATAGATGAGTGGCGGCCATTTTGATTTCTTTTTAAGATGATGTATAATTGTCGTCAAATAAGTTTGGACTGATGCTCAATTTTTTTTCTTCTCTTGCGGTGTTGCCGCTTCTTCATAACTTAGCATTTTCAACATGGCCATTGAATTGGCAACAGTGTAGAAATATCCAGTCCATATTTATTTGACGGCAACTTTAGTATGTAACAAATAATATTAGTTTTATTTATCAGATTTCTTTTGTTTATACTTACCTTGAATTAGGGACAGTATTTATGGCATGATTACGTATAAATATAGTGGGTATAACACAAAAACCGGGCCATAGGCGTTTAACACGGGAAAACAGTTTTTCCTTGCCTAAAAGTGGCCTATCAATTTTAGACAAAAATGCTTCAAATAAATGTTGTTAAGAATTAAATTCTGCATTTAAATCGATAATCACATTTTCTTTTGCACGTTTTGTAACCGAGCAAATTGAATTTAAATTTTTATAAAACTTACTTCTTTACAGTGTTAGTCATGGTAGTAAAATAAAATTTCAAACAATTTTTATGGCATTATACCTGTCAGAAATTATAAAATATAGTTTTCATCAAAATAATACTATTCAACTCAATGATTTGTATCTTCTCTTCCTGAGAATAATTCTCCATTTTCAATAATAATAACTCAAACATAACATAGCTTTTGCTGACAGGTAAAATATGTCGCAATCTGACAAATACGTCTCTGACATATTTGTTTGTAATTTTACCTGTCAGAAACGCTCTGCTGGAGTTATCATTATTAAAAATGAAGAATTATTCACAGGAAGAGAAGATGCAAATCATTGAGTAATACTATTTTGATGAAAACTATATTTTATAATTTCTAACAGGTAAAATGGCATCAAATTTGTTTGAAATTTTATTTCAATACCATGGCTAACACTAAAAAAAAGTAATTTTTAAAAAATTCAAGTTGCTCTATTACCAAACATGCAAAAGACTATTGATTTAGATGCAGAATTTAATTCTCTACAACATTTATTTGAAGCATTTTTGTCTAAAATTAATAAACCACTTTTGGGCAAGGAAAAACTGTTTTCCCGTGTTAAACGCCTATGGCCAGGTTTTCGTGTTACACCCGGTAGATGTATTTTCTGGAAGGAAATAAAGGAATATGTTGAAATACATGTATATTTTTTATTATTTTATTTTCACTAATCATACAATAATCATTATACAGAAATCATTTTCTAAACAGTAATCAGTCATACATGAAATATAAATATCGACGGACAAATAAAAATTTCAATCAAATGTGCGTTAAAGTCGCTACAGAAAATAAAATCTAAACAATAAATATTTCTAACACTGTAACATTTTTCTTTAGTTTTCTTTATAAAAAATTAATTGTAGGATAATTTAAGGGGGCGAGGGTCTTATACTAAAATGTTTATGAATACAAATATTAAAATATTCACTGCAGCTGCGGACAGCTAACAAAAAATACAATCACACATTCATTCGCGAAAGTTCATACACCAAGCACACGTGAAGATAACAGTAGTATACTAAGAATCGTAGCAGCCAGATTCATTTACAGCCATTGAGATTACATAAATATTGGCACAAGCGAGAATGAATTTGTTTAAAAATACTTTTTATATTATACCAAGACTACCCCATAATCAGTCTCTATAGTTTGAGAACAATCAATGAGGATTCTAAATGGTGATGGTAGCAAGACGGTTCATTGTAAAGAACGGAATCAAAAATAATATTATTTAATTTAAACAATATTTTCACTGTTTTTGTCGTTTAGAAAATGTATGATCGCAATTGGAACCAGCAGAATCCATTGGCGGTGCTGTTACTGTCATGACGGTTACTAAGACATGTCAATTTGTTTACATTCTAAACGAGGGTTTTCTAACCTAAAATATTGTTACAGTTCAACTTGATACGATTTTTAAGTTTGTTCAGTCGAAACCTTTATAAAGAAACAGTTGAGGGTCAACATTTCGTAATTTCCGGTTTATACTTCATTTCATGTAAGAAAATACCGTTGATTTGGATAGGGACAAAATTCTGTCATCTGACTGGTCAAAATGCAAAGTTCACAAAAACGAAAAATATATCACCTGTCAGTTGACGGTTATCAAATAAAATCTGCAGAATTAAGTGATGTTTAACCATGTTTTGTTGTAATTTTAATATTCAGATCTTGTACATTATTACAGATAAATGTTTTATTATTGACAAAGTTTGATTTCATCAATTTAAATTTATTTATTTAATGTCCATTTGCACCAACAAGGCTTAAATATTAAGCTAGGCTTAAACAAAAAAATGCAAATCGGAATTTTGACAGCAATATATTATAATTCATTTGACATTTCATTTTGATGCAATATTGTCAATGTAAGCAGAGTTTAATATTTAAGTTACGTTGGTACAAACGGCCATAAGGCATGTAAAAACGGTCGGTTCTTATGCGCCATCTACTATTTTCTTACGTGAAGTGAAGTATAATTACTACTTGACTTTTGGCCATTTTAACATGGAATAAATATTAGAAAAATCAATGAATTTACAATTTTTATTAATCTATAAGTACTGTCAGTAATAGTATTAAAACTACATAATGTACCTGCAAAATTTTATTATAATCTCTTTTTTGTGAAATGCAAATTTTGGAGGTTGGAAAATACGTCATTCCTAACTTTAATAACAATCTCTTGGGTTGGAAATAACAGATTTCACTTCCATCTCTTGGGTTGGAAATGTTTATGTAGGGGTTGCCTAGCAACATAGCCATAGATCCCCATAATTAAGTAGGCTAAACAAATTTTAAGACAGCTGTCAAAATATTAATAAAATTAAAGGTTATAATTCATTGATTTATTTTGAAAATTATTGATTTAAAATGAGGATGATTGTGAATAAAATAGTATACATAACCTCGGTGGGAGTTTCATAACAGCCTCGCGCATTATCTCCCCTCGAGGCTTCGCCTCTCGGTAATATACATAAGTCCTCGGCTGTAAGGAAACATCTCCCACCTCGGATGTAATATACTATATCAGATTAAAGTTTTGCTGTATATTTAAATTTCTTTTCCATACGTTCAGTCGACCAATTTTATCTTCTCTGCCAAAAATTTTATGGAATGTTTCGAATTTTTGTTGTTCTTTTCCACCTTTCACAGCACTTTTTGATGTATATTATGTTCCTTTTTATTTAATTCGCTTATATTTGAACATTTACATATGAAATTATAAAATTTAAGCGTGAGAATACTTTTTTATCTTAAAAGAAACGATGATTTTTTACGTTTAAATCGTTTAAATGTTTGACATGTCATAATGGCTGCCCTGCCATTAATTTAGTTTCCAAAATTCCCGTTGATGTCGCATACTATTCTGCGGGTTCCAGTAGCAACCATTTGGAAAATCAAAAATAAATTCGATGTTTTCTATTTAAATGGTAGTGATTTTGGCGTTCTTTAATGAACCTAAAATGATAGAATTACGCTAAATTTCGTACAATACAAAACTAGTGCAAGTTGAAAACACTAAAGTATTTTTACAAAATTCTTCTAAGCCAAACATTGTTTGGTCCAATGTTTTTAGCATTTACAGTCTTTTACCGAAACTTGTCTAACTGGTGACCAAGTGTCCTAAGGCATGCACGTTTAAATAACCAGTCAACAACTTGAACCAACATTTCGGTACCACTGGCTATTCGCTCTAGCTATGCCTTTTGCTTGCCACTGGTCAAACTTTTCATCATTCATTACAAAACTAACACGTGATTGCAAACTATTATTATTTAAATTGATTGAAATACGAGCACAAATTCAGCAGTCAAGCTAGGAGTTGTTGAAAGTTTGAACTTTTAAGTGACAAATGGAATAAATATATGAAAAGTTTGCCTAGTAGCAAAACGGCCTAAACTTACAATATATTTACACCGGGGAGTCCCTTCACAACGCACGGACAGAATTACGCAGAAGAAATCGTCCTTAGATTTCATCAAAACTTGAAGGATCGATATAATACGAATAAAAGGCCTTTGTACTATAAAATTACAAAGAAACCTCTTAATACGCTTGCCAAAATTGCTTTATGCTTGTAAGATTTGTATAAAATTCAAATCAGATTCCAAGAAAAATATTTTCTCTTTATCAACAGAATATATCTTTATCTCCTGATTTTATCGATAAATTTTTATTTTGCACGAATTTTTTTTGCTTAGCAAAAAACATGAAAGCAAACTGCATGGTTTTACCTAATGTCAGTTTGCTTGAGTGATTTTGCTTAAAAGAAAAAAAAAAAAAAAATGAGTGCTTAAAAATAAAAGTTTATCTCAGAAAATCTGAGCGATCGTGTGGTATTTGGTGAGATAAATTCCAAAGACAAAGCAAAATGAAACTTGACACATTAATTGTCACACTGACAGTTATAAACAATAACAACTGTTTATTTACATGGTAGCGGAAAATTATCGGGGTAACGGGGTTTTATCAGTATAATACTGATCAGGCATTTCTTTGGTACAACTAAAAACTTTAATTCATAGTTTTTAACTAGCTGTTCAAATTTATTTTTCGTATTTGCGAATGGAAACGTGGCAATTTTGATGCATTTAAAACTATTTTTATTTGTTAAAAATTATTCTCCAGAAATCTGCCATTGTTTATCAAGCGTTTTCGTAAATTCAGTCAGAGATTTCCGAAAGATTTTTTAAGTGATCAAGTAAGATTAAATAAGTCGTTTTTTTATTCATCGATAAAAGTAAATGAAATCTATTGCACCGTTCATAATTTCCGCGCTTTACTCTTTAGACTAATGCCCATATTCATAAACACTCGCAAAGTTTCAAAACGGTTCGTTATAATTTTTGACAAATAACATCAAACTTGACAAATAAAATTTCGATTTTTCTTTCAATGTCGACTGTTTTTATTGGATAAAAATTATAACGAACCGTTTAAAATTATTTATTTAAAAGTATTTATGAATACGGGCATTAGACTTTCACTGTTGAAATAGATGATAACTCATATCTATATGATTTAAGTTTTCTTTTTTTTTTGTAAATTAATGCAAATAATTCTATATCAAAGACTGCATTTCATTTTCGTCATGTAAGAAGGAAGAATCTAAAGAGTTTAACAATATCCGAAATATAAACAAACTAGCTTCCATTTAAATTAAGCAGCTTCATTGAACATTCGTCAGTGACGTCATTTTAAAATGCGCTGAAATTTAGCGCGATTTTTTTTTGATAAATAGAAAAACTTGTTTAAAATATTTGACGCATCGGGTTCTTCCAATTTTTTCTTACAAAAACGCTCTGTATAATGCGTAATATTCCATTTTATAGCAATCTTTCAAGTTTTGATTAAACTAACTAGACAAATTTCTTCTCGTTCTCTTCTTCTCCTTTTCTTCTTCTTCTTCCTCTTGCGATGTGAAACGACTGTCGGTTCTTAACCTACCCTACCCTAACCTACAAAGTAAGCCGTCACGAGCTAGCCTTCAACTTCTCCAGCCTCTGACACAACTCCTGCGCGAGTTCCCGATTAACTCCTTCTGATTGGAGACCGCACTCGCCTTGCCACTTGGCTTTTCCGGAGGCGTGGGACATGGTGAGGTCTCTCTTCCACTCGCGGCCACAACGACCGTCGCAACGGGCACAGGGGCGCTGCAGGGCGTAGCCTCCGCATTCGGAGCAGTCCAGAGAGACGTGGTGCTCGGCCCAAGACACGCCGCAGGTGAAACAAGAGGACAGTTGGAGGCGGAGCTCCTCGATGGTTAGGATGTTGTCTTGGGGCACCGACCAGCTAGGGATGTCGTCAAGGCTGTGGCTCAGAGTTGTCAAAGAGCTACAAGAGAAAATAAAAATGTTATTAAACATGTTAATGACACAAATTTTGATAATTATTTAATAAACACATTGATGGCACATATTATTTATTTATTGTTGGTTGATTGATAAAATTTTGTATCAATTACTAATATAAAAATACGTTATCCCATCTTTCAGACTTATTTTTGAATAAACGAACTTTAAAATTGTGCAAATATTTTGAATAAATCTCATTGGAATACTAGTAACGCCATCTATTCTAAAATGTTGAACTTAGCCAAATATATTAAATTCAAATACCGTGAGTATTTTTTAACGTGAAACATTGGGTTTATCATATCCATGGTTACGGCTTGACATTTGATTGACATCTATGTATTTGCCTGTCCCATTTAAAATAAAACATAGGGAACGAATTTGATATTTGACAAGACGTCATTGGAGGTTATTTTGTTTAAATAATTATACCTGCTTTCTAAATTAAATTTAGTTGTAGAAAAAATATTGTGTGCACCTTGAGCCTGAGTGATTTTCTAACTCGGCTAAATTTCTTATAATATTTAAATATAATTTCATTTTAACTGAGACAGGCAAGTACATTGCTGTGAATCAAATGTCAAGTCGTAACTTATAAGAAAATTTAACGGTTATCTGTCATATTGACAAAATTAAGGTTAATTTTGCTAAATAATTATAGCTGTTTTCTAATAATTAAATTTAGATGTAGAAAAAACATTGTATGGTGCATGTGCCCGAAATATGTTTAGTGCTGTCGAATGGTTTTCTGACTCGGCTAAATTTCTTACAATATTTAAATATAAATACTTCTGTGAGATTCGTTCCCTACGTTTCATTTTAAATGGGACTGGCAAAAACATTGCTGTCAATCAAATGTCGAGTCGTAACCATGGATATGACAAACCCAATGTTTCACGATAAAAAATACGGTACATGAAACATGAGGTTTGTTTTGTGGAGTTGTAAAACCATGGCCAACTTCATTCAATTGCGCTACGCTTATTATGGCAGTTTCAAATCTTTGTTTCCCCATATTATCGCGAGTTTTTTTATAGATTTAGTACGGATAGTGGCGACATCTAGTTATTTTTATTTCAATTAGGAGGATAGTGTCGGTATCCGTGATCCTCCTTGGTCCCTGTCAATTAAGTTTTTAGAGCTTCAGTTTATTAAAAATAAATATAATACTTGCAAATTTAAATATTAAAATCAATATTTATTTTAACAGTAGTACTATGTTACTCCGTGACGTAGGGCCACATGACGTACTCATTTGAACCGACCATAATAAGCGTAAAATTATGTCGTCAGAAACATGATCATTGCATCAACTATATTTTAAGTTCAGCGTTTTATCACAGATGGTGTTAGTACAAACGTATAAAATTTAAACACATTTATGTATTGCGTGTTGTATAAATTATATATGTTTTGAAACTAAAAACTTGATATGGCTAGGGCTAGCAGATGACCTCCCGCCAATTCCATGTATAAAATGGCAATGAGCTTTAAGTAGTATCACTTCCGGTTGATCATTTGTAAAGAAAATGCAATTTAAAAATATATCGTCACTACTTTTTACACATTTATGGGTGTGCCAATCTACTTTGTACATAAATATAGGTAATGATGACATATTTGTACCGTTTCTTTTAACATGTTGTTGTTATTGATATAAAACTCTTAAACACTAGAACTGAATACTTTTGGATTATATTTTAATATAGTGTTTCATTAAAAACTGTTATGGGCTTCAAGTAAAGTACCACACTTCCGGTTGTCCAATTTTACCCAAATTTTAATCTACTCTTTATACGAATACAAAAAGCTTGAATACGGAAAATAGAAATTTTGGAAGTTTTATTATCGTGTAAGAAAAATAGTCATACACATACTCACAGACAGACATAATGAGGTCATGCACGACTTTTTTTTTATAACTTTAATCGATAAAGTAATGAAAAATAATATACCCGTATTTTTTATTTTTCCTCAAATCGATCTTTAATCATGAAAAAATTGTAACTGAAAATGACATTCTTTAAAATGCGGCTGAAGATCCCCGCTTCGTCCCTTGTCCATTGACGTCACAGAGTGAGAAGCACGACCATTTTGATTTTCACATTGTCTTAAACGTCAAAGTGACATTTAAAGATAACCTAAAATTTATGAAAGTAAACATGTCGATGGAACGTTGAACGTTGTTTCGTGCCAAAATAAAGAATAAAATAATATTCTGGAATATATTCAATGTCTCATATGCGTTTATAACCTCCTACCGTCTAATTCAAAGATTCAAAAGTGAAAGAAACTTCTGATGTAACGTAGATAATTTCACGCCAAATGAAAATTATATTTATAAAAATAAATAGAACGATATTATATTAATATAATATAGCATATTTAGATATGTAATCCTCAATTTATAGTTTATATATATATTTTTCTTTTAGAAATTATGTGTCCATATAAAATGTCTGTTTGAAATGAGTCTGAACTTCGTTTGTAACGTTGTGACGACACAACATGGCTGGTTTTTGCAACTTTTTAAAAATACCATACTTTAAAACGATTTTATACAACAAAAAATATAAATAAAAAATAATTTAATCATACTGATCGATGAATTAGACTATCCTTTTTCGATTTAAACAGAAAAAAGGTACAATTATTTTTTTTTGCATGACCTCATTGTAAAAATAGTAAAAACGTGTTGTGGGGACCTTAATTCATAGTTATTCACTGAAAACTCACTATATAATTTTTGAAATGAAAACATTACCTCCCTTACCTACGTATGTAGGTAAACGGGAGGTAAAAATTGATTTGTTTCAAGTTATTTTAAAAAGGAAACAATAAATAATTTTTATGTTCCTGTTTTTGTTCAACACTTCCGTGAATTGTTATAGTTACACAAATACTACGTAAAACTGAACATTTATTATGTGTTAAATTAATTTTTTGTTCGGGTTGACCTTTGTCTACCATCAGACATTTTTCTCCGTAATATTTAATTGGTTTTTCCTGTCTTAAAAATTCACTTCAAATAATGACATAACATTCTATATATCACATATTTCATAATGTATTTCCTTCATTACTACGAACGTTACTTAACAATCAATTTTTCTCTTCTACAAGGACAATTTAGTAAAAAATATATAATTATTGCAAGTAAAATTTATCCTTGGTTGAATCACGGAATACGACAGATCATTTTGTAGTGTAGTATGTGATTATTCGGCGCCACGTGTAGACATCGTAATGTATGTACGACCTTGCCATGTGGTTTCAGTGTTGGAGCTGAAATTACCTGGCTTTCATTCAGAATAATCGATAAGGAAAATAATACTGGCAGAAATGATTGAAACTTTATTGCGTTGTTATTTCTGCAGATTTTATAGGTTTTTTAAAGGGTATAAAATTTATAATACAACGTGATGCAACACCAAAATCAATTCTTTATAGATAAAAGTTATTGTATTATAATTGATGAAAGTACACCCAGTAATCGGCAAAAAAACAAGGCCAAATTAATTGCACTAGGTGCGCAGATAACATTAAAAGAAAGAGTCTATGTTTTAAAGATAAACACAATGGGGTCTCCATCATAACAAAAAATAATAAAATGTACGCTTCGTACTTAAATGACTATTCAGATAAAAAAACATTTTTATATTAATTACTTTAGGAAATATTTGATATTTGTTGTGTTACTGTGACGTCACACTATTATCATTTTTTTCGCAGTCTGGTGCAGAGCGAGAGAAAGATAGAAGTGTCGTCGTGACGTCATATTGACTTTAAAAATCATATGCAGTTAAACTAAAGACAATTATAACTAAAGAAAAAACCCCTTAACCTTAACAATAAATTTAAAAACTATATTATTAGAAACAAAACTAAATTAGAATTTGACATATATAGGAAACCTACGAATACTAATCGATTTATAACAGCTGACTCGAATCATTTTTGGCAACATAAATTAGCAGCGTTTAACTTTTTAATTAATAGACTGACCAAATTTCCGTTAAACAAAACACGTTTTGAAAATGAATTGAAATATATTAAAGAAATAGCTAAATATAATGGATTCCCGGTTAAAATTATAGATAAACTAGTCCATAAATTTAAAAATCGTCAATCCGTATTAGATTTCACAACTTTAACGCCAACTAATAATAAAAATAATAAATATATAACATTACCATTTGATAATGCCACCAAAGGTTTAAACAAAATTTTTAAAAATCAAAATTTAACGGTAACTTATAAATCAAATAACACCATTAAATCATTATTAGGTAACCTTAAAGATAAAATAGATAATAATAAAAAATCCGGTGTTTATAAAATTGACTGTAAAGATTGTAATAAAGTTTATATCGGGCAAACTAAAAGACAAATTGATACTCGGTTTAAAGAACATTTCTATCATTTAAAAAGCGGTAATCCTGATAAATCTAGTGTAGCACAACATATGTTTATTAATAATCATAAAATTGACAATTCTAATATAAAATTATTGAAACAAGTTGAAAATAATAGATATTTAGACGCACATGAGAGTTTGATAATACATAAATTTAAAGATAAATTGATGAACGCGGACCTAGGTCCCATCCCAAATTCTAAATTATATGAGTTAATATAAGACAATTACTCTGTTTAATCTTAGTTACCCAATTAGGTATCCATTTACCTATGACTCCTGTCCCTATATAACCCGTGTTCTCTCCCGTATTCCTCAGAGCTGTTTTGACCTCTGGCATGGTTTACATGCTGAGTAATCTTAACTTCTCTGTTTTCACTTTGTAGTTTCTACTGATGATGAGAACTTAAGACTCCATTTTAGTTTTATAATAAAGACAATTAAGAATTTTTAAAACTACGAATTGCTTAAAAATTAAATGAACTTTTATTTAAAATAAATTTAAATAATTTAAAAAAGTAGAGTGGAGGACCCCATGCCTTAGTTACACAGTTCAAATTTTAAATGTATGTAACCAGGGAATACCGTATGTAACTGAAAGATAAATGTCTGTCAAAGAACCTATCAATTCAAATTATTAATTATGACGTTTTAAAAAGAAAATTATAATAGTAAATGAAACAATAGTTATATTCTACGAATGCAAAGGAACATGATATAGTATCCAGCATTAATAAATATGTAGGTACGTATTTAAATTAATAAGTTAAAAAAAATAACACTGTTTATTTCACCAGTTACGGCATCATCAGAAGTACTGACGGGAGGTACAGTGCTGGCCACTACAGATTTTTCATATTTGGCACAATTTTGTTGCAACTGTCATCATGATAGTGAATTGTTTGTATCTGAACAGCTGAGTGACGTGTTTTTATCAATAGATGGCAGCACGAAAATAAAACAATGCGTAAAAATAGAAGTTTTAAGTTTTTTTTTTTTAAATTGATTTAGACCTTTGTTTTTCTTAACAATTGGTCAGGAGCAATGTGTTTTTAGGTTTTTAAATTTCTAAATTGATTGCTTGAATAAATATCACAATTAATTTTGTTATTTTAAAAGTTATTGTCAATGCACTAAAGAACATAATTGTTTTGAAAATAATTATGTTATATGTTTTGTAATTATTTTTCATAACTTAAAAATTTGATAACGGTAACTATTCTTGTGTTATTAAAAAATCAAAATTTTCCTTTGTTTTTGTTTTGTTATGAAGCATTCAAATTCCAATCAAATGTATACAAACATTGAACATTGGAATGCAATTGTTCCCAAACAAAAAATGCTATTTAGGTCAGCAGAATCATGCAAGAATGTAATTTAAAATGTTCTATAAACTTATGAAACATGTAACTGTATTATGCTATATCACTTGTCTAATAAATTTCTAATTTGCCCGATGGTTTTTCTACTTTGACCTCTAAATACTTTAAATTTTTAATATCTAGAGCTCGTAGAATCACTAAAAAATTACAAAACAAGTGAAACGTATTTGGAATTCCGAGTGAACCGTTTTCATTCTACGCAGTAACCTGGCCTGATTTGGCTGGGCTAACTGTATATTCGCATAATGTATTATAATTTAGCGAATAACGGAAGATGCTAAAGTAGCACACCGAATATTTCTACACGGCGCCATTTTGATGGAAGGAAAACAGACTTTTAGTTTCGAATAGCGCTTTCACTATGATTAGAGAAGATACATTTTATAATAGACAAAAATGATAAATTAACTTTATTATAAATATACTGTAATATAATTATTTAACTGGTAAGGGTCGTTTTTATAATAAAATTTATCTTCACTTTAACACTTAAAATAGAATTAAAGTTGTTTTCGTTTTCATAATACAGAGTGATCAAAAAGAACTGATTCAGTTGGCAATAACAAAAAATTACTTGAAATTGGTAACACTGATACAATTTTTTATTAAAATGATTATTGACAGTAATGCTTTACGTTTTTGTACAATCAACGCACAAATTACAAAAAAAAAAAAATAAGATTTGAAAATTATTTTGACATAATATTATAGTATATTATGTGGCAAGTGTGTGAAGCTGAAATTTTTATATGAGGTGGAGATTGCGACACGAGCCGAAGGCGAGTGGTAAAATAGGCCTCACACACGTGTTACATACTATACATTTTCTACGACCTTGCAATAAAATATATATTTTTTTTTCATTGTCATTCTTTTAACGTAAAGCCTCTGTATTATCGACTTGTGTAACCATGGTTACCAACGTTACGGGTGTGTAACAGCTTTGTTTTATTAAAATACAATTCAGTTTGTAATATTCAAAATAATGAACGGTGTGCAAAAAATCAAACTTCACACATAAAAATTAATACGTGAAGTACTCACTTCACGCATGGGAGTAGAAATAATATTTTGGTTGTCATTTTTAAAAGAAGCTTTGATCGTTGTTTTTATTTACTTACCGCTCACTGATCTGTATGTGATTAACATCACTTACCGATCAGTAATTTGACAATAATGCCTAATTCCTTGGAAACCTTATCAATAAACATTAAAAAAAAATGATCGTGCAAAATATACATATATTTATCTGCATGTTTCTAGAATCATCTACTACTAGAGATACTTCACTTGATATAAAGCACTATCATTCAATTATATCTACAATTTTATTCAATTATGTCTGATTATGAAAATTTGCATATATTTTCTAGAATGTTCTTATAGATTTAAAACCTTTGTATACGAATACAACTCGTATGATCACGGTTTTAACTAAAACGCTGTTTTAAGAAATGTCAAATTTCATTATTTACTAACAATAATAAATAACAAATATATGAAAATATGATTTTAAAGCAGAACATAGTTTGTATTCAAACAAATATATTTAAATAAATCGTTCTTTAAACATACGGGTCAAATTAAATATTTAAATTTGAATTTGACATTTCTAAAAACAGTGTTTTAGTTAAAACCGTGATCATACTACGAGCCATTGTGTATGAAAAGTGTCAAATAATTCAGAAGAATATAACAGTTTAATAAAAATTTAACGTTTTAGTAATTTTGACAGTCTGTCGTCGGCCGGGTTAGAATTTTAACTGTAAGTTAAATAAACAATATTGAATCGGATTATTGACAGCAACGATCAATTTGTCATTTGACAGTGCATTTCGTTTCAATTTTGTTTATGAACTGATATCCTATTTATAGAATATGTAAATCTGAGCTGTTATTTTAAAAATAGATTATAAATATAACGCAATTTCTATATATTCTTTGTTGTTCTAAAATTATATACAGTACGTCTATTTTGACTTAGATAAATAAATATATTTGTTACATTTTTCAAGCTTTTATTATAAATAAATATGACTAATGTACTATGTGAGGTGACGCCTGGTAAGCGCCCACACGGTAAAATATATCGTCATCATTTATTTACTAATGTACAAAAAATATATAGTCATTACCGACCTAATAATATATTTGTATATATTTATATAAAATCAAATATTCATAATTTAAATTATCGAACTTTCAATCTGAATTGTACAATTAATTTTTGCAAGAACTATTTTTCCAATATTTTCTATTCGTTTACAAATAATAAATAAATAATATAACGTTAAATTAATAACAAAATTATTGAATTTTATATTACACAAAGCAATTTTGTGTTCTAATTTATATTTTTATCTTGATTTACGACTTCGAATCATAAAAAACATGCAATTTCCTGTAGCCCACACTGGTACTGGTACAGAAGTTTATGTAAATCAATAAAGATCAAATTCCATGAATCGATAAGTGCAAAACTAATTAAAATACTTGTATTTCGCGTGTTAAATTTTAACCAGTGATTGTAAAACGGGTACTTAGTATTCCCTATGGTTCTTAAAACAGTAAACACCCGGTATATGCAATTTTTACGAAGTTTGTAAAACTGTACGACCTTTTTTAAAGCATAAATAATCTGTATTATTCAAATTTTCTTTCTGTTGTATTTCTAAATAACACATTTTTTGCAAAAACATACTTTAAGCTAACAATTAAATATGCATTATTGTTACAATGTAACTACTGTAATCAACAATAATTTAGATTATGTTGCATGTCATAGACAACGTAAATTGTTGATAAACATATTTTATATTATATCTAGTTTTTCAAAATATTGTCATACACATATCGAGTTTCATAAATATTTAAAATAAAACAAATATGGATATTTTTAGATTACTCAAAATATTATTCAAAAATGTTTATATTTTGCGGTGAAAAACATTTTCATACAAAATATTCCTTTCTCAAAATGTTTTTATTCTTGCGTATGTGCCATCATCAGTGCATCCAAAACTTTTTTACTTACCCATGGTTGGAATGCACTTCAGCGGGATGGACTCCAGCAAGAGACATTTTGGTGGGCACTGTAACAATAAACAACGATATAACAAATGTTACATTTATTGTTTATGATTTGTATTATCTAACAACGATATAACAAATGTTACATTTATTGTCTATGATTTGTAATATCTAAATACAAAGTATAAGTGGAATTTTCGGGAACTTCAGACGTTGAGACTTTAGGAATAAAAGAATAAAGTCCAATTTATTGTTCTACTAAAGCTTTAATTCTAAAGCGTAATACAGACAATGCGATAATAGTATATTACATCCGAGGTGAGAGATGTTTCATTCAGCCGAGGACTTATGTATATTACCCAGAGGCGAAGCCTCGAGGTGAGATAAAGCGCGAGGCTGTGATGAAACTCCCACCGAGGTTATGTATACTATTTTATTCACAATCATCCTCATTTTAAATCAATAATTTTCAAAATAAATCAATGAGTTATAACTTTTAATTTTATTAATATTTTTGACAGCTCTCTTAAAATTTGTTTAGCCTACTTAATTATAGGGATGTATGGCAATGTTGCTAGGCAACCCCTACATGAACATTTCCAACCCAAGAGATGTAAGTGAAATCTGTTATTTCCAACCCAAGAGATTGTCATTAAAATTAGGAATGACGTATTTCCCAACCTCCAAAAGGTTAGGAATCGATATATTACCAGTGGCGGCTTAAGGCGTGAGCCACTTAGGCATTGGCTTAGGGCGCCTGGCTTTTCGGGGCGCCCAAAAAATAAAAACTAAAGATAAATAAACAAAAAAAATCAATGTATATACCTGTCCTGTATTATAAAATTTTGGAGCCCCTCAAAGTTAGTTTTGTGTAATTTATTGAACATGCCATTGCGAAATAATCAAGTCAGGAAGAAATGATACATAAATTTGCGATAGTGAAGGCACGGAAATTTACCATATAATTTAATCATTCTTGGATTCTCGTCAGTTTTAAATTCCGATAGGTTTTTTACCTTCCGTCACCTTTAGGTAAGGAAGGTATTGTTAAAATACTCTAAGAATGCGTACACTTACGTAACATACTCTTTACAATCAAATAATATTACTATCCTGTTTATATCTCTACCAATTTTTGAATCATTGCCCCAAAAGTCAATATAACCCACATTTAGATAAAAATATCAAAATTTTCATGTATCTAGATACTTCTCAGTGCGATGATTCCAAATTTTGAAACCGCAGGTAGATATCTCATTTCGTTCTCAAGATATTTAGATTTAAAGTTTTGCTCAAAACTGCCCATGTTTGGGTATTAACCCAAGAATGGGCCGACATATGAATTTGGCGACAACACCATTCGATTCTACAGACAAAAATACATAAGTATAGCAATTTTCATTTTTGGGTTATTACCAAAAAATGGGCAGTTTGAGCAAAACTTTGAATCTAAATATCTCGAGAACGAAACGAGATATCGAACTGTTGTTTCAAAATTTGGAATCAGCGCATTGAGAAGTATCTAGATACATAAAAAATAGATTTTTGAAAATTTTGCAGTTTTTATCTAAATTTGGGTGTATTGACTTTTGGCTCAGGGCGCCTATATATCTTGAGCCGGCCTTGTATATTACTATAATGATTGTGAATAAAAATATATTTTGCATACAGGAAATTGCGGGGAAGGAAATTTGGAATTTTTTTATTTGTTATCTATTTGAAAATGGTGTCATGTTTATTCCATATATTTATATACTTATAACCGTTGAACATTATCAGAATGTTGACATATGGAACAAGTGTTTTTATGTTGAAAATTTTCCTCAATTAATTAATAAAATATACAGTGGCTTCGATATATAAATTGGCATTTATCATTTATCAAATTTATTAATTATGGAAAATATTTATGAATCAAATGACACGATTATTTTTATAACTTTTATAATTTTATTGGATTTACAGAAACTATTCCAAGGAACTTTCGGTATGGAATTTGTAAAAAGTAGTATATGTTCGTATTACAATTTTACTGGATATATAGAATTCAAGGAACTTTTGGTATGGCATTTGTACAAAATTCATCGAATTGGCGGAAGGTCTTGTGCTGGCCACAACAGATTTTTAAATTTTTTTGTTTTTTGTATTTTGGAACAGAATATTCAATGATTTAAAAAAATACGATTCCGACCGGCGCCAAATATTTCCAATTTTAAATGGCACAAAAGTGACCCCTGTGGTGCAATCTCCACACCAGCTATGAGTGCCCGTGAGGTGACGCCTGGTAAGCGCCCACACTGTAAAATATATCGTCATCATTACCGATGTCTACGTATGTGTAGATAATGGCACACCCAGAAATGGATAATATGCCGTGATGATATATTTATTTATTTACGATTATTTTCTTGCTAAAACTACCTTAAATAATTTTGACTATGTTTTTCAGCTCACTGTATATCTACATCGTTTAACTTCCTAATACAGCAAAAAATAATAAACAAAAGCTATACAATTTTATTTTATTTCTGTAATTATTTATATTTAATTGTACGATTAAATTAAGCACATGCATTTCCATTTCGCAGTAGGTCTTGAAACGATGCATGGAATGCAGATTTCATTTGTTTCATTGTCCTTGACTATTTAAACAATCGATCACTGACGACAACTTTCATGATTATTTTATGTTTAATTATTTATTAATTGTCACATGTTTTATTGATTGGAACGTACTTTTGTTTTAACAGTTCACAACAAAGGGAAACAATCAAATGTTTAAAAACAACATTATCATAGCCTGCTAAGGTATGTATAAGCAGATTAGAAATAAGAAATAATTACTGTGCTTTGAAGCGTGGATGCAACATTCCTGAAGAATAATTTCCTGCATAGGTGCAGGATTTACGCAAGAAGAATAAATAAATAATTGCATCTTTCATGCTTTAATTAGGTATAAAAATAGTTGTAAGTACTTTCAAGAATATTCTGCAATCTATAAAATAATATACAGGGTGGACTACATAAAGTTATACTTTCGTAATTTCCTACTTTCCTAATTATCTTAGGTGAAAAAGCATCAAATAAAAGTTGTAGAAAACTTATAAAATTATGCATATCATATTCTAAATCCATAAAAAAAATTATGCATGCTCATCAGATATGAAAATGTCGAAAATCGACTATTTAACAAAAGAATTAACATACAGGGTGTAATAGCTAAACGAGCTACCTCAAATAATTTCTACAGGGTGTCCATTTTATATGTTCCTACTTGAAAATTCATGCATATGCAAAACATGTTACATTTCATAAATGCCTTGGTTTTTAAAATTTTGTTTTGCTCTTATGCCTACTGTGATTATTTGATTTAAAGTACTAATATTTACCAAGTGACATTAAATATATTCTGTTTGGCAAATTCCTAAAATTTCAGGCGAGAACCGATAAAATGGACACCCTGTATATTATTGAAGATACAATACTACAAGACAATCTTATAGTAGGCGGAGACATCCGAATAAAGAAGAATATATTTTTACCTCCCGCTACCCTTGGTAAAGGAGGTATAGGGATCGTGCTAAAAATTACATATAGAGATTTTAGTAAATGACCACGTTTTAAGGTCCCTGAAATCCAATTTTAACATTTTCACGATGATGTCTGTATGTTATGTGTGTATGTGTAGGGATTTTGTCTTCACTCTAACTCAGATACTATCATTCAGAAAATTCTGAAACCTTGTATTACCATCCCATTCTAATATGAAAAGAAGCCATTAGATTTTGGTGTAAATCGGATAACCGGAAATGGCACTTTACCTGAAGCTCATAATGGTTTTTCTTCAAAAAATACCATTAAATGCCATTTTTTCGCATTTTATGTCTTATGAAAATTAAAGATTATTGAATTTTCTACTGGAATACATTAATACTTTTTCTATATATTTTACAGATAAATTTAAAAATATTTTTTTTTTATTAGTCGCGAAGCCTAAGATAAACACAATAATTCTTTTGTTACACAGTTCATATTTCAAATAAATGTAACTGACAGTAAATGTCAATGTCAAAAAACTAATCACTTCAAATTAATAATAGTGACATTTTAAAAAGAAAATAGTAAATAAAGCAATAGTTTTCTGCAATGGAACAGTTTGCAGCGTTAGTAAATACGTAAGTATGTATTTAAATTAATAAAAATTCAATAGCGGGAGGTTTTGTGTTGGCCACATCAGATTTTTTAAATCAGGGTTCTCAAGTTATGTACAATACAAGTTGTATTTTTTTAAAGGGGATGTATAATTTTAAGCCTATTCGCTAAAGTATTTTTTCTTTAAATTTCAAACATGCAATTATTTTAAATCCTTACATAACAAAAATATTGGGAACAATTTAATTGAAATTCAAATAATTTTGATTTCACGATCAATTTTGACAACTTAACTTTGGACTTGAATAATGATCAGACATACGTTTCTGGGCTCATAGTTTACTCCAAATCAGGTTTTATTCTAAACACATTGTAGCTATATTTGATGCATTGCATTTTAATTACTAATAATATTTATATTTATGCTTCATTCTTATTATAGTTCATATTGATAATTCCAAAATGAATTTAAAATAATTTTGGGAATAAAAATAAAGAAACAAATGAATTAAAAAAAAATCGCATTTCTAAAAGTTTGTAAGAAATCTCATGATCAATATATTCACAAGTTATATCTGAAACACCTTAAATTGTTTTATATACTCAGTATTAAAAAAAAATTAAATATGTTAATATTATTTATAAAAAAACAATCCGTGTGGTGCACTCTCCACAAATATTTGAGTGCCCTAGAAGTACTACGTATCCTCTGCATTACAAAACTGGCACGCCCAGCAATGAGTAATAAACAATGACGATTTATTTATTGATTGATTTCACGAAAATATAATAAAATAAAAAATAAGAAATGCGCGAAATATATTTGTTGTTTTATCATGAAAAACATTTCTGCTAATTCTAATAAAAACACAACGCATAGAATTTCTCAGAAACTTGATGAGTACTCCCACTCAAATATATCTCAAATTATGTTTACTATTATAGATGAATCACACAAAAAACGCAAATAATAATCTGCGTTATTCCAATACTATTTTTTGTTTATCAAATTCTTTAAATTTTGCGCTTTTTCCTTATCAAAATTCTGAAAGACGCATAATTATTTGTTTACTAATCCTCGTTGCGTAGCAATTAAAACAAAATTTTGTTTACTTTGATTGGCGCCGAAAGTTCAAATGAACTTTCGACGCACATGGGAAACTGCAAGTCATAATGCTAATTGCAGTAATAATTGTAATGTAAACAAAGGAATGCGATTGTCATTCTTTTCAGGATAGAGTTACCCGGATTGGGTGTTGTAAAAATTTGTAATTATTAGTTTTTGTCGAATGTTAATTATTTATAAACGGATATCCTATTTATAGATTATGTAAATATGCGTTGTTATTGTAAAAATAGATTATGAATATAACGCAATTTTTATATATTCTTTGTTGTTCTAAAATTATACACACTATGTCTATTTTGATTTAGATAAATAAATATATTTTTTACTTTTTTCAAGCTTTTATTATAAATGACTATTTATTGCACGAATATATAGTCATTACCGACCTAGTAATATATTTATTTATATAAAACCAAAAATTCACAACAATTTTCATTTATTGAACTTTCAGTCTAAATTGTACAATTAACTATTTTTCCAATATTTTCCATTCTGTTGTAAATAATAAATAAATAAATAACAACGCTAAATTAATAACAAAATTATTGAATTTTATAATACATAATGCAATTTTGTTTTGTAATTAATATTTTTATCTTGATTTACGACATAGTATCATAAATAAACATTCAATTTCCTGTAGCACACACTGGTACAAAAATTTATGTAAATCAATAAAGATCAAATTCCAAGAATCGATAAGTGAAAAAATAATTAAAATACTTGTATTTCGCGAGCTTATATATAGGGAAATTAAACTGGCTCTATCCACCTGTATCTGGTTAACGTACAGTTAAGAATTTTATCGAGATTTCAACTTTCAAAAAAGGTTTATATCATACAAAAGATTTAAAAATAGGGACGAAATTCAAATTTTATAGGAGTCAATCCACTTTATTTATTATAATTTTAAAATTGTCAAAATATAAAGTTGCCAACTTTCAACAATTTACAATCGTCTAAAAAGATTTAAAAGTCTGGATGAAATTAAAATTTTATAGTAGTCAATTTAATTGTAAAATATTTTAAATATAGGTACCTATAATATCATTAAGTTATATACAAGTTTTTTTCATATAATGTTATTTTATATTGATGTAAAACAATTTGTTTATTATAATTTTACAAATGTCAAAATACAAAAACAAAATATGTAGTTTCATTATTGTAATAAAAATATTATGTTGTTTAGAACATTTTTTAAAAATTGTTTAATATTTCCCATTTTTATAAACTTTACAAAAACAATCGGGCCTATTTTGAAACAAAGTTGTTAATTTTTAGTGACTGGTTAAAAATTTTGCCAAATAGACATTGATTTGATAAATAAAAATCAAATTTTTTGTTATGTCAACATACTTGATTGATGAATTTTTTAAACAATTGGTTAAAAATTAACCACTGAGATACAGAATACACCCCGTTGTTATATTTTGTTACTTCAAAATATTCTTATTTGTACTGATTATAATTTAGTATTATAAAAATAATAATAATAAATACCTCTGATAACACTAGAAACCAGCATAGAATCAGACAACCACCACATTTCAATTCCGAAACAAAATAGTCACTTCACTTGTCTTTGTTTATAAACAATTCAACTGTTATTCCAAATCTTTAAATTCACAATATGTTCTCAAAAATCAAGCAAGCACTGCTTCAACTTCGCTGAGCTGTTGCAGCTAGTCAACTGTTAAATACAATCCTCTGGTCAACTGTTCAAGCGATAGTCGACTGTTCAACTGAGTGGCGCATGGTAAAAGCAGCTAGCTAATATCAGCTTGCCAACGGTCGCCGACAGTATTTTGTTCACGAGCGACAGTGCTGCCCGTGCCAGTGTCCCGTTATCAAGGTGGGCGGAGTTAAAACAAATGAGAGTCAAGCCATGGGTGATGCGATGTGATGATTTTATTAGAATCACAGGGAGTTTGGATGAAAAAGATGGTATAAATAAACTGTAGGTCATGTTTCTTTAAACTGAAGCATAGCCCTGGAATTTCTGTTGTTTTGGGACATATTTACTTCATTTTTAACGGTGCAGATTAATAATTTTATAGCGACCCTTTTACCCATTGCTGGGTGTGCCATTCGACATTGATATTTTGATAACCATAAGAGATACGAAATCGATTAAATTACACGAAAGTTGCCTTATTGAGAGGTCATTTGGGTCATTAGATTAAGCGAAAGTGTTAACTTTACAGGTATAACTTGCAATAATGGAATATTAAAAATATCAATTTAGGCTTATATTTTATTTTATCAAATTTATTTATTTTGGAAGGAGGGAGGACAAATACAATATTAAACAAAAAAATAACTAATATTCAAGGCTGGTCTTATTTTCCGTCCAGGTTTTTTGAAAAAAAAAAAAACACCTAGAGATCTGAACAATCCAATAAAACCCAGGTTAACTATTTTTGTGTTTAGTTGCAAAATGATGGAGTTTTCCGCACTAGACGTGAAGATATAAATAAATAAAATAAATATATCATCACGGCATATTACCCATTTCTGGGTGTGCCAGTATCTACAACACATGTAGACATCGGTAATGATGACGATATATTTTACCGTGTGGGCGCTTACCAGGCGTCACCTCACGGGCACTCATAGCTGGCGTGGAGAGTGCACCACAAGGGTCACTTTTGTGCCATTTAAAATTGGAAATATTTGGCGCCTGTCGGGAAGATGCCAACAAGATGTAAATAATGAATTAGAAGTTAGCTGTCAGTTTTTGCATTGGTGCGAAAAAGTGACAGATATTCGCACTAATGCGAAAAAGAATGTCAATTTGTAATGTACGAGCTCCTCGTCATAATAGTACGTCTTAAATGCATTTTAATATCGAAGTTTTAAAATAAAATACGTATCACTAACCCATTAACGTCTAATATTCTAATATTCAACAAATTCTAGATTGAATATAGGAAAGTGATTATTCTATATTACATTTATCAACATTAAAACAAATTTTAAATTATAACTTTGTATAAATTAATTTAAATATGAACATGGATTTTTGCTCTTAGGACCAACTATTATAACGAGGAGCTCGTATAATTAATACAAAAAAATAATAATAACATTAAGTTGTATAATAAACATAATAATAATACCCAAAAAATCTAAAAAAAGTCCAATTACATTCAAAAAGGCCTAATAAAACCCAAAAATCCAGTGGGTCGGGGTTTTTAAAACCTAGGTTTTATTTAGCTCTGTTAACAGTACACAAAAAAAGAGGCGAAACTTTATCTAATTATGAGTAGATATTATTTATCTAGGCAATATGTCTAATATTTTAGTACAACTTACGAAACCAAATTTAGCATTTTACCTAATCTGAAATAGATAATAAATATTTTGTAAAAATTTGTTAATTTAAATTTGTAAATTGTTACTTTAATCCTTATTTAATTTAATTTTACTATATTTCGGTGTCACTACAATTTTTGGTTAGATAAATTAAATAGAAAATTTAAATATTTCTGTAGTTAATTTCATGATTTATGTTTAGTTGAATACTTATTATGATAGAAACGTAGTCATTTCATCTAATTTTAAATTTTGTATTTAATTTTATTATATTTTGCTATTACAAATTTAGAAAATTTAACTAAATGAAATTAGTTCATTTTATGAATCATATTAGTAGACTGATAAATAAGGAATTTGTTTAGTTCATTTTACTACGTTTTAGGTAGTTTATCTAATTTATTTTTTTCTGTGATATATAGGTACACATTTTGCTCATACTTCTCCTTTATCAAACAAAGTACGATTATATATTGAAAGGAAAAATTTATTAACATTTTTTTCAGTGTCAGATTTCATTTAAAATATTTCTTCTTTAACCTCTACCAAGAGTGTGGCTATTTTACCTAATTTCAATATACATACATACATACTCGTATTTCATGTGTCTGAAATTTAGGACAAGAGTAATAATAAGATGACCTTTAGTTAAAAAATATGATAATTAGTAAGAAGAACTAATTTTCATAAACACAAAAATTATTGTCGGTTATTTCTTATGTAAATTTAAATTATGGGGAATACCGGCCTAGATAAACAAAGTTTCCATTTTACTGTATTATATAAATGGAAACTTATAAAAACTAGGTAATATTTTATTTGCGTAATTTCCATTTGTTCTGATATATTTTTGCGCCTATACTTTTTTTTGTTATTTGAAAACAGTGGAATAACGCACAGGAACCTTGATAATTATTAAATCATAACTCATACGACAGTCAAAGTTTCAATCTTTGTCATATGACAGTGAGTGATAATGATAATTTTAACTGTTAACCGTTACGATATCTATAATAAATAAACAAATAAGTGTATTGCGTTTTGTTTTTGTCCAAATTTCAAAATTAAACTTGTAAATAATAATAAATAATAGAAAATTACTTTTTTCACAATCATTACAGTAACATACCGATTCCTAACCTTTTGGAGGTAGGGAAATACGTCATTCCTAACTTTAATGACAATCTCTTGGGTTGGAAATAAAAGATTTCACTTCCATCTCTTGGGTTCGAAATGTTTACGTAGGGGTTGCCTAGCAATATTGCCGTAGATCCCCATAATTAAAGGTCTGTTCGTTTGTATTACACTAACTTGTACAAAATGTACCGTGAATACGTCACAGTGTAGTTTAGTGCAACGTAGTACAGACTTGTCTTCGAAATTCAAACGAACACTAATTAGACAAGTTAGTGCAGATTGTAGGTTAACTAGCAACGTCATTTATGAATATAATGTATAATGATTTTTCCATTTAGTTCAAATTTATTGCAATTCTTTCAATATGAAAAATCCATTAATGCTTATTTTTTGTACTAAATGTGAATTACACATATCTATATCGATTTTAATAGTTTGCAGTTAAATTAAAACTTTTTTTAATAAATATTTTGTATGCAGTGATATATTACTTATTTTTACATTTTATTTCTTTGGTATTCTTAAAACACATTTCCTTTGATTCATTTTTAGAATATAGAATAAGATTTTGCAGATTAATGAAAAAATTATAGTTATAAGTATACACGACAACTTATGTGACAAATTGTGACATCGTTGTAAACACTGCGCACTGCACTAAGTGTACTAGCTCGGGAGGTAGTACAGTTAAAACAAGTTAGTGCAACATGCACGACTACAAACGAACACAGTGCAGACAACTTCGAACACACAAACGAACATATTTTTTAAAAAATTACATGTTAGTGCAGCTAGAACCATACAAACGAACAGACCTTAAGTAGGCTAAACAAATTTTAAGACAGCTGTCAAAATATTAATAAAATTAAAGGTTATAATTCATTGATTTATTTTGAAAATTATTGATTTAAAATGAGGATGATTGTGAATAAAATAGTATACATAACCTCGGTGGGAGTTTCATAACAGCCTCGCGCATTATCTCACCTTGAGCCTTCGCCTCTCGGTAATATACATAAGTCCTCGGCTGTAATGAAACATCTCTCACTTCGAATGTAATATTGAAATCGTCACAAAAGTTCAGAAAAATCGTCATTAAAAGCTCAGAAATCGGCGCTAAAGTAATCCATTATAGGACGATTTCATACAATTGCAGTGTTGCCAACCATATGATAATTGCTGTACATGTAAGATAATTTGGGTAGGTGTACAATGTACAATAGTAAATTTGTACGTAAAATAATAAAAATGAGGTCATGCACGACTTTTTTTATAATTTTAATCGATAGAGTAGTGAAAAATAATAGACCCATATTTTTTATTTTTCCTCAAATCGATCTTTAATCATGAACAAATTGTAATTGAAAATGACATTCTTTAAAATGAGGCTGCTAGCCCCCGCTTCGTCCCTTCTCAAATGACGTCACAGAGTGAAAGGCACGACCATTTTGATTTTCACATTGTCTTAAACGTCAAAGTGACATTTAAAGATAACCTAAAATTTATGAATGTAAACATGTCGATGGAACGTTGTTTCGTGCCAAAATAGAGAATAAAATAATATTCTGCAATATATACAATGTCTCACATGCGTTTATAACCTTCTACCGTCTAATTCAAAGATTCAAAAGTGAAAGAAACATCTGATGTAACGTAGATAATTTCACGCCAAATGAAAATTATATTTATAAAAATAAATAGAACGATATTATATTAATATATTATAGCATATTCAGATATGTAATCCTCAATTTATAGTTTATATATATTTTTCTTTTAGAAATTATGTGTCCATATAAAATGTCTGTTTGAAATGAGTCTGAACTTGGTTCGTAACGTTGTGACGACAAAACATGGCTGGTTTTTGCAACTTTTTAAAAATATCTTAATTTAAAACGATTTTATACAACAAAAAATATAAATAAAAAATACTTTAATCATAATGACCGATGAATTAGACTATCCTTTTTTGATTTAAACAGAAAAAAGGTACAATTATTTTTTTTTGCATGACCTCATTGTGCAAGAAGAACGAACTAAATAATTCCGATGAATAATTTGAAGTGTTCTTTCCGATAACTTTAACGTCCGAAGGTAGCAACATTGAATGTCAAAATGACATATTTAAACATAACCTATAAGAAAATATTCATTTCATTTTCACAATTTTTCGATTTCAAATGAATATGTATGTACCTCGGTACTGAAGTTCCTGTTTATCACATATGGAAAAATAAAACTTTACTGGTTTGATACATAAATTACTATTATTATATATGTCGAAATAACGACACAAAAGTGACCCCTGTGGTGCACTCTCCACGCCAGCAATGAGTGCCCCTGAGGTGACGCCTGGTAAGCGCCCGCACGGTACAAATATGTCATCATCATTACCGATATCTGCGATAAAGCAGATTGGCACACCCAGAAATGGGTAATATGCCGTGATGATATATTTATTTATTTATTATATATGTCAACAAAATTCCCAAAAATATGAATAAAAACATATTATTTCTTTTGCGAATTTTTTCGCTCAATTTAACAACGAAATACTAAAAACAATCATCAAATGAACAACAAAGCAATTTCTTAGAACGGAGTTTTTCGCACCACCTTTTAACAATGCAAAACAAAAACAAATGCCTGCCATTGAACGCTTGGAGGTCCTTCAACAGGTGAACGAACCACACGATATTCATTTGTTTTTTGCCAAGGATTGCTGCGACGCTATAATTTAAAATTCGCAGACTTGATACACTACCAATTTTTTGCACAGTATAATTACGAAGGTTCACATATAATTTCAGAGCGAAATGGAATAAATTAATATATCATTAAAACTATAAGTATGGCAACACATGTGTTTTGCGAATTAAATATTAATTCAAGTGTCGAAACCACAATACTAGTCTAGAAGAGTGTTGTAATAATTTGTAGAATTTTTGTTAGTAAACAACGATGATAAAAATAAAAATAATGCAATAGATTACGGAAAAATTCTCTTATATAAAATTGTTTGTTTGCGGTTTTTCTTACAATAAAATACAAGCAATTTTAATATTTAAAATGGTTTTTATTACCAATACAACAAAAAAATTCGATATGATTTCCTATAGTTATTGCGGCTATCACAAAATGATTTATTAGGTTTGTACTTTTAAACATTGATACAAGTAAATAAACAAATTTAATAAAGTAAAAAAATATTTCTGATGCAACTACAGAAATTTGCAATTCTTTTTCTTTTCTAATCGTATGATCCAAGGTGCTCTTAACATAAAGACTCGCGTGATAAAAATATCTCATTCACGACAGTAACAAATGATTTTTGAAATTAAAATAAATTTTTACATGCAATTATGGGGTCTACCATCGTAATAATAAATTATATTAAAACCTTCTACTGGTGACGTGGTGCCATTATGACCCCAACTGTTTATAAATTTAACGCCAATTGAATAGTTTTAAAGCTAATGTACAGTGGCTCCATCTACCCTTAAGTTAGATGTAGTTTATTCATTTCACATATTTGCAACTTCATCAGTTGGTTTTTTCAAGAGTTATTGTAATTCAAAATTTGAATGGGGTCATATTGGCACCACGTCACCGTTTACGTTACTATTTTAATAATGGCAAATACTTCCAAAAGTGTGCGTTTTTGGTGATAAGGACTATGAAGAAACTCTTATGAAATGGTTTGAAGAAGTAGAAAGTGAGGTAGAGGATCATATGAATAGAAGATTAATTAATCAAAAACTTCCACGAGAATTACGTAATACTATAGCAAGAATTTTGAAAAAACCTGTGACAGATGAAGCCGTTCAGAGAGATTCGAGTAATTAAAGAAGATGTGGATTTTGTCCATGTAAAAATGACAAGAAGACAAAAAATACATATAACCTATATAAAATACCTATGTGTCACGATTGCAGAGCAACTATTTGCAAAAATTGTATAGAATATATTTTTTTATTTTTGTATTATGTTTAGTGCTTGTAGTTTTTTATTTCAAGTTGTTTAATTAAGCTTTTCTATTTTTTTTTTGTAAATAAGCCATGTATAATCTTTAAAAAATATATATTCAACATTGACATATACCTACAAAAAAAATATTATTATAACATTTGTAAACCTCTACATTTTACAAAACATTTTCGTTCGCCTTTCCTTTAATCGTATATATATATATCTCCAAATAACATGTCAATTATTTAATTGTGTTACCTTACTTAAATACATCGTTTAAAAGCATATTTAAAGTAAACAATAACAATTTGTTACTAGTTGCTGTGCAATAATTAGTTAAACTGTTGGGGTCAAGATGGCACCACGTCATCAGTTACGTTATAAAATTTTCACGTCACCAATAGAAGGTTAAAACAAGGAATAGCGTCATTTCATAAATTTTAGTTTTCTCTAAAAACTACATAAAATTAAAGTTCAGAAATCGGCATTAAAGTAATCCATTATACGAAGACTAGTTGACCCGCCCCGGCTTCGCATGGATAAAGCTAGAATAACGATTAGCTACACGTGTACCAGTAATTTTTCACATTTATTTCGGAGACATGCGCTGCGTAGGGAGCCGACAACCTGCCTCGTATCGTACATGTAACAGGCTCCGCCTACTGCCCACCCGATCTCCGCATCGCATCTAACAACACCCTTTTCTAAACACGTCTCGGGTACTTTTACTTACGTACTTATGATGCAAACTATCTCTCCGACAAATATCGAAAATCTGCTAACGGTTAAAACTTTACTATAGATACCAAGATAAAAAATAATTGAAATCATCCCCTATTGTACCGCCTTGAGAGATGATTTTTCAAAAACGCTAAAACACTCTTTATTACTTACCAAAAGCATAAATAAGAATTTTTATATCCGTAACTTGAAATTATGGGTTCTCCATACAAACTTTCATCCCCTATTTCACCCCCTTCAAGTTTTATTTTTGCAACAAAAGGTAGCCTATGTGCTTCTCCAAAATCCAATCTATATACCAAAATTCATCAAAATTGGTTCAGCGGGAGAAATAATGGGTCCTTCATACAAATTTTCTTCCCTTATTTCACCCCCTTCAAGTTTTATTTTCGTGACAAAAGGTAGCCTATGTCCTTCTCCAAGGTCCAATCTATCTCTATATCAAAATTCATCAAAATTGGTTCAGCGGTTTAGGCGTGAAAACGTAACAGAGAGACAGACAGACAGGCAGGTAGACAGACAGACAGACAGACAGACAGAGTTACTTTCGCATTTATTATATTAGTATGGATTTGAAGCAAATGCAGTGTCGTCTATCTTATAATAATTATTGTACATCATATAAGATAATTTGGGTAGGTGTACGATATATAATAGCAAATTTGTACGTAAAATGATAAAAAATATATGCAAGAATAACGAAACTAAACCATTCCGATTTCCGATGAAGAAGATTGAAATAAAACAGGATTTTGAGTGTTCCTGACGATAACCACAATGTTCGGAGGTTAATAACATTGAGTGTCAGACTGAGAGTTACATAAACATAACCTATAAAAATAAAATATTCCTTTCATTTTCACAATTTTTTTTTCAAATAAAATTTAATATTCAACTCGGTACTGAAGTTCCTTTTTATATTATATTTTATTTTCCTCTGCCTTACGGTCTAGGCAACTAAATTCCATATTCGTCGTAAAAAGTAGAACCGTACATAAATAACTATTTTAAACTTAAACTATACGATCTCAATAAAGAAATTAAATTTTGTGCCATTTTTGTAAAACTGAGTAAATAAAATCACCTAAAATATACACACATATTTAAAATCGTAATGTGATTGATGTGACGTCATAGTTCCGATTACCAGATTTCTTCTCGTTTAATTTACATTGACTGTAACAGATGAGATTGACTATTTTTGTATTGAAGCTATTAAAATGTAAATAATTAAGACTAAAAATAAAATGTAATAGGCCCATAAACCAATTTTTTAAAATATTTTTAATTGAAAGTTTGTTTAATTTTGAAGCAATTCGTGGTATCAAAAAGTCATAATTGTTTTTTGTATAGCTGCATTTGATTTTTAAAGAAACCTATAGCTATCTTTCTCACACCAGTTTCTGTAGCAGGCTGCGCGAGAAAGATACCAATAGTGTGACGTCATCTGTGGCGCTGGAAATAAATTCAAATATCTCGCAAAGTAATTATTAAAAAAATGTTTTTTTTATCCTAATCGTTATTTATTGATGAAAAATCAATATTCGACTGTGTTAGGATGGAGGTAGATACAGGAAAGTAAGAATTCCTCGGACTTTCAGTCAATTAATAAAATTTATTCACGCCGACGTTTCGACTATACTATAGTCTTCTTCAGGGCTAGAATGGTCAGTTGAAAAAAGGAAACCACATGTGGATAATATAACATACAGCACGGACAATTAAAAACATAAATAAATAAATAAATAGTTAAAACCAAAATAATCAAAGTTGAGGACTAATGTGGATAATAAATTATCCACATTAGTCCTCAACTTTGATTATTCTTAAAAAAAAATTTTTACACGTTACTAGTTATTTGTAGTTCCATAAGTATTGCACTCATCAAAAACAAGTTTTTAATTTTTAGACGAATTTCTCTCTGTGATATGTTGGTTTTAACTATTTATTTATTTATTTATTCATATTTATTTATTTATGTTTTTAATTGTCCGTGCTGTATGTTATATTATCCACATGTGGTTTCCTTTTTTCAACTGACCATTCTAGCCCTGAAGAAGACTATAGTATAGTCGAAACGTCGGCGTGAATAAATTTTATTAATTGACTGAAAGTCCGAGGAATTCTTACGTTATTTATTGAGTAGTACTTTAAGGATAAAGTGTACATTTTATTATTTTTTGTTATGGTTTATGGACCCATTTATCAATAATAAACTTAAAATTCAACCAGTGGGTCTCAAAGTTTCAAAGATTTTTCGCTAAAGCCATTAGTTTGCGCAAAAAAGAACTGCTATTTCTAAAAGAAATATCTGAATATTTATTAAAAATATTTTTGATTCATTAACATAACATTAAAAACGTTTAAAGGTCAATTTTATGGGACAGTTTTTTTCCATTAATAGATTTTAACCTGAATCGAACCTATATTTCTAAAACCACAACATTAGTAAGATGTACGTCGTGGTATTTGAACTCACAATCTCATAATAAAAAATTCCAAATTTGAATAAAATTTGGAAAGTGTAGTTACAATAATTAATTGATACATGGTCGGGTTTTCCCATTTTTTGATAACATTATACTCAAATGTCCGATAAAAAAATATGAATTGAATTGAAACATTAGATAAAACGCAATATTTAGACATTATAAAACACTAAATTTTTACAATTATTACTTATTGATATCTACGATAATATGCCGAATGTATATAAAAAATATGATAAATGCATTGTCGTCTATGTCTCATATTTGTTTACACGACTTCAAAATTATGTCTTAATATGCTGAGAAATTCTTATGAGTAATACAAATTGCCATTTCTCGTACCTACATTCCATACATTTTTGTATGACTCATTCGTCATTATTATTACATTATATCTTCTTATAAAGTATGTTTCACTTCATATTCTGAATTTTATCTTAAATCTAACATACCAACATTAATAAAATCGCATTCTCGCCATTCTCTAAATATTGGCAATACGCAATAAATTTATTGCGTATTAAGCCTTGGAAAAAATGAGTGAAAGTAGAGAAAGGTGTTCGGTGACTTTTCAAAGTGATTGGATGCTGGTTTGATTGTTAATTGTATATAACTATAAAAAAAGATAAGGGATTGTTACTGTGAATACTTGTATAAGCGATCTGTCAAATCAAGCAAGGATGAGAATGTTTTGTATTTGGATGGGAATAGAAAAATCTGATGTGGCCAACACAATATCTCCCGCTTTTTATTTTTTATTAATTTTATTCAATTTTGACGTTTTAAACTGTCATTATAAACTCCATAGCAACAACTATAAGTAATATCTTATTTACAAGTGAATTAATTTTTTTAATTCAATTTTGATGTTTTAAACTGTCATTATTAACTCCATAGTAACAACTATAAGTAACACTTTTTTCACAAGTGAATTAATTTTTTTAAATCACTCTCCACTTTTTTTTAATTTACTCTGCCACAAATAATGCATTTAAAATAACATCAGATACGATATTAACACTCACCATACTATTTTTCAGACATTATCAGCCATTTTCATTATTTTTCACGGCACAAATGACAGACAATAAAGCATTTTAAATACATGACTTGACGTCTAACAGCGACGATTGTCATGCTCAGCCTACTAACTGATCAGTTTTTTATTTTGTCAAAATTAAATATTATAATTGTTTTTATTAGTATTTCGTCAAAATTGAATAAAATAATGAAAGCGCATGGTATTACCAATATTTATCTTGCAACAAAGGTAAAAAATTATAAATTATAAACTTTTAAATATAAACTTTAAATATACAATAACAATTAAGAATTTTTAATTATACCTATCCAGAGAGAAAAGTTCAAATTGCTATTGAATAGTCGTAGAAAAAGTATAGTATTATACTCGCATATAATGGCTATTACTCATTCGAATGATTTACAACACTCGCCTTCGGATCGCGTTCCAAGTATTTCGATCTAAACTTTAAACGCCTATAAAAAGTGATAAAGACGTGACACAGTTGTTTTTATAAACATATGTATTTTTGCATAAAATATTTTCAAATTACAAACTAAAAACTACACAAACTTATGTGATAATAATAGATATTTACACACCAAGTGAGCTAAGGTAATGTTTATTCATGAGAAGAAAGTTTAGCTCACGAGCCCGTAAGGGCGAGTGAGTTAATTTCTTCGAGTGAATAAACATTCTTAGCTCACGTGGTTTGTACACTATTTTATTCAATTTTGACGAAATACTAATAAAAACAATTATAATATTTAATTTTGACAAAATAAAAAACTGATCAGTTAGTAGGCTGAGCATGACAATCGTCGCTGATAAACGTCAAGTCGTCTATTTAAAATGGTTTATTGTTTGTCATTTGTGCCGTGAAAAATAATTAAAACGGCTGATAATGTCTAATAAATACTATGGTGACTGTTATTTTCGTGCCTGATGCTATTTTAAATGCATTATTTGTTGAAGAGTGAGTTAAAATTTTGTAAGAGTGATTTAATAGTATGTTATTCAATGAGCATGTAATATGGGCTATTACTCAGGAGAATGAAGTTTGCAACGCGATCCGAAGGCGAGTGTTGTAAATCATTCGAATGAGTAATAGCCATTACATGCGAGTATAATACTATACTTTTTCTACAACTATTCAATAGCAATTTGAACTTTTCTCTCTGGATAGGTATAATTAAAAATTCTTAATTGTTATTGTATATTTAAAGTTTATATTTAAAAGTTTATAATTTATAATTTTTTACCTTTGTTGCAAGATAAATATTGGTAATACCATGCGCTTTCATTATTTTATTCAATTTTGACGAAATACTAATAAAAACAATTATAATATTTAATTTTGACAAAATAAAAAACTGATCAGTTAGTAGGCTGAGCATGACAATCGTCGCTGTTAGACGTCAAGTCATGTATTTAAAATGCTTTATAATCTGTCATTTGTGTCGTGAAAAATAATGAAAATGGCTGATAATGTCTGATAAATATTATGGTGTTATTTTCGTACCTGATGTTATTTTAAATGCATTATTTGTTGCAAAGTTAAAATTTTGTGAGAGTGATTTAATTTTTTTTTAATTCACATGTGAAAAAAGTGTTACTTATAGTTGTTGCTATGGAGTTAATAATGACAGTTTAAAACGTCAAAATTGAATAAAATATTGTACAAACCATGTGAGCTAAGAATGTTTATTCACTCGAAGAAATTAACTTTCTTCTCATGAATAAACATTACCTTAGCTCACTTGGTGTGTAAATATCTATTAAAACATTCTCATTTTTTTTAACTGACTCTGCAACAAATAAAAAACATCAGGCACGAAAATAACACTCACCACAGTATTTATTAGATATTATCAGCCATTTTCATTATTTTTCACTACACAAATGACAGACAATAATGCTTTTTGAAATAGATGACTTCACGGCTATCATCGACGATTATCCTGCACAGGCTACTAACTGATTAGTTTTTTATTTTGTCAAAATTAAATATTATAATGATTTTTATTATTATTTCGCCAAAATTGAATAAAATATTGTATAAACCACGTGAGCTAAGAATTTTTATTCACTCGAAGAATTTAATTTACTCGCCCTTACGGGCTCAACTTTCTTCTCATGAATAAACATTATCTTAGCTCACTTGGTGTATAAATATCTATAAATACATCCCTACAGTTTTACTAATGCTGTAAACTATATTAAGTTCTTTTGCATCTAATTATTACTTTATTAACTATTTTTTTTAAATGTCACCATTATTAATTTGAAGTGATTAGGTTTTTGAGAAGTCTTATAAAAATTGCAAAAGCCTTTTTATAAAATGTATATTTGCAGTATATAAATTGTTTAATAACTCAGTGAATATATGATAATATTTACAAACATCCATATTATATAGAATATTTGTATAAACATATTATTATGACATTTAACAATCTAACCATTCGTTTATGAATCTATGTTTATATGTTTCTATTAATAGACTTTGTATTATAAACAATTAACCACAAATAACACTATTCTTACTTAGTCATATATTATTACTCATAGAATATTCAAAAACCATTAAATATATTTTTGAATAGTTGGTAAACACGTCGTCAATTTGTCAAAACAGATTTTCAAATGATTCAGAGACTTTAAACTTAAAAATATGAACACTAATCAAATATATTAAAATACCACTTGTTGGTATAGTTCTCGGTACCAAAAATCGAGGGACGGTCATAAAGAACTTAACTGCTCATCACTTAAGTTCACAAAGAAACCTAAAACTTTTGTCCATCATAAATAATAAGAATGAATACTGTTACTGTTTTGCACATAAAGCTAAAGCAATTTGCGGTGTACCGTGCTAAATATTCCATTCTTGTTTTATAGTATAGGGGCCGTTAAGCTGTTTATGACTGTCCCTCGATTTTTGATGACGAGAACTATCCTCGTAATGAAAAATTGACCAACAATTCAAGAGTTTTATATATTTTGAAAACTGTTTATACTGATTCGCAAATAATTTTATTATAAATATGAATAGGTTTAACCCTTCGGCGGGCGCGCAGCGGCATTTTATGCCGCAATTTTTCTTTTTTACATATATCACATTTATTTTTATTTTCATAACTATGCCCTTTCTGGTATTTTTAAATGACTATTATAACAACGCATACTACACAAAACCGGTGAGTTGTAACCATAGGTTCAGTAGTATTCAAGCCGTAAAAGGGACAACTACCAAATAGCGGCACTCCGTGCCGCAACGCGACTAGTCATGTAAGTAATGTGTTTCAGAATTTTACCTTTTTATTTGAATGATTTTAAATATTTTCATGAATGTTATAACATCGATATAGTGTAAAATAACTTTACTTAAAAAAATTATAATTTTAGGAGTGGAAAATTTTCAAGAAGGAACCTCAAATTTAAATTCAAACCTGTCACCATGTGGTCGAGGTAACAAAAGTGCCGGTCACTTTCATTTTTTAAATAACTTTCAAGCCTTAATCCCTCAAAAAACCAGGATGGAGGTGAAGACCCACCCTCTTATCAAATTTACGGGGTTTTGTAAGAGAACACATCTTACCACACAACATTAAATGTAAAACTTAGAACACAATAATGCAAAATGCTGAAGATGGAGGTCCGATACGTCCAAATAAATGTTAAAATCAAAAGAATTGTGAACATGAATTATCCCTCTTCTCGACATCTTGAGTAGGCGAATTAAGTTCGACATTTAGTATTTATTGTAATAAGAAATATATTTAATTATGTTTTTTTTTATTATTTTATAAATAAATTTTGTTTTTTGCATTAAATTGTAGTTCTTTTTACTTGCGGCATAAAATACCGCAGCGCGACCGCTCATGGGATTTTCAAAAGCGCGCCCGCCGCAGGGTTAAGAAATAATTATCGTTTTACAGCCCTAATATTGTACCTACGGTACCTCAAATTAATTTTTTTGCCCTCCTGAAGTGTAATGGGAACTTTACAATTGTATACACAGCAAGTGTAACCTACATTTTACGCTTACTGTGTTGTAACTTGTCTAACTATGCGGTAAAATAATCAAAATACACTGGACGTTTATGGGCATTTAGAAAAGAAATCATCTTTACTATAATAAAGTTCATGTAAAAAAGTACTACCTACGTAAGTTATTTTTTTACTTTAACATTTCCTATATTAAAACTAATTTATATAAATTAAAATCACGGCAAATACGCGAGGCGAACATTTGCTGAAATGTCAAATATCGACATCTACCTATTATTTATTACGAAGGAAACATGAGCAAATAAATATATTATCAGTCATAAACAACGTCTATTATTACAAATAAATTTTCGCTAGAAGAAGTACTCTAATGAAGGTAAGTAAAATCAAATTTGGAAATTGACTTAACCCCAGTATTTCAAACTAACCCTTTCCAGAAGTACAACCTATCTCATTAAAAAAAGTGAAAATTTGATACAATTCTTGTGCGTGAAGTATTTTACAGCGCTCCAGCTAATAAGGCACTCGCCTTAAGGGCTCGTGCCTTAAACAAAGCTATCGCGCTGTAAAATACAACCTACACGCACTCGAATGTAAATAACTATTACCATATTTTAAATATGTATGTACCGTTACATTTATTTCACTGAAATAAGTTGACGTAAATCTATTTTGAATTAAAATTTTATGATGCACAAATACAAAAGTATAATTTTACCTCGAATTTAACTTTAAATTTATGCACGTGCATTTTAATATCAAAATATATTTATATCAACCAACAAAACTAAAATATTTTGTATATAAATCAAAAACGGGTTGCCTATTAGGAATAGTGAACGACTGCCTAATTTACATTTTAGTTCCATTCCAACCACCAGGTGTAATGGTCAGATTAAGTACACATGAGTGTCAGGTCTAAAGAGTATTATTTATCTATGATTTTAAACAAAGTGTTAAAAAAAGAAAAAATCCATATTAATTGATATCAATTACACCTTTAATTTTTATAACACCAATATGTTCAAATAAATATCTACAGTAAAATTTTTGAAAGAAGTCCGATCAAGGCCATCTACGAATTGTATCTATGAATTAAGATTTTGTGCTGTCAAATTTAGTAGTGTCTTTTACGTAGTTTTTATGAGGGTACATAATATCTTGTGTACCTCATAAAAACTATGTAAACGACACTACTAAATTTGACAGCATAAAATCTTAATTCATAGATGCAATTCGTAGATGGCCTTGATCGGACTTCTTTCAAAAAAATTACTGTATTTGCATATACAGTAATATAAAAATGGATTTAAATTAAAATTTAAAAAAATATAAGAAGTACTGAAATACAGTGTGTTCACAAAAAAAACCTAATTCAGAGTAGGCTATGAACACAGAAACGTATGTCTGATCATTATTCAATTCAAAAGTCAGGTTGTCAAAATTGATCGTAAAAGATAATTTTAAGGAGAAAAGATAATAAAGAACGATACTGAATACTGCCATTCACCGTTTTCTAATTTATTTCTATTTCTAAAATAAGTTTTCAAAAAGAAAAGCTTTGATTTCTTTCAATAACATTTTTGACAATACCCGTGTCAAATTGACATTTAATCACGATTTAAAATATACTGGTTGTGCCACTCTGCAAAAAACGAGGGGCCAAAGCAATACGTGTTTCTTCGTTTTTTCCGCTAGAGGCGCAACGTGAGAACGACCCAACTAACCTTGTCATTTGCATGTCATTTTGAAAATATTACATGTTATATCTTATAGAAAGGTAAATAAAACAGGTTTTGAAGTACATATTCGTATTATATGTAATGTAATATAAGTATTTTGTTGAAAGTTATTGCAATTAATGCAAAATGAAAAGAAAATTAAATAGAAAATGTGTCATTCCTGGATGTGAAACCGGTTACAAGAAATCCACTGAAAAAGAATCTCTGTTTGCTGCTCCACTCGATATATCACTTTTAAAAAAATGGCAATGTGCAATTAGTAGAGATGATCGCGAATTAAGATTGAATGATGTTTGTCGAAAACATTTTCGGGAAGATGATATTATTACCGAATGGGAATCTGGAAGCGTACGGTTCTATCAATTTATTTAGTTTTTCCAATTTTAAATTCTAACAATGTTCCTATTGATTCAGGTTTCCATTAAATATATAAATTTATATTAAAAATAAATTCATTATGCATTTCATTTTTTATATTTTATGTAAAAATAGTTTGCTGTGGTAGGGTCGTTCTCACGTAGCGCATCTAGCGGATTATTCAAGGAAACACATCAAGCGGACAATCAGAAACAATGAAAAACATGACAAGTGGCATAACCAGTATATTTTAAATCGTGCATTTAATTAAATACATACTTTCAAATTGATATACCTACGTTTTTTTTTTGTTCATTACCTACTCCAAATTAGGATTTTTTTGAACACATTGTATAATAAAGTATTTTACTTTACTCACTTTTAGTTTAAATAAACTATTTAAAACACTTCAATTATTATTCCTTATTAACTTTTTTTGCAATTTTGACTAATTTAAATCCTGATTTGAAACCAGATTGTGTGATCAACAACTTTCACACTTTTTCAATTGTCAATTCACAAGAATTCAAACTACAATATTTTTTTATACTACAAGTTTTTTTTCAGCGTCAGAATTTGAACCCAGACTCTATGATTTACAACTCCCACACCTTTTTCCAATAATTTCCCTCACTTAAAATTTCTCGAACACTTCGAAATTTACAATTTCATATACTATTTTGTTGTTTTTTTACGATATTTTCGTTGAATTCGCGATTCAAACCCGATTGAACTCCACCCCTTGACTTCTGGAGCGCAACTGCTCGTCGCGTGGAAATTTCCACTGAGGCCTGCGACGCCGACGCAGACGTCGCGACGGAGGGTGCATCGACCTAGATGGGGCTCAATGCATGTTTGTAAATATGAGGGTGGATTTGACCTACTAACGAAGATGAGAGATTTGATAGCAAATGGAACTTTCCTTATATGTTCTCATAGATTGTAAGAGGAAAATTGTTGTTTACTTTAATTCCTTGGGTTTTGTGGTCAGTTTTTTATCGAAAGTTGCATTATACAATAATTAAATTTATAGTTTTTATCTTGGTGGAATAATTATATAATTTCCTCTTAAAATTTAAGTTTCTGATTTGATAGCGCGCAGTTATGTTAATACCTGAATAGACACACAATAGACACTTATAAAATTGACGTCACTGCAAGAGAGAGATAGAAGATCATGCATCCAAACAAACCTCCCCTCGTTGTCCTACGTCTCGTTCCCTGTTCCTATCTGTCATTGTGTTCGCATCTGTTATTCAGTGTTAAACCTAATTCTTTCTTGTGATTTGTACGTTGTGTTTAATAAAAATGAGTTTAAAACCAGAAGATGTGTCTGGGACACCTTTTTTGTTTGATAATATTGAAGATCACTCGATTATTCAACTAAAACGATGGCTAGAGTATAGAGTCTACGGTTGATGACAGGTTTTCGTTTGGACGTGGTAACCATAGCAACCTTGATTTCTATGCTTTGCCGTTAGAGGCGCTCGTGCAAATTGTAATTTTGTAAGTGTCTATTGCAATTTGCAAGAGCGCATCTTGCGGGAAAGCAAAGAACTAAAGGTTGCTATGGTTACCACGTCCAAACAAAGACCTGTCATCAGTCATAGACCTCTACAATCTAGCCATCGTTTTAGTTCAATAATCGAGTGATCTTCAATATTATTAAACAAAAAACTGTTGTTATGAAGACAATATTTCAAAGCCTACTATGTTAGGGAAAAGAAATATTGTATAACCCTTGTATGTCGGCTCCGGTGGCTCAATGGTTAGAGCAACGCCTCTTAGTCATGAGTGTGCTCCGGGTTCTGGGTTCGAATCCCACTAAGGCATGGATGTTTGTGAACCTACTCAGTAATTGGGATTTAATCCTGTTGAGAGGTTTTTTTTTTTAAAAAAAAAAAGAAAACAATTTTCTAAGAATTCAATCATAAGAATCAAGAATCAAGACTAACGATTAGCTACACGTGTACCAGTAATTTTTTACTTCGGAGACATGCGCTGCGTAGGGAGCCGGCAACCTGCCTCGCATCGTACATGTAACAGGCTCCGCCCACTGCCCACCCGATCCCCGCACTGCTTCTAAACGTGCCACGGGTACTTTTACTTATGTACATATGATGCAAGCTAACTCTCCGACAAATATCGAAAATCTGCTAACGGTTAAAACTTTACAAATTGATACAAAAATTAAAAAAATAATTTAAATCATCCCCTGTACCGCCTTGAGGGATGATTTTTCAAAAACGCTGAAACACTATTTCTTACCAAAAGCATAAATAAGAATTTTTATATCCCTAACTAGAGAGATGATGGATTCTCCATACAAACTTTCATCCCCTATTTCACCCCCTTCAAGTTTTATTTTCGCGACAAAAGGTAGCTTATGTCCTTCTCCAAGGTTCAATCTATCCCTATACCAAAATTCATCGAAATTGGTTTAGCGGTTTATTCGTGAAAACGTAACAGACAGACAGATAAAGTTACTTTCGCATTTATTATATTAGTAAATAAATAAATAAATAAATATATCATCACGGTATATTACCCATTTCTGGGTGTGCCAGTATCTACAACACATGTAGACATCGGTAATGATGACGATATATTTTACCGTGTGGGCGCTTACCAGGCGTCACCTCACGGGCACTCATAGCTGGCGTGGAGAGTGCACCACAGGGGTCACTTTTGTGCCATTTAAAATTGGAAATATTTGGCGTCAGTCGGGATCGAACCCGGTTCCCCCAGGTTTGCGACCAGACACTCAGGCACGCAGCCACGGGACCCCATATTATTATATTAGTATGGATGGATATATCACATATGAGTCTACGCATATGTGGTGAAAAAGTCATTGAAAATATATTACGTTGTAATTGCCTGTATAACTATTATGACTGTACAAGTGTATAACACTCAACACAAAAGAAAATAAAGTAATGCAAAGGAAATTTACGACAATAAACAAAAAGTAGCCTTCCTGTTTTATATGTTCCTTAAACTTGCTCCAATTTCAAAGTAGAGCAACAATAACAATAACAAAATAAAATACATTAATTTTATTAACCTCTTTATTTACTGTGGAAATTTCCATAGCGCAAGTCATGTACCCCTTTCATGTTGACTTGTGATTGTTTGGAAAAGTTCATAGTCCAAACAATTTTTTATTTTATTTAGTCCGCGGAATAAGGTGCAACCAATTTTGTTTTTATCTACTTGGCTTTGTTTTTGTTTGTTTTGCACATCAAGCAGATCAAATTAAAGTTTATTGGCCTAAGATGAGCAGATAAATCAAGGTCGGCTTAGACGCCAGACATTTTTTTGCATGTAACAAAAGGGGTGCATTACAGTACAGTCTAACTATAATTCATTGAACTTCTAAGAAGTGCGACAAACAACATGGTGGCTGAAACTTTTTATACCTGGTATAATTTTTTTTAGTAATGGACTTCGTTATTCATGTTATCGATGTTTTTTTAGGGTATCTCGGGAAATATTACCGATAGAGCAAAATCGTTTGCACATTCCAGGGTCAACTTTTTGAGAAAAGTTTAATAGTCACCACAGGAATTTTCGATCATCTTTTGTTTGTGAGATGCAGGCAAAAACTCGTTTTTCGCTCATTTCGAAAATATCTCGTAATTTATTTATTATGGTAGTTAGAAAAAAAATGTTTTCACAAATTTTGTATCGTTTTTTAGGTAAAATAAAATAGCATACTTACATTTTTTGGAAATGTTATAATTCTCGAGATATAACACAAACTTATGATTTTTTAAATGACAACCTACGTTGAAAATAGTCTCATCTTTTTGCATATTTTATAAGCTTTTCAACGATATATAACAAGTCTATATTCTTTTGTTTTACACATGAATAAAAGAGGAGTAATTTTTTCAGGCGAAACGATCAGTAATATTTCCCGAGAAAATATCGAAAATGAGACACCCTGTACAGTATTTATTGTCCCTAACATAGTAAGCTTTGAAATATTGTCTTTATAAGAATAGCAATGGGGCCATGCCAAAAAAAAAATGTTGCTAATATTTTTATAAAAATAGAATCTATGCCACTACTTTATTATCCATATTGCAACATAAAACATCCCAAAATATAATACTTTTCATTCATAATTTACTTAAAAGATATTCCGGCTACTATTTTCTGTGACGTCATGTATCGGCTACTCACACAATGACACTAGACACTAGTCACAAGTACATGAAGGTCACAATGTCAACTTCAAACGCGAAGTTAAACGTCAGATCAGAGTAAACTAACCAAATATTTATATAGCTGTCAGAGGAAAAAATGCGCTCTATTCAATCTTTTTTGTTTCATAAAGATTTAATTATTTCATTATAGATATATTATTTTTAATTGCAGGTTTGTGTGCTTCATTGAATTTAATACATAAAAGTGCAATAATTATATATTTATATTCATATAAAACATGGTGAAGAATAACTGTGCAGTTCCAACTTGTGGAAACAATTCATTAAATCCCCCCCCCCCCCCCCCAAAAAAAAAAAACTATTTATAAACAATCTTAATTTACATTTTGTCCGCCAGGGTGAACTGGAATCGTTCAGATATATGACGTATGCGCTCAAGTGATCTTATTGAGATTTGAAATTGATTCCTATTTTTAAAAAATTACATCTGTAAAACAATGCACACAAATGGCGTGAAATAGTTATTTACATTCGAGTGCGTGTAAGTTGTATTTTACAGCGCGACAGCTTTGTTTAAGGTACGAGCCCTTAAGGCGAGTGCCTTATTAGCTGGAGCGCTGTAAAAATACTTCACGTACGAGAAATGTATCAAAATTTTTGACCGACGATAATGAAAATCACTTTTTTTTTAATGAGATAGGTTATACTTCTGAAAAGGGATAGTTTAAAATACTGGAGTTAAGTCAATTTCCAAATTTAAATTTACTTACCTTCATTAGAGTTCTTCTACTAGCGAAAATTTATTTGTAATAATAGTCGTTGTTTATGACTGATAATGTATTTATTTGTTCATGTTTCCTTCGTAATACCATTGATTTTATATACTACGTAAACGTAGTCTACGTAGTATATAAAATCAATGGTAATACAATTAGGTAGGTGTCGATATTTGACATTGACATTTGAGTATTTTTCGCCTCGCGCATTTGACAGGTATATCGATTGGTGACTATGTCGGTAACGGCGGATTTTTACAATAATGACAGATGTCGCTGCCGTGATTTTGGTTTATATAAATTAGTTTTAAATACAGGAAAAGTTAAAGTAAAAAAATAACTTACGTAGGTAGTACTTTTTTACGTGAACTTTATTATAGTAAAGATGATTTCTTTTCTAAATGCTCATAAACGTCCAGTGTATTTTGATTATTTTACCGCATATTTAGACAAGTTACAACACAGTAAGCGTAAAAAGTAGGTTACACTGCTGTGCATACAATTGTAAAGTTCGCATTACACTTCAGGAGGACAAAAATATTATTTACATATACTGTGACCGGTAGACTTCCAGGAAAAAAAAAATAAAACAGAAAATGTGGCATGACCCCATTCTTTATTGCTTATCTGTCAAACGAAGTGCCAAATTTGATTATTCTAGTGTGAATAATTTACAAGGCTTCATAATATATCAGCTATCAGCAAGATGGGTACTCCAAATGTTAACGTCCGAACATAACCTCGTCGGAAGTCAGTTTGGCGTTGTTTAATCAAAATCCAAACAGATTTTTGGCTCGCTTTGTTACAGTTGATGAAACGTGGATTTACCACTTCGATCACGAGTCGAAATTTCAAAGTATGGAATGGCAACATCGAGGATTTTCTACACCTCGCAAATTTAAGGTCCAGTTAGATTATGGCTACTGCATTTTGAGATGTTGAGAGAATTTTATTGATTTATTATCCGTAATATGGCCACATAATCACTGGTCAGTATTTTGCAACATTAATTGGTAAAATTCGTGGTTGCCTTACAGAAAAGAGGCAAGGAAAAATTTCGCTTGGAATTCTGTCTCATAAGGACCACGCTCAAGTTCATAAAAGTCTTGTTTCCATGAACGCCATTTACGATCTCGGTTTCAGACTGATATTACATCACCCGTATTCACCTGACCTAACGTCCAGTGATTTTTATTTATTTCTCAAGCTAAAGGAAAGTATACGGAGGAAGAAATTTTAAAACCGACGAAGCTGTTGTGGCAGCAGTTCAAAACTTCATCTGCGATAAAGACTCCGAGTTTTTTAAAAAAGGTGTTGCTATGTTAGAATATAGGTAAAATAAGTATCTTCAAGCACACAGTGATTATGTACAAAATAGCTATTTGTGTATTAAGAGCGCAAAATGCGACATTGTCGCGCGACGAAGGAGCGCGGCATTCTCTCGAAATCGACAATGTTCATTTGCGCTCGAAACACACACAAGATTTTTTCTACAGTCGCCACAATGGGGTCCTCCATCATAACAAAAAATAATAAAATGTACACTTTATACTTACATTACTGCTCAATAAATAACGATTGGCTAATACAAAAGATACGGTTTAAACTTAAAAAAGCTTTTAAATGATTATATCGTTACATTAGCCATCTATTCCACAAAAAAAACCAAAATTAGAGCGTGAAAGCAAGGATTTGTGATGATTTGATGAGTTTTTGTAGCAAAATGTGTGGTTAGTTGTCACGCCTGTCACACTGAAAAAATTAACAAATATTTCAAGGAATTTGTGATTATATAGACATGTATGTGCATTGATTGACTTCTCGCAATTATTTAAGTAACGAAATAACTAATAACTTTATTGTAATCAAAATAAATAGTTAACTAGAGATCAGATGTCAGTACGACTCGCAACTATCCTACCGCCATCTGTGTACAATCATTCCTATTACTAAACATAACTGTTCACACAATTTATTTTATATTTAATTTTATTTTATCGTTATTTTCCATTCTTCTTGAGTTTTTATTCAATCTAATCTAAGCATTTTATACTTTCGTTGTTGTAAATGAATGCCCTATTTCATTTTCACAGCAGTGTGGCATTTTGTTAGGTTATGTTAAATACCGACAGAACATATGTCAAATTGACTTGTGAACGTGATAAATGTGTAATTACAGTGCCATTAGTTCCGAACTAAACATTTTCATTAAGAATGTAGACAAGTGACATTTCTCAACATTGTATATTTAGAAATTTGGACAGCGAGCGTTTTTTCTACTTTGTCGCGCATGAGCGGCAAAGTGACATTTTGCGTTGACAAAAGAGAGCGCAAATGGCTACTTTCTATAGTGACAGTAGAAAAATAAATTTGTTTTATATATTAGGGACAATAAATATTGTACAACCCTCGTAATATAATGTAAGCTCAATGTCTAGAAGTTATTTTACAAAATTCTTTTTCAAAAATTCCCACCTTAACCTTATCCAATAAAATAACCCTTGCGAAGTAGACACGATAATTGCAATGATTTTTTGTTCTTAATCATTTCCGATTATCATGAATGATTTGCTATCAAACACTCATTTGATAAAATTTCAAATTTCCAAATTGTCATTAAGTGGTTCATCACGCATAGATCTATGAAACATCGATAAAACACTTGAATTTTAGTCTCCATAGTGATCAATTACGTCACAGTTATCAGAATTCTCCACCAAATATTTTGTTAATTTTCTGATTGTAATATTTAGAGTCAATGTTTTTATGATGCAGCTAGCAAAACGTTTTTATCTGATTGTGTTACCACTTATAATTTTCACTGTTTTGTTTATTTATTAATTTACAATGATAAAAATAATAAAGAAACGCAATTTACACATAAATATTTTGAGTTTAAGTCAATATTTATTGGTCAATGTCATTGACAGCACGTGGAAGTGAAAATATTTTGTAAATTACAAAATTTGATGAACAAATTCTTAAAATTTACAAAAACTTTATTATCATATATGTATGAACAAACAAAATTATAATCAGTTCTACTATCAATATTTTGAATTGAAATGCAACAGTTCTATTTTTACAAAGATATCGACACGTTCCTATTTATTTAATGTACATTTAAAAATGTAAAACCTGATGGTGTTAATATACTTAATTTTTTTTTATTTCGATGTCTAGGAGTATATAAACGCACTAAAAACAGGCCGTAAAGAAGATATACAGGGTTGGGCAGAAAAAGCGGACGTCACAAAATTGATACTTTTTGCTTAAGACAAAAATTATTCACAGATTTGAGTTCATAATGACATAGCACTTGACAAAAACAAAACAAAACAACTTCTTGCATGTGGTGTCCGTTATCATTAATACAATTTTGGAGGCGTTCTACGATGTTTGCAAACAAATTTAATATTTGTAATAACATAAATATCAAAAAAAAAAAATTAATAATATTTAGAAGATTGTTTTAAGAAACTACTACTTCCGGTTGTTCAATAATTAATAACACCTTTTCAGCTCTTCTCAGGAATGTTAGATTTAGGAAATCATAGTTAAACAGGTCTTAAGTCTTATAGTTTTTGAGTTTTGAGGAATTGTCCTTCCAACATCCGCACGTACACACACACACACACACACACACACAAAATATTATAATCGGATTCTAGGGACCTTAAATTGTGCTTATTCACTAAAATCTGGATATACAATTTTTAACGTGAATCCAATACATCTCTTAGCGAGAGATAAAAATCTATTGTGGCCAGAAAAATTACAGAACTTTACCCAAATACTGTTTTTTGTTGTATTTAACATGTCTTCTGCACACATATAATTCAAATTATATCTATTTTTCATTGTATGAGGAAGTTTCTAAATGTCAGAGATTCTTCCAATTCATTAACAAGATTGGCGGTATTTCTAATGGCATGTTACCTATAATTTTAAATATTTAATTAATAAAACAATAAGAAAGATTAAATGTACTTCCCAGAAAAAGATTTCAGAATGTAACTAAAACTTTTGATTTTTGACACTGGCATTTGTCATTTACAAATTATGTTATAAACATTTGAATTTGTCAACTGATTTCCTTAGTGTATTTTACCCTACTCGACTTACTACATACCGATATTCTATATATTATAGCGTCTAGCGTCTTTATATCTAAATTTATAGAAGATATAATAAAATTGTTACCAAAACATTTTCAGCTCTTCCCATGAATGCCAGAGTGAGGAATTCATAGTTAAACTGGTGTTATATCTTATAGTTTTTGAGTAATCGTCCCTCCAACATCCACACATACATATACACATACACACATCCACACACGCGCGCACACACACACACACACACACACACACACACACACACACACACACACACACACACACACACACACACACAGGCATCATCGTAAAAATGTTAAAATCGGTTTATATGGACCTTAAATCGTGCTTATTCACTTAAATCTCGATATGCAATTTTTAGCGTGAATCCAAGACCTCTCTTAGCGAGAGATAAAAATGTGAAACCGGCTCACTTGTACTACTGAAATACAAGTAAAATTTTCATACAAATAGTCATGTTTCATGTTTTAGGAAAAGTAAAATATATACCTATTCAGATAATTAACAACACAGTAAAGATAAGTAAACTTGTTATACTCATTCATTTTCTGTTGGTTATATTTAGAAATATCTAAAATTCTTTTGCAGTTTTCTGTTTTCTACCGACCTTGTATGCACTGCGATTACATTTACAACTAAACGAGACGAGACTGAAGACCTTGTCATACTTATTCCAACTAGAGAAAATGTGTTACTCAATGTTTGCAAACATTACTACGCTGTAGTTTTCATATTCTAGGAGGAAATACGTAAATAATGTTAAGATACGAATATTGATGTTGCTGGAAATCCCATTATAGAAAGCAGAGTTTTATATTTAACTCATAAATATTTATATTAATTTGAATTTGGAAGTTCCATGAGTTGCAATATTAGGAGAACATCGTTAATAAATTTAGAAGTAGTTTCAAATTAATATAATATAATGACATGTGTATTCTTTTCAGGTTATTTCCACTGTTGTTCTTGTTAATGACTTAAATATTGATAAATCTTTTGCGAAATATAAACCGACTTTATTAATTCCAAAGTACATACAAATGTTTTGTTTTATTTGTTTATAAACATATCTTAAATTACGAACTCAGTTGCATTTTAAAATTAATTATTTTTGACTACAACTACTATGTATTTTAATTATTCATTATTCCCGCTGATGCACCAATCAGAATATTTATAATTTACAATTTTCTCTCTAATTTATGTTGATTTTGAAATTCTGGATCTGACCAATCAGTATCTATCACGTGATATCACTGCTTGTCATTTGACGTTTTACCAATTATCAGTTTAGATTTTAGGTTACGATTTTATTTTCATAGCCATGAATTTGTTAGACGCTAATGAATAGGATGATTTTAAATAACAGCAGGAATGTTTTTTACTATTGTTGATTTGTATAATAAAGAAATGAAACAAACACAAACTTAAAAAACGTAGATGATTTGTTGAGCCTATGAACACAGAACACATTGATTTGTCAACGGGCAGTATCATAGTTTGTTTCTGAAAGTGAAATAACAAGATCATGAACAATTCTTCGAATATACTCATATGAGTACGAATGTATTTAATTCCTTGCTATCCCTCGTTGCATTGAAATTAAGCAAAAGTTTTTATTTTTGTACAATTCGTTTGCTTTGTCGTACAAATTACGATGTTCGCGGATACTGCTTATTAACAAAAAAACAAAATATTAATTTGTTCCTATGAATTTATTTTTAAAACGTTAACAATTCACAAACAGAAAAGACAGCTGACAGATGAAACAAAGTCATACTTTACCGTCATGTTTAATAGTTCTCTCTTGTGATTGGTCGAATTTAAAATTAACATTTGGAATTATAAAATATAGTTATATTCCAAATCTAAAGTATAAATTTCCAAATTTGCAAATCGTTCATAAACCATCGTATGCGTTAGTTTATATTCGTAAATTAAATTCATGATAAATCAGCCCTAACGCAACAATGCGAGCAGATTTTTGAATGTCATATGTATTTTAACAAATTTTAGAGTTTTGTCTCTCTATTGAGACTGTTAAACAGTGTGTAATAATGAGAAACAGTCATTTATCTAAATATTAAAAATTGATTATATAATAAATTCACAGGACTAGTCTACTTTTATTTTTATTTAAAGTCTACGTTTCGGAGATAATTTTCTCCTTCATCAGGACAACTATAACAAATAAATATAAACAATAAGTGACACAAAATAGATACATTAAATACTTACTAAATAACAGGAAATGGAAATACATAATACATTTTTGGAGTCAGAAGACCAGAAAGAAAAAAATTGGAAAATAATGTAAAAAAAAAATAAAATTGACAGTAAATAAATATAAAAAACCATAGCAACATATTTAAAAAGGAATATTTATTTAATTTTTAATTTTAGTTGACTGGAAATTTTGAAAATTACATATTCTATATACTACTATAATTTTGAATATCTGTTCTGAAATTTACACTGTTATTATTTTGAATACCTATATACCATTTCTAGAAATATCCTTTTATATAAATTTGATTCCCTATCTAGAATTTTGACCCCATCAAAATTGAAACTGTGATCAAATTCTATGCAATGTAGGGCCAAAACACAATTACCATTTGAAAGATGTTGATTTAAACTTCTTTTATGTTCAGCTATTCTACTTTTTAAGAATCTTTTGGTTTGTCCAATGTATGCTTTGCCACAACCAATAAAAATAAAAAATAGACAAGTTATGTGTATTTTTTATATACAGTTACATTTAACAGTCGTTTATACTCTATTAAAAAAAAATAATAATTGATGTTACTGTTAAAAATAAAAAAAAATTATTTGATAATAAAATGGAATACCTTAACAGAAAATATTATAAAATAACGAGTAAGTACAGAACTACATATTTTATATCTGAAACAATCAAATATTTTTAGGTGATTATGTTTTTTTTCGGTCAGGCCAGTGTATATCCATTTTGTCGTATTTATTAATTTACAACTGTTATTTGTTACGTACGTATGTATGTTATTGAAAACTACGTGCAATTGTTAATGTGTACATATTCCAATCTGTTCCGATAGAAGTCAAATAAACAGTTTAATAATAAATATTTCTATCAGTACAAATAAGGAAAATCGTGCCAAATTTTCATACTCCTGATAATAAATTTAATCAGTTTTACAAGTTTCATAACTAGTGAAAATATACTTCGACGTGCTTTATTATTAGTATGAGGAAATGTGTGATATATTTTATTACGCTTTTCCTTATTATTACTGTTATTAACCTTGTTTTGAATTAGATAATAAAATAATAATACTTCCTTCCTAAAATTACGATAATATTATAGTTCAAATATATTATTGTTTCTGTATAAGTATATCACTACTGTTTTTCAGTACAGTAATTACAATTTACTAGGAAACAATTGATAAAGATGAAATATAATGTTTATAGTTTGCTTCAAGATATGGTATAGACTGAAATGTTTATTAATAATAGGACGTTTTTTTTTTGTATTATTGTAAAATATTAAGGGAAATTCACAACGAAAAAATTAGTGATAACAGTAGAATTAGTGGTAATGGCTATGGTAACAAAATTATAATATTAACGTTTAGCGTCATTCTGCGTTCAGAATAGAAAAATCTAAAGTGGCCACCACATTACTTGCCGTCAGTTCTATGTATTTTGTACAAATCCCATACCAAAAGATTCTATATATATATATATATATATATATATATATATATATATATATATATATATATATATATATATATATATATATATCCAGTAAATGGGCCATACACCAATTTTTTTAAATATTTTTAAATGAAAGTTCGTCTAATTTTGAAGCAATTCGTGGTATCAAAAAGTAATAATGGTGTTTTGTATAAACGCATTTGATTTTTAAAGAAACCTATAGCAATCTTTCTCACACCAGTTTCTGTAATAGGCTGCGCGAGAAAGATACCAATAGTGTGACGTCATCTGTGGCCCTGGAAATAAATTCAAATATCTCGCAAAGTAATTATTAAAAAAAATGTTTTTTTTATCTTAATCGTTATTTATTGAGTAGTACTTTAAGGATAAAGTGTACATTTTATTATTTTTTGTTATGGTTTATGGACCCATTGTACCTAGTGATGTGCCGCCAAAAAATTCCTGTCGGGAATTCGTTTTTTCCTGGAAATTCCTTCAGTAACGTTTTGCGGGAAGAAATTTTGTTACTTATTTTCCAGGTTTTTTTTGAAAAAAAATAGGCGAAGGCTTATCCCATTCTGAAATGAACTATACCTATACGCACAGTACTGATTCTTCTGATTCTGATGTCTAATTACATATTTGTTTACATTTTAAATTATTTTTTCTTGTATTACTAATGTACACTTTTTCGATATTAATAAATCCCCCACGCCCAGGAAATTTCTCAAAAAAAAAAATCCGGGGAAATTCCTGGAAATTTTCCCGTAACTTTAAATTTCGGGAATCTCTAATTGTACCACGAACATATACTATTTTCTACAAATTCCATACCGAAAGTTTCTTGGAAAAGATTCTATAAAGCCAATAAAATTATAACACGAACATACACATATACTATGTAAATTGCACTTGACGCTAACATCTGTCAATTAGAATTATTTGAATATATCAGCTGTTTCCATGATTATAGCAAAAGATGGCTGATTTATGAAAGTGAATCTCTTTATATTAACTCTATATCTACTGAATATGAAGGAAAATGTATAATCAAATCGTATAGACAATAACATATTCTTTCATATTAATAATCACATAAAATGTAAAAAAATAATATTTAACTGCTTTTTTTAAGAAGAACTTCAAATAAGGGAACTTTCGGTTGACCAATTATAACCAAAATCCAATCAGCTCTTCATATGGATGTAAAGAAGAGGAATACAAAGGAATTATGATTTTTGGAATTGTATACACACACACACACACACACACACACACACACACACACACGCGCACATACATACATACTTATCATCGTAAAACTAGAAATATCGTATTCCGGGGAACCTAAAACGTGCTTATTCATTAAAACCTCACCACTGAATTTTTTGATCCAAAACAATATCTTACCTAAGGTGACGGAAGGTAAAAATTATTGCATGTTAACGAATAGGGATATTTTATTCGTTCTGGTGTAACATTATAAAGTTGGCTATAATAATTTTTACTCAATTAATTGTTACAGTAAAATTTTTGAAAGTAGTCCGATCAAGGCCATCAACGAATTGCATCTATGAATTGAGATTTTATGCTGTCAAATTTAGTAGTGTCGTTTACATAGTTTTTATGAGGTACACAAGATATTATGTACTCTCATAAAAACTAAGTAAAAGACACTACTAAATTTGACAACACAAAATCTTAATTCATAGATACAATTCGTAGATGGCCTTGATCGGACTTCTTTCAAAAATTTTACTGTAGATATTTATTTGAACATATTGGTGTTATAAAAATTAAAGGTGTAATACGGATTTTTTCTTTTTTTAATATTTGATTAAAATCATAGATAAATAATACTCTTTAGACCTGACACTCATGTGTACTTAATCTGACCATTACACCTGGTGGTTGGAATGGAACTAAAATGTAAATTAGGCAGTCTTTCACTATTCCTAATAGGCAACCCGTTTTTGATTTATATACAAAATATTTTAGTTTTGTTGATTGATATAAATATATTTTGATATTAAAATGCATTTTACTGTACGTGCAAGACGTTGAATGTTTAAGCAAAATATTGAAATAATAATATTTATAAAAATATATTGGACATACCCAAAATCTTATCTTATTTTGTTTCCTTTTAGCTCTATAAATGGGGTATTCCACCATAACAACAAAATTAAGAAAATTTCAATCTAACATAAAGTATGACTCAATAAATAATAGTTAAAACAATGAAAACATTTTTTAAATAATTACTTTACGAGATATTTCACATTTGCTAAAAAGGAAAATTGACGTCATACAATTGTTATCTTTCTCTCGCAGCGTACTTAGAGCAGTGTGTGTGAGAAAGACAAGTATAGAGGAAATGTGACGTTACACTGATTTCTCGAAAATAAAATACTCTGAAACTAGGAACAATTAAGATTTTTTAATACTATGAATTGCTTCAAAACTGAATGAAGTTTTATTTAAAATAATAAAAAAAAATTGAGTGGAATACCCCATTGCAGTTACACTCAAACACAATATAAACATTTTTCTATTTCTGTTCTAGCGGCAAAGCATCAGTAAAAGTTCTCTACCTCAAATTTTTGTAATTTTTGTTATGAATGGTTACTACATATCATAAACATATACTCTTATCTCGCCATTAACCTTACCATTACTTCTAATATTGCTACTAATTTTTTATTATGGACTTTACTTAAACATTTGAAGAAAATAAAAAGATAAACCTCAGTTTAAAGCAAATTAATTAATAATTACGAAAATGTTAAGATAACTTAAATCAAGGAAATATATTTACATTTCGGCTGACCGTGGAAATCACGATTAAATCCCAAAGCCAAGTATAGAGTACATTGACTCCGAAGGTCAAAAACACGACCAAATATATCATCTCGACTTTAATTGGAGCTACTGTATTCCCAAAATAATACACGGTTGCTAGAAAGAGTTTAAATTTACCCATTGCGGAATCCTGCCCCATTTTTAGAGGTAACCACGAGGCAAGCAGCAAAATTTTATAATGAAAGGATAGCTGAGGGTTGAGAGAATATTTTTAGCAGAAATCAAGAGCAAAAGTGACTGATATATAAACGGGAATCGAGGATAACTACAAACTCGTAAAATGTACAAACGTTTTCATTCACTAATTAATTTTATCGAATGTATGTCCTTAAAAATTCCTAGCAATTAACTTGGTAATTAATTGTTGATATTCGAAAGATAAGTTTTTAGTATTTCCTTTATTGGCATTCAATTTATGACTAATTTTTTAATTTTCTCATTGTTCAGTTTTGCTATTTTTACTTATAATTCTATTCATTTCTCATTTTTTTATCCAAAATTTCGATACAATTAAAATATACAATATTACGTCTTGAAATAGATAATAAAATAATAATACTTCCTTACTAAAATTACGATAATAATATACCGGGTGTCTACTTGAAATCCGTAATATAGGGAGTACAATCTTATTTTTTCATTTTGCTGTAGTTTCTAACCTATTAAATTTAGCTATGAGTGCCCGTGAGGTGACGCCTGGTAAGCGTCCATACGGTAAAATATATCGTCATCATTACCGATGTCTACATATATGTAGATAATGGCACACCCAGAAATGGGTAATATGCCGTGATGATATATATATTTTTACATTTGAATTTAGAAAAAAATCTGATGTGGACACCACATGACTTCCTTGTACGCCTGTTACACTATACATATTTTGTTAATAATTAAAATATGTATTATAACAGACCCAATCATAAAATTGTACGTATTTGATATAATTTGACATTGACATTAAATTCTTTATTTTTTTTTTTTGTTATTTTTTGTCCTAATTCATAGCAAACTTAATTACAGAAACCAAAAAGTTCATAATTTTTAAATTTACATATCTCGCTTATACAAAGAGCTTTAATCATACTTGATGTTTTCGACGCAGAATTCAATTCTCTACAACTTTTATTTGAAGCATTTATTGTTAAATTCAAAATAACACCATTTTTTACAAGAAAAACTGATAACAGCTTCAAGTAAAGTATCACTTCCGGTTAGACTATTTTAACCAAAATCTATTATGTTATTCGCATTAATATAAAAGTATTATATACCAAATTTGAAAAGTTTTGGATTATATTTTAGAATAGTTTTTCATTAAAATCTATTATAGGCTTCAAGTAAAGTACCACTTCTGGGTAGACCAATTTAACTAAAATCTATTATGTTATTGCCATTGATATAAAAGTATTATATACCAAATTTGAAAAGTTTTGGATAATATTTTAATATAGTTTTTCATTAAAATCTATTATAGGCTTCAAGTAAATTATCACTTTCGGGTAGGCCATTTTAACTAAAATCTAATATATTATTCCCATTGATATAAGAGTCTTATATACCAAATTTGAAAAGACGTCACGATGAAATTAGTCAAAATGGATTCAGGGATGGTCAAAATGGATATTTCCGTTGAAATCTGGAAACCGAATTTTTTCGCGATTACAATACTTCCTTTACTTCGTACAAGGAAGTAAAATTTGGAGATAAAAAAGTTAATCAGAATTAAAAACTACATAATATGGGACTAAAATTAATTACAATTTCTCTTTATTTTACGAAAAAAACGTAAATTAAAATTTACAATTTACAGCACATTTGAGAGTGCCAGTGAATTATTGATGTTTTATTTGTCTTTATTTAACATTTAGCTTTTGACATATTGTATGGGGGAAGTTTAGCATGGTAAAAATTCTACATAACATATTATTTTCTCACAAATATAACACAAATGACTGCTGAAATTCAAATTAAAAATTAAAATTATTGCTCCATTTATTTATAATTAATATTTTTTGGGTAAACTCTAAGTACGTCACAAGTCGGTTATGCGCAAACTCAGACAGGACGGTGAAATCGAACCAGTTGAACGTAGGTCGTAACAAAGCGTAAAAGCGCTTCACTGGTAACCGTAACCGCGTGCGTCAGTGTATAAATCAACATACGTTGCGCCAAGCCTCTACCGACATCATCACAGCTTAAAATCGGCTTTTCCGGAAAATCTGGGCATTTTTGAAAAAAATAAAACATGTTACATCATTTTTCAAGTAATTTCCCATGGAATAAAAAAATTTTAAAAAATCGCTAAACTTCCCCATTATGCAGTATTCTGTATTTCTTTTAAGGATCTCACATAATACTATAGTTTGTTGCATATATTACTAAGTATTTATAACGGCGGACAGAGTATCCTTCAGAAAATTTTAAATAAAATTGGATATTTGGATTTAAGAAGGCAATCGGCAGATCATATTTCAATCAGTTTTACATGCTTATGTAAACTTTTTAACACATGACGTGACGTCATTGTTTCTAGTAATATTACATGTATGACGTAAAACGCTTGATTGGCTGGATAGCCTATAATAACTGAAGTGATAGCTAGGTCATGACCAAATAAAATTAAGGTATATATTTACTCTTTTAAAATACCATCCCCTATAAATTTATAACATGTATTCATTAATATCGTATATAATAAAGTTGGTGCAACTCTAAGAGAAATGATTAAAAATAAGAATATTTGAAATACCAAAATTATCATATCTGCTATACAAACTTTTATATTTGCCAACAAATTATAGTAAAAATCTGCCTTAATTTTTCAAATTTCCTCCCTCGATTTGCGAGTAATGCATCTTCCTGTTACATTTTTATCCTTCCTGTTTCACTCAAGTCAACCTTGGAGATGTCAAATCATTTATACATTTAAAGTAAGTGACCTATGCCAGTGGGTGAGACGCACTCTGACCTTCACACGCACAGATAAACATAAATTTCTAAGGAAGTACTGCGGCTTATGCAATTTTCACCAATGGTTACTTGATACGTCTTCAAATAGTCTATTTACGTAGACTTTGCTTAGGATAATTCGCAATTACTGTACAAATTAGAAACGTAAATAAATGCATCATTAAAGTAATTTGCAAGATGATTTTTATATACGAACATAACGCCTTCAGTATTTTCTGGCATGTAACAGTTCTATTCATAAATTATCGATAAAACTTTCTTTACTACGTAGTAGACTTTAGATAAACATTATTCGCAATAATTACACGCAAATTTTTGGTTATTTTTAGTAAAAGAACAAAAATAAATCATGAATATCACGCTTTCATCCACAATTTTCAGTGTGACAATTTTATTCAAAGACAAAGACTGATAAATATATTTATAAAAATGTTTACGTACATACCTATACGTAGTAGACTTTATACATATACGCCGTATTTTTATGGAAATATCTGTTTATATTTAGCGACGAAGACAAATACATTAAGAACAATACAGCCGGAATTAAAAAGAAATTAATAACTGTTCGCATAACAGTCAGAAACCGTCACAAACCATTTTGAGCATGCGCATTAGTTTAAAAAGGTTCGCACAACAGAAATTTTAAATCTTCCAATCGTCAGAAAAGTCCGCGGATTCTAATGAAATTTTTAGATTGTGGTATACGCACTGGAATAATAACCTTTAATTCTATTCGTAGAACCCAAAAATTTGCAATGGGGTCATTTCACATTTTCTGATTTATTTTTTTCTTGAAAAAAAAGGTGAAATTAAACATGTATGTGTATGTTTTACATCTTACAAGTCTTTAGAATCAGAGCAGAGATATGATTTTTTAGAAGTTGCCTTTAATTTCAAATATTTCAACGGCTGACGACACATATTCACGGATACGACACTCGAGCTCCACCGGTTTAATTTAGAACTATGATTATTTGGTTTGGTATTTATTTAAATAAATGGTTTATTTACATACCTTATACTGCACTAGTACTTTTAAAGAAATAGAAAGTAATAATAATCTTCTCTCATGTATATTTTGCTGTCAGCTGTCACACTTTTAGGTTAGGTTACTGTTTCATGTTGTGAAGCGTGTGTGTGTGTGAGAGAGAATTGTCTTTGTGTGAGTATGAATTTGTGTCGTCACAAATTTAGTCCGTGTTTAAAAGCGCGAAAGTTTATTAGTAAATTTATGAATGAAAAGTCGCATATTTCAAATTATTTTCTATTACTATATTTATTAAATGAGATGGATTTCATGATTTTATAAAAAAAATCGACAATTATTTTTTTTGAAATGACCCCATTAGTTGGACATTTTGTTGTTAGAACAAACCTAATATTATGTCTTGTTCATAGCTTCGTTATCAAATCATTGAATATGTTGGTAGAAAATACTAGAAAATCTGTTGTGGCCAGCACAAGACCTCTAGCCATTTCCTATTTTATATCATTTTCATGTCAGAGATTGTTCCAATTCATTAACCAGTTTGGCGGTATTTCTGATGGATATATGCATTTTACCACAATTTTACCTATAATTTCAAATATTTAATTAATAAAACAATAAGAAAAATTAAATATACTTCCCAGAAAAAGCTATCAGAATGTCACTAAAACTGTTGATATTTGACAATGACATGTGTCATGTGTGGTCATGTTATAATCATTGGAATTTGTCAACTGGTTTCTTTAGTGCCTTGGCCTCTGCTATTAGTTTACTCTATAAATTATAGCGTCTTTATCTCTAAATCTATACAAGATATAATAAAAATTTTAAGTGTATTAGTTGGAAAATTTTATGTTCTTCAATATTTAAAAAAAAAAAACTCCTAAAAAATTATATTTAGAAGAATTTTTCTTAGAAACTACTACTTCCGGTTGTTCAATTGATACCAAAACCTTTTCAGCTCTTCCCAGGAATGTCAGATTGAGGAAACGGCAGTTAAATATTTTTTAAGTCTTATAGTTTTTGAGAAATCGTGTCTACAACATCCATAGATATACACACACATACACACACACACACACACACACACACACACAGACATCATTTTAAAAATGTTATAATCGGATTGTAGGGACCTTAAATCGTGCTTATTCAATAAAATCTGGATATGCGAATTTTAGCATGAATACCTATCTTAGCGAGAGGTAAAAATGGTAGAAAAAGATATAATTTATTTGTCAATTTATGGAAAAATTTAAGCGCCATCAATTACAATAATATATACATACGAGTACATAGTTTAATAAATAGTTCAAAGTTTATGTACATATTTTTATTTATTTATTGTCACAGTACTTTCCATTATTTGTGCAAAGTACAAAGAGCTATACAAAATCTCTCAAAAGTGACATCTATACAGGGTGGAAAAAATTCAAGTTCCTTATGAAAAACTTTCTTCACGCTGCAGAAAATTGATGTAGGTCATTATGGGCCAACTTTTTCAACAACATTAATAGACCCCACAGGAATTTTCTATCGTCTTTTGTTTTTAAGTTACAGGATACTTGATTTTCTTTTATTTTTAAAATAACTCATATTCCGCTTACTATAAAAGGTAAAGAAAATATATGTTGTGGCCAGCACAATACCTCTCGCCATTTCCATTTTATGTTCGCTAACGAACCGTCGTTTTATAACAAAAAAATACAGAACTTTACCCAAATATTGTTTTTTATTGTATTTAACATGTCTTCTTCACACATACAATTCTAATCATATCTATTTTTCATTGTATGAGGAAGTTCCTAAATGTCACAGATTCTTCCAATTCATTATTGGCTGTATTTCTGATGGATACATGCATTTTACCTGTAATTTTAAATATTTAATTAATAAAACAAGAAAGATTAAATGTACTTCCTAGAAAAAGCATTCAGAATATCACTAAAACTGTTGATTTTTGATACTAACATCTATCATTTACAAACTATGTTATAAACATTAATATTTTATAAACATTTGAATTTGTCATCTGGTTTCCTTAGTGCATTAGCCTCTGCGATGTATAACATTAGATTATTCTATGTATTATAGTGTCTTTATCTCTTAATCTATATAATAAGATATAATAAAATTTTTTTAATGTATTAAATGGACAATTTTATGTTCTTCAATATTTGTAATAACAAAAATTTCCAAAAAAATTTTTTCAAACAAACTATTACTTCCGGTTGTCCAATTGTTACAAAAATCTAATCAGCTCTTTCCAGGAATGTTAGATTGAGGAAACTGCAGTTAAATATTTTTTAAGTTTAGTATTTGAGAAACCGTGGTTCCAACATACACACACACACATACGGACATCATTATAAAAATGTTAAAATCGGATTCTAGGGACCTGAAAACGTGCTTATCCACTAAAATCTGTTATGCGGTTTTTAACATGATTCCAATGCTTGGATCATTTTTATACGAGTTTTTATATAGAATAACGTTGTGTAATTAGATTTTTTCAAATCTTAACCCTTCAGAAGTGGCGCCCTTTTCTATGACATTGGAGGTGGCGCCGGATCTGACCCGTGTCAGAAAATACTGCCGGGGTATTTTCGTTACAAAATAATGGTATATAAGTTGCTGAATGTCTTCAAGTAGAAGACAATCTATTCGAATACATTTTCTGACAACAGTTCTGGAAAATATCTTGTTTTCTATTATTATTTGTTTTTAATATGTATTTATTTGTTTTTTATCAATAACTTGATAATAAAGGACAATCAAAAAAAATACCAGTCTTAATTTTTGATTTGTGTTATGGTAATAAATAATTATGTAAAAGCAAAAAGTGCTTCCTACCGGTTGAGATGATTTTGGAGATAGAGACGAAGGCGAAATCTTCAACACATCCGATACCGGTAGAAGAGCAATTACTCACTGCAATGCTTATTACGTTTTTTACACGATCGATGCACATAACTTAAAAAAATAAAATTTGAAAATTATTTTGACAATAGGCTATTCCACGACATTTTTATTAAATTTTTTTCTTGAAATACATAAAAATATAAGACCACATGTGAAAGTCCGAGTTAAAAATTCCTCCAAATAAGCGAGATATTAAGGTCCGAATTTTAAATCTGCTTTGTGACGTAGGTAATGTGGATATACCAGAAGTAAACAAACAGTGGTTCACAAACCACGAAAAATTGTTAAACAAATTACAAAATAATGTATATTTAAATTGTAATACATATTATAATTCATTATTAGAGACATAAAATAAATTATTTCACTTTTTTTCTCATTTTATAAAAATAAAGAAATTAGAACGTCACCCGAACAGCAACCGAACAGATCCGACACACCCGAAGAAGTATATTCTTAGTTAGGGCGGGGCTTCTCAAAATCGGAGATCATAACTTGGATCCTATTTGCTCAAACACTCGTGCACATGTCCTGCATTATCAAAAGCAAACCTCCCCATGTCTTCTAGAAGGAATAATTTATAATAAAAGAAATATGGTTTTCCTTATCCTTTAACTATTATCATTCTTATTTTCAATAAACTTTTACTATTTTTGTTCTTAATTTTAAAGTAAGCTGTGATCGTTGTTTTTATTTACTTACCGCCTCCGCCTCCTGGTCGGTAAGTGAGTCAAATCACTTACCGATCAATACTTTTTAAATAAAACCTATATACTGCCTTGAAAACTTGAAATCCCTATTGGTATCATAAAAAAACTGATCGTTCAAAAATAAATTAACATTTTTTTTTTAGTAATAAACTAAATAAAACAGTAAAATTCAAAGGTAAATAACCTGATCTATAATAAAAACAACGTTTGTTACGTTTATAATTATTAAAGAGAATTCCAGAAATACTAGTATTTAAATTACTATTGACGTACATACGCATACGCGTCTATTAAGAGTTATTCAGAATAATAAGAAGCACATGCATATTAAAATAGCGTCTATTTCTAGTATAACGTAAGCCATACAATTCTTGTAATAATTTTTCCTAGAAGTATTACAATATCAAATTTCATTGGTGACATACTGAACTATATACGTAAGGAAAAAACCAACGAATATTTTTTATTTTGCTGGTGTCTTTCTTTTTAGATTAGATAATTATTTTTAATATAAAAACTGCATTAATGGAACAATAAGAAATGATTGCAACAATAAATAATTAATTACAATAAAGATAAATGAGTACTATACCGGGTGTCTATTTTTTCCCGAACATAGCAAAGCAAATTCAAAGTTAAAATTTTGATTTGGCGATATTTCTTTACCTAGGTATTAATTTTTGAACCAAAGTGTAATGAAGAAAAATGTTTAAAATGAAAAACTGCATCGATTGAGTACCAAGTTTATTATTCAATTGTTTTTCATGTATGAGTTCGAAGCAGGAGAAAATACACAATTTAAGGCAATTGGGGATTCCAGCTCAATCGAATTAAAGGAAAATAGTAAAAAAATACGAATGTATATGCTGAATAACGAATATTAATAAAAAAAATGAAATGGTATAATTGAGATATTTCGGAAATAAGGGGTTTTTTGTTATAGCGCTTCGACATTAATATGAAATCTATATATATATATATATTTATTTTGATTGGCGACCGAAAGACCGCCTATACATGCATAACAAATAGCGTGTTAGGAGGTGGGGGTTACTACCAATGGAAGTTAAGAAATTCAAATTCGAAAGGGGGGGCTAACATTCCTGTACGGCAGTTTTTAAACAATTTTAACATAAAGTTCTTGCATTAAACTTAATAATATAAATACACCTGTAATTATAAAGTATGTAGACTTATACAGTGTTATAATATTAAAATAGTATATATTTCAAGAACATTTAGGTCCATGATGAAAACAGTTTGATATAAAAACACATCAATGTGACGTCACGTCAATCTTTTCAAAATTCGGGAGACCATAACTCGCTTATTAATAAAAATTTTTTCACCGGATTTTCATCAATAGTCTTAGTTTTCCTAATATTTCCAGATGGAATTATAAAAAAAAAAATGGTGGAATCCCCATTATCATAGAGTCATGAAAATAAAGCAATAATTTCTTGTTTCTGATCACAGTAACACTTTTTTTAAAAAAAACTCGGAGTCTTTATCGCAGATGAAGTTCTGAACTGCTGCCATAATAGCTTCGTTGGTTTTAAATTTTTTTTCTTGTATACTTTCCTTTTGCTTGAGAAATAAATAAAAATCACTAGACGTTAGGTCAGATAAATACAAGACTTTTATGAACTTGAGCGTGGTCCTGATGAGACATAATTCCAAGCGAAAATTTTCCTTTTCTCTTATCTGTAATGCAACCACGAATTTTAGCAATTAATGTTGTGTAATACTGACCAGTGATTGTGTGGCCACATTCCAAATAATCAGTCATTAAAATTCTCTCATCATCTAAAAATGCAGTAGCCATAATCTAACTAGACCCTAAATTTGCGAGTTGAATATCTTCCTTTGCCCAAGGAATCTTCTTCGATGTCGCCATTGCATCGAAATTTCAACTCGTGATCGAAGTGGTAAACCCACGTTTCATCAACTGTGACAAAGCGGGCCAAAAAGCTGTTTGGATTTTGATTAAACAACGCCAAACTGGCTTCTGAGGAGATGATTATCTCTAACTTATGTTCGGATCCCAACATTCGGGGTACCCATCTTGCTGACATTTGACGAAGTATTGTAAATTATTAACACTAGAATAATGAAATTTGGCACTTCGTTTGACAGATAAACAATAAACATTTGCTGTTGTTATGAAGTCAATATTTCAAAGCCTATTATGTTAGGGACAATAAATATTGTACAAGCCTCGTATATTGGATGCTTTCTGAAATAAAATTGACTATTTCGATTTACGAGGGGCGCATTTTAAAATAAAATTGACTATTCTGAATTACAGGATGCGTTATCTTGAAATAATTTGAACCATTTCTGAAATGGCGTCCCGTGGCCGCGTGCGTGAGTGTCTGGTCGCGAACTTGGGGGAACCGGGTTCGATCCCGACAGACGCCAAATATTTCCAATTTGAAATGGCACAAAAGTGACCCCTGTGGTGCATTCTCCACACCAGCTATGAGTGCCCGTGAGAGCCCACACGGTAAAATATATCGTCATCATTACCGATGTCTACGTGTTGTAGATAATGGCACATCCAGAAATGGGTAATATGCCGTCGTACATTTACACAGAATAGGTGTCCTACATAATTCTATCTTCTTACAATGTGTTCCTTGTTTATTTTTGTCGAATTACAATATCAGAAAATTGTGTAATTGGAAAGTCAAATGTCGTCTCCTCAACCCAAGTAAGTTACAACATCCGTACGTGTGTTATAATTGAAGAAAGTAGTGTAAGTTTGTAGGTTAATACGTTGTCATGGTGTTTTCATTCCATACATGCAGTAAAATTCAACTACGCAGTATATTATTTTAAACAAAGATGTTTAATTGCATTGAAGTTTTACTTAGATATGCAATTTACAAGTAGGTACTCGGAATAGTATAAGTCACCAGAAATCGAGGGATCACCATAAACAGCTTTAAACGCCCCTCAAATCTAAATATACAAAAGATCATTTCAACGTTGATACCGCAAATTGCTGTATGTTTGTCAAAATACTTTTAATGCCCAGGGTCGGATTCAAGGAAAATTATTCTTGTTAAAATATATTTTATAAATAAATTGAAACGTACATATTAATACATTTTTAACGGAGAGTACAATTACCACGAATAAAAATACATAACAGTAACAGTAACTGTCAAAAACCGAAACAAAACTTTCATATTTATTTCCAAAACTGTGAATCTGTTGATTATGATTCCTTGATTCAGAAATAAAGTTGGTTCAACGGATTAATGGTAAATTCGGCTGCATACAATGTACATTTGAATAAATCTGTTTTAACTATTTCTATAAAAGAAGACCTGACTGTATGTAACAAATTTAATTTAACAAAACCATGGTAACAATATGAAGCCATTAATTGCGATTGCGACAAGTCTCTACAGTGAATTACAGAGTGATCAAAAATAACTGATTTAGTTGGCAATACTTGAAAAATACTTGATATTGGTAAGACTGATACATAAATTTATTTTGTTTTTTTTCTATAGCAGATTTTAAAGTGTGCTTTGTTCAACTCGAAATAGTTGACTAAGTGACATTTTAACCGCAAGGGTAGATAAAATAATACTTTAATAGCAAGGGTAGATAAAGAACTTTAATTTTTATTTATATAAAAACATATTATACATTTTGGCGAGATATATAACTTAAATTGTATAAACGTGAATAAAATGAAATTGTTTTCAAACAAATTCTATAACTACCACGCTACTGAGATTTTTAAATTGTTATTAAATAATTTAATTTATAATCGGTTTTTCTAATTTTTGCTCTTTAAAATCTGCAATAGAAAAAAATTGAATTTTATGCACGACGATAAAATTAAATTATCGTCTTGTATAAAAAATACAAAATAGAGGGGAAAACAAGACTAGACAGAATTGAAAACACAACCTACAGACAAAACTTAAAAGTAAAAGCAATAGAAGATAAGATAGCAGAAGGACAGATGAGATGGTATGGGCATGTAGAAAGTATGGGAGAGGAGAGAATAGTTAAAAAAGTGTTTGAAGCAAAAATTGGAAGAAAGAAACCACGAGGACGACCAAGAAGAACGTGGCTGGAAGAAGTAAAGGAGGCAGCGCAAGGAAGAGGTCTAACTTGGGAAGAAACGAAGACAGCAACACAAGATAGAGCAGAGTGGAAAGAAATATGGAGAAAACCAACGAACCAGAACTCAACCCCCTCCCCCGCAAGCCGGGGGAACGCCTTACACCCGTGAGGGTAGAAAGGTGCAGGAATAAGTAAGTAAGTAAGTATAAAAAATAACTGTTGTTGACAGTGACATTAGAAAATTTAAATTTGGTTATATTTACAATGTTTATTAAAATGGTTGTTGTTTCCCTTACCCATGTACTTTTAATTTTTATATTACCCATAAGCAATAATCTAAAGCATTTCAGTTATTCAAAATCCAATTAGCTGTCTCGTTGTATATATGTACAAAACGACATGTCAAATAGTATTTTTGCTTTCACCTGGTGTTGTGTAAACTGTGGAATAAAAAATTTGTTGTGGCCAGCACAAGACCTCTCGCCATTTCCATATTAGGCTATATAAGTATTGTATTGCACTTCGCTTTCGAACCGTCGTTTTATAACAAAATCTTACAGAACATTACCCAAATATTGTTTCTTACTATATTTAGCATGTCTTCTGCACACATATAATTCAAATTATATCTATTTTTCATTGTATGAGGAAGTTTCTAAATGTCAAATATTGTTCCAATTCATTAATCAGATTGGCGGTATTTCTGATAGATAGATATGCATTTTACCACAATTTTACCTATAATTTCAAATATTTAATTAATAAAACAATAAGATAAGTTAAATATACTTCCCAGAAAAAGCTATCAGAATGTCACTAAAACTGTTGATATTTGACAATGACATGTGTCATGTTATAAACATTGGAATTTGTCAACTGGTTTCCTTAGTGACTTGACCTCTGCGATTAGTTTACTCTATAAATTAAAGAGTCTTTATCTCTAAATTTATACAAGATATAATAAAACTTTTAAGTGTATTAGATGGAGAATTTTATGTTCTTCAATATTTAATAAAAAAAACTCCCAAAAAATTATATTTAGAAGATTTTTTCTAAGAAACTACTACTTCCGGTTGTTCAATTGTTACCAAAACCTTTTCAGCTCTTCCCAGGAATGTCAGATTGAGGAAACTGCAGTTAAATATTTTTTAAGTCTTATAGTTTGTGAGGAATCGTGACTACAACATCCAGACATACATACACACACACACACACACACACACACACACACACACACACACACACACACACACACACACACACACACACACACACACAGACATCATTTTAAAAATGTTATAATCGGATTGTAGGGACCTTAAATCGTGCTTATTCAATAAAATCTGGATATGCGAATTTTAGCATGAATCCAATACCTCTCTTAGCGAGAGGTAAAAAACCACAGAATTGTATTGCCAACTGCATAATTTCTTTTTGATCACTCTGTAGAATCGACCCCCAGTTTTACTTAACTTGTAACACCAGTTATTATTGTCAACGAGAACAATTTCAACTTGTCAACTTTTTCTTTTTAAATCTTGAATCATTCATCTCTCCAACTTTTAAAGTTCGTTAAATTCTAATAACGACCCATATGATATGTATATGCGTGTATGTTATATATACATTTCGCCATATAATTTGCAAACTCAGCTGGTGTCAACATTGCGATTGTTTCGAACTCGTGTCAGCATGGACTATTTATAGAACAATGCTAGCGAAAATAGAACTTGAGATGGCTTTAATTTTTTGCTGGTGCGTCATACATACGCTTAACGGTTTTTGCGAATTTGAATGTCAGATCGCAAATCATGCATTAAAAAGAAATATTTAAATAACTTAAACAATAATAACACAAGATGTTTGGTTTTTATATTGTCACTTTGTGACATATTTTACGTGTTCAAAACGTCCTGATTGCGTTATGGAAAATGGATAATTAGCCACACGAAGAAAAGTATATGTAGTATTATTTTAATGCAAATTATATTTCTTGCAGATAAAATGTCACTATGGGCTATCGAGCCAATCAAGTGGTCATCATTTAGAGATTTTTGAATTTTTCATATTTTTTAAATATATTTTATTAACGGTATTTTATTGTTTTATTATTATTATTATTATTATTATTATTATGTATTTAAAATCTTTTATAGAAATATTTATATTCGGAAATATTATTATTAAGTAAAATTTTGTAAATTTTTGCACATTGACGTTTGATTATATATTATTTATAGAGATGCACTCGATCTAGAGCTTTGGCCCGGCCCGGCTCGATGATCGACTCGAAATCGAAGATATTTTTTTATCGGGCCGAATCTGGCTAATCATTTGCATAAGTTGAGACGAGTCGGATTTTTGATTTTGGCCCGACCCGAAAATTCGAGCTTTTCGGGCCGGCCCGAAAAATCTTATAGTTTAATCAAATGCACAGTTTCCTTAGTATTGTAATGAAAATGGATGAAGTTGAAAGGGTCAAAATGATTTAATAACAACATACTTCACATCTTTATAATAAAAATGTTATTTTACTTAAAAAATTCAAGGTTAGGTATTCATTAAAGTATAATAATGATATTGTCATGTTGTTATTATTACTATTATTACTATTCGTATACTTAAATAAAAGTGATTTTTATTTCTACTATAATAATTTCTTGTCTTATTTTTGAGTAGAAATAAAGTTAAATAAAAAAAAAACCTTATGTAATTGATATCTTTTTGTATAAGATTTGTGAAACAGTTGAAATTTTCGAGCGCCTTAGGGAAACAAAGTGTTAAATACTCGTAAGTCTGTAATTTTTATAACAAACTTACACTAGAAGGGTCTCTTTTTTTAACAACTTATGTTAACTAATGTCGAAAGTTATAAGGATGTAGAGGTTTTTTTATAAATTTGGCACGAAAAAAGTTAAACATTTCGCCTCACATAAAAATCAAAATTAGGAATGTCGGATGCACCCAATTTCGAGCTTTGGCCCGGCCCGGCCCGATTTCGAGTCAATTTTCGAGCCGGGCCAGCTAATTTTTTGTCGAGTCGATCTTCAAATCGGGCCGGCAATTTTTATTTTCGGGCCGAGTCGAATGCATCCTAATTATTTATTTTGTAAATTTGCACATGTATATTACTAATGCCCATATTCATAAATACTCGTAAAGTTTCAAAACGGCTCGTTATAATTTTTGACAAATAGAATCAAACTTGAGAAACAAAGTTTTGATTTTTCTTTCAATGTCGACTATTTTTATTGGATAAATATCATAACGAACCGTTTAAAAATTTTACGAGTGTTTATGAATACGGGCATAAATATTATATGTTGTCTACATTATACTTTTCAACTTGTATTGCGATTTTTTGTAATAACATAAAATTTAAACATTTAAGAATAATATAGTAATTAACGTATCAAGGGTGTTATAAGGACAATAACGCCTGAGGTCAACAATGTACTCTCCGAGGGCCTCTGGCCCGAGGTGTATATACGTTGACCCGTTGCCCGTTTGACGTCTGACCGATATATTATTTTAATAAAGATTTTTATCGATTTATGTCTTGTCATTGTGATTTGTGTTAGAGAAATTAATCTAATTATTTAAACGCTGTAACTAGGAAACGCTATATTCTTATTTATTTTCAATACCGATTTCATAGCAACAATTTTATAACACCCTAGGGTGTTATTTGGTATATAACATACCAGTCGGACGTTAAAATAATAACATTCTTCTCTCTCTGTCATACTGAACAACTTTTTTGTTGATTTATAAATTCGCCGTGACAACGGTCCATCAAGGATCTGTTATGTTTCTAGGATCGTTATTTTTATCTTTTCACATTTGTATTTAATCCTGTTATATCATAGTAATAGTATGATATTACGAAAATAAATAAATAAATAAATAAATAAATAGTCCAGAAAATGTCATATGACTGGATGAAATATTCTTGAGAACAATTGCTATTTATAAACACAGGCAATCATATAAAATCTACAAGCAGGAAACAATTTAAAAATGTTCATCTCACGCAAAGTTTGCTTCATAAACATCCGTTCTTCTTCGCATTACTTTCTCCACGAAAGTAGGTTAGCAGCTATCTACGCAGCACTTGCAATATGCAGTTTAATGCGCAAGAAATGTCAAACAATACTTCCATTGAAAAAGAAAACTATGAAAACCATTCCAAACATCCACAATTACGTGAAAACATATAGAATGTAGGATAATACATGATAAGATATGTGTTCGAAGAATTTTACAAAGTGCTAAGTGGTTTTGGGTATATAGTTGTTAATTTGACATTTGATAAATGATGGTTTCGGAGAAATAGTGATAGTAAGACGTGATAGTTGACACTATTTTACAACTCGTTAACGACTTTTTGATATGTTAAATTACCTATTTTTTCTGTTTATTTTTGTTTGTATACATAAAAAAGGTAACATTTACGTACTTTTCATGTTACCTTCGTTACTTTTGTTTTTGTTTTTTCACATTTTTATGTCAATCTCCCCTGAAGAAGGCACCAGTTTATGATGCCGAAACGTTGGGTTTTAATAATAATAAATATAGAACTTAAACTAAAAAGGTAGTATTATTCCAATTTGTTTGTAATGTTTACAATGCTGGTCAAAGTTCCTAAAAATGAAAAGAAAAAATATCCCCAACTGTCAAATAATATAACCATAAAATTCTCATTTTTATCAATTAATGACCTGCGTTCCTGTTGCTAATTGAATAATTTTGACAGTTCGATGAAATAATATTATTCAATCGTTACGTCAAATTCAAATCTTACCTACTTTTCAGAGTATAAACAAAATTATTTTATTTGCAATCGTCACTAAAGTGCACAAACATAGTCATTAAAAGTTCAGAAATCGGCACTAAATGCAATTTGGCCAACCTATACAGGGTGTCTCAGGACGAGCTTACGCTATCTATATTTTAAATACTATTTAATATAATTTAACGAAATTTGGTATCTAGGGGTTATCCAACATGCCCGTTTTAACTAAAATATTTTCAAAGCAGTAGCACTTCCGGTTTGCCCGGAAATTGACCTCAACTTTCTTATTTTAAATGGAATACGCTATATTTTATTTTACCATTGAATGCAGCGGAAAATTTTACATATGAAGCAATAAAAACATTTTACTCATGATCAACTACTTCCGGCGTTATTCAACTTTTTTTGATTTTTTGTCTGAAATCCGGCACATTTTCAAAACTCTGTATATCGGGAACGAGAACGAATTTTTATAATCTGAAAAAAGCCTTTTATAAAGGAGACTTTAAGCTACATTATCCATAGAAGAATCCTCGATTATTTATAAAAATGTGACGGGTACGTTACACCAAAATTACAGTTGACAAAATTCAAAAAAGACAATTTTTTTAAATGGAACCCCCCCTTTTTATTACATAAATGTGTTCTACGGCAAAAAATAAGGGTACTTTATGTAACATGTCCTATGTTGAAAGTTTATAGAATTTCAGTAAATTAGAAAAGCATGTAATCTGGGTATAATTATAAAAGTATTTATTCTATGGCTATTGTGGGGTGTAGCGCCATCATGCTGGTACCATATTAAATTCCTTTGATCCAACGGTAAATTATCTAAGAAATCAAGTAGATGAGTTTGTAAAAACATTGTTTTTCCATGGCTTACTTATCCGTATTAATAAAATAATTATACCCAGATTATATGTTTTTCTAATTTACTGAAATTCTATCAACTTTCAACATAGGACATGTTACATAAAGTACCCTTATTTTTTGCCGTAGAACACATTTATGTAATAAAAAAGGGGGGGTTCCATTTAAAAAAATTGTCTTTTTTGAAGTTTGTCAACTGTAATTTTGGTGTAACGTATCCGTCACATTTTTATAAATAATCGAGGATTCTTCTATGGATAATGTAGCTTAAAGTCTCCTTTATAAAAGGCTTTTTTCAGATTATAAAAATTCGATCTCGTTCCCGAAAATGTGAAAATGTGCCGGATTTCAGACAAAAAATCAAAAAAAGTTGAATAACGCCGGAAGTAGTTGATCACGAGTAAAATGTTTTTATTGCTTCATATGTAAAATTTTCCGCTGCATTCAATGGCAAAATAAAATATAGCATATTCCATTTAAAATAAGAAAGTTGAGGTCAATTTCCGGTTAAACCGGAAGTGCTACTGCTTTGAAAATATTTTAGTTAAAACGGGCATGTTGGATAACCCCTAGATACCAAATTTCGTTAAATTATATTAAATAGTATTTAAAATATAGATAGCGTAAGCTCGTCCTGAGACATCCTGTATACAGAATGTCTCACAACTCGCGCCCCAGATGAAACTGACACTTGCCGACGACAATAGGTTGCCAACAAATAGAAGAAAATAATTTGCGGCTGCTTGCATAACGGAGTTACAAGACTTTTTAATCCACCAATCCCGGAAGGATATCTTGAGGTGTGATGATATTATTACAAAATAAAACTGGTTGCTAGGTTTCAAAAATATTAATAGTGAGTTACAAAATTTGTTTGACTTACTGCAATTTTGACACTTTAGAGTTGACTTTTCACTGTCAACAAATTTAGGTTAGCGAAGATGTCATCCGAGATCATCATTTATATCGTACAGTGCAGACTCGTGTTGCCTCTCTGGCGTTACGTCCACATTCTCCGAAAATTGTAATCAGCGTCTGAATACATGGTAATAATTTGCCTTTTTTTATTCACCTTGTCAAATTTAATTTGACACTGACATTTTTCGAAAACTACAGTCGCACACATATTTTAAAGAAGATTTGATTTGTATAAAACCCTAGTAACGTAAAATTTCGGCAAACACACGTTAAATGTAGAGGTCTCTGATTGGTCAATTTTAAGACGTCATTTCTCTAATATCTTTTAAGCTAGATTTTTTTTTCTTCGAAATTACACATCCGAGTGCAGTATCGTGTTTCCTCATTCGCTCTGGGCCGCGAGTTGTGAGACATTCTCTATAAGTAACCTTTAAAAATAAAATATTCCATTCATTTTCATTAATTTTCAATTTCAAATTATTAAATTTAATATGCAACTCGGCACTGAAGTTCCATTTTATCACTTCAGTACCTTGATACATAAATAACTACTTTTCCACATAAAAAGCCAAAGTTACACTAGTTTTGCCATTTTCATACTTTTATTTTCTTCTGTAGCTGAATAGTCGGTTTTAAAATTTTCTGCTAAATGTCAAACCACTTCATAATTTTCTTTTTATTCTACAGTTTATACAGCACCAGATGAAACCGGAAATACTATTTAACATGTCATTTTGACAATAAATAGAAATAGGTTATGTCAAAGCAGATGTCCTGGCAACTAATAGACTATTCCAAAATGACGCCATCTGCCCACCATAGGAGTAATTTTAACCTCACTTTTGAATATTTTTAAAAATTATTTAATTGTATATCTTATAATAAATATCGAGAAATTTTAATTTTAATACGTCATTCATAAAATTAAACCATAATTTTTTCCATGGCTCCATCATTGAGTAAATTATGTATGAAATTTATTTCTGACAGCTGCCCCTCACGAAATTCATTTGTTCTTGATTGATCTATAAGATTTTGAGTAATTGAAATGGTTTAGGTTATTGTTCTATGGTTAATGTAAAAAATAAAAGCACATGGGCATGGGAAAAAAATCTGTTGTGGCCAGCACAAGACCTTCCGTCAATTCGATGTATTTTGTACAAATCCCATACCAAAAGGTCCTTGGAGCAGATTCTATATAATGTCATGTAAAATCGAACACGAACACATACTATTTTTTTACAAATTCTATACCAAAAGTTCATTCGAAAAGGTTCTATAAATTCAATAAAATTATATCATAAATATACACTAAGTAAAATGCACTAGACACTTCCTTCATTTATTCTTCAGCTATCCCCTATTTTATTAGGGGTCGCTGTTACCTCTTCTCTTCCATTCATTCCTGTCCAACGCATCTTCTTGACACAGTCCTTCCTTTCTCAAGTCTTTTGCGATACAGTCCTTCCATCTTCTCTTTGGCCTCTCTGCGTGTCACTTGCTAGGAACACTATGACATATCAATTTTAGATCCTATATCTTCCATATTTGGTTTTGCACTTCCAACTGCCATCTGTCAATTTGAATATATCATCTGTTTCCATGATAAATAGCAAGGCTGACTAATTTTTCAAAATTAATTTCTTTATAACGCTTTAAATCTACATCTATTGATTATGAAGGAAAATGTATAATCAAACCATATAGAGAAGACTATTTTCGTTAATATGTATAATAACAAAATTTCAAAAAATAATATTTAACTGCGTTTTTTTGGGAGAACTGTTAAAAACTTCAAAAAAGGGTACTTCCGGTGGATTAATTATAACCAAAATCTAATCAACTCTTCATATGGTTGCACAGAAGAGTAATACGATAGAATTATAATTTTTAGGATTGTAGTATTGGAGTTATCGTCGGAGAAAAATTTGTCACACACGGACACACACACACACATACATGGACACACACACACATACAGACATCATCTTAAAAATGGTATATTCGAATTGTAGGGACCCTAAAACGTGCTTATACATTAAAAACTCACCACCGAATTTTTTGACCAAAGACAATACCTTCCTTACCTAAAGATGACAGAAGGTAAAAACAACCATTTAAAAAAAAAAATTGTCACTGTCAACAACAGGAAATAAATTTTTATATCAGTGTTACCAATTTCAAGTATTTTTTTATTAATGCCAACTGAATTAGTTTTTTTTATTACTCTGTATATTGCAATTGTTTTGTAAGACAATAATAAAGGTTAATAATAATTAATTAATAATTGTGAGATTTGAACCTACTACATTTTACTTACAAATACTTTTAAAAATAACTGCAGAAAAATCTTTGCAGAAGTGTAAACTGGCAAAATGTACTAAATAAACATTATATTAAAACAAATGAAATTCTTTCCCTATGTTTCATGTGAGAAAAACATGTAAATATTTTTCTAACAATTATTTTTCTCGATTTTATTTATCAGAAATTGTCTATGAATTTTTTCCAAGTCTCCTTTAATCAAATTCCAAATTTCAGTCAATAAATCATCGTTTAAACTGTGATCATATTTATTCTACATTGATAAATAATGAAACACATTCTCAACAGTACGCTACGCTATTTATTATTTATAATCTCAAGTATTTTCTAAGAATTTTCCATCATTATTGACAAAACTGATACTCAATGACCTATATGTTTATACGAATTAGAGATATTTACTACAAAATCTGCTCTAAAATTAGACAACAAATATTAGAATTCTAATATCTTAAATAAATATTTGGGGATTTATAATCTATTTTATCCTTCAAAGGTTATGGAATTTAAATGAAAAAAATATTTTTTCTACTCCCATATCAGTAAATTACCTTTTACACACTATCTGTCAATCAAATAAATGCATTCTTACGCAGTGTTACGTAATGATATACAGGGTGTTAAAAAAAGGGTCACAAATTATGAGGGCATATAGTATTAACCAAAAAGTATTAAGTAAAAAAGCTCAATCAACATGGGTCCTATCTTCAATAGTTTCCGAGATATAAGGTAATGAAAAATGAGTTTTTTCGGTGTTTACCTCTGCTATCTCGAAAACTGTAAGAGTTATAACGTTGATTAAGTAAGACATTTTGTTTACTTTTGAGAAGTAATCTTAATATCTTAAATGTATTTTCGTTTTATAAAAAAAATCGAATAATTCTACTATGACAAAAGTTGTGGCGGCCTTGACCAATATTTAGTTTTCAAATAACTTCGTAATGGGGTCCTATACCATTTTTCTTTTATTTTATTTTTTTTTCTGTAAGAACAGGTTAAAATAAGAATTTTAGTGCAAACGCGACTTAAAAATTTTACGTAATAAGCGAGATATGAATTTTTAAAGTTTAAGAATTTGTGCGTGACGTAGCAGGTACTAACAAGTGATCAACAAACAATGGGACAAACTGTTAGTTACAGAGGGAACAATTTTTTTCATGTTTGCATAGCTGAAATGTTTGTAAATAAAAACTTATACGTCTTATTCATGAAGAAATTATTATTAAGTGTAAATAACGTAAATAATAACCTTTTTTTCCTAATAAATTATAGAACATTGAAACAGTATGACAATATTATTACACAAAGTATGACGACGGATGGCGCCAGTGTTGGCCTGTTTTGAAGTTTCAATATTAATTTAACTAATATTATTATTAATTTAATTAATATTACAAATTGATTTAATTATAAATATATTATTTTATTTTTTTTTATTAATATTACTAGATGTTTTAATTAAACAAATTCATCAAACACAAACTTGTTAAATGTTTTGTTAGGTTATGGAACAACATGACATTTCATATTCCTTTAAAGGTGACCGCTACACACGCGCGAATCTCCTTTTTAAAATCAGGCAACCAATCAAATTCTTAGTACCTAACGCGTCATACCCAATTAGTAATAATCTTCAATCGCTTATAGTTTGTGACCTAGTCAATATTTAAAGAATTTTTTTTCACTAATACTCATTAATTTATGTATATTTTCGTCTTCTTATTTAAGATAGTTAAAATATGACTATTGTATAGGACCCTATTATTAGAAAGTGAAAAAAAAAGTTTTATATAAAATGTTATTGTTTTTTATAGTCTATTTACTGGAATAGACAAAATTTTGTTCGATCACTATATTAGTCAGTTTTTCTTCGATTCTAATACAAAATGGCATTTTTCTCAAAAACAATTGAAGATCGGACCCATGTTGATTAATTTTTCTTACTTATTTTGGTCAGTACTATATGCCTTCATAATTTGTGAGACTTATTTTTTAACACCCTGTATATTTATTACATAACAGTTATAGGGAAATTTCCATTTATCCCTAGAATCATGTTGACAACATTACCTACAAAACAATTAATTTAACGTTTCACAGACAATTAACCTTCAATGAACTGTCATAACGGTGACATAACCTCTTTCTGCAAATATAAAATCAAATACAAATTCATAAATTTCACTAAAATTATAGTCAAAGAAAAAGTATAGTACATTGCTCGAGTTGTAAAGCAATTACGTACGAATGGAAGAGTTACTCACGAGCCGTTAGGCGAGTGTGTAATCCATTCGCACGTAATATATGCTTCTTACAACTCTCGCAATGTAATATACTATTATTTACGTGAAATAGTATATTAAAGAACGAGTTTTATGACATTTTCATTTCGCACGCGTCAAAATTTAGAAAACGAGCCCAGGCGAGTTTTTAAATGACAATAAAATAATAAAATATATGACATTTAATTTAACAATTGACGTCAAGAACAATAGAAAATCCACGACATATCAAAGCATATGATTTTTATCAGATTCCATTGTTCAAAATAAATAATCAAGTAGTTTCTGAGAAACTTATCACGATGAAATAAATTTTTATGCACTTTGTAATACATAAATAAATATATTATCACGCCTCTATTTCATGGGTGTGACAAGATAAAAAAATAGAATTTCAGTTGATATAGGTTAAGTATTTTAATTAATTTTCAATTTAAAAAAAAGAAAAAATGATTTAGTTTGTTTTTATTAGAAATTACTTGAAAAAAATTAAATTAATAAAATTAAAAATAAAATTTGCACAAATTATAGGTCATAACGAATTCTGACAGATAAAATAATTAATTTGGAGCTCGTTTTCCAAATTTGAAGTCGTACGTTAACAGATTGCGTTATGAATCTTGTTGATAAAATGTACTATTAATATTAACAGATGTAGTGTTTATAATGGGGTCCTCCATTTTTACTTTTTTATTATTTTATTCAATTTTGACGTTTTAAACTGTCATTATTAACTCCATAGCGACAACTATAAGTAACACTTTTTTCACATGTGAATTAAATATTTTTTAAATCACTCTCACAAAATTTTAACTCACTCTGCAACAAATAATGCATTTAAAATAACAACAGGTACGAAAATAACACTTACTATAATATTTATCAGACATTATCAGCCATTTTCATTATTTTTCACGGCACAAATGACAGACAATAAAGGATTTTTCCTACGACCACTGTTAAAAGTAGTCGTTTTAACGGTTGCTTACCGAGTTAAAAATAACGGTTTATAACACAGTGAATACTTTTAAATCGTTGTCATTGACAACGGATTAAAAGTAAAAAACAAATTTACTTTTAACACTAGTGTTAAAAAAGAACTAAATCTAGTTATATTTAGTGTTAAAAATATAACTAAATCTAGTTACATTTAGTGTTCATAAGTAAACGTAGTTTCATTTTATATTTATTTTTGTACTGAAATTATTTATATAGGCATTTTATTAGAAGTACACATTATTTTGAAACGTTTATTGTTATAGTACAATTATTACAATTGTTTATAGTAATTCTTTGCAAGGCTCTTGAAGAATTGGAATTTAAAACAGTATTGTTGGAAGTAGATGCTATAATTTTGTTGGAAGTAGAGGTTAGAATATCATGACCTGTCATAAATGTCATTCTATAATTTTTAGTTTTTACTAATACATAACTAGGGTCGTAGGAAAAATAGTGTATGATATTCGTGTTAAAAGTGATTTTATTTCGTTCATGGGGGTTTGTTTTACTCGGCTTCGCCTTGTTTCACAAACTTCCCCACTCACCCATAAAATGTCACTTTTAACACTTATATCATAAATAACTATTAAAATACATGACTTGACGTCTATCAGCGACGATTGTCATGCTCAGCCTACTAACTGATCAGTTTTTTAATTTGTCAAAATTAAATATTATAATGGTTTTTATTAGTATTTCGTCAAAATTGAATAAAATATTGTACAAACCACGTGAGCTAAGAATGTTTATTCACTCGAAGAAATTAACTCATTCGCCCTTACGGGCTCGTGAGCTAAACTTTCTTCTCATGAATAAACATTACCTTAGCTCACTTGGTGTGTAAATATCTATTAAATGTAAGTTCATTTAATTTTAAAGCAATTTCTAGTATTAAAAAATGATAATTGTTTAATTCCCGACCGACGCAAAATATTTCGAATTTTAAATGGCACAAAAGTGACCCCTGTGGTGCACTCTCCACGCCAGCAATGAGTGCCCGTGAGGTGACGCCTGGTAAGCGCCCGCACGGTACAAATATGTCATCATCATTACCGATATCTGCGATAAAGCAGATTGGCACACCCAGAAATGGGTAATATGCCGTGATGATATATTTATTTATTTATATTTATAATTGTTTTTAGTTTAACTGCATTTGATTTACCAGTGCTATCTTTCTCGCACCAGTTTCTATAGTAGGCTGCACGAGAAAGAGAGCAATGCTGTGACGTCACTGTGGCACTAAATACAAATTCAAATATATCGCAAAGTATTTATTAAAAAATGTTTTTTTTTATCTGTATCGTTATTTGTACAGTAGTACTTTAAGTACAAAGTTTACATTTTATTATTTATTTTTTGTTATGGTAGGGGGCCCCATTTTTAGTAGTACCTACATATGTACGTATTTTTATAAAATTCCATATTTCAATGTAGTCTAAAATGGTATTCTTTTTCGATTCGAGACCCCAAGGTTTCTATCGATAATAAAATAATGTAAAAAACAGTTTTGCAAGTCTAATTAACAGCCTTGTAAAATACCGACTTTTCTCTTTATCTGTTATGTCATATCAATGTGAATTTAACAGTGATATTAAAATATTTACCTAAAGGAAAATATAGAAAAACGTTATTTCCAGTTTAAACCGAAGTGATTTCAATTTCAAATTGAATGATTTTAATTATTTATTATTGGAAATATATACAGGTAACAGGGAATTACCGTATATAAATATTTATAGAGAATTGTTTCAATAAGGAAATTTGTATTTAAAGTTAAAAATAGGTACGTAAAGTTCCCAACTGAAAATTAAAATACATGTTACGATTTTAAAAAATAAAAATCTCTGGTTTTTACTTTTTGGCCTGTCACTTTAGTTATTAATATTGTTTAATTCAATTAATATAAATAATTTTTTTTTCAAACGTCCTAAAAATGGAATCTTTTGTGACTTGATTCACAAGGTAGAAATCAAATAAATAAATATCCATAGCAACTATATAAAATGAGCAAATAAGAAGTAACTTGTAAAATAGAAACCCGTAATGTCGCCCTAAGTTGCACTATACACTAGATAACCTAAGAATAAAGTTACTAAAAACCTCCAACAGCTTTCAAATTTAAATTGATAATCTACAAATTGAAATATAAACAGTTTATATTTAACGAAATAACATATTATATAATAGCAGACTTACATATTGGTAATGACGGTAAGAATAATTAGAACTAAAGTGATAAGAATAGTTCATATTGTTATTCAGCGATTCCTCGACATATCACATCCTTGAGCAATATTGTTGAAGTTCCATTCAAATGAACAACTTCACGGGCGCAAGGGCCGTACATGGCAATACTTCAAATTCTGATATAATTGCACATAAGGAGAATATAAAATTGCATAGTTTTTATTTAAACGTCAAAACGAGAAATCACTTGAATGTTTGTAACAAAAAGTGAACAAATACGAAAGTATCCATAGCAACAGAGCAATTGAAATCACCAAACGTCCTTCACGTAAAATATTTATAATTATTGTAACGTCAAGTTGTAATTATTTTATTTAAATAATCGCATGTAATTGTTCGACTCGCTACCGCTCGTCGTGCAAACTTACATGCTCACCACACAAAGAATCATTTTTACTCCTAATAACACAATATACTATTATTTACAAGTTTCAGAGTATACTCGTATCTGTTGTTACAGGACATAAAAAAGAAATTTATACCTCTCGCTAAGAGAGGTATTGGATTTATGCTAAAAATCGTATATACAGATTTTATTTAATAAGAACGTTTTAAGGCCATTAGAATTTGATTGTAAAATTTTAATAATAATGTGTGTGTGTGTGTGTGTGTGTGTGAGTGCGCGCGCGCGCCTGTATGTATGTTGGAGGGACTGTTTCTCAAATTCTATGACTAAACACCAATGTATTCCTTAATCTGACATTAATGGGAACAGTTGAAAAGGTTTTGATAACAAATGGTCAAACCGAATATATTCTAAATATTATTTTTAAAAAATCTGTTGTGGCCAGCACAAAACCTTCCGTCAATTCGATGTTTTACAAATTCTATACCAAAAGTTCCTTTCCCTATTTTATTAGGGGTCGCTGTTTCTGACTCTTCTCTTTTAATCATTCCTGTCCAACGCATCTTCTTCACACAATTCTTCCTCTCTCAAATCTTCTGCTACACAGTCCTTCCATCTTCTTCTCTTTGGAGGGACACTCTATCACATTCACACATAACTTTCTGACCCTATACTTTTAACTTTGGTTTTGCATTTGACACTGACATCTGTCAATTAAATTTTTCTGAATATCTCTGTTGTTTCCATAATTTTAACAAAGCTGACTAATTTTTGAAAGTTAATCTCTCTTAATGTCTCTATAACTCTATATCTATTGAATATGAACGAAACTGTATAATCAAACCGTATAGAGAATAAGATATTCTTTCATATTGATAATCACAAAATGTCGAAAAATAATATTTAACTGCGTTTTTTCAAGAAAAACTGTTAAAAACTTCAAATAAGGGTACTTCCGGTGGATTAATTATAACCAAAATCTAATCAGCTCTTCATATGGATGTAAAGAAGAGGAATACGAAAGAATTATAATTTTTAGAATTGTAGTATTGGAGTTATCGTCGGAGAAAAATTTGTCACACACACACACACACGGACACACACACGGACACACACACAGACACACACACATACAGACATCAATGTAAAATTAGTAATATCGTATTCTAGGGATCTTAAAACGTGCTTATTCATTAAAAACTCACCACCGAATTTTTTGACCAAAGACAATACCTTCCTTACCTAAAGGTGACGAAAGGTAAAAATTTATGTTATATTACAAATATTAAATCTCGTCAATGAATTTGAAGAATCTCGAACATTTAGAAAACTAGGAGGATGTACTTATATAGCTTAATATGGAAATGACGAGAGGTCTTGTCCTGGCCACAACAATTTTTTTTATTTGCTACTGATTGTGAATTGCATTAGAAAATTTGAAAAATGAGCGTTTTTTTTTCGTATTTTGACTGTAGAAAAACATAATATTTTTCCCAGAGAAAAATGACTCAATCTTTCCAGAGGTATCTAGATGTTCTCGTCAATCAATTTTATATGGAAATGGCGCTTCCGTGTGATTAATTCAATTCCGTCAATTATGGGATTGAAGTGTGCTGAGTAAGATCGCAGCAGTTGACTATCGCGAAACAGTGGGGGAAACCTGTGACTGCTGCATGATCTACCACGTGATTTGACTTAGTCTTTAGTCTTAGCAGATATAGCGCTATCTTTGTTTAATAAGCATACATTATTTTTTACTACTCAACAAAGATTTTTATTTGTATTTTATTGCTTTGTAATTATGTTGTGACCCGGTTGATAGAAAATTTGAATTGTAAATTTTGTATCATTGATTTATACAAGTGGCAAATGTGTTTTTACTTGGTAGTTACATTTTATTTGCAAGCAATGGTTTTTCTTCAAAAAATACCATTAAATGCCATTTTTTCGCATTTTATGTCTTATGAAAATTAAAGATTATTGAATTTTCTACAGGAATACATTAATACTTTTTCTATATATTTCACAGATAAATTTAAAAATAATTTTTTTTATTAGTCGCGAAGCCTAAGATAAACACAATAATTCCTTTGTTATACAGTTCATATTTCAAATGAATGTAACTTACAGTAAATGTCATTGTCAAAAACTAATCACTTCAAATTAATAATAGTGACATTTTAAAAAGAAAATAGTAAATAAAGCAATAGTTTTCTGCAATGGAACAGTTTGCAGCGTTAGTAAATACGTAGGTAGGTATGTATTTAAATTAATAAAAATTAAATAGCGGGAGGTTTTGTGTTGGCCACATCAGATTTTTTTTATTTAATATTTTTGAAGTGAAGGTAAAAACTCGCTACCCATATTTTTTCTTTTGACAATTTTTTTTATTAATTAGCCAGAAAAAAAATAATAATGAAATTTGAATATTTGAATTACCGTATGTAATGTATGACGCAGAATTACGCCGCACCAATGAATGGCCGTAAAGCCATAGCGTGGTACCGCCCCATAGCAACGGCATGTTTGTGCGATAATGTAGACTTCCTGTTTGACGTTTTAACAATAGTTTGAAGGTTACTATTTTAGTTTATCTTTTTGGTATCGATATTTTAAATTATATGCAACTACCTATGAGTTTATTTGTAAAGTAATTAATGTATTTGAGAGACCAGAGAGAGAGAGAAAAATGAACTAATGTCAAATTCAAATTAAAACTTTCTCGCACGCCATGCCATCTATACGTTACATTCTTAAACATGGTTCCCTTCTCCAGTTCAAAATAATGACGTCACAGAAAATTTTCTTTCTTAATTTATTAAAAAACAAATAATTTTTTTAAGATAAAATTTATATTTTTATATATGTTTACAACATAACATTACGTATATAGTGGTAGAAATCGGATATTCAGTACCAAGCAAGTAGCCCATTAAGCATTACTTCTATCGAATGTTTTAATGCTTAATGCATAATGATTGGTGCTTATGGCTTAATGCATTATGACAATTTACTAAGATACCATATATCCAACTACTTTGTTTAGTGCCTAATTCAACAGAAATGTCACTATTTTTCCCGTATAGAATGGGGTATGTGACTAAATTTTGATTTTTACATATATGATACTAGACCAAAAAATAAAATACCCGCATTTTTTTAAAATAATTAATTATTCGTAGTTTACGAGAAAATAATTATTAAAACTTTGGAGAAGGGATCTGTGACGTCAGTAGGGTAGAATGATAGAAGAAGACAGTTAGACTGAGATAGATATATTGTGGTAGGCGTAAGTGACTGCAGCTGTCACGTTCGCTATTCCATAACCTATCACAACATATATATCTCAGTCTAACTGTCTTCTTCTACCATTCTACCCTACGGACGTCACAGATCCCTTCTCCAAAACATTAAATTGCTAATAACAATATTATTAGAAACTAATGTCTAGTTTTTATTATTATAATGAGAAGCTATAGAGGTTTGTTTTTATATATTATGACATATATTGAAATTCGATTATGGTCACATACCCCATTCTATGTGTGCAGTAATGACAGCACGCACTTTAGAATTCTATCAAATGAGGCATTTGTTTTCGTTTTTCGCCACGAAGCGAAAATTTCGTAGCATGCGTGTCTCAAAATATTCGCCTGCAAGCGTATGACTCGAGGCGAAAGTGTTAAAGTACCGTCCTAATTTTGCCTTAATTCTATTCAAATCGAATTTATACATAATTTATACATTTATTATATACAACTGTCATAATATTTTTGTTTTATTTTAACAGTACACTATCAAAAAATCTCCAAAATAGAAAGCGAATATAGAATTCTAAAGTGCATGCTACAAGATTCGTAAAAGTAAAATCGCATTCGCCTGCTTTCTATGATAGAATGCTAAAGTACGTGCTACCACTGCAGAAGACATGTTAAATACAATAAAAACAATCTAAAGTGCATGCTACAAGATTCGTAAAAGTAAAATCGCAGTCGCCTGCTTTCTATGATAGAATTCTAAAGTGCGTGCTACCACTACAGAAGACATGTTAAATACAATAAAAACAATATCTAGGTAAAGTTCTGTAATTTTTTTGTTATAAAACGACGGTTCGATAGCGAAATGAAATACAATACTTACATAACAAAAAATGGAAATGGCGAGAGGTTTTGTGCTGGCCACAACAGATTTTTACTCTTATGCCCGTATTCATAAACACTCGTAAAAATTTTAAACGGTTCGTTATAATATTTATCCAATAAAAACAGTCGACATTGAAAGAAAAATCAAAATTTTATTTGTCAAGCTTGATTCTATTTGTCAAAAATTATAACGAGCCGTTTTGAAACTTTACGAATGTTTATGAATATGGGCATTAGTGTACTGTAATAACATACGATTGTGTGTAGCGACCTCAGGTTACGCCCCTTCAGGGATATTGTTTGCTTCGGCGCGCTGTATTGGGCTTCCAAAATTAAAATGCGCCACTGGTGGCAGATTTCTGAACTGGGTGAAGTGTACATGTAAACAAAAACAATTAAATAAAAGTAAGGTTTTGTAGATAGAAATTAATATATGTACAACTACAGCAACGAAATATAATCTAAATAAAGGAAATCAAATATTTTTTATTAAAAAAAACAATATACTGTTAATTAAAATATGACTAAAATACTCTTCACCTACAATTACTTACTAAAATTAATCCTATTAACTAAAATATTATTAAAACTATCACTAAATTGTTACTATAAGAAAGATCGAACTCAATTCTACCGAAATTAACAAAAGAAACACTATACTAAATCCGAAATTAAATTAAAAACTACGAAAATTAGTCTCACACCAATTGTACTCTTATGGAAGCCAGCGAAAAATGTACCATTCGTTTGAATTATGACGTTTGACATCAACGCCATCTCTTGATAATTTGGAAGCCCAATATCGTCATTGTATACATAAATTTTCACAATTCATAGCGACGCACAATTTTTATTTCCTAAAATGATATGCAAAATTTATGGACTTTGTATCTCTGACGTGCAATATTTTTATCTTTGCATACGTTATGAATAAATTACAGTAGTACCGTACGCAAGACGTAAATTTTGGCAACAAACTTTGAATAACTTCCAAAATATTTTAAATCATATTTTATTTTCACTCAAACAACAAAACATTTTGACGTCAATCAAAGAAAAAAACATATAAATGTAAATTATTTTTCAGAACATGCACTAATTTATCTGTTGTTACGTAAAACCGGTAATAGAATAGATAGTAGAAGACCTATAATTTTGCGTCGTTTGCATATATTGTCCTAGTCTTATCCTATTGATAGTATGAAAATTTAATTCATTACAAGTTCAGGGTTAGCAATAAATAAATTAGCAGGCAGGCGGCCTTGGAAATCTGCCGGGTAATAAGGAATAAACAATTGGATTTGAAATTTAAATAGATCTACCTTCTCAAGGAAATGCAAAAAATAATAATTTTTATTATTTGTTTGTTTCTATGCGCCTAGAGAAACGGTAACCTACTATGAAACATGAAACGTACAAAATGGTATATTTCACTAAAATTACAATAAGAACCAAAATTAAAGCTAGATTACCACATGCGTCGTGAATTTCATCTGTAATATTTGTATTAATTTGTAATTATTTTAAATAAACATAATACTAGAAATATGGAAATTATTTTTAATTATGAAAAAATAGTTATGCAATTATCCATAAACTTCTAGGGATGCACTCGATTTCGAGCCGGGCCGAAGATATTTTTTATCGGGCCGAATCGGGGTAATCATTTGCAAAAGTTGAAACGAGTCAGACTTTTGATTTTGGCCCAGCCCGGAAATTCGAGCTTTTCGGGCTTGCCCGAAAAATCTTATTAGTTCAAATGTACAGTTTCCTTAATATTTTAATGAAAATGTATGGAGTTAAAAAGGATCAAAATGATTTAATAATATCATACTTCACATCTTAATAAATAAAAATGGTATTTTACTTCAAAAATTCAAGGTTATTCACTAAAGCATAATAATGCTATTGTGATGTTGTTATTATTACTATTGTTACTACTCGTATACTTAAATAAAAATGATTTTTGTTTCTGCCATAATTTCTTGTCTTATTAAAATATCTTTCAGAACTCATATTATTAATTGGAATAATACTACCTTTTTTAGTTTAAGTTCTGTATTTATTATTTAAACCCAACGTTTCGGCACCATAAACTGGTGCCTTCTTCAGGGGATACATTGACATAAATATGTGAAATAACAATGTATCCCCTGAAGAAGGCACCAGTTTATGGTGCCGAAACGTTGGGTTTAAATAATAAATACAGAACTTAAACTAAAAAAAGATAATATTATTTCTAGAAAATTGTATACATAAAAAAGGTAACATTTATGAACATTTCTTGTTACCTTGGTTACTTGTTTTTGTTATTTCTCATATTTATGTCAATGTATCCCCTGAAGAAGGCACCAGTTTATGGTGCCGAAACGTTGGGTTTAAATAATAAATACAGAACTTAAACTAAAAAAAGGTAGTATATTCTTGTCTTATTTTTGAGCAGAAACAAAGATAAAAAATTCTTATGTACCTAAATGAATTTTTTTGTAAGATTAGGGAAATAGTTGTTTCAATTTTCGAACGCCTTTGATAAAAAACTTATGTTCGCCTCACATAAAAATCAAAATTAGGAATACCGGATGCACTCAATTTCGAACTTGGGCCCAGCCCGGTTAGTTTTCGAGCCAAGCCAGCTAATTTTTTGTCGAGTCGTGCCGGCAATTTTTATTTTCGGGCCGAGTCGATCCAACGCATTTTTCTCAAAAAAATCGTTATATAAGGGTAAAAGTATTGTACCACTGAATTCAGAATTAAATTCTCTAACGAATGAGGAAAAAAATATGTGTTCTCATTTAAAATAAATAAGATGGGTCCCATATTTTGAGAACCACTGGTCAAAAATTATTTTTTATTTAAATTTGTCTTGTGAAATAGAAATTGTTTGCCCATTTAACCGTCTTTGTAGGTTTTATAGTTCTCGAGATAGCAATGGTGGCCCATTTAAAATGAACACTCTGTATGTATATATAAAATAATAGTTAAGGAGTACTTACTACTTAACGATTTACTGTTCCAATAAAAGGATGTGGAAGGAGAAGAAACTCACCTGAAACGAAAAGAAAAACATATTAAAATAATCGTAAAAAGTACAAATTCATGAAACATATGCAAGTGACGAAAACCTAGTAAACCAGATATAGTATGCGCTATTTCAAGAGATAAGCGTTGATTAACTGTTATATACCTATTTTTGACATCCGGTGAGTAAAAGGATTATTATTTTACGAAAAATAATCAATTATATAAAATAATACATTTTAAAACAATACCATTATAAATGTGGACAGACTTTATTGTTGATATTGTTCATCCTTGAAACTATTATCAGTTAATATCTTATTGGCATACACATACAAAAAATTGAAAATATACAGTGTGTTTCAAAACATGTGTCGGAAAATAAATGGTGGGATTGGTTGGCTAATTATAAGAAAAAAAGTTCCCATTAACATGGTTCCGCAAACGCACCGTTTTCGAGGTGTAAAAAATATTTATTTTTTTTTATTTTTTGACGATATCTCAGGAACCGTTTGAGATACAAAACTCAGCTTTTGTACACATCTTAGCATTAAAATTAGTGTGAGGTTTTTTATGGCCCTAATTTCTATGATACTTGGGAAATTGGCATTCTGAAAGCATACAGTGAACCACCAATATTTTCTACACAAAAAAGATACTCCTAGTCAAAAGCTCTAACGTAAACCGTTTTAGAGAAATACGGCATTTTATGATGGAAAACATGAAAAAAAGTAGCAACATGTTTTGTTGTTGATAAAAACATTTGTTTTTGATCTAGTCGTCTGCGTTCATGCATTTGTTTTGACATTAAAAATATTGACAATTGTCGTTTAGTTGTTAAATAACCTTTTTTCAAAAGGAGTCAATATCGCGGGAACTTATTACCTCTATTACCCAATTAATTTGCCCATTCTTGGTATCTCGAAAACGGTGCGTTTGCGGAACCATGTTAATAGGAACTTTTTTCTTATAATTCTTATAATTATCGATGATAAAGGGAGAATCGTGCTCTACGGGCATATTGTAGAAGATCGTCGAGTTTCTATCCCAGACTTGCCTGTCAAATGGGTAAATGTGATTGGTAGACTGATATTTAAAATCGGGCTTGATTTTGTTTTTGAGTGGGAAGATACTTTTCTATCGCCTCCTAGATGAAAAAATTACCAGTTTGAATTGTTTTATGATGATTCATTTTCCTATGGAACTCCATACTTATTTGATGGCAACTATAACAATAATGAATGTCTGGTCGCGAATTTGGAGTGCCGGGTTCGATCCAAACCGACACCAAAATTTACTTCGAATTTTAAATGGCACAAATATTACCTCTGTGGTGCGCTCTCTATGCTAGTATGAGTGAGGTATCACCTGGTCACAGACCTGGTAAACGCACGCACGGTACGAATTTGTCATCATCATTACCGATATCTAAGTACAAAAAGCAGATTGGCACACCCAACAAAGGGTAATATGTCCTTATGATATTAGTCCAGTCATTAGGTAGAAAAATAAGGCTTTATTCCACAAAAAGGTCGGGTATTTTTGATTTTCAGATACATATATTATATATTTAGGGGTCCTAATAAAAAATGCAAGTTTTCCCCTTCAGGGGCCTTCGGGAAGCACCGCCAACTTGCGAAAAAAGGCGCAAAAAAGCGGTTTCTTCTAAATATCTCTTCACCTATTTGCATTAGGGCAAAAATAGTAGGTAATTTTCGAATTTGTTGAGAATAAAATTTCCTACAACTTTCATTTAATACATTTTTTTCTATAACCAAGAGATAGCGAGCTACAGCGCTTCAAACAGAGCAAATTTTTTGAAAATTTCCCTAATACTTCATTTAGATCATATTTTATTATATTTTTTAATTTTTTATATAAGTGTTTCTGGACGATTTCGAGATATGTAAAACAAGCTATGCCGGACGAAGGTACAAAAAAGAGTATTTCATATCTGGTTAAAGCTGTACCCTCGTATGAGATCCGCTGAAGGTCACATTATATACCCTATACCTTTCATCTCATAATGCGTCAGTATTTTACCCTTTTGCTTATTCCCACTCACTCACACACACGGTTTCATTCATCCACCCGCACATGTTGTGTTCGACCCGCATCCAACATGGCAGACTAGGTCACCGGGTATTTTCCACGATCAATACGCGTCGCGACGCTTGCATCGGGCTCTAGGTCGCGGCCAGACGCACTACAACACCAACGTACCCCTCCCCCTACCGCCCCTGGAAAATGCCGGGAAAAGGGTGAAATGTAAGCGGGTTGAAGGTTAAAGGTCGCACAGATTTTGGAGCTGTAGGATGATTAAATGTAAACGTGATATTTTGCAAATTTGTTGTGGGAGGGTGAACTTTATAGGTGCAGATTGCTTTTATGGATCAATGGAGATTAAATGGGCTTCAATACACAATAGTGGGCGACACGTCTGTTACTTAATGCATAACAAGCAACAAATGCCAATTTTTGACTAAAATCGAAATGAATGTGCAATCGGTTATTATTATACAGGATGCTATATAAGTAACTGTACAGCGCTTAACCCATGGTATAGTATGTCCGCGATGTGGTGACCGGTCCATCATTTGTTTCAAAACTAATAATTAACAGTTATATTTATAATCTGTCTTTGTCACATACACGCTTGTTCAATCGTTGGTTAATATTACTTGAGTCTAATATGTCCATCTCTTCTCCACTACTTGAAAAAAAATCTGTTGTGGCCAGCACAAAACCTTCCGTCAATTCGATTTATTTTGTACAAATCCCACACCAAAAGTTCCTTAGAAAAGATTCTATATATAATGTAAAATCATAACACGAACACATGCTATTTTTTTACATAATCCATGCCAAAAGTTCCTTTGAAAAGATTCTATAAATCCAATAAAATTTTTCAGCTTTCTCCAATTTTGTTAGGGGTCACTGTTTCTTACTCTTCTCTTAAACTCATTCGTCCAACGCATCTTCTTCACACAGTTCTTCCTCTCTCAAGTCTTCTGCGATACAGTCCTTCTCTTTCGCCTTCCTCATACTCCCGGCATTCTGATCCTATGCTTTCCATATTTGGTTTTGCACTTGACACTGACATCTGTTAATTAGAATTTTTTGCATATAGCAGCTTTTTCCATGGTAAATAGCAAAGCTGACTGATTTTTGAAAGTTAATCTCTTTATAATGCTTTAACTCTATATCTATTGAATTTGAAGGAAAATGTATAATCAAAACGTATAGAGAAGAGCATTTTCTTTAATATTTATAACATAAATTAGGGTACTTCCGGTGGGTCAATTATAATCAAAATTTAATCAGCTTTTCATATGGATGTAAAGAAGAAAAATACGAAAGAATTATAATTTTTAAAATTGTAGTATTGGAGTGATCGTCGGAGAAAAAATTGTCACACACGACCACACATACACACACACACACACGCACACACACACATACATACATACATACATACATACATACATACATACATACATACATACATACATACAGACATCATCTTGAAAATAGTAAATCAGTAAATTCGTATTCTAGGGACCCTGAAACGTGCTTATTCATTAAAAACTCACCATCGAATTTTTTGACCAAAGACAAGACTTTCCTTACCTAAAGGTGACGGAAGGTAAAAAATAAAAGAGTTAGATCTCAGCTTCTATTAACAATTAAAAATTAATATTTGGCATGTTGATTCAGAACGTAGTTTTTATATAAAATATAATAAAATGCGTTAGTTTAATTTTAATAATTGTTTTATTATAAAAGCGCAACATTTGTTCACGCGCGAAAACAGTAAAAAATAGTGCTGTGAGGATCCGGCAATACTTGGATCCGAGTACCCGGATCTCAAAATATCCGGTTCATCGGATATCCGATGTTCGGATATTGAAGCGGATATCCGTAAATTTAATTCGGATTTGGATCCGGATCCAGATTTGAGTCCGGATCCAGATTGGAGTCCGGATCCAGATTTGAGTCCGGATCCCTTTTGGATTCGGATCTGGACTTGGATCTGGATCCGGATTCGATGTTTTATTTACGGATCTGGATCCGAATTTTAATTCTGGATCCAATTCTATTAACTATATCAAACAAAAATTTATTGTGGATTATTCCATAATCAGATTTATTTGGTTTTGAAACTCCATGATAATACTTATACATTCAAATATTATCATCGGGTTCAATACTGAGAATATTCGAATCGGAGAACCGATGTGGATTCTGAAATTCCATATCTAAAATCCGATACTCATACTCATATTCGGATCCGGATCCAAAATCCAATACTCAGATTTGGATCCAAAATCCGATTCTCAGATCCGGATCCAAAATCCGATACTCAGATCCGGGTCCAAAATCCGATACTCAGATCCGGATCCAAAATCCGATACTCAGATCCGGATAGTTCAACAATCAATTATCCGGATATCCGGATATTTTTGGATCCGAAACCAAACTATGCGGATCCGGATCCCACCACTAGTAAAAAATGATTAAAATTAAACTAATGAATTTCAAATAAAAATGTATTAATATTTTCTTTTATAAAAGTTTCACGCTCAAATTGTTGCGTGGCAACGATGACGCATTCATGTGCCTCTAGTGTATTAAAGCGCGGCACGTTAGCGTGCCTGTAGCCATGGCGAACAATTATAACTTGGTTATGTTTACGGCGGAATTTATATTATTCTCACATCTTGAGGATTACAAATTACAAATATAATCTGCCCGGAAATTGTTGTGTATTTCAACATGTCACTGTTTCTCATCGTGCAAATTATACTATATTTTTTGCACGAATTTTTTGGTCCCATGAGTGACATGACAAGGTTATTTGCATTTGTTATCTGCCTACAATTAATTATGTGTATCCCAATTTTAAATTTTGATAACGCAAGTTTAACTGAATATTTCCGGATTACTCTGAATTTTTTGTTGCTTTTATCACGTACATTATCGTCTGCAAATTTGGATCATTTGATGTTGGTGAACTAAGATAGATTTTTTTTTATTGTTCGATTTTGATGTCGTCATGGGGAGAAATGAATTTAATTAAATTGTTGAACGTCACAAAATCTCCGGTTACAGGGTACAGTATGTTTGTAGATGATCTCTCAACAAACTGTACATTGTAGTTTTATTTTTTAATTTTATACTTAAGCAAATGGAAATTCTTTTTTAAGTCTTTATTTTTATATTAATTAATTTAAAAATACGAAACTAATGCCCGATTGCACCAACATATCTTAAATATTAAACACTGTTTAAATTGACAATATTGCATCGAAATGAAATGTCAAATGAATTATAATACCCGCCCCGGCTTCGCACGGGTAAAGCTAAAATAACAATTAGCTACACGTGTACCAGTAATTTTTGCATTTACTTCGGAGACATGCACTGCGTAGGGAGCCGGAAACCTGCCTCGCATCGTACATGTAACAGGCTCCGCCCGATCCCCGCACCGCACCTAAAAGCGCCTTTTCTAAACATGGCTCGGGTACTTTTACTTATGTACATATGATGCAAGCTAACTCTCCGACAAATATTGAAAATCTGCTAACGGTTAAAACTTTACTATAGATAAAAAAAATAATTGAAATCATCCCCTATCGTACCGCCTTGATGGATGAATTTCTAAAAACGCTAAAACACTTTATTTCTTACCAAAAGCATAAATAAGAATTTTTATATCCCTAACTTGAGAAATGATGGGTTCTCCATACAAATTTTCGTCCCCTATTTCACCCCCTTCAAGTTTTATTTTCGCGACAAAAGGTAGCCTATGTCCTTCTCCTAGGTCCAATCTATCTCTTTATCAAAATTCATTAAAATTGGTTCAACAGTTCAGGGGTGAAAACGTAACAGACAGACAGACAGACAGAGTTACTTTCGAATTTATTATATGGATTTAATATTAACAATTAAATAAAGAAAAAACCAAAATCAAAATTATTTTTTTTATTATTACAATAATCAACATAGTTAACAATGATGAGAATAATTTGTGTGATAGTTATTTTTATTATTGCAATCAGATTTAGTCTACTGTAGGTGAAAATTATTGTAATCAAATAAAACTACATTGTTATTAACTGTAAAACTTTTCATTGTTGTAATCAAATTTAATCTTTTGTATTTGAACGTTTATTTGTTCTAATCAAATAAAACTACACTGTAATAAACTGTAAAAGTAATAGATGTGAGAAAAAATATGAGAAATACCTGGAAATCAAAATTTTCAATCTTGTTCTTTCCCGGAGAATTTAATTTTGATTCTGTATTATTTAAATTTCTTTTTGTTTTCAGCTAGAATCCTTTTTACTGTACTTAGTGAAATATTTATTGTAGAACCTTGCTTATGCTTTCGATTCATTGATTCATTTTGATTATTAAATTTTGATACACGCCAATGATAAAAATTTCTTTGTCCAATTAACCAAAGAATTACTCATCATGCGTCAGTCACGTTCAATTCATTATTCACTTGTACAACTGTACTAATAGAGTGGTACAAACTTTCATCCCTATTTCACCCCTTTAAGTTTTATTTTCGCGATAAAAAGTAGCCTATGTCCGTCTCCAAAGTCCAATCTATCTCTATACCAAAATTCATCAAAATTGGTTCAACGGTTCTGGCGTGAAAACGTAACAGGCAGACAGACAGACAGACAGAGTTACTTTCGCATTTATTATATTAGTATGGATTGTTATCAAAATTTCGATTTGTATTTTTTTTTTTTTGTTTAAACGTAGATTGAACGTGATTAACATTAATTTCACGTTGGTGCAATTGGGCATTAGTGTAGTTCTGTAGTTGTATAGTCCATAATTTAAAGTGTATTTCATAATTTTTGAATTTTTTTAAAGCAAGTTATAGAGCTTTAAACTCAACTGACTATAATTCTGAAATGGATAGTAGATGAGATTGTAATAGTAATAGCTCAAGAAGAATGGAAAATAACGACAAATTAAAATTTAAAAATATAATCGTTATTTATTGAGTAGTACTGTAAGTACAAAGTGTACTTTTTATTATTTTTTTGTTATTGCGGGACTGTAAAAAAAAATCTTGTGTATGTTTCGAGCGCTAATGAACATTATCGTTTTAATACGCAAATAGATGTGGGAAAAATGTTTAACTTTTGCTATAGAATTCTGACATTTAAATTGCTAATAATACAATACGAAAATGCATTTCTGCATGACATTGATATAATGTTTAACCTTATTTAAATAGCTTATCCCAAGGTCTTTAACGAAACCTTTGCAATTCGTGTTTTGAATTTAAACAACCTTAAAATGTAACTCGTTTGAGCCGGAAATCAAAATAAACCATGAACTTCCAACAACAATAGACGAACATTACATTCAATTACAATAAAAGTGCGCACAATTTATCGATCTATCGATATCCATTGAGTAATTGTTACTGAAATGCATTTGTTCATATCATTGTATGTCGTACGAGTATTCCATGTATAGTATTTGTATCCAGATAATTCTAGTTGAACACGCGAAAGTCGCTCCACTATTCATTTGTTAATAATAAAAACTGCGCATTTGTGACCGTCGCTTGTTTCAGTCTGATGGAGATCAGGAATTGAATGACGAAGCAGGAATTTGGCAGGACACACAAATTGTGAAATTTTTCATTAGAATAATGACAGAATTATGTAATTATAATGATACTACCTGTACTTTTCCTGCAATTTAATTTTACAAAATTTATGAGTTTATATTTTACATTTTTGATACCTAGCTGATTCGTCCGCCATATTGGAGCCAAGATGAACGTCGTAAATTATGAAACAAAAGTGTATTTTTGAAGTTCATAATAGGTATGTTCATCATACAATATCACGTTTTCTTTACCTACAAAATTTTATCCAATTCCGGTAATAGTACATTGTATAACGTGAGTGTGAAATACCCTTTCAGCACGTGCTGTACACAATATTTTTCCGGCGACCACAAAAAATAAAACAATATAAAATTTTCATAAAAATATTAAAACAGTTCATATTTACATCATTGCTATCAGAATTCATCAAAAATTATGTTAAAATCTGATAAATCAGGGTCCAGCCTTCTTAATCCGTGTAAATTTAGCAAATTATTTGCAACTGTCAAATTTTGGATTTTGTCTACGCTGTAACTCAAATACTACCATCGAGAAAATTCTGATTCTTATACGGAAAGAAACCATTAGATTTTGGTGTAAATCGGATGACCGGAAATGGCACTTTTCTTGAAGCTCGTAATTTTTTTTTAAATGCCATTTTTTCAAATTTTGTCATTATAAAAATTAAAGATTATTGAATTTTCTACAGGTCTGCATTAATACTTTTTCTATATATTTTACAGGTAAATTTAAAAAATATTTTTTTTATAAATCCCAGAGCCTTTGATAAACACAATTCCTATGTTACACAGTTCATATTTCAAATGTATGTAACTGACAGGTTAATGTCACTGTCAAAAAACTAATCACTTAATATTAATAATGGTGACATTTTAAAAAGAAAATAATAAATAAAGCAATAGTTATATGCAAAGGAACATAATATAGTTTGCACCATTAGTGAATACGTAGGTATGTATTTAAATTCATAGGAATTAAATTGCGGGAGGTATTGTGTTGACCACATCAGATTTTTAAATTTAATGCTTGTTAGTACATGCGTATCATCACTGAAAATGAGTTCTGAATGTTTTCTGAAACAGATATAGATCTTCCTTCTGATGTAAAGGAATTGGGTGTAAGTCAATAATTCATAAATTTATATTAAAAAATTATTATTGATATAAGAATGGTACAATAGCGAACTCTAGGTGAAACAATATTTAATAAAATATATTTAATAAAATATTAAGAAAAAAACTCGCCATGTTTCACAAGATTTCAACGTCTGAATCAACCTTTTGGCCATCATCAGACACCGGCCATGCTCAGCTAGTAACCACAGACGCGTTTCGCTCTTGTTAGAGCTCATCAGTATGGTTTAACTGCCGTCTCTTTGCAGAGACAATTTCCGACTGAGCATGGCGAAAGATATAAACATCTCATAAAAGATAGTTGACTTAAGAGGGAAATGTACCCACATGTAGAGCCATCTACCGAAAAATCGCCAAAAAGCACTGACACCTATTGAAATAATAATAGTACAATAGCGAACTCTAGGTGAAACAATATTTTATTAAATATATTTTATTCAATTTTGACGTTTTAAACTGTCATTATTAACTCCATAGCAACAAATATAAGTAATACTTTTTTCACATGTGAATTAAAATTTTTTTTAAATCACACAAAATTTTAACTCACTCTGCAACAAATAATGCATTTAAAATAACATTAGGTACGAAAATAACACAATAATATTTATCAGACATTATCAGTCATTTTCATTATTTTTCACGGCACAAATGACAGACAATAAAGCATTTTAAATACATGACTTGACGTCTGTCAGCGACGATTGTCATGCTCAGCCTACTAAATGATTAGTTTTTTATTTTGTCAAAATTAAATATTGTAATGGTTTTTATTATTATTTCGACAAAACTGAATAAAATATTGTACAAACCACGCGAGCTAAGAATGTTTATTCACTCGAAGAAATTAACTCACTCGCCCTTATGGGCTCGTGAGCTGAACATTACCTTAGCTCACTTGGTGTGTAAATATCTATTATTATTGATATATTCTTGTTTCTTTTTTATCAGTTGTCAGTTGTGTAATATTTAAAAAACTCATTTCGTATCAATTATGCAAAAAGTGACATTTCATAACGTCAAGAGCTTAGGTAAAGTAAAATTCAACTTCTTAAAACGGAATTAGATTAATTATTTTTTCATTGCGGAAATTTTTTTGCCGAATAAAATAAATCTTTTTTTTTTCATACTCGTACCATAATTCATAAATAACTATTATTTAACACAACCATTGGAAATCTAAAATATGTATTATTATTATTGTGATGCCAGAATCGCCTCTAAATCATTTTGTTTGTAAATTAATTTGCAGAATGTCGGTATTTCCAACGTCAAACTTGACTAATGTCAATTGTAGCGATGTTGTGACGTTTCAGCAAATAACAATCATTCACAACGTTCAGAACTGAAATGTTGGTGATTTACAACTACAAACATACCAGATTAGAGTGAAGGACACGGGGAAATATTGACTTGATTATTATTCGGTGCAGTTAAGTTTAGACGAGGTGAATGCTACTTTAGAAGATCGTTATGTACGAATACGTTAGCGAAAGAATAAATGATCTTTGTACTTATGCGCACTTTGAAATGTGAAATTGGTTTGTGATAAATCATTGGCGAACTTACTAACGACAAGGTTGTGCACATAATATCCTGTAGCTATTGCTACTAATTGAGTAACTTTTTTAAATTTCTTTTTTTATGTATGTTAAAAAAGTACACTTTTTTCATTAAAATGGATTTATAATTACGTCTTTTTTATTATACCTGCATCATAATTCATGGTTAACGAACTAAAAAGCTTGCGAAAAACGCCGATTAAAGCACTCAGTGCTTTAAGAAAAATTGCTAGTCAACAAATAAAATAATCCACAATGGGGTCATTTAAAAAAATTCTCATTTAATAAATATAGTAATAGAAAATAATTTGAAATATGCGACTTTTCATTCATAAATTTGCTAATAAACTTTCGCGCTTTACACACGGACTAAATTTGACGACACTTCTTACACAAAGACAATTCTCTCTCACACACACATACACATTAAAGCCGCATTCACAGCTCCGAAAATAAAAATAAAATTTCGAAAATAAAATTAAACATAAGACATAAGTACAAGGATTTGCAAATGTTAAATATTTTACACAAAAATAAGCACATACATAACAACTGCCATTTGAGCTGTCAATTTAAGTTCTGGCCACGATTTAAAATATAATGGTTGTGCCACTCTACACAAAACGAGGGTCCAGTCCAAAGCGATAAGTGTTTCCTTGTTTTTTCCGCTAGAGGCGCAACGTGAGAACGACCCAACTGACACCTGTCATTTGCATGTCATTTTGCAAATATTACATGTTATATCTTTTAGAATGGTAAATAAAACAGGTTTTGAAGTACATATTCGTATTATATGTAATAAAAAGTATTAATGTATTCCTATTCCTGTAGAAAATTCAATAATCTTTAATTTTCATAAGACATAAAATGCAAAAAAATGGCATTTAATGATATTTTTTGAAGAAAAACCATAATCTTCTCTCTTGTATATTTTGCTGTCAGCTGTCACAATTTTAGGTTAAATTGCTTTCATGTTGTGAAGCGTAAAGGCTCATTCACAGCTTCAAATATAAGAAATATAAATAAAATTATAAATAAGACTTTCTGGTTGGTGTTCGCAGCTTCGAAAATAAAGCGTAAATTAACAACAACTGTCATTTAATATTTTCATAATTAACAAATATAATATAAAAAAATATATATCATCACGGCATATTACCCATTTCTGGGTGTGCCAGTGTGTTTTCACAGATATCGGTAATGATGATGACATATTTGACCGTGCGGACGCTTACCAGTTGTCACTTCACGGACACTCATTGCTGGCGTGGAGAGTGCACCACAGGGGTCACTTTTGTGGCATTTAAAATTCGAAATATTTGGCGTCGGTCGGGATCGAACAAGCAATAATAACAACTTCATACCTTTTAAAGGTTTTAAGACAGCTTTTTAAAATTATATTTAAATTAAAATCCTTTTTCCAGAACCACGATTTAAAATATACTGGTTATGCCACTTGTCATGTTTTTCATTGTTTTTGATAGTCCGCTTGATACGTGTTTCCCTGAATACTCCGCTAGATGCGCTACGGGAGAACGACCCTATCACAGCAAACTTTTTTTTACATAAAATATAAAAAATGAAATGCATAATGAATTTATTTTTAATATAAATTTAAAAAATAATTGTTAGAATTTAAAATTGGAAAAAGTAAATAAATTGATAGAACCGTACGCTTCCAGATTTCCCTTCGGTAATAATATCTTCTTCCCGAAAATGTTTTCAACAAACATCATTCAATCTTAATTCGCGATCATCTCTACTAATTGCACATTGCCATTTTTTAAAAAATGATATATTGAGTAGAGCAGCAAACAGAGATTTTTTTCAGTGGATTTCTTGTAACCGGTTTCACATCCAGGAATGAAACATTTTCTATTTAATTTTCTTTTCATTTTGCATTAATTGCAATATCTTTCAACAAAATATATTTTGCAGATAAATTTAAAAATATTTTTTTTTATTAGTCCCGAAGCCTAAGATGAACACAATTCCTTTGTTACACAGTTCATATTTCAAAGGAATGTAACTGACAGTAAATGTCACTGTCAAAAAACTGATCACTTCAAATTAATAATAGTGACATTTTAAAAAGAAAATAGTAAATAAATCAATAGTTTTATGCAATGGAACAGTTTGTAGCGTTAGTAAATACGTATGTATTTAAATTAATAAAAATGGATAGAAATGTGTGTCGAAGGATGATTGTTGCGTAACTATTATTGTGGTCCAGATGCGGTTATTCGCCACCGAAAATCAGTCACTTTAATATGTTCTTATGTATGAATGCTATGATGATTGTGGACAAGGCGAAAAAAGAATGTTGTTAAAGAGTGAAATGAGTCAGCTGAGCTCTTACTCTTATCCGAGTGTGTGTGTGTGAGTGTGTGTGTGTGTGTGAGAGTGTGTGTGTGACAAATTTTTCTCCGACAATAACTCCAATACTATAATTCTAAAAATTATAATTCTTTCGTATTCCTCTTCTGTACATCCATATGAAGAGTTGATTAGATTTTGGTTATAATTGATCCACCGGAAGTACCCTTCTTTGAAGTTTTTAACAGTTTTTCTTAAAAAAACGCAGTTAAATATAATTTTTTGACATTTTGTTATTATATTTATTAAAGAAAATACTCTTCTCTATATGGTTTGATTATTCATTTTCCTTCATATTCAATAGATTTAGAGTTAAAGCATTATAAAGAAATTAATTTTCAAAAATTAGTCACCTTTGTTATTTATCATGGAAACAGCTGATATATTCAAAATTCTAATTGACAGATGTGTGTTGCAAGCTCAAAACCAAATATGGAAAGTATAGGATGAAAAATTAGTATTTCATAGTGGTCCTCTCAAATGACATGCAATGAAAGGCTAAAAAGAAGATGTATCGCAGAAGACTTGAGAAAGGAAGGACTGTGTGAAGAAGATGCGTTGGACAGGAATAAGTGGAAGAGAAGAGGAAACAGTGACCCCTAATAAAATAAGGGGAAAGCTGAAGCAGAAAGTAAAATGTGTCAAGTGCATTTTTCTTAGTGTATGTTTATGTCATAATTTTATTGGATTTATAGAACCTTTTCAAATGAACTTTTGGTATGAAATTTGTAAAAAATAGTATGTGTTCGTGTTCGATTGTACATGATATTATATAGAAACTGTTCCACGGTCCTTTTGGTATGGGATTTGTGCAAAATACATCGAATTGACGGAAGGTCTTGTGCTGGCCACAACAAATTTTTTTCAGCATATTATGCAGATATAATAAAAAAAATAGAGTATGATACACGTGTATAAGAGCCATTAAAGCACTCCTGCCTTTATTTCCGAAGTATTTCAATTTTTCAATTATATAATTTTATTTCTTTATTAATATTCATTACGCATATACTATTTTTTTATTAATTCATTGAATTGTTTTCCTTCATGGCTAGGTAGATAATATTTAAAATCATTTCAAATAATTTTTGAGTCCAATTCTTTTCCATAAATTACTTCTTTTCAATCATGTCTGTCTCACTAAACAAACATTTCATTTTACGGAGATGAACCTGATTCATGTGTCTGATGTTTATATTTATCGTGGATGCCGTCGCCGTTGTCGTAACGCCGCGACGCGCCCTAGTTGTGCAACGTAGTGACGCTACGGCGCCGATGCACTCGTGACACCGTCGCGACGCCCTCCTCTCTCTCTTACAATTAGTTGTCTTTGTCGGACACAGAAGAAATAAAGGAAAGCGAAAAATTTGGTGGAAGAGCCAAAAAATCATGCTAAATATATTGTTGTGGATTTATAATGGGGGATTACGGCTTAATCGAATTAAAGGAAAATAGTAAAAAAATACGAATGTATATGCTGAATAACGAATATTAATAAAAAAATGAAATGGTATAATTGAGATATTTCGGAAATAAAGGGTTTTTTGTTATAGAGCTTCGACACTAATATGAAAATATTTTGATTGGCGACCGAGAAACCGCCTATACATGCATTACAAATAGCGTATTAGGAGGTGGGGATTACTGCCAATGGAAGTTAAGAAATTCAAATTCGAAAGGAGGGGCTAACATTCCTGTACTACAGTTTCCAAACAGTTTTTATTTTAACATAAATTTCTTGCATTAAACTTAATAATTTAAATACACTTGTAATTATAAAGTATGTAGACTTATACAGTGTTATAATATTCATTTATTTTATGTAAATATAACTTAAAATAGCATATATTTCAAGAATATTTAGGTCCATGATGAAAACAGTTTGATATAAAAACACATAAATGTGACGTCACGTCAATCTTTTCAAAATTCGGGAGACTATAACTCGCTTATTAATACGAATTTTTTCACTGGATTTTCATCAATAGTCTTAGTTTTCCTAATATTTTCAGATGAAATTATAAAAACAAAATGGTGTAATCCCCCATTGTTTAAAACATACAGGGTATTAAAAAATAAGTGTCACAAATTATGAGAGCATAGTACTGACCAAAATGAGTAAAAATGGGTAAACATGGGTCCTATCTGCAATAGTTTCCGAGATATAAGGCAATGAAAAATGAGTTTTTTCGGTGTTTACCTCTGCTATCTCGAAAACTGTAAGAGTTACGACTTTGATTTTGTTTACTTTTCAGAGGTCATCAAAGATGTGTTTTTGTTTTTCAAATAAAATCGAATAATGGGCCCATAAACCAATTTTTAAAAATATTTTTAAATGAAAGTTCGTTTAATTTTGAAGCAATTCGTGGTATCAAAAAGTCATAATTGTTTTTTGTATAGCTGCATTTGATTTTTAAAGAAACCTATAACTATATTTCTCACACTAGTTTCCATAGTAGGCTGCGCGAGAAAGATACGAATAGTGTGACGTCATCTGTGGCCCTGGAAATAAATTCATATATCTCGCACAGTAATTATTAAAAAAATGTTTTTTTTATCTTAATCGTTATTTATTGAGTAGTACTTTAAGGATAAATTGTACATTTTATTATTTGTTGTTATGGTTTATGGGCCTATTGTACTAAGAAAAAAGTTGTGGCGACTTTGACCAATATTTAGTTTTCAAATAATTTCGTAACAATTAGAAATTGAAATAAATGTTTCATATAAAATGTTATTGTTTATTTTAGTCTACTAGCTAACCCGCCCCGGCTTCGCACGGGTAAAGCTAGATTAACAATTTACTGCACGTGTACCAGTAATTTTTCACATTCACTTCGGAGACATGCTCTGCGTAGGGAGCCGGCAACATGCCTCGCATCGTACATGTAACAGGCTCCGCCCACTGCCCACCCTGTCCCCGCACCACACCTAACAATACCCTTTCCTAAACTTGTCTCGGGTACTTTTACTTATGTACATAATATGATGCAAGCTATCTCTCCGACAAATATCGAAAATCTGTTAACGGTTAAAACTTAACTATAGATAAAAATATAAAAAAAAAATTTAAATCATCCCCTATTGTACCGCCTTCAGGGATGATTTTTCAAAAACACTAAAACGCTCTTTATTTCTTACCAAAAGCATAAATAAGAATTTTGATACCTCTAACTTGAGAAATGATGGGTTCTCCATACAAACTTTCATCCCCTATTTCACCCCCTTCAAGTTTTAGTTTCGTGACAAAAGGTAGCCTATGTGCTTCTCCATGCTCCAATCTATCTCTATATCAAAATTCATCAAAATTGGTTCAGCGGGAGAAATGATGGGTTCTCCATACAAATTTTTTTCCTCTATTTCACCCCTTCAAGTTTCATTTTCGCGACAAAAGGTAGCCTATGTCCTTCTCCAAGTTCCAATCTATCTCTATACCAAAATTCATCAAAATTGGTTCAGGGGTTTAGGCGTGAAAACGTAACAGACAGACAGAGTTACTTTCGCATTTATTATATTATTTAGTATAGATTTACTGGCATACACAAAATTTTGTTCGACCACTATCTTAGTCAGTTTTTCTTCGATTCTAATACAAAATGGTCTCTTTCTCAAAAACAGTTGAAGATCGGACCCATGTTGGTTAAAGAGCCCTCATAATTTGTGACACTTATTTTTTAATAAATATGTATTTATATACATAATAAATACGAGTATATATCACGGCCAATTATCCATTTTTGGGTGTGCCAATCGCAGATATGATAAATCTGTACCGTTGAAGGCTCTTACTAAGGACTGATTTATAATGGATTTAATTAACGAATTTTTAATTTAGATTTTAAAATATAAACATACTTAAAAGTTGAAACCTATACGGTGATTTAGAAATTTAGATTTGGTATATACGTAACTATATTTATATTTCCAAACGTAAATTTCAAATTCGACCAATCACAACAGAGCACCATCAAACATGGAGCTGTAACTTAAATAAATATTTGAAATTAAACGCAACTTTTAAAATATCATCTCTGATTCTAAAGACTTGTAAGGTGTATTTAATATGATATTTCGAGAATAAAAAATCTGATGTGGACACCACATGACTTCCTTGTACGCCTATTACACAATACATATTTTGTTTATAATTAAAATATGTATTATAACAGACCCAATCATAAAATTGCACGTATTTAACATAATTTGATATTGACATTAAATTCTTTATTTTTTTGTTATTTTTTGTTCTAATTCATAGCAAACTTAATTACAGAAACCAAAAAGTACATAATTTTTAAATTTATATATCTCGTTCATACAAAGAGCTAATTTAATCATACTTGATGTTTTCGACGTAGAATTCAATTCTTTAAAACTTTTATTTGAAGCATTTATTTCTAAATTCAATATAACACCATTTTTTGCATGAAAAACTGGTAACAGCTTCAAGTAAAGTATCACTTCCGGTTAGACAATTTTAACCAAAATCTCTTGTGTTATTCCCATTGATATAAAAGTCTTATACATATACCAAATATGAAAAGTTTTGGATTAGATTTTAATAAAGTTTTTCATTAAAATCTATTATAACCTTCAAGTAAAGTACCACTTCCGGTTAGTCTTATATACCAAACTTGAAAAGTTTTGCATTATATTTTAATATAGTTTTTCATTAAAGTCTATTATAGGTTTCAAGTAAAGCAACACTTCCAGAAGTTATGTAATGACCAAAAAGGTTATTATAACAGTCCTAAATACAAAATTTCAACTTTCTACGGCTTGCCGTTTTTCAGTTATGCGAGATAGGTATGTACGTATGTATGTACGTACGTACAGACGTCACGACTAAATTAGTCAAAATGGATTCAAGGATGGTCAAAATGGATATTTCCGTTGAAATCTGGAAACCGAAATTTTTCGCGATTACAATACCTACTTTCTTTACTTCGTACAAGGAAGTAAAAATAAATCAGAAAATGTGAAATAACCCCATTGTTAAGTTTGACTCAAAACTTCACTCTTTTTCGAATCAAGTTTCGAATCGAATAAAGCTCGAACTCTTGACCATCACCAACCGCCACCAAGAAACAAACCTGTAGAATCTACACCCATTTTTGGGTTATGGACTCTTTTAATGCATACTATTAACTTTTATTATTTTTATACAAATTTATTCAATCATAGACAATGTTCCACTCAATAAATTCTTATTTTTTACATAAATAAATAATTATAGACTGTCTGATCGCATGTAAACATTGCAAGTAGACATAAAAATGCTGTAGATTATTTTCTATTATTAATTACTGTTTCTCTATTCGACAGTCAATGTCAATTTTTTTACTTTCCATCTATAGCAAATGTAGTGACTTTCCCATTTCACTTTCTGTCACTTTATTCCCAACCATTCACTTCCTTGGAGAAAAACCGTAAAAAATCCACAACAAATACAGTTTTCTACGCAGTATTTTCTATGATAATCGATATTGCTGCATTGCAACGACAAAGAAACGTTATAATGCAGGTGCAGTAATTGATAACGAGTAGAACATTTACCCATAAAATCCAATAGTTGCAAAATGATGGTATTTTTCGCAGTAACGTGCAGATGCCATGTGTGAAAAACAACTGAGCTTAAATTAAAACGACACAAATACTTATAAACTTTATAAATACTGTTATATTATTATTATTATTATTATTATTATTATTATTATTATTAGGAATTATAAACTAAATAATTTAAATTTACAAATAGCAGTTTTTGTTTTTTATACATAGCCTACTGAAAAATTACGATAAAATAGTATATTGTTATTAGGAGTAAAAAAATACTTACAGTATGTCTTAAAGTCATGAAGGCTTTTAGTGCAGAATTTTACGTTTTATAGAAGGGTGTATTCAGTATTATTAAAACTGAAAGTTTCTGTACTCTGTTTTGAAACTAGTAGTGTTAAATGTGCAGTATTTTAACTCTGTCAATCGTTTATGTATTATTTTAAAGAAAAATACTTACGTGCACTTTATTTTTCTATAACTGTTATTTCAAGATTTTATCTCTAAAATAATCCACAAACGATTGACCACGCTAAATCACTGCACATTTACTTCTGGTTAAAAAAATAGAGTATAGTTGATTCTAATGGGTCCATAAACCAATTTTTTAAATATTTTTAAATGAAAGTTTGTTTAGTTTTGAAGCAATTCGTGGAATCAAAAAGTCATAATTGTTTTTTGTATAGCTGCATTTGATTTTTAAAGAAACCTATTCGCGAGTGAAGAAGAGGAGGAGCTTAGCGCGTGACGTAACAATATGGCCGGTTTAAGGTAGATGCTTCGTTTCCCGCAACTGTATTCTTATACACTGCGGCGTTTGAAATACAAAGTAATATTAATATTATAGTTAATATTAAATAAATAATAATGTTTCTAGTATGAATAACATTTTTAATTTTGCGAACTAGTCCGTTTCATATAAAAATTATGTTCAGCATTCTCTCGAATTTTGAATTTACATGATTCGAGTCTTTGTTTTCTTGAATCTACATAGTACTGCATTATTACAGTCTTTGGTAGATTAATGGAGAGATAAGTATTAATATTTTATTGTCATCTTTGTGCAGGCAGGTCTACAAGTTTCGATTGCATTACGAAGTATTTTAATAAAGACACTAAGTCATTATTATCTTTTAGTTATACCCGGCAAAATATAATCTTGCTTTACAAAATGCAAAGAGCAAGCATTATTTTTACTCGGTTCCTTTCCCATTTTTAAAAGATGAATGCATAACTTTCGTCTACCAACTATTTCAAATAGGCAAATTTCTCTAATAAATTTTTCTATAGAATTTAGGTTCTTGTTTTCGGGAAATTAATTATTTCTGGATTTCTACGTGCTAATGACGTACATAGATTAAACGCAACTAAAACGTGTAGAAGTTTTAGATTTTGTTATTATACTTTATTTCACGTAAGAATAGCGTTGGTTTAGTTAGGGATATATAAATTCTACCCTTTGATTGGTCAGAATATAAACCTATTTCACAGAAACGAAACAAATATCGCCTGTCAGTTGTCAAATAAAATCTACAGAATTAAGTGATGTTTAACCATATTTTGTTGCAATTTTAGATTTTGACATTTTTACAGATATATATATTTATTATTGACAAAGCTTGGTTTCACAAATTTAAATTATATATTCAATGCATGTAAAAACGGTCGGCTCTTAAGAGTAATCTACTATTTTCTTACGTAAAATGAACTATAGCCTATAAATTTCAATCCACTCGTGATTTATTTGTTACTTACTACCATGTACTAGTTCATATTTTCGCCGCTAGACGTCATATTGCTCTATTTCACTAGCGAATAGCTATCTTTCTCACACTAGTTTCTGAGTAGCCTGCGCGAGAAAGATACTAATAGTATGACGTCATCGGTGGCCCTGGAAATAAATTCAAATATCTCGCAAAGTAATTATTAAAAAATGTTTTTTTATCTTAATCGTTATTTATTGAGTAGTACTTTAAGGATAAAGTGTACATTTTATTATATTTTGTTATGGTTTATGGGCCCATTATTCTATATCACTCATTCCTAAAATTACGAAATGGTTACATTGGTTGTTCTTCTATTTAACCACACATATTTATTATTGTTCGCTATAAACATTTGTAATTTTGTAATTTTTGAAAGTACTCATGAATCAGTTTGGCACACCTGGTAAGGGATAATCAATCGTATTGATATATTTATTTATTCATTTATAAAGAGAATGCATGATATTCATAAAATAAAGATCTCACCTCTCTCTGACATTTACACAATTTCTGTTACTACTACCACTACAATAAAAACTTTTCTAACATTTATTGATTTCATAAATTGCGCACTAGGTACAGAAATGTCATTCCAGGTAGTACCACGCAACAATTAATTGCGAAAGATAAACTTTTTGCGTTTTTGCTTGTTCAATTACCGATGCGCAACTTTCTTGCGGGCCAGACAATTGCGTGTCAGCTTTTCATTTTTATGAAAGGTATGGGATTAAGAAAGCTTATTATTAATTGAAATTTCAAAATTATAACTGTCACATTAATTATACAACAAGCTTAGGAATACAAAAGATAAATGTAGTACGTTTTCATTAAAAGGAAAAAATATTTTATAAGATAAGACAGAAATATGTAACAGAAAGAAAATATATATAACCTGGCCATAGGCGTTTAACATGGGAAAACAGTTTTTCTTTGCTCAAAAGACCCCAATTAATATTAGACAAAAATGTTTCAAATAAATATTGTAGATATTAATATTCTACGCCTAAATCACTAAACAGATATAATTTTGCACGTTTAGTAACTTGTAAAATCTAATTTAAAATTGTACAAATATTGCTCAGTTGTAGCGATACCCATGAAATTGAAACAAAATTACAAAGAAATTCATATCGTTTGAACTGTCAGAAATTTAATTTTATAGGTTACAGAATGTGAAAAAATAATAATAATAAAAGTTATTTAAGTGTTAGGTTTTAAAAATAATACCTGCGTGGTGATTTAGGTGCAGAATTGAATTATCTGTAACTTTTAATTGAAAAATGAATTTCTGACAGTTCAAACGATACGCATTTCTTTGTAACTTTGTTTCAATTTCATGGGTACCGCTAGAAATGAGCAATATTTTTATACAATTTCAAATTAGATTTTACAAGTTATCAAAAGTGCAAAATTAAAACTGTTTACTGATTTAGGCGTAGAATATAATTATCTACAACATTTATTTGAAACATTTTGTCTAAATTAAATTGGGGACTATTGCGCAAAGAAAGACTGTTTTCCCATGTTAAACGCCTATGGCCAGATTTTTAATTAACACACTGCATATATATATATATATATATATATATATATATATATATATATATATATATATATATATATATATATAAATATTTAAAAGAACATTATGTAAATTTATACCTATGGTATTTACTTTCCGTCAATTGTAGGTCAGGAAGGTATTGTCTTCATTCAAAAACTCGGTAGTGAGTTTTAATGAATAAGCACGTTTTAGGGTCCATAGAATACGATTTTATTTGTTTTACGGTGATGTCTGTATGTGTGTATAGGTGACAAAAATTTCTCAGTCGATAACTCCAAAATTCCAATTCTAAAATTTATTATTCTTTCATATTCCTCTTCTTTACATATGAAGAGCTGAATAGATTTTGGTTATAATTGGTCAACCGGAAGTTCCCTTATTTGAAGTTCTTAACAGCTTTTCTTAAAAATACGCAGTTAAATCTCAATTTTTGACATTTTATTTGATCATTAATGTGAAAGAATATCTTATTGTATATACGATTTGATTATACATTGTCCTTCATATTCAATAAATAAAAGTTAAAAAATTATAAAGAGATTAACTTTCATAAATCAGCTAGCTTTGCTATAATCATGGCAACAGCTGATATATTCAAATAATTTTAATTGACAGATGTCAGTGATATGTGCAATTTACATAGTGTATGTTCGTGTTATAATATTATTGGATTTATAGAATCTTTCAATATGGAATTTGTATAAAACAGTGTTCAGGACTTAGGGATATAACCTAATAGAATTAAAGCTGGTATTACTAACAAAGACGACAGAATCCAATAAATTGCAGAATACTTGAATAACATATTCAATTTTAAAAATCTAAAGTTTAAACTAGATAGGAATTTGTAGAAATATCTCACCATTTGCGTAGGTTTTATGATTTATTGAAAATGTTCACCAACCGAATTACATGATATACGAGGTGTGGCAATTAAATAACAAGATTGATCTTAGAACATTGACAATGTATAAAATTACACAAAACAATTATTGCCACCTTCAATGTACTCTCCTCCCCGAATCCTACACCGCCCGATGCGAATATTCCATTGTTGGAAACAATGCCTACCAGGCCTTTTTTGTTAGGTTGTTCATAAGCTCTGCCTCTTTTCTATAACTACATCTTGGCCACGGTTTTGGTGCCTTTTAACGCAGAATTACAATTTGGGAATAAAAGCAAGTCACATGGCACTAGGTCAAGTGAGTACGGTTGATGTACTAACACGGTGATTTTGTATTTCGTCAAAAATGTCTTGCCGGACAGGGCGTTTTCATGGAGAATCCATCACATTTGAGCCCTTTTTCTTCTCACCCGTGCATAAAGGGTTATCAAAACCTTCTTGTAATATGTTTGGTTAACGAAATGCCCCTCAGGCACCCAATTCATGTGAACAATCACTCGCATTTCGAAAAAAAAAAAAAAACAATGTCAGTGCACAGCCGAGGCGCGTATCGTGTCCGATCTCTTTTCTTCCTTCTTTAAATCTTCTAAACTGCTCGAGAACTTGTGTATTAGATAGACCCTCATCACCATAAATATTTTTCAACAATTCGAACATTTCTGTAGCGGATTTTTTGTTTCACACAGAATTTCATATTGACACTAACATAATTCCGGCGGAGTACGGAGTACGAGAAAGTAGTTCACTTCAATCAAAGGCTACTGCCGAACGGTTTGCCTAATTATCTTGAAATTTTAACAGTGGTTGGAAGGAAGATGACAAATTAATATGACATAGCCTGCAATGTTGCCAAATTTACAGGAAAGCCGGAAAAAAATAAATCTCGTTATTTAATTGCCACACCTCGTATGTCCATAGATTAAATTTTTTTTTATGAAATGATATAATGTTTTTTTTATATAGCTAAAATATGCCGTTATTTAATGGACCACCAAATACGAAAACTGTAAAATATGCTGTGCAAATGCTTATAAAAATATATTTTGAATCTGTGCCATAAAACCGGATGGAATACCTTTTGTTATTGTTTATAAATATAAACTGTTGCACAACGTTACAGTTAAGAATACTTATTTTTAACTTTAGAAAGGTGAAACATAATCCGGAATTAAAATATTCATATCATAATGACGTAGAAAAACAAGAGAAAATTTATAGCCCTGTCGCTTAAACTAACCTTCATCAACAACAAACTCATTACGCTTCATCCTCACGAAACAAAAACGAAAACAACTGCCACTCACATTAAACAGCTGAACAGCTATCCCTCCAGTGGAAACAATCGAATCTCTCACTGAGTTTTCACTTAAAACAGTTGAAGGACTAAAATCTGATTTCAACATTCTCACCTCTTTATAACCTAGCTGCGTTGTGACGTAAGGGAGGAGAAACAATTGCAGTGGTGGGGAAAATCCTGCGAAGGAGTGGGAGGGAAAACAGATGAATGCAAGGATAAAAACAAACGAAATGAAAAACAGGATAACAGATGGTATTGACATTGCACGTGATAAAACATGTTTTCCTTTCCTATGCGTAAATGACGTTGGCTGTTGAACGTAAGAGTGACGTAAATATGAAAAATGTTCATTACGAGAAATATTCATTCATGTATTTATGTTATAAACAGGGCCAACGTAAAATGATTGCACATTTAACACCTGTTTCTTTTATATATGAAACGAGTCCAATGTCATACTTCCTTAAAGACGTTAATGAAGAATACGTGTTACAAATTTATAGGGTATGTAGGGCATGCAAAATAGATTAAATTTTATTAAGAAAAATCCAATCCGGAAACGCAACGTTTCCGAGCTACAAGCTTTTGAAACTGTAATTATCTACCTTAATTATGGTTGGCTATGACCTGTCATTTACGCTGTTTACTATCGGTCAGTTATAGATAAGGAAGGTATTGTCTTTGGTCGAAAAATTCGATGGTGATTTTTTAATGAATAAGAACGTTTTATATGTGTGTGTGTGACAAAAAAAATTCCGACGAAAACTCCAACACTACAATTTTCCAAAAAATATCATTCTTTGGCATTCTTCTTCTTTACAACTCCTGTGGTGCACTCTCCACGTCAGCAATGAGTGCCCGTGAGGTGACGCCTGGTAAGCACTCGCACGGTACAAATATGTCATCATCATAACCGATATCTGCGATAAAGCAGATTGTGGCACACTCAGTAATGGGTAATACGCCGTGATGATATATTTATTTATTATTTATTTACATCCATATGAAGAGCTAATTAGATTTTGGTTATAATTAATCAACCGTAAGTTCCCTGATGTGAAGTTCTTAACAGTTTTTCTTGAAAAAACGCAGTTAAATATAATTTTTTGACATTTTATGTGATTAACAATATGAAAGAATATCATATTGTCTATTCGGTTTGATTATACGTTTCGGACTCTAGTGGTCCATCTTCAACTTTTTAAAACAATAATATGTAGAAAATAAGACTGTATTTTAATGAACTTGTAATAGTTTAAAGCGTACTATATGTTAACTCCCACTGCCACATATGGTTTTATCAAAACATATTTCTACATTATCGCGAATTATTTAATAAAAACTTAAATACAGGGTGTCTCTTAAATAGGGGGACATGGCTTAACCACAGATTCCTCAGGTTAAAATAAGACGATTTAACCAAACTTGCTTCTACCGGAAAGTGTACCGTTTACCCAGAAATCTGATTCAAAGTTCCTCGAAAAAAAAATTATTTTGCTTATAATAATCGGACGCTTTATTCGATTTGGATGAAATTTGGTATGACAGTTTATATGGGTATAGGTCATCTTTTAAGGTGATACTTGTTATTATTAGTGAACCACTAGTGTATGAAACTTAGGTCTTCCAACATTAATTAGACCGTAACTTTTTAATGGCAATGCCGAAAACGTGAAATTATTTTTCTTCATAAAGATACATTCAATAGTAAACTTTTGTCTCTCTGTGTAATTTGTGATATCTGTTACGGTTCACACAGAAAGAAATAAAATCCGAGTGTCTGCACTGCTAAATTTTTAAAATAAATTTAATCTAGCAGTCTATCCAAATATCAAACAAGTAATTTTTAATGACAGTAACAAGTTGTCAATCTTTACAACTTGTTTAGGAGTAAGCTAAGATATGTAATCGTCTTATTTATAATAATGGTAGTAAAATACTATTAGACCGAACACACGGATGTTACTAATTTTAGAATATTGCGAAGAAAATTTTTGACAACCCGTAAAACAATTGTTACTGTCATTAAAAATTACTCGTTTGACATTTAGATAGACTGCTAGATTAAATTTATTTTAAAAATTTGGCAGTGCAGGCACTAAGATTTTATTTCTTTCTGTGTGAACCGTAACAGATATCACAAATTACACAGAGAGACAAAAGTTTACTATTGAATGTATCTTTCTGAAGAAAAATAATTTCACGTTTTCGGCACTGCCATTAAAAAGTTACGGTCTAATTAATGTTGGGAGACCTAAGTTTCATACACTAGTGGTTCACTAATAATAACAAGTATCACCTTAAAAGATGACCTATAACCATATAAACTGTCATACCAAATTTCATCCAAATCGAATAAAGCGTCCGATTATTATAAGCAAAATAATTTTTTTGTTTGGTTAAATCGTCTTATTTTAGCCTCAGGAATCTGTGGTTAAGCCATGTCCCCCTATTTAAGAGACACCCTGTATATCATGTAATTTTCTATACATATTATTGTTTTTAAAAACTGAAGATCATAGTCACAGTGACTATGGTCCGAAACATACTTAAATAATAACAACACGTGAATCATTAAAGGCGGATTTATGCAGCCATTTTCATTTACATTTACTTTTTAATTTAATTTTCATTTAATTCTCATTTATAATTTTTAAATATACCTATTCATACAAAAATATACGATAAAAATTTATGAAAATAAACGCATGCGCACATATAAAAATACGCTGACAGATGATGATCGTCATAACCCCACTTTCATTGGAATAAAATTTATTAATAAAAATGTTCAACAATAGTGACAGCGAAGAAGATATGAGTTTAATTTTAAACGTGTTAATTGCAATTAAAAAACCGTAAAAAAAATCTGTTGTGGCCAGCACAAGACCTCCCGTCAATTCCATGTATTTTGTACAAATCCCATACCAAAAGGTCCTTGGAACAGATTCTATACAATATCATGTAAAAACACATACTATTTTTTACAAATTCCATACCAAAAGTTAATTTGAAAAGGTTCTATAAATCCAATCAAATTAGAACATAAACTACACTAAGTAATGTCCTTCCATCTCTTCTTTGACCTTTCTCTGCGTGTCACTTGCGAGCAACACTATGACATACCAATTTTAGATCCTATACTTTTTTCCATATTTGGTTTTGCACTTGCAACTGACATCTGTCAATTAAATATTTGTGAATAATTATGTCTGCTGTTTCCATGATAAATAGCAAAGCTGACTAATTTTTGAAAATTAATTTCTTTATAATGCTTTAACTCTACATCTATTGAATATGAAGGAAAATGAATAATCAAACCATATAGAGAAGAGTATTTTCTTTAATAAATATAATAACAAAATGTCAAAAAATAATATTTAACTGCGTTTTTTTAAGAAAAACTGTTAAAAACTTCAAAGAAGGGTACTTCCGGTGATTCAATTAACCAAAATCTAATCAACTCTTCATATGGATGTACAGAACAGGAATACGAAAGAATTATAATTTTTAGAATTGTAGTATTGGAGTTATCGTCGGAGAAAAATTTGTCACACACGGACACACACACACGGATACACACACACACATACATACAGACATCATCTTAAAAATAGTAAATTTGTATTGTAGGGACCCTAAAACGTGCTTATTCATTAAAAACTCACCACCGAATTTTTTGACCAAAGACAATACCTTCCTTACCTAAAGGTGACGGAAGGTAAAAAAACGATAACGGAGATACATAATGACAACCAGCTGATCAACCTAAATTCTCGTCGCTGTCATGCCGTACACGCATGCGCCATTTATAATTTTCATTTATTAGATAAAAGTTGGCCATCTTTCAAAATAGTGAGAATGAGAGATAAATGAAAACTTAAATGAAAATGGTGTATGCATGGCTACATTGGTTTACATACATTTATCTTTTAAATGAAAATTAAATTAAATTAAATGTAAATGAAAATGGCTGCATAAATCCGCCGTAAGACGTTAATCCTTCAAGATTTATTAGTAAATGTTAGTCTATTTTGGATCCCCTACATACTCTATAAATTTGTAACACGTATTCATTAACACCTGTATTAGACTAATGTGAATTTTCATATGAAAAGTAACTGCGGTAAATGTATATTATATGTTGAAAAGTAACACTGTTATTTTCTTTCTATCGCCTACAAAAATTGATCATGCTGAAAATTTTAAAATCTACCTCGTATGTTTGTAAACAAATAGACATACACTTTTCTAAGGCATGTAAGTCATTAACTCTTGTGGGAAATAATTTGAAAAACATACTCGTATATAATTTAATTCGAAAGGTATACGAAATTTACGCCGAGGTCATATTATAACTGAAAATATAACAGTACATTTTCCGTTTAATAACAAAATAAAACTATCAATTTATTAGTTTGTGTACCAATACGTTATCTTCTAAAAAAGACAAAAACAAAAACAAAATTTCCATTTGAGCAAATGCCACTTAGATCTTTCATCATTACTTTGCGGTCTTTATCTTTGCAGGGGGTCTGAGGTCTTCCCTATCAGAGGTCAAGTCTTGCAGTTGTTTTTTAACAAATATTCAATAACAGCAACAGCTGATACTAGTAAAGGAAATAAACATAAGAATGTTTCTTAGTTCTTGCATCATGTCAGAAGGAACAAACAAATGACAATTAGGAAAAGCGAATGTTTTTTTGTGCTGACGTACAAGTGACGTTTTTACAGCCTACTTTAATGTAGAAATAGATTTAGATGACCGATTGTAGAACGCAGTTACGAAAAGAGATTTATTTTTGGAAGTGCAAAGATATTTTTGTTACATTTTCGCAATTATTTTTAACTTGCAACTTAAATAATTATTTCCAATTTTCAAAATGCACAGAAATAACCTCAGTAGTACATTCTCCACGGCAATTTTGAAGACTGAAACTGATTTACCAATAAAAGCAATAAACTGTCAAAAATGCGTAAAACATGATAGGGCTACGACGGAAAACAAGATTTGTACTATTAATAACTGTCATTTTAATCTGTTTTTTTAAAGTATGGGAAATATGAAATTAACCAGAAAGCATTTCCTAATCATGATTTATAATATGGCTGTTTTAAGTCAGTCTCAAATTAGGATTTCAGCTTTCTGATTGGTCTAAACGCGAACCAAGTTTACAATAGCGAAATAGTTTTTAACGTCATTAGGCCGATATGAAGCAAATAACGGACGCGGCTGAAGTTTGTAAACCGAGTTCGTTATTTGTAATAACATAAAATTTAAATATTTAGGAATAATGAAATGGCACTTTTTACATAATTGATACAAAATGAGTTTTGTAAAAATCTTTAAGTAAAGGATATTACACAACTGACAATAGATACAAAAAGAAACAAGAATACATCAATAATGACATCTTTAATATCAATTTATGAATTATTGACTCACAAGCTCACATCCAATTCCTCTACATCAGAAGGAAGATCTACATCGGTTTCAGAACATATTCAGAACTCATTTTTACCTCTCGCTAAGAGAGGTATTGGATTCATGCTAAAATTCGCATATCCAGATTTTATTGAATAAGCACGATTTAAGATTCCTAGAATCCGATTATAACATTTTTAAAATGATGTCTGTGTGTGTGTGTGTGGATGTGTGTATGTGTGTATGTATGTCTGGATGTTGTAGACACGATTCCTCAAAAACTATAAGACTTAAAAAATATTGAACTGCATTTTCTTCAATCTGACATTCCTGGAAGAGCTGAAAAGGTTTTGGTAACAATTGAACAACCGGAAGTAGTAGTTTCTTAGAAAAAATCTTCTAAATGTAATTTTTTGGGAGTTTTTTTTATTAAATATTGAAGAACATAAAATTCTCTATCTAATACACTTAAAATTTGTATTATATCTTATAAAGATTTAGAGATAAAGACACTATAATCTATAGAGTAAACTAATCGCAGAGGCTAAGGCACTAAGGAAACCAGTTGACAAAATGCTATAATAGAATATCGGGATATAACAAGTCGAGTAGGCGAAACTACACTAAAGAAACCAGTTGACAAATTCAAATGTTTATAACATAGTTTGTAAATGACACAAGTCATTGTCAAATATCAACAGTTTTAGTGACATTCTGACAGCTTTTTCTGGGAAATATATTTAATCTTTCTTATTGTTTTATTAATTAAATATTTGAAATTATAGGTAAAATTGTGGTAAAATGCATATATCCATCAGAAATACCGCCAATCTGGTTAATGAATTGGAACAATGTCAGACATTTAGAAACTTCCTCATACAATGAAAAATAGAGATAATTAGAATTATATGTGTGCAGAAGACATGTTAAATACAATAAAAAACAATATTTGAGTAAATTTCTGTAATTTTCTATTATAAACGGTTCGAAAGCGAAATGCAATACAATACTTATATAGCCTAATATGGAAATGGCGAGAGGTCTTGTGCTGGCCACAACAGATTTTTAATTATGATACGCATGCATTGACAAGCATTAAAATAAAAAATTTAATTCATTTATTTTCACGGCAACGCTTTGGTAAATTGATTCTGAAACATGTTTATTGAGCTGTCATAGAATTTTGTATATTTTTAAATTATTTTAGCGGAATTAGATAAAATTTTGTACATAATACGTTATGAAAAAGTGATATTGTTTGATGAATACAACATTTGCCAAAACGAGCGAAGCAAGTTTTGCAAATTATTTGAGACAAACAATATCACTGTTTTCATAACTGATTATGTAAATAAATATTACAAGTGAGTAACAAAAAATCATTATGAATTAATTATTTATTGAACAAAAATAACAAAAAAATATTGGGATTAAAAAATATTACTCAGAACAACAATTATTACTGAAATCTCAGAATCCAGCTGGTTTAAAGTTTACCAGTATTTCGCAAAATATAATTTGATCTTTCCTGGAAGAATAGAGAAAAAATATTTACATTTCATCCTGTACAAATAGGTAATAAACGTTTAATTTTCTTATTTACTTCAATGTATTTATCTAGTAATACATACGCATACATATTTTTGCAAAATTGTAAAATAAGGGTATGACTCAAAAATAACGGGAGAAGTAGTAAAAACAGATTAAAATTCAGTAAATAATGAATAAGTCATGATGCACGTAAGAAGTATCTCTTGAATTCATAAAATTTCAATAATTTGGAATTTTAAAATAGAAGAGGTACACACAGGAAAAATAAATGAAAAACATGTAAGTATTTTTAGCCTATAAAACAAAAAAATCATCGCTGAATAATTCTGGTTTAATACAGGCACAAGTAATAACAAATAACAAATGTGTGTCTATATGGATGTGTGTGTATGTGTTTGTGTGTGTGTGTGTGTGTGTGTGTGTGTGTGTGTTTGTGTGTGTGTGTTTGTGTGTGTGTTTGTGTGTGTGTGTGTGTGTTTGTGTGTGTATGTGTGTGTGTATGTGTGTGTGTTTGTGTGTATGTTTGTGTGTGTGTGTGTTTGCGGATGTTGGTGGGACGGTTTATCAAATGGGGAAGTTTAGCGATTTTTTAAATTTTTTTATTCCATGGGAAATGACTTGAAAAATGATGTAACATGTTTTATTTTTTTCAAAAATGCCCAGATTTTCCTGAAAAGCCGATTTTAAGCTGTCTGAGTTTGCGCATAACTGACTTGTGACGTACTTACAGTTTACCCAAAAAATATTAATTATAAATAAATGGAGCAATAATTTTAATTTTTAATTTCAATTTCAGCAGTCATTTGAGTTATATTTGTGAGAAAATAGTATGTTATGTAGAATTTTTACCATGCTAAACTTCCCCATTCTATAAGACTACCAATTTAACTACGTATTCATTATTCTGACATTAATGGGAAGAGCTGAAAAGGTTTTGGTAACAATTGGACAATCGGAAGTAGTAGTTTCTTAAAAAATCTTCTAGATATTATTTGTAGGAAATTTATGTTATTACAAATGTTAAAGAAAATAAAATTCTCTATCAAATACATTGAACAATTTTATTATATTTTCTATAGAGTTAGAGATAGAGAATTATAAATATATAAAATAATAATAAGTAATGAATGTTTATAATTGACAGAAAATCGTCAGTGTTAAAAATCCAGATACATTAATGAACGCTTTTTCTAGAAAGCACATTTAATATTTTTTATTTTTAATTAAATATTTAAAATTATATATATCTACATATATTACATATACGCATCAGAAATACCTCCAATCTCGTCAATGAATTTGAAGAATCACGAACATTTAGACAAGTAGGAAAAAACATATTTTCATATTTATAGAATGAATTAAAAAATATATTAATAATAGATGTAATTAGAATTTTTGTGTGTCTACCAGAAATGTTAAATACAATATGCCTAATATAGAAATGGCGAGAGGTCTTGTGCTGGCCACAACAGATTTTTTACATGTGTTTTCTAAGATATACGTAGGAGATTACCATGCGAAATCTGTTTTTTGCAGACTGATGCAATTAATTTACGTTAATATATCATCTAGTAATTAAATGTTATAAAATTATCTTTTTACTGTTACCTCTTTCACTTTAAAAATGCATAGAAATTGTATAACGATGCCATGCCAAAATTACATGTTTAATATCTACACAAAAAATGTAATTACTTATTTGAGCAATCAAAAGTAAAATTAATTTCTAATCTGTGAAAGTTCGAGCCATGAAATCGTCATATTTTGTTTACATGATAAAAATGTTTACGCTCTATTAAGAAACGAAAAGGTTTTAGTTTTACTGCTGCGATTATTTTATGAATTAATATGCAAAAAGTTTAGCTAAGTGTCGTGACGTACACTTTCCTAACATATTATCATATTATTATATACAGTTTCAGTTTTGTTCATTAAAAAGTTGAATATTGAAAAGCACATAGGTACATAACTACATGTTAATTTTTTAAATTTTATTTTCAATAAATTCCTGCAAAATACATTGAACTCGGCATACAAATAAACGGCAAAAATAGGTAACAAGCTAATGATATAACATGTCACATAAGTTTTCGGAATAATTTGAATGGACGATACTATGGTTTAAGAATAGTAATTTACATTCGAGTGCGTGAAAGTTGTATTTTACAGCGCGACAGCTTTGTTTAAGGCACTCGCCTTAAGGGCTCGTGCCTTATTAGCTGGAGCGCTGTAAAATACTTCACGCACGAGAGTTGTATCAAATTTTTTGGCCGACGATAATGAAAATCACGTTTTTCAATGAGATAGGTTGTACTTCTGAAAAGGGTTAGTTTAAAATACTGGGGTTAAGTCAATATCCAAATTTGATTTTACTTACCTTCATTAGAGTACTTCTTCTAGCAAAAATTTATCTGTAATAATAGACGTTGTTTATGACTGATAATATATTTATTTGCTCATGTTTTCTTCGTAATAAATAATAATAGGTAGGTGTCGATATTTGACATTTCAGCAATGCTCGCGTATTTGACAGGTATATCGATCGGTGACTATGTCGGTAACGGCGGATTTTTACAGTAATGATAGATGTCGCTACCGTGAGTTTGGTTTATATAAATTAATTTTAAATATAGGAAATGTTAAAATAAAAAAATAACTTAAGTAGGTAGTACTTTTTTACATGAACTTTATTATAGTAAGGATGATTTCTTTTCTAAATGCCAATAAACGTCCAGTGTATTTTGATTATTTTACCGCATAGTTAGACAAGTTACAACACAGTAAGCGTAAAATGTAGGTTACACTTGCTGTGTATACAATTGTAAAGTTCCCATTACACTTCAGGAGGGCAAAAAGTATATTGAATCTGTTTATTACTACAATTGGCGCGGAAAATTAACTCGTAGCCCTCTAGCGGAAAATTTTTGTACACTTCACTGTAGTACTCGTCTATTAACGTATTTATACTGATACAAGTGTTTGTGTTTCGCGTATATCATTTGCTGATTTATATTTATAACATTTTTCCCGTTTTATAATATTTCATTTTTGATTGAATCCAGTTATTCCTATTAATTTTTCATTATTCCTTTTCTTTTATTTCTGTGTTTTTATCCACTTTCCAAAACCTGACATACATAATGTAAAAATCAATATTTTTCAAGACTAAAAATTAATCCTAATTTTAAGTCTTTTTTATTTTCAATAAATAATTTCATTATACCACCCAAAGCTACGATTGGATACAGAAATTGTTGTGTGTATGGATGTCATTCCAAAGACAGCAAAATGTTAGGAGTAAGTTGTCATTTGTTTCCAAAAAATAATGAAAGGAATAGTTATTTACATTCGAGTGCGTGTAAAATACTTCCCGCACGAGAATTGTATCAAATTTTTTGGACGACGATAATGAAAATCACTTTTTTTAATGAGATAAGTTATACTTCTAAATAGGGTTAGTTTAAAATACTGGGGTTAAGTCTATTTCCAAATTTGATTTTACTTACCTTCATTAGAGTACTTCTTCTAGCGAAAATTTATTTGTAATAATAGACGTTGTTTATGACTGATAATATATTTATTTGCTCGTTTTCTTCGTAATAAATAATAGGTAGGTGTCGATATTTGACATTTCAGCAATTTTCGCCTCGCGTATTTGACAGATATATCGATCAGTGAATATGTCGGTAACGGCGGATTTTTACAATAATGACAGATGTCGCTGCCGTGATTTTGATTTATATAAATTAATTTTAAATATAGGAAATGTTAAAGTAAAAAAATAACTTATGTAGGTAGTACTTTTTTACATGAATTTTTTATAGTAAAGATGATTTATTTTCTAAATGCCCATAAACGTCCAGTGTATTTTGATTATTTTACCGCATAGTTAGACAAGTTACAACATAGTAAGCGTAAAATGTAGGTTACATTTGCTGTGTATACAATTGTAAAGTTCCCATTACACTTCAGGAGGGCAAAAAGTATATTTACGTAAAAAAAATTGGAGAAATGAAGTTAGTTGACAAAAGATAAGCTTGGATGAAACAAGTTTGTTTCGGAAAACCAATCAGTGCCAACATGAATTTTTTTTTTTTTCTGAAAACCTGTGTGACATATATTATTTAGTTATTTTATTTAGACAAGTATATTATTTATTATTAGTATCTGAGTGAAAATAAAAGTGACTAACTAACATCTCTGTAACAATGAGTTTTTGATTTAAAAAAGGATATAGTCTCCTCATTATTATCATCTTGTTAGTACTATTGGAACAATTCTAAGTATTAAAGATTATCTTTTAATTATATCTAATTAGAACTCTATATGTAATTACATTTGTTTAATTTTTCCACTGGTTCGTTAGTACAAGGCTATCGTGCAAAGAAAAAAAGTAGTGAATGGAATTTTTTACATCCATGGGAATATTCTACTATGAGCATATTATGTCTGGCGTGTTAATATATTCTGCGTAGTATGAAATTTTCCATCCCTTTATCGACTGATTTCAGGGGATGAAACAAGGTCACATTAAATTATACAGGGTTTATTAAAATAATTATTATAATAATAGGTATTTATATATTATTTATATATGTAGCGTATTGACACATGACATGTAAATATGTTATCAATATTATTGTCAGAATAATTTTGATGTTTACTGAATTAATTCGAAAAATATACCAGACTAACTTGTTTGTATATTTTTGATCGCCAAGTTGACTCCAAACAACTCACTAACAATCGTTGTTTGGAGTCGAACTTGACAACTTTGATGTCACATGTCATAACAAAGTTGCACATTTTTACTTGCGCCCTTCCTAGCAAGAGGCATTAGAGAGGCAAAGAGTACTGGAACGTATTTATTTATTTTTTATTTTTTTGAAGTAATCAAATATTAATTTTCATGAAGTCAATTTTGCGACATTTTTATTGTTTAGTTGTTATAAAAATTTATTTAGTAACATTATTTTGATGAATAAAGCTAACAATTATTTTTAAAAATGCATTTATATATAAATTCTATAATATATAGATTCTTCGTTTTCACACATTTTATCGCTAATTTTATGCTGTTATTACTACTAAACACTTGAAGAAGTAATAATACAAAATACGTGTTTATGCTACTTAAACAAAAACGGGTAGCCATCTATACTAAATACTAAATACATCATTAGTCAAATGTACGTTTTCTTTGAAAAGAGTGTTAAACAGTTAATATTAATTAGTGGTAAATTATAATCATATTCCGAAAATATATTTCTTTGAAAATAATCATCCTTTTAAAATTTTCCTAATCCCAACCTGGTCAAATCCCCGACAAAATATCCAGCTGTGAAGGGTCGGACCGCTACTTCACAAGTAATGGAATGTGCATATAACTTGAGACAACCTATACATGTGTTAAAACAGCGGTAAGCTACATATAACACGCGATCTTTTCTCAAAAAGACATCAAGAGTGCTATAAGGACAATAATGTATTGGCATTACTGTTGTTTTAACTCCCGTGGTGCCTTTAAAGTTTAATGTCTTATATATTTTTACCTCCCGCTACCCTTGGTAAGGGAGGTATAGGGATCATCATATATCGAGATTTTAGTAAATGACCACGTTTTAAGGTCCCTAGAATCCAATTTTAACATTTTCACGATGATGTCAGGATGTATATGTGTGTGTGAGTGTGTTTGTTTGTGTCTGTGTGTTTGTGTGTGTGTTTGTGTGTGTGTGTGTGTTTGTGTATGGATTTTGTTGTCGCTCTAACTCAAATACTACCATTCAAAAAATTCTGAAACCTTGTATTTCTGTTCTAATATGGACAAACACCCTTAGATTTTGGTGTAAATCGGATAACCGGAAATGGCACTTTACCTGAAGCTCATAATGGTTTTTCTTCAAAAATTACCATCAAATGTAATTTTTTCGCATTTTATGTCATTATGAAAATTAAAGAATATTGAATTTTTAACAGGAATACATTAATATTTTTTCCATACATTTTACAGATAAATTTAAAAATCTTTTATTTTATATAAATTCCGAAGCCTAAGATAAACACAATTCCTTTGTTACACAGTTCATATTTCAAATGAATGTAACAGACAGGTAAATATCACTGTCAAAAAATAATCACTTCAAATTAATAATAGTGTCATTTTTAAAATAGTAAATAAAGCAATAGTTATATACATAATGGAACATAATATAGTTTGCAGCACGTAGGTATGTATTTAAATTAATAAAAATTAAATAGCGGGAGGTTTTGTGTTGGCCATATCACATTTTTAATCTACGGATTATGGATCAAAAAGTTTTAATAAAATTTACGTAATAGGTAGGCTATGAATGCTTCTGCTTGTTTTTAGGCGTCATCTCAGTGTCAATATCAATTTGACATTACCATAGCAACGACTCTTAATTCCCTACGGTATTATTTGTTATAAAATTACCCTGAAAGCAGGGTTATTATGATAATAATATACCGGTTGGACATTAATTGAATAAAAGATTCTACATGAATGCAGAAAAAATGATAATAGAGTCCTCCACCATAACAAAAAATAATAAAATGTACACTTTATAGTTAAAGTACTACTCAATAAGTAATTAATTACTTATTTGGTTATAAGTACATACTTTTGCCAAATAAGTATTTTCTTATGGCATCAGATTTTACTGAAACTTTATTAATAAGGATTTAAGTACTTATACAAATGACAGAATTAGCATGTACTTATTTTTATTAATACCAGCAAATATGAATACATTAATTACACAGTACAAATTCAATCAACTGTATCAACCTTTCTATTTGTATCTCATTGCTGGAATGACTCATCGTGAAAGAAGTCTTACTAAACGTAGTGCATAAGCATCTCTTTCGAAATTATTTTATGATTCATCTGTTAGGATTGAAGTTGCCAAATTCGACTGAGTATATTTTAGTTCGCTAAATCAATGAAAGGTGAGTCACTCTTTAGTACTACACCTTCGTACGGTTCACAGAAAAGATGTATGCAACTAAACATAAACAATACGTTCCCAAGAAGCAATAAAAGACAATTTATATTTCCTCTGTAGGTTTAACATAATCTGATCATAAACGGAGTTCAGTATGCTAGACAATAGTTAGATAGAATCTGCATTTTTTCTTGGATATAATTTATATCTGTATACAGGGTGTTCAAAATAATGACAACTGACACGACTATTGGTGGCAGCATCATCGCCAAATACACGTGCTTTTGATTTAGTACTCTTTAACTGCCAATGGTATTACTTTTGCAGGAATGTTGTGAAATTTTGCAAATGTAACACATTTGCGTAAAATTATTGTTTGTAGCAGGGATGGTAACCATAAAAAATATCGGTTTGGGTTACGGTTTCGGTCATCGTGAAAATAAAAATTCGGTTTTGATTTGGGTTTCGGTTTTTATACAGCAATCGGTTTTGGTATAACGGTTTTACTAAAAGGGTTTCGGTTTTGCAAAAGTAATTTACGAGAATAATAATATTATTGATTTTTATTGAACAATTAATTATTATAATGATGTAAAAAGTGTCCACAAACACGTGTACAAAGTTTTACAACAATCAATTTTAATGGGAAGCAAATATTCAAAATATTCTAATATCCCATGTTAAATGCCTATGTAAATGTAACATGTAACGGATTTCGAGCGCCACCCGATTGAGGTACTACGTTAAAAATTGAAATACGTTTCGACAAAAAAAAAACATGTTTATACTTTTTTATACAAAGTATTTTAATAATAAAAATTTACAATATTTAACAACTAACAAGAGACCTGTATATAATGCGGTTAACCGATAAATAAAAAAGGGTTTTGCTTTCGGTTCCGGTTTTGTATCTGTTTCGAATTTTGGTACAGGTTTCGGTTCTCATATTTTTCCCGTATTTTTCGGTTAATGGTTTCGGTTCCGGTTTCTGTTACCATCCCTGGTTTGTAGTTTTGAAATACCTCGTTGTACAATTAATTTAAATAATTCGAAAGATTACCGCCTTTTCGAAGTTGGGAAAATGAAAAACATTTCTATTTTTCATAAAATCATATTCAATGGTTGGAAAGTTTCAGAAGCTAAAAACTTCCATCATCAGCCAAAGATAATTTTTAAAAAAATTTTACCCATCACATCAGAGCATTCCAAGATAAGCATCAAACAACAGGCATGGCCATTAATACAACGTTGAAAATGTAAAATATGTAAAAAAAACGTTATAAAGAAATAAATTGGCAGGGCTGATTCCAGCCCCAAAACTTCCCAACATTGAAACAATCGGAAACAGAAAAGACGGATGCGAATAGTCCTCCCTCCAAACATGTTCCTGAGGGAATCCCACCACCGGCATCCGAATAGTACCACAGAGTCAGTCAAAAAAGTCACATTAAAATACGATGAATTTTGATAAGAAGAATTTGTTAATGATAAAACACATGGCTAACCGCCATTTTTCTGTCGACAACAACGCTCAACGTATGTATGTATACTCGAAAAGGCGGTAATCTTTCGAATTATTTAAATTAAAATTATTATACAAAAAACCAACGGGGATTAATCTTTTGTAGAAGGTATTTTAATAAATTCAGCACTGACAAAATAATAAAACGTTATATTTAAGCGAAATGAGAATAACTACTGCATAGTTTAGACAAGCTGACCCGCCCCGGCTTTGCACGGATAAATCTAGAATAACGATTAACTACACGTGTACTAGTAATTTTTCACATTTACTTTGGAGATATGCGCTGCGTAGGGAGCCGGCAACCTGCCTCGTATCGTACATTTATTTATTTATTTATTTATTTAGATTACAAAAACAACAGGCAAAGCCAAATAAGAGGATAGGGAGAGACATAAAAATAAAAATAAATACAAAACAATACACAAATTATTGACGATTAGTTACTGCACGCCTAAATTGTTTAAAATCTAGGAGAAAAATATCTACATCTGAGAACATGGTTTCGTAAAGTAAATAGGGGAGAATAGGCAAAGATTTGAGCTAGCAAAAGAAAGGTAAAATGTGTAGGACTTAGTTCTAATGGAAGGTATATACATGGAACTGCCCACCCGATTCCCGCACCTCACCTAACAGCACCCTTTTCTGAACATGTCTCGAGTACTTTTACTTGTGTACCTACATATGATGCAAGCTATCTCTCCGATAAATATCGAAAATCTGCTAACGGTTAAAACTTAACTATATACACAAAGATAAAAAAATAAATGAAATCATCCACTATTGTACCGCCTTGAGGGATGATTTTTCAAAAACGCTAAAACACTCTTTATTGTGCTTCTCCAAGGTCCAATCTATCTCTATACCAAAATTCACCAAAATTGGTTCAGCGGGAGAAATGATGGGTTCTCCATACAAATTTTCATCCCCTATTTCACCCCCTTCAAGTTTTATTTTCGTGACAAAAGGTAGCCTATGTGCTTCTCCAAGCAATAATCTATATCTATACCAAAATTCATCAAAATTGGTTCAGCGGGAGAAATGATGGGTTCTCCATACAAACTTTCATCCCCTATTTCACCCCTTTAAGTTTTATTTTCGCGACAAAATGTAGCCTATGTCCTTCTCCAAGGTCCAATCTATCTCTATACCAAAATTCATCAAAATTGGTTCAGCGGGAGAAATGATGGGTTCTCCAAACAAATTTTCATCCCCTATTTCACCCCTTTAAGTTTTATTTTCGCGACCAAAGGTAGCCTATGTCCTCCAAGGTTCAATCTATCGCTATACCAAAATTCATCAAAATTGTTTCAGGGGAAAAAATGATGGGTTCTCAATACCAAATTTCATCCCCTATTTCACCTCTTCCAGATTTATCCCCTATTTCACCCCTTTGTTTTATTTTCGCGACAAAATGTAGCCTATGTGCTTCTCCAAGTTCCAATCTATCTCTATACCAAAATTCACCAAAATTGGTTCAGCGGGAAGAAATGATGGGTCCTCCATACAAAATTTCATCCCCTATTTCACCCCTTTAAGTTTTATTATCGCAACGAGAGGTAGCCTATGTCCTTCTCCAAGGTCCAATTGATCTCTATACCAAAATTCAACAAAATTGGTTCAGCGGTTTAGGCGTGAAAACGTAACAGACAGACAGACAGACAGACAGAATTACTTTCGCATTTATTATATTATAAATATTATAAAATAGTATAGATAATATGTTTGAAATTTATTCCTTTGATAATTATCTATTTAATGTAACAAAAAAAATTTGTTGCCTTGTAATTTATGTTAGAACATTAAATTATTAAATTATATTTATCTATACTTCATTTCACATAAGAAAATATGTGGATAATATATTCCCGTCGGCCGTCACTATTTTTTATGTGAAATGAAGTATATGGTAGTTTAACCCATATTTTCCCGGTGTGCCAATATTGGAACAATTGACATGTTTATTCCTGTTTACTGGTGTATTAATTATAAACGGATATTTACTGATTAGTAATGTTCAGGAAGGTCCAGACTTTCAAATAGAGTATAGCATCTCGCATTATTTATCTTCTTTGCAATAAAATATTTGAACAAATTTGGATGATTTATAGAGGCTTGATGGCTGCCAATAAATGAGTATATTTTTTATATACAATTTAATTATAAAAATAAATATTTAGAATAAAACTCTTCTTTAACACTTTCTACATAATATATTTGATTTGTATTTTCATAATATTTGTTTACACAGTGAATTATATGAAAAATAATATTGATGTTCCAATATTGGAACATTGGGCATGAATGGGTTCATGTTTTTTTAAATATAATTTCAGATTTTTAATTACGCACAACTAATTGATTTGTTTGAAAGTTGAATATTTTTGGAAGGCAGATGCATTTTTTACACTTCCTGACGACGGTAATGATGGTTCCGTTGACAGTGACGAGGAATATGGCGCGAATGATGTAAATCATCTAAGTAGATTACAATTACGGACTCAACAAGTAGCTAAAATCTGTCATAAGAGACAATTTTTTTTTTACTAGACGATGAAGATGAAAACTTTGATAGTGGATGACGACATTCCGTTGTGCTTTACTGAGGAAATCTCCTATTGTACGGACCTGGTCTAACAAACTTAATTTGCTACCTTCATTACCACTATTTACTTTGCCAAAATAAAGTCAAATGAATTCGATTCAATGTTTTGAATGATTTTTTAACAACAATATTCGCAACTTTCTGAAAGACATGTTTGAATTATATGCCAGATATGTAAAGACAGATCATACTTTTAGAAGGAAAATAGTTCAAATTTACATCAGTAAATATGGTCAATCAGGCGGTCGACCAAAATCAACAAAACAAATTGAAGCACTTGTTGTGGATGAAGTGCGATATGATCGCATTGATCACTAGATGGTACCAGCACAAGAACAAAATAGATGTGCTTTATGTAAAAAATAAAAACTCAACAAAAATGTGTGAAAAAATGTAAGGTAAATGTACACGAAACATGATTCAAAGATTTTCATGTAAGGTAATTATTTGTTTAATGTTCATATTTTAGAATAAATGTTAATTTCATAAATATTATATGTAACTATAAAATAACAAAACTTATTCTTATTGATTTTCTAATATTTATTTACATACTTCACATATCAAATATATTGCACCCATTCGTTCCCTGTGTTCCAATATCGGAACATGCTTTAAATTGTTTATAGGAATGTTTAAAATAAAAAAATATATATTTTTTATTCGTATTGACACTTTATCAACTAGAAACCATAGATAAAAAGTTTTTTTTCAAAAAAAAATTAATTCGGGGAAAAACGGGTTAAGAAACTGCAATAGAACAGCACTATCTCCATCTATTGAGCGTTAGCGTAAACATGCCACAAACGTAATCTCGTGGCGGTAAAAATTGGCCGTTTAAACGAGCTACGATAAATACTGTTTTCAACATAACACATAACTTTGCATGAAGAATAACATAAAAAATTTGAAATATAGTGGAAACCACCATTGCACAAAACCGTAAGAGAATAAATACAGGAAAATAGCCAAGAAGCCAGGTCCAGGAAAAAAACATGCGCAGAGAGCAAAATTCGTTTGGGCAAGTCCAAATTGTGAAAGTAGGGATATTACAATGTTTTAACTTAACAAATAGCAGCTATTGGGCTTCCAAAATTACAATACGCCACTGGTGGCAGATTTCTGAACTGAGTGAAGTGTACATGTACAAAGGTGTTTGTTTTATTTAGGGATTGTATTTACTTGTATACGAATTTTAATACGCTTTTATCTTCGGTTATTATTGTTTTATTCTTAGTAGGATCCGAATTACTGCTAATATAAAAGGTAAGTTTTTGATTTTTAAAAAATTAATGAACAAATTAGGAGATATGCAATTTATAGGTTAAAGTTACGATGGAGTTTTCTCCGAAAATATTTACCACATAATATTATGTGGCCACTATTTATTACTTGCTGGCCTTCCACCATATTTCTAGATGATACACTACAATTCCCAAATCTACAAATAGTATCTAAATCTAAGCAAAGAAAATTGTTCATTATGAAAGAAAAACAATTAAAAGTAAAGCTATGTAGATAGAAATTAATATATGTACAACTACGGCAATAAAATACAATCTAAATAAAGGAAATCAAATGTTTTTTTTTATTAAAAAAACTAATATACTGTTAATTAAAATGGCTGGTAGCACAAGCCCTGTTCTAACTAAAACGCTGTTTTAAGAAATGTCAAATTCAAATTTCAATGTTTTTTTAAAAAATATTTGATTGAATACAAACTATGTGCTGCTTCAAAATCATATTTTAATATATTTGATGTTATTTATTTTTGTTATTAAATAATGAAATTTGACATTTCTTAAAACAGTGTTTTAGTTAAAACAAGGCTTGTGCTACCAGCCATATGACTAAAATACTCTTAACCTACAAATACTTACTAAAATTAACCCTATTAACTAAAATATTATTAAAAGTATCACTAAATTGTTACTACAAGAAAGATCAAACTCAATTCTACCGAAATTAACAAAAAAAAAAAAAAAAAAACTATACTAAATCCGAAATTTAATTAAAAACTACGAAAATTAGTCTCACACCAATTGTATTCTTATGGAAGCCAGCGAAAAATGTACCATTCGTTTGAATTTTGACGTTTGACGTCAGCGCCATCTCTTGATAATTTGGAAGCCCAATATAGCGCAGATATTTTTAAATGTTATAAATAATGAAATCATAACTGTGTTTGGTGTAAACTGTGATTGATATATAGCAACTAACTGAATCACAAAATCTATCTGTTAAAATTCTTTCGTTATTTCAAACAGAGTATAATTACACTAAAATATTTAAACTTGGTATGAGGGTACTACATGGCAGAAACCATGTGCATTATAGAAATATAGAAATGGAAGATATATTGAATGACATAGGAAGTAAAATTGTGTCAACTGCATTCAAAACAAAAAGTCTTTAACCTCGGAATATTCAAAACTAGAATTGTTAAAGCCAGAATATGCATACATTGAAACATTCAAATACCGAATATTCAACAACAGAATCACTCACCGACAAAAAACGCTTCTCCCGTATCATTGAAAAACTGGAAACGTGGGCGTGACCACGTGGCCAAGCAGAGATCTTTTTAGGTTATGTTAGAGGTAGTTGGTTGGTTGGTCAAGGAGTATGCGCGATTCTGTTTTTGAATATTCGGAATTTGAATGATTCTACATAAACATATTCTGCTTTTAAATATTTTGAGTTTGAATATTCTGCTTTAAAAAAATTCGGGCGTTGAGTATGCACCCCAACTCAAGAAACGTAAATTTTATTCATAATAATGTTTCATAAATAAAATCTGTTATTTCTAAGATTTCTTTCTTTTGCAATTCTCGCTTCGATGATCAATCTTTAAAGAATGTGATTGGCTATGGTAGGGGGCGTGGCTTAGAGATTAACTGATGGAGACAGTTATCTAAGTAGGCTAGTTACCAAAGCATACTGTGATTATTGCTCAACTTTGCAAATATGAGAAGTTTTGCTTAATGACAAATAAAACATGTTAGTAAAGTTGTAATCTTAATGGGTGACATAAAAAGTGCTGTTTGTTTATTAAATAATTGTAAAGAAACAAGAAAGAAATGATAAGATGAGAACAAATAAATAAATAAATCATACGACTGTTACCTACATTTTTATCTAACTTTTCCATAGATAAAGTGATGATCTCAGTAGGGGATTCCGCTTATATCGAATTTTTATATAAATTATACGAGGGTCACTCCAAAATTATTGAGATGCTGGGAAACAGTTGGCTTTGAAAAATTTTTAGTGCACAAATGTCAAACTACAATTTATTTAAAATATCTGTCCAATAATAACATCTGGTTGAAGTGATTTATTGTGGTGGAATTCGAAGTGGAAATAAACTGCAACATGAAGTTAGGAAGAGAGCATTATCGCGCTATGATTTACTACGAATTTAAAATTGGACTACGTGAAGAACAGTGCGAGGAACGTCTACGATTGGCATTTGGAGATGAAGCTCCATCTCAAGCAACTATATTTCGCTGGTTTTCAGAATTCAAAAGAGGCCGTAATTTCTTGCGTGATGAGAGACCTTGTACAGCGGTAGTGCCAGAAAATGTAGCTGCAATCAGACAAATGATAAAGGATGACAATCGTGTCACCAATCAAACGATGGAAGATGCCCTTGGCATTGGATCCGCAGCAATAGCAAAAATTTTGCATGAAGAACTTCATGTTAGAAAAATTGTTTCTCGTTGGGTGCCACACAACTTAACGGAAGAACAAAAAGCCAAGCGTGTTACAATTAGTCGCGCCACTTTAAAATTGTTAAATAATGGCGGTCATCGTATTCTTTCTAAAATTGTAACTGGCTATGAAACTTACATACCCTTTTATGATGTTCCAACGCGTCAAGAAAGTAGGGTATGGGTGTTTGAAGATGACCCAAAACCAGTTACCGTGAAAAAACTACGTGCACTTAAAAAAGTTATGTACGCTGTATTTTTCAGAAGTACAGGTCTTGTGAAAGCAATTAGGTTAGAGGGACAAAAGACTGTTACTGCCAATTGGTACACACAAAAATGTCTACCTGAAGTTCTTCGCAGTGTGAAAATTAAGGGTTTAATGCTTCACCATGATAATGCGTCCTCCCATACTGCTGCGACAACTGTTAATTTTTTGAAAGAAAATGGTATTAAAGTCATTGAGCATCCACCGTATTCTCCTGATCTTGCAATGTGTTACTTCTGGCTATTTTTTAATTTGAAAAAACATTTACGTGGTCGTCATTTTACGTCAGAAGAGGAGATTAACAACACCATAATGGAGTATTTTAATACGGTTCCAGAAAATGAATGGCTCAAAGCTTTCCATCTCTGGAAAATTCGATTACAAAAGTGTATTGAAGCAGGGGGGGACTACTTTGAACACCAGTAAAACTACATGCTTCTCCTTCAAATAATATTTCTGTATCTCAATAATTTTGGCGTGACCCTCATAATTATTTCTTCCCATATTATTGAAGCAAATTTATTTTGTACATGTTTTATCACTTTTTTTATAAATGCTAAAATATATTACACTTTCAAAACGCGCGGATTTTTCCGAGTTTGGTGACGCAACCGAACCCGGCTCTCGGCTCTCTTTTATTGGCCGACACTGTAAGTAGGCGTTCCCATCATCAAACCAGTGACTGCCAAACAGTTGCACTGGAGTATTTGGTTACGGTGGTTATGCGGCTACAAGCTATTATTTTTACAAATACTTTAAACTATAACTACAATATATTAAATTTAAGATAAGCAAAAGAAAAGAAAAAGGAACGAACTGAAATTTTCAAATATAAATCGATATAACCTTAACCGCACAACATTGCCAAATGGTTTACAATCTCTGGTAAAAGCAGCAAACACAGCAGCTGCTGAGAGAGAAAGCACGATATAATGTCGTTTTCCACCACTGGGTTCGTTTACGTCGTAAGGCGGGAAACGGTGGATACCAAATATTTGCCTTTTTTTACCTCTCGCTAAAAGAGGTATTGGATTCATGCTAAAATTCGCATATCCAGATTTTATTGAATAAGCACGATTTGAGGTCCCTAGAATCCGATTATAACATTTTTAACACGTAAAGTGCCATGGGGGATCAACGCTGTTCCCCATTTTCCTTAAACCTTACGGTCCATTGTGGCCATGGGGGATACATGTACTCCGACGAACCGAAAATTATTTGCAGCCAGATCACATCACGTTCGTGCAACATTTAAATGTAAATTATAGGGAAATATATTTGGTAGGTAGCAAGCAAAATGTTAGTTAATTTGGTTTCGATGTAAACATTTTTTAAAATTATTTATGCTGAGTATTAGCATTGTGGCCGTGGGGGACTAACGCTGGTCGACATAAAAAAAAATCAAAATGATGCTGAAAAATTTTCGTTTTGTACATTTTTTTTTAAATATAACTATTTTACATTAAAATAAAACCAAAATATGAAATCATTTTTTTTGGCCCGAGGGGACCTAAAACTTATATTTCTATTGTGGCACTTTACGTGTTAAAATGATGTGTGTGTGTGTGTGTGTATGTATGGATGTTGAAGGGACGATTCCTCAAAATGTATAAGACTTAAAAAATATTTAACTGCAGTTTCCTCAATCTGACATTCCTGGGAAGAGCTGAAAAGGTTTTGGTAACAATTGAACAACCGGAAGTAGTAGTTTCTTAGAAAAAATCTAAATATAATTTTTTGGGAGTTTTTTTTTATTAAATATTGAAGAACATAAAATTCTCCAACTCATACACTTAAAATTTTTTTATATCTTGTATAGATTTAGAGATAAAGACACTATAATATATAGAGTACACTAAATCGCAGAGGCCAAGGCACTAAGGAAACCAGTTGACAAATTCCAATGTTTATAACATGACACATGCCATTGTCAAATATCAACATTTTTAGTGACATTCTGATAGCTTTTTCTGGGAAGTATATTTTACTTTTCTTATTGTTTTATTAATTAAATATTTGAAATTATAGGTAAAATTTTGGTAAAACGCATATATCCATCAGAAATACCGCCAATCTGGTTAATGAATTGGAAGAATCTTAGACATTTAGAAACTTCCTCATACAATGAAAAATAGATATAATTAGAATTATATGTGTGCAGAAGACATGTTAAATACAATAAAAAACAATATTTGAGTAAAGTTCTGTAATTTTTTGTTATAAAACGACGGTACGAAAGCGAAGTGCAATACAATACTTATATAGCCTAATATGGAAATGGCGAGAGGTCTTGTGCTGGCCACAACAGATTTTTCTTCTATGAGAAGCCGAATTTAAAAAAAAAATTAAAAATATTATAACATATAAAAAAAATTAAAAATCGTGGAATCCTTCATTCAAAGAGATCTACAAGCAATTTTATTCAACATAACAAGAAGGACTAAGTGGATGTAATTTATACATCGGGCTGTATTTCTCGCGCATTGTATCTCTCTCTCTCTCTCTCTCTCTCTCTCTCTCGCTCCGAATACTTTCTTTTTCTGCGCAGGGCATCAGCGGGCACTGTCATGTAATAGGGAACGCACTGTATTTTATAATTTCTTATAGGCAAAATGTCATAAAATTTGTTTGAGATTTTATTACAATACCATGGTTAACACTAAAGAAGTAACTTTTATAAAATTTTAAATTAAATCTTTTCGGTTTCGAAACATGCAAAAGAAAATGTGAGTATTGATTTAGATGCAGAATTTAATGGGGAAGTTTAGCATTTTTATTTATTTTTTTATTCCATGGGAAATGACTTGAAAAATGATGTAACATGTTTTATTTATTTCAAAAATGCCCAGATTTTCCGGAAAAGCCGATTTTAAGCTGTGATGACGTCGGTAGAGGCTTAGCGCAACGTATGTCGCTTATACACTGACGCACGCAGTTGCGGTTCCCAGTCACTTGAGACTGAGGTGTCGTTACGACCTACGTTCAAGTGGTACGATTTCACCGTTCTGTCTAAGTTTGCGCATAACTGACTTGTGATGTACTTACAGTTTACCCAAAATATATTAATTATAAATAAATGGAGCAATAATTGTAATTTTTAATTTCAATTTCAGCAGTCATTTGTGAGAAAATAGTATGTTATGTAGAATTATTGCCATGCTAAACTTCCCCATTCTCTATAACATTTATTTGAAGCATTTTTGTCTAAAATTAGTGGACCACTTTTGCGCAAGAAGAAGCTGATTTCCCATATTGAACGCCATGGTCCGATTTTCATGTTACACCCGGTATGTCTATTTATTTTTAGTTTCGATAAAATATTTCTAAGTACGCCCCTGATAAAATGCTTGCAATTTCCGTTCTAGAAAGAAAAAAAAAACAAACTCTGCAGACACAAGACAAGACTATTAACTTTAAAATAGCTGTACACTAACAAGTCTGAGACAATTTAGATGTCTAAGATGTCTAAATTCAACTTTTGCTAATTTAGTATTTGACATCTTGCCAAGGTAGTTAATTAAAATTAAATTTGATTAAAATATTAACCATTTCACACTTACAGAACTATAAATATAAAAGCGATGATTTATATTTACAGTCAAACATTAACTGGAAATATTTTTTGGAGACTGGGGCAAAAGTGATACAGCAACTTACAATACGCAGATGCGCATCTGTACATTATACACATAGGCGTACAGTTTCTCCATTTACGTAAGCTGTAAAATTATGCATTTACCTTAGCATTAAACTTTACATTACGATGTCCGGTTTATGTACTTCTTAGGGCAAGCCAATAAGAGCAAGCCGATAATGTTACATTTATAATAAATGAAGGTACACCCAAATGTGAAGTAGAATTAAGGATGAAAGAAAAACCCCGAAGTCTTGTTCACACTGTTCTTTAATAAAAAGGTGGACCGATTTCGGTTACTTAGTAACCATCCTCAGCACCGGTTTTTGACTACAATCAAATGAAACAAAATTATAGCCATACGAAATAATTTTGACTACAATCAAATGAAACAAAATTATTTCGTGTGGTTATAATTTTGATTGTAGTCAAAAACCGGTGCTGAGAATGGTTATTAAGTAACCGAAACCGGTCCACCTTTTTATTAAAGAACAGTGTGAACAAGACTTCGGGGTTTTTCTTTTTTAAACCTTCCTTTCATCCTTAATGTTCCACACGTCTATTTTATCATAAATATATTATCTACATTGCATTAGTTTGACATCTTTTCCAATGACACTCATTTTTGTTGAAAATATCTAAATTGTATATACAGGCTGGCGCACCCACCCGGGTTTTTTTAAAAAAACCCATCTAAATACCCACTTTTATGAAATCATATTTTATTAATTAAATATGGTACATACTTATATGGTACACACATATATACATACATTTTTGTCACCGGCAACATTTTACAATCAATTTCATTTTGTATACTTCGTGTTTGATCATTTTTAATATATTTTTCATTGCTGTGCGAACTGAACACAGTGTTTCTCTTATATTTGAACAACTCCAATCCTGGTGTCAGCATTTTCATTATTTTTTGAGTTGTGTATTAAACGTACTACTATTAGTTGTAACACTTGGATCTAATTCTTGTACACATTTGAATTGCACAGACTTGCAACTATTAATATTAATTCGTGTACGCATGTACACTCTCTAGTTAATTTATTGTTTATTACATTACAGTCTTTAAAAAAATAATAATAATATTAATTATCTATTACGCCGACTTGTGTATGTGTATTAAGATACTTTATAAAACTAAAGTTAAAAATGATGCATACTATAATTCGATGTTTGTCAATAAAACCCGCTTTTATTTAATAAAACCCGTGTTTTTTTTAATAAAACCCGGGTTATCTATCCACCCAATAACTTTGAAACGACTTGTGATAGACATACCCGGTTTACACTAATTGTATTAACATCTAGGGGGCCATATTTTATTAATATTTTTGTTTTGTTTTTAATTCACTAATCTCACCCCCACCATTCTCAACTTTTAAATCTTAAATGGCAATATACCCCTTGTGACATATCAAATTAAAGCTCTTGAAAAATGTGGGCATGTCAATAAATTGATATTTGAATATGGATATACAGAATTTTTTGCTTGTCTCTTAATTTATTTGCCATTTTCCCTGAGGAATGCATCAGTTAATGGTGCCGAAACGTTGGAAATAATAAATTATTACAGAACAAAAAATAGAAAGTTGTATTATTCCTAGTGTATTATGTGTTCTGAAAGATTTTTTAATAATTTACACAGGTGTCACAACTCGCGCCTCAGAGCGAATGAGAAAACACGAGACTGCACTCGGATGAGTAATTTCGAAGAAAAAAAAATCTAGCTTAAAAGATATTAGAGAAAAGACGTCTTAAAATTGACAAATCAGAAACCTACACCTTTAACGTGTGTTTGCCGTAATTTTACGTTACTGGGGTTTTATACAAATCAAATCTTCTTTAAAATGTGTGGGCGACTGTAGTTTTCGAAAAATGTCAGTGTCAAATTAAATTTGACAAGGTGAATAAAAAAGGCAAATTCTTACCATGTATTCAGCCGCTGATTACTTAGAAATGATTATAATATTTTCGTTTAACACATTTTACACAGCTGATACAACACGTTGCACTGTACGATATAAATTATGATCTCGGATGACACCTTCGCTAACCTAAATTTGTTGACAGTGAAAAGTCAACTCTAAAGTGTTAAAATTGTAGTAAGTCAAACAAATTTTGTAACTCACTAGTAGTATTTTTGAAACCTAGCACACCTCAAGATATCGTTCCGGGATTGGTGGATTAAAAAGTCTTGTAACTCCGTTATGCAAGCAGCCGCAAATTATTTTCTTCTAAATGTTGGCAACCTATTGTCGTCGGCAAGTGTCAGTTTCGTCTGGGGCGCGAGTTGTAAGACATTCTGTGTAGAATCTTTTCCAAGGAACTTTTGGTATGGGATTTGTACAAAAGACATAGAACTGACGGAAGGTAATGTGCTGGCTACATCAGATTTTTTATTTTATTATTTATTTGGAACATATCAAAATAGTTTTTTGCGATTTCTCAAATTTAGACCAAAGTAGACTTGTCGGGTTTTGAACCGAGGCGATTTATACGGCGTGATAATTTTTTTTTTCCTTTTTTGATATAATTGTTTGTGAATGCCCATGATCTGTGCACGCCCTTAATTTGCGGAAGCCTCTAATTTCCCCCCTTTAATCCAGCCCTGAAGGACAAACGATAAATATTGCTTAAATGCATAAATTTCAGGTTTTTGTATTAACCCACATTACAGGAAATGGCGTGATTATATCTAGCTATACATGTATGTATGTATGTATGTGCTGATTACTAGTTCGTTATATTAATATTTTCTTAACCTACAATACTCGTACACTGTTTCTTAATTGTTATTTTCATTAAATAATATATACAATGGAAAATTCATTGAAATATTGCATAATATAATATACAACTTCAACTAAAAGTCATTTTTCCTCCCACGGCTCAAAAAACGATAATATTCTTACGAAAATGAATAAATAATATCAATTGTAAGCCATAAAACTAATCTTTGCGATAACAATACGTACGTTTAATTTACCAGTTATATAAGGTTTGCAATACTACTGCGTAAATACAGATATTTTACTACTTTTGATACGGAATGTATTGTAATATTACCGGCTCTTATAATTATATAGTAGAATGTTTAATAAATTTATATTCAAATATTTTCAAAACTTAAAAAATCAACCTATTGTATGAAAATTTCACATAATAAAGGCTGACCAGATCTTAAATCACGAAGGAGGACACAGCAGACAAAAAAGGATGATTTTTAGTAGAAAATGATGACCAAATAATAATAACAAAAAATCTGTTGTGGCCAGCACAAGACCTTCCGTCAATTCGATGTATTTTGTACAAATCCCATACCAAAAGGTCCTTGGAACAGATTCAATATAATAGCATGTAAAATCGAATACGAACACATACTATTTTTTTTACAAATTCCATACCAAAAGTTCATTTGAAAAGGTTCTATAAATCCAATAATATTATAACATAAACTACACTAAGTAATGTCCTTCCATCTTCTCTTTGGCCTTTATCTGCATGTCACTTGCGAGCAACACTATGACATACCAATTTTAGATCCTACACTTTTTTCCATATTTGGTTTTGCACTTGCAACTGACATCTGTCAATTAAATTTTTTTGAATAATTATATCAGCTGTTTCCATGATAAATAACAAAGCTGACTAATTTTTGAAAATTAATTTCTTTATAATGCTTTAAATTTACATCTATTGAATATGAAGGAAAATGTATAATTAAACTATATAGAGAAGAGTATTTTCTTTAATATATATAATAATAAAATGTCAAAAAATAATATTTAACTGCGTTTTTTTAAGAAAAACTGTTAAAAACTTCAAATAAGGGTACTTCCGGTGGATCAATTATAACCAAAATCTAATCAACTCTTCATATGGATGTATAGAAGTGGAATACGAAAGAATTATAATTTTTAGAATTTTAGTATTGGAGTTATCGTCGGAGAAAAATTTGTCACACACGGACACACATACACACACACGCACACACGGACACACACACAACACACACACACACACACACACACACACACACACACACACACACACACACATACATACAGACATCATCTTAAAAATAGTAAATTTGTATTCTAGGGATCTTAAAACGTGCTTATTCATTAAAAACTCACCACCGAATTTTTTGACCAAAGACAATACCTTCCTTACCTAAAGGTGACGGAAGGTAAAAACAAACATATTTTATTAAACACTTGAAAAGAAATAAAAAATAACATTTATTTGAACTTAACAAAAATTTAGCTGGTCGACAGCGCGAGTACCGAGACTCAACGAACAAATCCGATTCTTATTAGACGGCAATGCGACGAATTCAGCATGTGCGAATGCGGAAAAAAGTTGTGTTCTAGTACTGTGAGGTAAAAACGATTTTTTTCATTATTTCGTGAAAAAGCCGGACGTAAATAAAAGCCAGCCGGACATTCATATTTTCGTTAAAAAGCCGGACAAGTCCGGCTTTATCCGGACATCTGGTCACCCTACATAATAAACCATAATAAAAAATAATAAAATGTACTACTCAATAAATAATGATTAGGATAAAAAACATTTTTTTAAATAATTACTTTGTGGGATATTTGAATTTATTCCCAGTGCCACAATTGACGTCACACTATTGGTATCTTTCTCGCGCAGCCTATTACAGAAACTGGTGTGAGAAAGATAGCTATAGGTTTTTTTTAAAAATCAAATGCAGCTATACAAAAACAATTATGACTTTTTGATACCACGAATTGCTAAAAAAAATGGTTTACTTTTTGCAAAAAAAAATGTTTTTGTGAAACGTATGGACAATATTTTGACATCTGAACTGAACTTACGAAGAAAATTTAAATAAGGGAATCTTCCTTGATAATTAGAAAATCAGGTACGCCGTGGAAAACAAAATTATTTTATCTGTCATTTGATATTAAAGTTAAGGGAAAGTTAAAAAAATAAATCTGTCAATTCCCATTGTTGCAGATAATTAACAAGTGTATGTTTAGTTTTAATTTAAGCTCAATGGGGGCATTTAAAAAAAAAACGATTTTTTTATAAAATCATGAAATCCATCTCATTTAATAAATATAGTAGGTAATAGAAAATAATTTGAAATATGCGACTTTCAATCCACAAATTTGCTAATAAACTTTCGCGCTGTTATTTTGCAAGAATTTGCAAAATATTTAGAAATCAATAGTATGATGTTTTACAAAAACCAAAATAAAGAATGTCTAGACTTTGTTATCAAATAAGCGAGAGGTAAAAAAACATTTTTAAAGAGCAGATATTTATAAAATTGACACTGTAATAGCAATAGCTTTAACTCATTATATTTCTGTATTCAAGTAAGTTGAAACCTTATAAAGGCTGTACGTTCTTTGCAAAACTATAAATTACCTACCCGTATGACTTCACTTGAAAAATAATTGCCAATAAAATTAAACAATTTCTTCTCAACGCTTCATGGGATAAAATGAACTATAGCATTTATTTTAATATTTCTTTTGAAGTGTATATAAAATATAATCACTTCCGCGTTAAACAAAACTTGTTTATTACTAACAAATAACAATCGTAAAACAAATGTCTGTGAAAATTAAATAAACGTCGTCTTACTGAGTGACCAAGATCTAAAAATAATACATGAGAGAATATAATAAACAATAATTCTTTTCTTTACTGCAGTATGATAGAAATAAAATATGTACAAGTATATATAAAATGAAACAAATATTTTATGGATTCATAATTTATTAAAAAAATTAAAAATAGTTATTTATGCAACAAGTGTAAAAAGTATAGTCTTATTTCACGAATAGGAAAATTTGACCGAACGAGCAGCAGGCGAGTTCGTCAAATCCTAATAAGACAGATTTTACTCGAGTTGCATACAATTTTTTTTACGTCTGTAATAAAAGTGTAAAAAAAGTACCGTAATGTTTCATTATTTCACTCCGTAGCGTTAAAAAAAAGTACACTTTTTTCACACATTTATTGTATTAAAAAAAGACATACTTTATATATCCATTAAATGAAAAAAGTGTACTTTTTTAACAGGCGTAAAAAAATAACATTTGAACTTGTTTGGTTTTAGTAGAAATTTGGCGATTACCCTATGAAAATGAAAAAGGAAATGATATTTAAATAAATAAATATCATCACGGCATATTACAGTGCAACCTCGTTAATCCGGACTAATAAAAACACACCCAATCCGGAATAACGAAATATCCGGATTACCGCGATTTTTCTTGTATTGTTAAAAAATTCAGTTAAGTGAGCAATTTGTAATGCTTTATTTAAATACATATATAAAATATAACACCATAATGTTTTATAAATACATAATATCAGAAAATATGTTACATAATATATAATATTAGGACAAAAAATCTGTAATTTTAGTTTGCTTGATTCTTTTCTGTCTTAGAGAAAATGCCTGATCTCGTAGTCTTCTGAATTTACAACGTAGGTACGCATCCGTATTACCGAAACTGTCCGGAGTACATAGTACAAGTAAACAGGACTCCGAACTACCGAAGAATCCGAATTACAAAGATCCGGATTATTGAGGCTGTACTGTACCCATTTCTGAGTGTGCCACAACCCGGTTCCCCAGATTTGCGACCGGACACTCAAATCCCTTACAATAATATTTTGAATTACAGAGGGGAACTAATTTGGTTTTTGTAAAATTAGAAATGTACAGGATGGAACAAATTCGAGTTCCTTATATAAAAAAACATTGCACCCTACAGAAAATTGATGTAGATCTTTATAAGCCAACTTTTTAAGACAACTTTAATAGGCCATAAAGACCTACATCTATTTTCTGTAGCGTGTATAATAAGAAAAATAAATAAATAAATATATCATCACGGCATATTACCCATTTCTGGGTGTACCAATCTGCTTTATCGCAGATATCGGTAATGATGATGACATATTTGTACCGTGCGGGCGCTTACCAGGCGTCACCTCACGGGCACTCATTGCTGGCGTGGAGAGTGCACCACAGTGGTCACTTTTGTGCCATTTAAAATTCTAAATATTTGGCGTCGGTCGGGATGAACCCGGTACCCCCAGGTTCGCGACCAGACACTCAGGCACGAGGCCACGGGACCCCATAAGAAAGATTTTCATATAAGGAACTCGAATTTGTTGCATCCTGTACACTTTCTGACAAATCCTTATTACTTACATTTTTCATAAAAAATAAAAATAGTGGAGGGTCTCATTGTTTACTTTTTAATCCAGTTTAGTAATTAATCAACATTTAAATAATTTTTTCTAGCAGATAAAATAGTGAATGCATCACGTCCGAAAACTCATTTTGCATAATGAGATAGAGATATACAGGGTGTATCAAGATAATGGAACAGTGCCGTTTATTCGTGTATGTGAAAAGATACAGAAAAAAGTGATTAGGATATTTTGTAAGGGATAGAAGAGGACACATTTTAGCATAAACTTTATTGTCATAAATCCAGTGGTACTCAAACTATAGGGCAATATATTTTTTAAATGGCATTATATATATTTTTTATTAACTCATTAAATATATAATTTTGTTCCGAATTCAACGATATAATAATATCATACCCTTACATTGCGAAAAATTTGATAAAAATTAATTCAAAGTTAATATTTCATTTCTACTTTATCTAAGTAATCTGAGCAAACATTCGATCAATAAAACAAAAAAATTATTTTAAAAGTTGAATTTATTACCAAAATCGTAGCTTACTTGAATGTAATAAAACTGAAATAAATTTTATTTTGTTTTATAGATTGAATGTTTGCTCAGATTACTTAGATAAAGTGGAAATGAAATATTAACTTAGAACTAAATTTTATCAAATTTTTCGCAATGTAAGAGTATGATATTATTATATCGTTGAATTTAGAACAAAATTCTCTATTTAATGAGTTAATAAAATATATATACAGGGTGTCTCTTAAATAGGGGGACATGGCTTAACCACAGATTCCTGAGGCTAAAATAAGACGATTTAACCAAACTTGCTTCTACCGGAAAGTGTACCATTTAGCCAGAATTCTGCTTCAAAGTTCTTCGAAAAAAAAATAATTTTGCTTAGAATATTCGGACGCTTTATTCGATTTGGATGAAATTTGGTATGATAGTTTATATGGTTATAAGTCATCTTTTAAGGTGATACTTGTTATTATTAGTGAACCACTAGTGTATGAAACTTAGGTCTCCCAACATTAATTAGACCGTAACTTTTTAATGGCAATGCCGAAAACGTGAAAATATTTTTCTTCAAAAAGATACATTCAATAGTAAACTTTTGTCTCTCTGTGTAATTTGTGATATCTGTTACGGATCACACATAAAAAAATAAAATCTGAGTGTCTGCACTGCTAAATTTTTAAAATAAATTTAATCTAGCAGTCTATCCAAATGTCAAACAAGTAATTTTTAATGACAGTAACGAGTTGTCAATCTTCACAACTTGTTTAGGAGTTAGCTGAGATATGTAATCGTCTTATTTATAATAATGGTAGTAAAATACTATTAGGCCAAACAAACGGATGTTACTAATTTTAGAATATTGCGAAGAAAATTTTTGACAACCCGTAAAACAATTGTTACTGTCATTAAAAATTACTTGTTTGACATTTGGATTGACTGCTAGATTAAATTTATTTTAAAAATTTAGTAGTGCAGACACTAAGATTTTATTTTTTTCTGTGTGAACCGTAACAGATATCACAAATTACACAGAGATACAAAAGTTTGCTATTGAATGTATCTTTCTGAAGAAAAATAATTTCACGTTTTCGGCATTGCCATTAAAAAGTTACGGTCTAAATAATGTTGGGAGACCTAAGTTTCATACACTAGTGGTTCACTAATAATAACAAGTATCACCTTAAAAGAAGACTTATAACCATATAAACTGCCATACCAAATTTCATCCAAATCGAATAAAGCGTCCGATTATTATAAGCAAAATTAATTTTTTTTCGAAAAACTTTGAAGCAGATTTCTGGCAAAATGGTACACTTTCCGGTAGAAGCAAGTTTGGTTAAATCGTCTTATTTTAGCCTCAGGAATCTGTGGTTAAGCCATGTCCCTCTATTTAAGAGACACCCTGTATTTTACAGATAAATTTAAAAATATTTTTTTTTATTAGTCGTGAAGCCTAAGATAAACACAATTCCTTTGTTACACAGTTCATATTTCAAATGAATGTAACTGACAGTAAATGTCACTGTCAAAAAACCAATCACTTCAAATTAATAACAGTGACATTTTAAAAAGAAAATACTAAATAAAGCAATAGTTTTCTGCAATGGAACAGTTTGCAGCGTTAGTAAATACGTAGGTAGGTATGTATTTAAATTAATAAAAATTCAATAGCGGGAGGTTTTGTGTTGGCCACATCAGATTTTTCTATATCTATATCTATATCACATACACGAATAAAATGTACTGTTCCATTATCTTGATACACGCTGTATACTAATTATAATAAATATCCCACTTATACTAATTCAATTAAAATATAGGTTAAAAATAACTTTGATGATAATATAATTATTATTTAATTTATTTTATTGTGCAAATAAATTACACAGATATCAAATGCAATGGAAAACTTTCAAGACATTAATTGTCATTTGATTTTCTCCGGTTCATAATAAGATGACATGCAATAAGACAAATATCAAATATCTTCAAATAACAATAACAGTAACTATTCCATATCATGAAACTACATCCTATGCCAATAAATCTCCACTGTTTTCATTTCCAGAGGTAATGCGATATAACATGATGTAATTATTTCATCAATATTTATTGCACTTTCGTCGTGGAATATTCCTCTACTCTGTTATGATTATGTTGCATGCACTCGTAAATGTTTTATCAAATCTGACTAGGTTCATTTTGTGTAATTCAATTGTTGAGTCGGCTTTGTTTTGTCTAGAGGCTAGAGTGTCTAGCGTTTGTTTTTTATTAGAGATAAACGAAGGACACACAAGAACAATAGAATGAATGAATAAATATAAAAATAAAGAATCGTCATATTTTTAAGATGATTTTGAAAGTGCTTAGTGTCAAGTAATCCGTATAAATATATTCGTATATACAAAAGACGATTGAAAATTATCGATAGATACGAAACGTGTATTTCCAAAAGACAACTCGTTGAGAATGTCGAGAATTTTCTACTGTCGAGTTGTATACAGGTAAACTATACAGGCGTCTCTTAAATAGGGGGACATTCCTGAGGCTAAAATAAGACGATTTAACCAAACTTGCTTATAGAGGAAAGTGTACCATTTAGCCAGAATTCTGCTTCAAAGTTCTTCGAAAAAAAATTAATTTTGCTTATTATAACGGGACGCTTTATTCGATTTGGATGAAATTTGGTATGACAGTTTATATGGTTATAAGTCATCTTTTAAGATGATACTTGTTATTATTAGTGAACCACTAGTGTATAAAACTTAGGTGTCCCAACATTGATTAGACCATAAACCATAACTTTAATGGAAACGCCGATAATAAATAATTTTTTTTCAGAAACATACATTCAATAGTAAACTTTTCTCTCTCTGTGTAATTTGTGATATCTGTTACGGTTCAGACAGAAAAAAATAAAACCTGAGTAACTACATCGTGAATTTTTTTAAAATAAATTTAATGTAGCAGTCTATCGAAATGTCAAACAATTAATTTTTAATGACAGTAACGAGTTGTCAATCTTCTCAACTTGTTTAGGAGTAAGCTAACATATTTATTCGTGTTATTTATAATAATGATAGTAAAATACTATTAGGCCGAAAGAACAGATGTTACTAGTTTCTCAATATTGCGAAGGAATTTTTTGACAACCCATAAACAATTGTTATTGTCATTAGAAATTCGTTGTTTGACATTTGGATAGACTGCTAGATTAAATTTATTTAAAAAAAAATCACGATGCAGTCACTCAGGTTTTATTTTTTTCTGTCTGAGCCGTAACAGATAACTACTTTAGAAATATGAGTTTTTATTATTATTGAAAGCAACAATTTAAAGGTGAGCTATAATAAAAATTACTTTTGAAAATACATTTTCTAACTTTAAACATACAGAAGGCCACTTTAAAGTATAAGTAGTAAAGTAGGAGTCTACATGAAACAAACAAGACCTGCAGTGCTAAATTTATTTTGAGAATAATAGCTCTTCTCACATTACTTGAAAATATCTACCGTTACCATTCACAGACACAAATAAATAAACGTTTATTTATGTTTTACATGTGACAGGTCTCTTTACAAAGATCTCTAACAAATAAATAAATATATCATCACGGCTCATTACCTGTTTCTGGGTGTGCCAATCTGCTACTTTTTGCAGATGTCGGTAACGACGATATATCTGTACCATTAACAGCAATTTCCTTCGTAGTAGTAATAAAAATATGAGCTTAATGCCCTTAGATATACTACACTGACTTGATTTCATAATCTAATGTATTTACCTTCCTCGCAAGAGGGTTGAACCAGTAGAGGATCTATGGAGGGGGTAAAGGAGGTTATTACCCCCACCTAGGGTTTCCAATCCGGGATCCCGAAAATCACGATTTTTTAAATGATGAAATTTCAATCTGCTTAGAACTCGTATAAATGAACGTCGAACTATAATGTCTGGGGTCATCTCCAACCTTCAAAATCCTAGAGCCCATCAGGAAAGCAATGATTTATTTGAAGCTATAGCTGAATTTGTGAAAAATATATCGGAACATTTTAAGACAAATATAATCTTAGATTCGGTCTCTGATGATGAAGATATACCTCTGTCTGAAATACAAAAAAAGCCGACACAGATTTTAACCCCAAAGCAGAAACTTCAAGAGGCCATAGGGTCTATTAATACTAAAAGTAAACCTAATTGGCAAAAATTATAAAATCCAAAAGGTTGTCTTAACACGCTTAACGCAATTAAAAAAGAAATGTCACTATATGAAAATGGAGGATTAAGAGGCTTATATTTGCAACAGTGTTACGAATATTTACTGACAGTACCACGACCACCTACGAGTGTAGAAGCTGAAAGAGCCTTTTCTTCAGCGGTCTCATTTGCGAACAAACTTAGATCGCGCTTAAAAGACTCGGACTCGAATCTAGAAGTGTTGGTGTTTCTAAGGGCACATTTTATTTTTACCAAGCAGCCCGCAGTTGTTTAAAAATTATTTTAATTGCACATTTCAACAAAACTTTCCTCACTGTTTCTGTTTCTAGTTCCTAGTTATATGTTTTATAAGCAAAGATGATTTTTTTAAATTTTACTTCTTAAATGTAAATTATTTTTTATTTTTGTATTTTTTAATAAAAACGTTCTTTTGTTTGATTTCTGCATTTTTGTTACTTCTGTTGCTAGTGTTAGATTTTAAAAAAATATATATTAGGGTTAATCTCGGGATTCCGGGTTCCAGGGATCTATATTTTTTATCCCGGGACCTCGAAACGGGATCCCGATCCCGAAAATTGGAAACCCTACCCACACCCCCTAAAAAAATTGAAAATGTATATTTTTTTTAATAGTGAAAAAAATGCAAAAAAAAAAACAGTATTCCTCAAGGAACGCTGAGAAACATAATACTGCAGTTTAAAAATAGCGGAAATATTTTTCGATTATTAAGAAAAGGGATAATCGTGCTCCATGGGTACTTATTATAAATGGTCGCCGAGTTTCTATCCCACATTTGCCTATCAAATGTTAGACCGATCTTTAAAGTCACTTGCTTGAGAATTATTAAAAAACTGTTGTGGCCAGCACAAGACCTTCCGTCAATTCGATGTATTTTGTACAAATCCCTTACCAAAAGTTCCTTTAAAAAATTCTATGAATCCAATAAAATTATAACATGAACATACACTATGTAAATTGCACTTGACACTTCCTTCTTTCATCTTCGGGTTTTCCCTATTTTATTAGGAGTCGCTGTTTCTTACTTTTCTCTTCTACTCATTCCTATCCAACGCATCTTCTTCACACAGTTCTTCCTCTCTCAAATGTTCTGTTACCCAATCCTTCCATTTTCTCTTTGGCCTCCCTCGTACTCCCGGCATTGAAATTTCCAATCTTGAGGCAAGTCACTTGCGAGGGACACTCTGTCGCTTATACAACTTTCTGAGCCTATACTTTCCATCTTTGGTTTTACACTTGACACTGACATCTATCAATTAATTTTTTTTAAATATATCTGCTGTTTCCATAATTTTAGCAAAACTGACTGATTTTTGGAAGTTAATCTTTTTATAAGTGTATAACTATATATCTATTGAATATGAAGGATACTGTATAAACAAATCGTATAGAGAATAAGATATTCTTTCATATTGATAATCACATAATATGACGAAAAATAATATTTAACTTCATTTTTTCAAGAAAAACTGTTAAGAACTTCAAATAAGGGAACTTCCGGTTGACCAATTATAACCAAAATCTAATCAGCTCTTCATATGGAGGTAAAGAAGAGGAATACGAAAGAATCATAATTTTTAGAATTGTAGTTTTGGAGTTATCGTCGGAGAAAAATTTGTCACACACACACAAGGATTTATTCATTAAAAACTCACAATCGAATTTTTTGTCAAAGACAATACCTTCCTTACCTTAAGGTAACGGAAGGTAAAAAACAGAGATATGCGTTCTACAAGGTAAAATGAATCAATAAAATAATCCAAACTATGGTAACTTTTTCATCTACGCGATGGGAAAGTCTCTTTTCACACTAAAACAAAGCAAGTCCGATTTTTACTCCCGAAACTCAAATTTTATGTTCTTTTACAATAAAAAAATACAAATTACATCATTAAGCCCCCTAAAATCTTAGACTAGATCCTCCCCTGTGTTCAACTATCTATTAAGTCAGAAACATTGACTGTCGAGTCCAGCAATAAAACTATAAATATCGTAATGGGGGATTACGGCTCAATCGAATTAAAGGAAAATAGTAAAAAATTACGAATGTATATGCTGAATAACGAATATTAATAAAAAAATGAAATGGTATAATTGAGATTTTTCGGAAATAAAGGGTTTTTTGTTATAGCGCTTCGACACTAATATGAAAATATTTTGATTGGCTGGCGAGAAACCGCCTATACATGCATTACAAATAGCGTGTTAGGAGGTGGGATTACTACCAATGGAAGTTAAGAAATTCAAATTCGAAAGGAGGGGCTAACATTCCTGTACTACAGTTTCAAACAGTTTTTATTTTAACACAAATTTCTTGCATTAAATTTAATAATTTAAATACACCTGTAATTATAAAGTATGTAGACTTGTACAGTGTTATAATATTCATTTATTTTTATGTAAATATAACTTAAAATAGCATATACTTCAAGAACATTTAGGTCCATGATGAAAACAGTTTGATAAAAAAACATATATATGTGACGTCACGTCAATCTTTTCAAAATTCGGGAGACCATAACTCGCTTATTAATAGGAATTTTTTCACCGGATTTTCATCAATAGCCTTAGTTTTCCTAATATTTTCAGATGAAATTATAAAAAAAAAATGGTGTAATCCCCCATTATGACAAAGTGGCAAATCCCTTACCGTTTGCTTTAAAATATTGGATACAAAACAGGCCATTATTTGCGCCGCTTTTTTGGAATGAAGACATGCATCACCTGATACTTCTACCTGCGCTGCCCGGAGTACTCTGTATAGTAAATTGATCTTACTCGTCCTTTAACATAAATGTCATTTTTGCTTGAAATAATTTTTGGAACTACAGTTTTCATTATCATTTTCATAAGAAATTATTTCAAACAAAAATAGCATTTATGTTAAAAGAAGAGTAGAATTATTTTACTATACAAAGCATGTCTTTATTTCAACAGAGCGACGCAAATAATAGCCCGTTGATACCCATATGTTAACTTTCTGACCCAAGTTCCTGTAGTACTATTTCCAGTTTACCTCTCGCCAAGAGAGGTATTGGATTCATGCTAAAATCAGATTTAGTGAATAAGCACGAATTAAGATCCGTAGAATCCGATTATAACATTTTTAAAATGATGTCTGTGTCTGTGTGTGTGTTTGTATGTCTGTATTTTGGAGGGACGATTCCTCAAAAACTATAAGACTTAAGACCTATTTAATTATGAATTCCTCAATCTGACATTCCTGGGAAGAGCTGAAAAGGTTTTGGTAACAATTCGACAACCGGAAGTAGTAGTTTCTTAGAAAAATTCTTCTAAATATAATTTTTTGGAAATTTTTGTTATTACAAATATTGAAGAACATAAAATTCTCCATCTAATACACTTAAATTTTTTATTATGTCTTGTATAGATTTGGAGACATAGACACTATAATATATGAAATAATCTAATCGCAGAGGCTAAGGCACTAAGGAAACCACTTGACAAATTCAAATGTTTATAACATAGTTTGTAAATGAGAGATGTCATTGTCAAAAATCAACAGTTTTAGTGACATTCTAAAAGCTTTTTCTTGGAAGTACATTTAATCTTTCTTATTGTTTTATTAATTAAATATTTAAAATTGTATATAAAATGCATATATCCATAAGAAATACCGCCAATCTTGGTAATGAATTGGAAGAATCTCTGAGATTTAGGAACTTCCTCATACAATGAAAAATAGATATAATTAGAATTGAATGTGTGCAGAAGATATGTTAAATACAATAAAAACAATATTTGGGTAAAGTTCTGTAATGTTTGTTATAAAACGACGATTCGATGGCGAAGTGCAATACAATACTTATATAACATAAAATGGAAATGGCGAGACGTATTGTGCTGGCCACAACAGATTTTTGTTTTGGACGCACTGATTGGAAAGTGCGTAGATCTGGTTGCCACTACATGCGGCTAGATTCCGAGCATATGTGCGTATGTTAATGTCACACGGAAGAATTTAAATAGGATTCTGCTGGTACTCCGATTTTACTGGATGTTTGTAGTAGTTATTAACATTGTTATGTGTGAGCTTATGAATGAATCATCCAGAGAGATCTTTGTTAAGGAAATCATGAGGAGATGATGTAATTATTAATTTATTCTTTGGTAACATGACAGCACAGCAACATTTAAATATGGTATAGTAATATATTATAAAGTAGGACGAAAACTGACAATAATTGATGCAATTAATTTCAAAACAGTTGCAAGTTATTTATAAACAAGTGTTTTTTTCATTTTCCAAGAACTAAAAACTGTATTTCTTCTTGAATTAATATTATTACACATTTCCTTTCAATAAGTGCTAAACACTTCACTCATTATGCGCCGACGTACAATACAAAACATTTTTCTACTTATCCTTTTTAGTTCTAGTGTTCCTTTTACAGAAAACTAGTGCCATCTTTGGCTTCATATTACAACCACGAGTGTTATTTTATGGCAGTTTTACCATTTCTATAATACAGGGTTTGAGACAGTACTGTTTCTTGTAAAAATCGTAAATAGCATTTTTTTGGCACTTAGGGTTGGTTTGTGATGAACTTAATTTACATTTTATAATTTAGATTTTAAAATATAAACATACTTAAAACGTATACGATGGTTTTTGAACGATTTACAAATTTAAAAATTTGAAATTTAGATATAGGTGGAATAGAACTATATTTTATATTTCCAAATGTAAATTGCAAATTCGACCAATCACAAGAGAGAACTACTAAACATGGCGGTAAGGACTACTTGGTCTACTTCATCCGTCAGCTACAATGATGAACTATTATATTTTTCATTTGTTTCTTAATAATATTAAATTTTTTCGCCCCAAAAAATTAATAATTCATCTTTTATTCATATATAAAACAAAAGAATGTAGACTTGTAATATATTATTAAAAAACTTATAAAATTAGCAAAAAGATAAGACTATTTTCAACATGGTTGCCATTTCAAAATCATAAGTTTGTGTTATATCTCGAGAATTATGAAGTTTTCAAAAAATCTAATTAAGCCAACTTATTTTGCCTACATAACGGTACATTTGTTTAAACAATTTTTCTCTAACTACCATAATAAATAAGTTATGAGATATTTTCGAAATGGGCGAAAAACGATTTTTGCCCGTAGCTCAGAAATTAGAGATGCCGGGCCGGGCTTTGAGGTTTGGATCAACTCGGCCCGAAAATAAAAATTACCGGCCCGACTCGAAGAGCGACTCGACAAAAAAATTAGCTAGCCCGACTCGAAAATTGACTCGAAATCGGGCCGGGCTTCGGGCCGGGCCGTGCCAAAGCTCGAAATTGGGTGCATCCGGTTCGTGTCAAACTTATAAAAAAACCTCTATATTCTTATAACTTTTAACATTAGTTAACATAAGTAGTTAAAAAAGAGACCCTTTTAGTGTAAGTTTGTTATAAAAATTACAGACCTACGAGTATTAACACTTTGTTTACCAAAGCCGTTCGAAAATTTAAACAACTTTTTCACAAATCTTATATAAAAATTATAATTTACATAAAGATTTTTTATCTAACTTTGTTTCTGCTCAAAAATAGGACAAGAAATCATTATGGTAGGAACAAAAATCACTTTTATTTAAGTATACAAGTAATAACAATAATAATAGCAACATCACAATATAATTATTAATCCGTTGAAGAGCGTCATAAGCTTATAGCACTTAATACCATTTCTGGCATTTTAAATAATAATATTGATGCTCCAAGTTTATTATATAAACTGCCATTTCATGTACCATCAACATCATCGCGGAATTACCGTTTATTTTATCTACCATCTTGCAAGACGAATACTTTGCTTAAATCTCCGATCATTGTTATGTGCAACGCTTATAATGAATTTAATTAAATTTTATTTTCCGTATAGTTTGTATTTTTTTGTAATACTTTATGTACATTTTCTTGTTTTGGGTTCGCCTGTTAAGAAAAGAAATAAACATTATTATTATTATTATTATTAATGAATTTATTTAATTAATAACCTTGAATTCTTGAAGTAAAATAATACATTTTTATTCATTAATATGTGAAGTATGTTGTTATTAAATCATTTTGATTTTTCATACATTTTCATTAAAATATTAAGGAAACTGTGCATTTGATTGAACTATAAGATTTGTCGGGCCGGGCCAAAGCTCGAAATCGAGTGCATCTCTACTCAGAAACAAAAGAAGATCGAAAATGCCTGTGGGGACTATTGAACTTTTCTCAAAAAGTTGACCCTGGAATGTGCAAACGATTTTGCTCTATCAGTAATATTTCCCGAAATACCATAAAAAAAAAAAAAACAGAAAATGAGACACCTGTACATTGAGGGTGGCAATACTTGTTTTGCGTATTTTTTTGAATAGTCATAATTCCTTGTCAAAATTGAGGTCCAAGTCCGGCCCTGCAGTCATAAACTAAATATCTGTCTATAAATCTCGATTACAGTCTGATCGCATCTTAAAATAAAATATTAATCTTTGCCAAAATTCTTTGAAATTATTCTAAACGACTTTATTTTTGTTCCTGGTCATTAATTCGGCTATAATTTCGGAAATGCTGCTCATATTTAAAATTAACCCACAATTAATACGGCACCTAAACTACTGAACTAGTGACAGAAAAAAAAACCCTAACCTTGGTCAAATGATCCAGTATTTTTCTTGGCCACGATTCAAGATACCTGACAACTATGATATAACTGGGCTTACTATAGATTTGTTTTACTATAAGTAGTGGACAGTGGCGTGCAAAGGAATTTTCCACGGGGGCAAGGCAAAAGAATAATATTTACAAAAATATATTCATCAAGGTTTTTTCTTTTTATTCGTAGTATTTGGCAATGACGATATACCTGTACCGTTGTAACGGTTACAAGGTGTACATTATACAAAGGGTCACAATGAAATTATTAAAATAAGGAAATACTACATAAACTAGATGCTATATATAAATGGACGATATATAAATAGTGAGTCATTCAACATCAATGCATTTCTTAAGGCGAATTTTTCATAGATGATGCAAGACATCACGTCAGTCGTTTTCGAGAATAATAATATTCTATACAGTGTGTCCCATTTAGAGGTGCCACCATTGGGATCTCGAGAACTATAAGAGATACGATGTCGGTTAAATGGAACTTTTTGTGCGCGTTTGGTAGGCCATCTCAGATGTGCTTTTGTTTTTCCAAAAATTCTCATAGGGCACTATATAATGACGAAAAACTGAATATTGTTGATTTTATCTTTTTCAAATAACTTCTAAACTATTAGTAATTGAGAAAAACGTTGCAAATACAAAAGATAGATATTTTTATTAACTAACCAGTGGCGTACAAAATAAATTTTTATATCCGTAAATTTTTGAGATATAATACAAACTTATATATATTTTTAAATGGAACCCATATCTGATTTTAGTCTCAAAAAAAATATTATTTTTTTCTCTTTTCAATGATGTAAGGGTTATTATGTTTTATATTTGTTTTGCTCCTAAAATTTTTCTCTTTATTTTCCTGAACTTTCTTATTATTTCCCAAAAAAAACATTTTTATTTTTATTAATTATATTGTATTTGATCGAAATAATTTGTTTTATGCTTTTATTACTTGATATTTTCATTGTAGACTCATAATTACAAATTACACTATAATGTGCCAAGGGCTACCAGATACAAAATATTATAAAAATTAGTTTGATACGAGTTTTGAGCAAATTTTTCTAACGAAATAAATTATTTAAATACAAGTAGTATTTCTAAATAGAAATCTACCAATATTTTCAAAATAATTATAAATTTAATACAAAATAAGGAGAAAATAATAATTTTGAAGGCAAAACATAATAACAGTTACATCGTCGAAAAGAGAAAAAAATAATGATTTTTTTGAGACTAAAATCAGATATGGGTTACATTTAAAAAAATATAAGTTTGTGTTATATCTCGAAAATTTACGGATATAAAAATTTATTTCGTACGCCACTGGTTAGTTAATACAAATATCTATCTTTTGTATTTGAAACGTTTTTCTCAATTACTAATAGTATAGAAGTTATTTGAGCAAGAAAAAATCAACAATATTCAGTTTTTCGTCATTATCTAGTGCCCTATGAGAATTTTTGGAAAAACAAAAGCACATCTGAGATGGCCTCCCAAAGGCGCACAAAAAGTTCCATTTAACCGACATCGTATCTCTTATAGTTCTCGAGATCCCAATGGTGGCACCTCTAAATGGGACACACTGTATAGGGTAGGGTAAGAAACCGGTTTTAAAATTTGGTTAACCAGTATCATTTTACTCCGATAACTATTAACCGATATAAATTTAAAAACTGATTTTTAACTGTTTCTAAAAACAAGGAGAAAGTGCACTTTTCTATTTACCTTCTGTCGACTGGACATTAAATTAATTTAAATCCATTATAAGATCTACTCTTAAAATAGAAGCGCAACATATTAAAAATATAATTTTGTACAAGACGATAAAATTTAATTATCGACTCGCAGAAAATAATTCATTCATGATGAATCGCTCGTGAATTTAACACCACATGAAGTAAATGGTGTATGAGAGTTTCTACCAACGAGCTATAAATATTATATGTTGAAACAAGTGAAAGACGTCATCCCTCTTCAATCATCAGGGATTTACAGAATTCCATGTGTCTGCGGGAGAGTTTACATCGGCCAGACTGGTAGAACTGTCTCTACAAGATTGAGCGAACATCATCGATCGATCAGATTGAACCAGCCTGAGAAATCGTCCGTTGCAGAACATGCCTTGGAAGAATTCCACCAAATTAAATTTGAAGATACGAAAATAATTGCAAGACCTACTCGACTTAACAACAGATTAATTAGTGAAGCCATTGAGATTTATAAAACAAGAAATATCAATCTCAATCATTGTGACGGATTAGAATTTAGTCGCGCATGGCTTCCAATATTAAATATGTTGTAATTTGTAATATGTATACAATTTTTTCTAAACTTTTTCTAACATCTGTTAATAAAGAGTACGGCTGCGGTATTTCGCTACCGATAAAGCGTCTCTGAGTTCTACAGATCACTTCTTTGCCAGTTTCTGGGACGGTTTTTCCTCTGGCAAAAGGAGATGCATGTTCGCCGTCCATGTTATTGCCGGGCATGCATATATTGTCTAGAAAATTGTATACATAAAAGGTAACATTTATGAACATTTCTTGTTACTTTGGTTACTTGTTGTTTTTGTTATTTCACATATTTATGTCAATGTATCCCCTGAAGAAGGCACCAGTTTATGGTGCCGAAACGTGGGGTTTAAATAATAAATACAGAACTTAACCTAAAAAAAGGTAGTATTATTCCAATGAAAAAGGTATTGTTTCTGGTCATAATTTTTTAATAAATAAGCACGTTTTAGGTTCCCTACGATTTTACTAGTTTTACGATGATGTCTGTATATGTGTATGTGCGTGTGTGTGCGCCTGTGTGTGTGTATATATATATATATATATATATATATATGTGTGTGTGTGTGTGACAAATTTTTCTCCGGCGATAATTCCAATACTACAATCCTAAAAATTATAATTCTTTCGTATTCCTCTTTTTTACATCTATATGAAGAGCTGATGAGATTTTGGTTATAATTGGTCAACCGGAAGTTCCATTATTTGAAGTTCTTCACGGTTTTTCTTGAAAAAACATTGTTAAATATCATTTTTTGACATTTTATGTGATTATCAATATGAAAAAGTATCTTATTGTCTATATGGTTTGATTATATATTTTCCTTCATATTCAAATTAACTTTCATAAACCATGGAAACAGCTGATATATTCAAATAATTCTAATTAACAGATGTCAGTGTCAAGTGCAACTTACAAAGTGTATGTTTGTGTTATGATTTTATTGGATTTATAGAATCTTTTCAAAGGAACTTTCAGTTTCAGTATGGAATTTGTAGAAAATAGTATATATTCGTGTTACAATTTTACTGGATATAGAATCTTTTTGAATGGGATTTGTATAAAATACATAATATTGACGGAAGGTAATGAGCTGGCCTCATCAGATTTTTTTTAATTAATAAAAGTAACTATTTTTAGACTAAAATGAAAAAAAAACATTTTTTTAAGGAGTATAGAAAACATACTTTATATAAATAAGTGTTTCATATTTCCTGAATGATTTTATTAACCGGTTAATCGAATCAATGAAACAACCAGTTTAATAAAGACTTAACCGGTTTTTGAATAAAACTCATTTTAAAATTAAGTTCTTGATTTCATTCAATAATTATCGGTTTCTTGCCAATAACCAAGCCGCCATTTATTTACTAACAAGCACTATATTTTATTTATGTTTTTGTTCGTCTGTGTAAAATATATTAACAAAAATTTTATATGCAAAAACACGTCGAAATTAAAATAAAATAAAATGATGCAACTGACTCGTGTAAAACATCACCTATTGTTTTCTATTTTTATATAGTTGTCCATATACGTAACACAGGTAAAGGTGCGTAATGTAATATATTTTCCGTTACATAAAAGAAACATAAATATATAAAACAACAGTACAGACATTACTGTTGCCTAATGCAGATAATTATATAGTTTTTATTTAAACTTTCAAACAATTTCCATTTGAATCTTCAAATTTTAAAAAATATAAACAATAACGTATGGCCCATAAATTTTGGCACAAATTTCAACATTTTTTTTTTGTAATAATAAGCAACAAAATTGTGAACTTAAATAAAGATGCACATGTTCTTCACGTGGCGCAACTTTCTACGGACACCAAGCATTGGGTTTTGGACATTTTTTACCTCTCGCTAAGAGAGGTATTGGATTCATGCTGAAATTCGCATATCCAGATTTTATTGAATAAGCACGATTCAAGGTCCCTACAATCCGATTATAACATTTTTAAAATGATGTCTGTGTGTGTGTGTGTGTGTGTGTGTGTGTGTGTGTGTGTGTGTGTGTGTGTGTGTGTGTGTGTGCGCGAGTGTGTGTGTGTGAGTGTGTGTGGATGTGTGTGTGTGTGTGTGGATGTGTGTGTGTGTGTGTGTGTGTGTGTGTGTGTATGGCTGGATGTTGGACGGACGATTTCTCAAAAACTATAAGACATAAGACCTGTTTAACTATGAATTCCTCAATCTGACACTCCTGGGAAGAGCTGAAAAGGTTTTGGTAACATTTGAACAACCCGAAGTAGTAGTTTTTAAAAGAAATTCTTCCAAATATTAATTTTTGAAAATTTATGATATTACTAATTTTGAAAAACAAAATTCCACACCTGATACATTTAAATTTTTTATTATATCTTCTATAAATTTAGAAATAAAGACGGTATAATATATAGAATATAGAGATATAACAAGTCGAGTAGGCGAAACTACACTACGGAAACCAGTTGACAAATTCAAATGTTTATAACATAATTTGTAAATGACAGATTTCAGTGTCAAAAATCAACAGTTTTAGTGACATTTTGATAGCTTTTTCTGGGAAGTACATTAATCTTTCTTATTGTTTTATTAATTAAATATTTGAAATTGTAGGTAATATGCATATATCAATCAGAAATACCGCCAATCTGGTTAATAAATTGGAAGAATCTGTGACATTTAGAAACTTCCTCATACAATGAAAAATAGATGTAATTAGAATTATATGTGTGCAGAAGATATGTTAAATACAAAAAAAAAAACAATATTTGGGTAAAGTTCTGTAATATTTTGTTATAAAACGACGGTTCGAAAGCGAAGTGCAATACAATACATATATAGCCTAATATGGAAATGGCGAGAGGTCTTGTGCTGGCCACAACAGATTTTTTTTTTTATACTGATTTACTGAAGTGAAGAACGATGCGCCAATATTAGAAAAATCTCGAGATAATTTGACAAAACTTAGAAAAAATCGAAATATCATTGATAGATTCAATAATAGTTTACTTTTTAAGTTGACTATAAAGTTATCAACATGTAATAGTAGATATGAATGGCAAATTTAGAAAATCGCTATTCCCTTGTTATCTCTCGCTAAGAGCCATTGGATTCATGCTAAAAATCGCATATCCAGATTTTAGTGAATAAGCACGTTTTAAGGTCCCTAGAATCCGATAACATTTTTACGGTGATGTCTGTGTGTGTGTGTGTGTGTGTGTGTGTGTGTATATGTGGATGTGTGTTTGTGTGCCTGGATTCCTCAAAAACTATAATACTTAAGAACTATTTAACCACGTATTCCTCAATCCGACATCAATAGAAAGAGCAGAAAAGGTTTTGATAACAATTGGAGAACCGGAAGTAGCAGTTTCTTAAAAAAATCTTCTAAATATTATTTTTTAAAATTTTTTTTTATTACAAATATTGTAGTTGTCGAACATAAATTTTACTACATCTTCTATACATTTAGTGATAAATAAAATAAAAATATATAAAATAAATCGCTACACCAAGAAAACCAGTTGTCAAATTCAAATGTTTGTAATTGAAAGATAAATGTCACTATCAAAAATCAGCAATTTCCCGTGTTCGAAAATTGTACCATATCTGCCAGATCCATCTACCGGATCCATGATTTGTGAATCGAGTAATTCAGCCGTTAAATGCGGTAAATGAAGAATCTAACCTCTAAAAAGATAGAGATGCCAAGCGGAGTTGGTATCGCAAGAAGATCCAGAAGTTAATTATGATAATACAGAAGACGAGACGAAATAACATTTAACTACGTCAAATTTCAAATCTGTTTCATCTTTCAACTGCTTTGCATAGGTTATAAATCTACCCTGTTTACTACTTACGTTCTTAAAATATATATCCCGGTAACTGTAACCTGATGAACAGCTGTTTACCGATATATACCGGTAACAGTTCACCGGTAGAATGTTCGTAAATGCCTATAATGTTATCCTCGATGCTATCGTTTTTTTTTGAGATTTTTTCTAAATAAAAATTTATCTCTACCTCAAACGATAATTCAATCTCAGAAAAATATCTTTGTAAAATCGTTCCAAAACATCCGTTTCCTATTGACTACTTGTTTGTTTTACATTGTTGCCAAAATTCCATGTGTTTGAAGCCAGCAGAGAAATTTAATATCTTAGATTCAGAATAGCAGTAGGAGTCACAAGATTTTATATTTGTGGGTCTGTGTATTTTCGTTGTTTTATTATATATTTAACGCCCGCATTTGTTTGTTTGTGTGCTTGTTTGTGATTTGTGCCAATTTTTTTATTAACAAAGCTCAAATTCTTTTAAAAAAAATAATTAATTTCATAGGCGCCGTCTTGTAGGGTGCATGGGGTCAAGTGCACCCGACAAAAATTTTAACATTACAATTTAATAATCAGAAATAACAAAAATTATAAATTACTTACATGAGGATAAAAATAATGTTAATTTCAGGACTGATACTATGTACATTAGTAAAATATACACCAACGTCTTAAAACATAGCTTAAAAAATAAGGATAAAACTTAATCATAAAATACATTTTTCTAATCCTTAAAAATAATTTTTTAAAAAAAAAAACAAATTGCACTAAAATAAATTTAAAATATTTTACTTAATTAAACAATAAAAAACCTTGACTTTAGTAAGTGTCTTAACATGCTATAATAATTTACTTAAGTAGTTCCATGGGTGTGGTTCACGTAGAACATTTGTTCTTAGTTTTTTATAAAAGTTTTATATAATTTATTTTATTTATTTTTTTATCTTCTGACGAAATCCATGTGCTTTATGTTGCACTTACGTTTTCCTTTTTTTGCCATGTATCTAAAATTTTCTTAATTCTCATGTAAGTAATTTATAATTTTTGTTATTTCTGATTATTAAATTGTAATGTTTTGTAAATACTGTTCATCTCCTGAGGAAGGCTCATGTGGAGCTCGAAAAAGGTCGACCCGGGAATTTAAATACAATTTTGTGACTGCAATCCAGAAATTTTTATTACCTCATCACTATATCCAGTCAAGGAACTTTTTCTATCAAAAAATTTAACCATTAAAACATTTTATATCATATTTATATTGTTATACATCTCAATTTTCATTCGTTACTAATTATTGATTAATATAATTACGTGTTATATATTATTAAAAAAATTATTTTCGCGCTTAACAAGTAACGCCGTTTTATATAGCACAACCGAATATAGGACTTTAACATATAAAAACGGACTTTTGTAATTTCTTGCTTCCTTATTTTAGGTAAAAATGTTTCAAAGAAAAGTTGTAAAGCATGAAATTCTACATCTGAAGCAATAACAATGGAATTGAAACTAAAATTAGACATTTGTTAATTATTTTGTCTCAATTTCATGGCTCCATCTCTATCATTATTTATGAAGTGATTTTCGACATTTTCATACCTAATTTCTGCCGTTATACAGCATGCTGAGCACCGATGCGTGCCGATGATTGCCGAATACAATTGCTGGACCAATTACATTCATCCATTCATTGTGTTCGTCAAACTTCGGAGTTCAGCGATGCCAGCGATGAGAGGTGCTGAACGCGACCATTCACTTAAAGTTTTGTAATAATACTTAATAACGGCTAGGTGTGTAGTGATCATACATCGCCCTGTTCATGTCTTGTTTCGTTCGTTCCAAAACGTTCAAATCTTGACCACAGTATAAAAATACTTAAGTATTTTTATACTGTGTCTTGACCATGAAGTTGGCGCAGATGAACTTCGCGCGCTCAATTTAAAAAGTACACTCCGTAGTACAAATTATAAATAAAAATACTACCAATAATACAACCTATAAATTATATTTATGTACAATTTGTAGTGTTGTGGAGTGTACTTTATAAATTGTGAGCGCGCGAAGTACATCTGCGCTAACTTCACGGTCAAGATTTGAATTGAACGAAACAAGAAATGAACAGGGCGATGTGTATACATTATGACCCTTAATAATTATCTGTTTCATAAACAACAAAATTATGAACTTATATTAAATAAAGATAGATGTGTTCTTCCACAAGGCGCAATTTTCTGTGGACAACTAACATTATGTTTTGGACGACATTTACTTCTACTAAAATTTCACGGACAATTCTGATTTCTGTATATTCTGCGTTACTGCGTTCATCTTTATTTTGGGCTTCCTAGCCTCCATCGTAAACTTTTCAAGCTCAAAAATCTTTTATGCGACGAGTCTGGGGTAGGTTACGCTGATTGTCGTTTCGCGGAACAAATGGTATATTTTAGTCTGTCTTAAGTTTGTCTTGCATAGTCACGGGACAAAAGATCTGGCCAGAAGATAATATCGTCCCAAGCGATTTTTATTATTATTATTATTATTAATAATAATTAAGCATTTTTGTATCGATGTACCTTTGATTAGAATTTGCCATCTTACCTGTGAATTTCGCTTTTTGTTTATATCTGACATTATTAGGGACCTCTATAAATTTATAATCCTAACGTAATTAAATATCTATTGACATTTCAAGGGTGTTCGTTTAAGTAATATAGGTAGCATACGTCCAAGAATTTTTTGTTTAACATAAAATTTATTTTGTAATACATGAATAATGCATGTAATTAGTTTAAGGAAGTATTAGGTTTTTCCTAAAAAAAAAAAAACTTCTTGCGTCAAGCCTAAAACAATATTGAAACAAATAAGTTTACTTGGTAAATTACAAACTAAAAATTATGTGACAAATATAAATTTTAATAACAAACTGATAAAGATTATCTACTAATGTTTATTCAAAACTCACAGTTACTATGCATGAAGAGGAAAAAATGTACAATAGTAAGAGATTCTTTAGTAAATAATATTTGTGATTTCCTTCAAAAAAATATACTCCAAATAATAAATAATTTCCTTAAAAAAATATACTCCAACTCCAAATAGATAAATCCAATAACAAATGCATTGTAAAAAAGGTAAATTAAAGTATTTAAATACGCATTTACAATAGCCACTTACAAAATTGACGTCACTGCAAGAAATAGATAGAAGATCATGCATCCAAACAAACCTCCCCTCGTTGTTTTGCGTCCCGTTCCCTGTTCCTATCTGTCATTGTATTCGCATCTGTTATTCAGTGTTAAACCTAATTCTTTATTGTGATGTGTATGTTGTGTTTAATAAAAATGAGTTTAAAACCAGAAGATGTGTCTGGGGCAACTTTTTTGTTTGATAATATTGAAGAACATTCGATTATTCAACTAAAACGATGGCTAGAGTGTAGAGTCTACGGCTGATGACAGGTCTTTGTTTGGACGGGGTAACCATAGCAACCTTGATTTCTATGCTTTGCCGTTAGAGGCGCTCGTGCAAATTGCAATTTTGTAAGTGTCTATTGGGCATTCTAATAAGTTTTTTTTTTTTACTAGTAGTCTATAAACATAATCATTATTGACTCATTATTGTCCGTGAAATTGTTTTTCTATACCTAGAGATCAACTATTGACCAAGGTCAATAATAGTGTCAAAATTATTGACCTAGGTTAATAATAATGTTATCGTTTCCATTCCATTATTTTTGACACCAGATGTCATATTGCTTAAAGTCACTTGCCAATATAATGGAGTAAATTTCGTAACTAATTCTTATAATTAGGTACGTACTATCTCACCACCGTAGACAAAACAAAACATCCCCCCCCCCCACTATTTTTATAAAATTTAGTTCACATGAAAAATATACGCGAAATATTTATAATACCAGCTTATAAATATAAACGTGATGGCATCTTTATAAGTTAATTCAATTTTTATATAGAACTTATTCAATATTTAAAATATTTGCCATATTTAACATATAAATTATAAATAAAATTTTCAAATCTTTATAACAACTGTCATTATTGCTTTTCTTGTTAACAATCTAATGAATGAACCAGTCGTATATTGACATTATCGCCATAAAAAAAATTCAAATTTTTATAACTTTTTCATACATTTACGACTACGAGTATTATCGCATGTATTATCACTATTATCAGGAAGGTCATATATTAAAAAAATTAATATTTAGATAAATTTACTAAATTCTGAAAATGATGTATAGTGCGGGACACGACAGATGGACTATGGAAAATATGTTGGAACAAATCACTGTCTAATATATGCGCTCCGTTTAAATCCACACGAAATAGAATTAATTTACTTCCCGCATACCTAGTATTGTAATTAACGTATCAAGGGTGTTATAAGGACAATAACGCCTGAGGTCTACAGCGTACTTTCCGAGGGCCTCTGGCCCGAGGTGTGTACGTTGAGCGAAGGGGTTATTGTCCGTTTAACACCCGTGGTGCGTTCAACGTTTAAAGTCCGACCGATATATTATTTTAATAAAGATTTTTATCGATTTATGTCTTGTCATTGTGATTTGTGGTAGAGATATTAATCTACTTAACACTGTAACTACGAAACGCAATATTTTTATTTGTTTGCAATACCGATTTCATAGCAACAATTTTATAACACCCTAGGGTGTTATTTGGTATATAACAACCCTGAAAGCAGGATTGTTATGATAATAATAACATACCAGTGGGACGTTAATATTATAACAGTTGCCAAAGTAAGTTTTAAAGCTACGCAGCCATTCTTATATTGACAGTTGATCTGTGTAATTACTGTAATTTGTGGTTCGTATCAGTTCCTGTCTTGTTTACACTCGGATCATAAGCGTACACAAATAAGTTAGAAGCACAAAGTTACTGTAGTAATTATTATTTGACGACGTCTACGGAATAGCTTGCGGACACTCACGTGACGAAGCAAATTAGCCAATCAGAAGCTGGGGAGAAACTGTCACATCGAAGGTCAGAGAGCTGGGCAGCTTTCCAAATTCAAGAGTATCGTAATTTAAGAGTGTAGTGTGTTTTGGAAGACTGAGTTTTGTTGGAGTAAAAAATTGAAATTAAATTTTAAAAAATTAACAAAACTACTTATAATTACAACATTAATGTCAAGCCCCCTCTGAGAGTAAGGTTATTAGTTTTGGAACGATTTTGAGTAATTTCGTACTCTGTAGTAGAGTTTTGGAACGCAACCCTAAAGTTTGTTTTGGTAGCGTGTTCAGAGGTTATGCCTTTTGAATTCATAGTTTGGCAGTTTTCTATTGAAGTTTTTAATGCGTATTGAGTTATTTTATATTTTTTTCCCAAACTATGAAAACAAAACGCATAATACGCTATAAACCAAAACAAATTTCAGCTCCCCGTCCTTCAATCTGACAGTTTCTCCCCAGCTTCTGATTGGCTAATTCGCTTCGTCACGTGAGTGTCCGCAAGCTATATCACGATATGAGCATGTTGATAATAAAATGGTATTAATTAATAGTTATTTATATCAAGATACTGATGTTCTACACTTTATCAAGAATATGAAATCTAGTTGCCGAGGCCGTAAGGCCGAGGAAAATAAACCATATGAGTGATAAAAGAGAACTTCAGTCCCGAGTTGGATATTAAATTTTATTTGAAATCGAAATTTTGTGAAAATGAAAGGAATATTTTATTTTATAGGTTATGTTTTTGTAACTGATAGAAAGAACTCTCAAAATCATGTTTTATTTCAATCTTCTTCATCGGAATTGTTTACTTGGTTCTTCTTGCACATTTTTTGTTATTTTACGTACAAATTTACTATTATACCTAGTCTTGCCATAAGTTCTGTTACAAAGATTAAGTGTGCTAATTGGAAAACAAAAAAATATCTATACAATTTTATACATTTGTTTTATTAAAATACATCTAAAATAACAAAAAAAATATATATTATTCAAAATGGCCGCCGTTTGCTCTCACACAAGCCTGAAGTCTTTGCGGCCACTCGGCTATGGCAGCACGCACGGTGTCAAGTGGAATAGTGGCTGCTGCTACTACCAGGGCTCGCTTCAAACTGTCCAAATTTTTGTGAGGTGTCTTACATGCTATCATCTCCCAAACAGGCCATAACTTGTAGTCCAGCGGATTCAAATCTGGGCTCCCAGAAGGCCAGTCTTCAGCTGGAATGAAGGCCGGAATGTTGTTTCGCAACCACTCTTGCGTACTTTTGGCCTTGTGAGCCGGAGCCGAGTCCTGCTGAAAAATCCATCGTTGTCCACTGAAGAGGCCCGTGTTCAGGGGTCGTACAACTCCTTCTAACACATCCTGCTGATACACTTTTGCACCAGTTTTCACCCCTTTTTCGCAAAAATGGAGCTCCGTCACACCTTGATGACTCACTCCCCACCACATCATCACTGACGCCGGGTGATGCCCTCTTTGAATCTTCGGAACCGTGTCTCTAGCCTCAGAAGAGCTGTGGGCATACACTTTATCATTTTGGCGGTTAAATTTTTCTTCCACCGTGAATATTTTTTCATCCGTAAAAAGGATATTTTCATGGCCATTGGTTGCGTGCCATTGCAGCAGACGCTGACATCTTGTCTTCCTAATCTCCTTCAACCTTGGAGTGAGAAGATGGCCCTTGGATCGTCGAAAGGCCTTCATCGAAAGGTCATCCCTGATGATGCGCGACATGGTTCTGTTGGATACATCCAACTCCCTGGACATAATTTTCTGTTTTCGCAACGGATTTCGGCGAATACGTTCCCGTACAGCCTTAACGACCGCAGGTGTACGCACAGTACGTGGACGACCACTTCTACCTCTATCCTCCGTTCCCAACATTTCATCATACCGTTTGATAGCCCGGTAAACAAACATTCGTGAAATTTTAAGAGGTTTCAATAAATTAAAAATGTCACTTGGACTCTTTCCACACTTGTGTAATGCTATAACAGCGACACGGTTTTCTTTCACACCCCACTCCATGCTTACGCTGCAAGAGGCAATACTAAACTAACTAATCCAACTACCTATTAGATCAACCCTTCCAAAACAATCGCGAGCCAGGCCATACCACTTTACTCCCTCGAGGGGTGTACGACCGAATCTTTGTAACAGAACTTATGGCAGGACTAGGTATATCGTACACCTACCCAACTTATATGTACAATTAGTGATTCTGACGAGACAAGATATATCTCGATTCTCGTCTCGTCTCGTACTCGAGATTTCTCGTCTCGACGAGACGAGACAGAAATGTAAAAAATATTTTACGAGACGAGATATATTTGCCGAGATCTCGATTCTCGAAAATTGTTTCGAAATTTCACGGTTGTTGTTTTTCTCATGAGTTATATTTGCAAACGTGTGAAATTTATCACATTTTTAGTGATATCTGTCTCTATTTAGCTATGGCATTTTTAAACAAAAAGATAATAAAGTATTTGACATTTTATCTGTCAGAATATGTTAAGCGTGCATTACACGATGAAGTTTTTCTTTTCAAGTGACTTGAAAAGTTTTCTCTCTCGCACAATTACATGAGTGCAACAGAGACAAATAAATAGACTTTTAACGAAAAACTTGTAAAGAAAAACTGGAACATGCGCTACTTTTTCTTAAAAGTCCCTACAAATTTTAACTGTCAAGTAACTGTCAAATGTCATTTGTGTTTATATTTTTTATGTATACCAGTAGTATTATAAGTGATCAATATTAAAATGAAAAATGGCAAAATGGTTTAGAGAAGTAATTGAAATCTTAATGTAAGTATAACTTAAATTTTGACACTTGGATATTTTAATTCCCGCAAAACTTGATCGTGTAAATATACTTTATAAGGTCACTTATAAAGACACTTTTTAAGTCACTTGAAAATAAAACTTTCATCATGTAATCCAGGCTTTAGGCTAACATAATAAAATTTTCACAAGTTTTAGGTTATATCAAATTTTGATAGATAAAACGACAAATATTTATCTTTTTGTTCAAATTACTATTAATACAAAATTGTATAAATTTAATAATTAGTTTATAGGACCAAAATATACATATTAAATTTCCATCGAGAAATCTCGGCCGAGACGAGACTCTATTAAACGAGACCAGAAAAATTTCGAGACGAGACATAATTTTATGAATTTGAAACGAGACGAGACAATGAATTTCTCGTCTCGTCTCGTCTCGACCGAATTACTATGTATAATAATTATTATAAGGTTGAAAGGTTGGCAACTCTTCATTTGCTTGAAATCGTCGTATAATAGATTACTTTAGTGCCGAATCCTGAACTTTTAATGACGATTTTCGTGCACTTTAGTGCGATTTCAAATAAAGGTAAATAAGGCTTAGCAACGTATGTCGGTTCTTTATGCAGATATTCTTTTGTTTTCATGGGTAATGCGATTGTAGTGCAATAAAGTGTGTTGCAATATGCAAAGTATCAGACCTTTTAACCTACAGCGATAAATTGAATATGAATGGCATATTTATATTAATAATAATGCATAAGATACACAAAAGCTAAAAACAAAATAATATAAACTTCTATAAGTGTGGCAGTTCATTTTTAGACAAATTTTAAGTACTTTGATAGTGTACAGTAAAACCAGGAAATTGTGGGACATATGATTTATCGTCATCATTACCGATGTCTACATGTGTTGTAGATACTGGCACACCCAGAAATGGGTAATATGCCGTGATGATATATTTATATTTATTTATTTATAATTACAATATTAATATCAAGCCCCCTCTGAGAGTAAGGTTATTAGTTTTGGAACGATTTTGAGTAATTTCGTACTCTGTAGTAGGGTTTTGCAACGCAACCCTGAAGCATTTAATAAGTAATATTACTTGAAGTTTGTTTTGGTAGCGTGTTCAGAGGTTATGCGTTTTGTTTTCATAGTTTGGCAGTTTTCATATTGAAGTTTTTAGTGCGTATTGAGTTATTTTATATTTTTTGTCAAACTATGAAAACAAAACGCATAATACGCTCTAAACCAAAACAAATTTCAGCTCCCCGTCCTTTAATCTGACAGTTTCTCCCCAGCTTCATAGATCAAAAAATAAGGATAAAAACCTTCATGACTTCCCCATATGAGACGCCTCTGGTTGAGATACAGAAACAAAAGAAAGTTTAAATATGCATCTCAATAAGTAGTATCCTCGTATCAAGTTTCAAAATTTTAGTGCAACTAATATCAGAGTTATTAATAAAAATGTGCTTGATGAGGTGCACTTTTAAAGGCCTGTAACTCTGTAACGAGAAGTTGCCGGACATACCTTCATAAGGCATTTTTTTACTCAAAATTAGCTCAGGAATATGCTATTAATTTTTGTTACACTGATACACCATGTACAATTTATTTTTATGAATTTAATTCGTAAATCTAAATTTGTAAATTACATACATCATAAACCAGCCTTTAATGTGTACTGACTGACAGACTGACTTAGGGCCGTTTTCAAAATCATGTTCACTTTAAACCTGCAATTAAAATGACTTTAAGACTATATTTATTAATGCTACAGTGCTCGCTCAAGGGCTAAAGTTATATCATGAAAACGAACACAACTTTAATTTTAATTTAAAGTGTTAAAGTGAAGATAAAGTTTGTTATGAAAACGGCCTTTATTTCTAAATACATATTTTCGACAACTTGAGATAAACAAAGGGGGCGGGGGTGAAAATACCGGGTGGCGATTAGCTATGTCTGTTAAGTGAATTCAAAACTTCTTACAACTTGTTACAGAAAATTTCTATTTTGCTCTTTTTATAAGTATCAGTTTCATAAGAAATAAGATAATAGGACAGATTTCTATTAGATACCTTTTCATTTCATCAAGAACTCATTAATTAAGTAAGGATTTCAAAATACAATTATAAGTGTACTAAACATAATCCATTAGGTACAGACACAAAAGACCCAGTAAATTTAGCAATACACAATAATGATTTTTTTCTACAACCACCATGAAAAGTTGACATTTCTGCTCTATTTTGTCATCGTAAAGTTGATGGTTACTAAGGAACGTTGCTATGGGAGACGCGCGGTAAAGTGCTCAATTTGCTCGCTTAGATAAATACATATTTTTGCTGAAATCTTAATTTATTAAAATAATACTTACGAAATCTAAAATATAGGTTAGGTTCATTTTTACACTAGAAACGTGCTACAAACAATATACCTGAAGTTAGCTACATTACCAATTTAGTTAAGTTAGGTATTTAATTATATATAATAACAACTCTACTGGTGAATGTACATTGTATTACAACTTTAAATATTTAATAACACACATTTCATAATTAACAGACTTATTGGATTTAATTATTGGCGGATAATGTTAAAATTGAATGTGCACTTTTGGCAGTTTTGTATATTCATTCCAGAACTTGAAAACAGCTGACGAAGATAAATTAGATTCTGTGACTGTGACACTCACTAGAGTTTTCAGTTCTTAACTGCTAGTGTTGATTTTAGCATGGAATAAATGGACAAAAGAGAAGACGATTTCATTAGATTTTTACAAAAAGTAAGCTAGTAAGACATTTTCACTGTAATTCTTGATTTTATTAACTTACACCATTCAATGTAGAGGTTATAATTCTTTTCGTATAATGCTTTTGATTTTGCAGATAATAAATTCAAGGAAGTATTTTGCGCCGTTTCAAATATATCTGGAGGAGTGCAGGAAAAATCACTATCTTTTACTAACAGAATTTTGTATTTATTTACTTTATTTACTTTTATACTAACATCGTCATGGTTACATACAACACAAAACACAAATTGGTTGAGGTTGAATTGAACTTACTAAATAGGTATTATTATTTTTTTCTATTTTGGTTAGTAAAGTCGTAGAAAAAATTATGTGTGCATCTCTAGCATAAAGTATCTTTATTGCTCTCGCTCGATTGTAACGCTCGCTACGCTCGCGCTTTAATTTTCAAGCGCGAGCAATAAAGATCAACTTTACGCTCTTGATAAACAAATAACTATTATGATCAATAAGTTTTAATATGTTCTTATGTATGAATGTGATGATGATTGTGGACAAGGCGAAAGAAGAATGTTGTTGAAGAGTGAAGTGAGTCAGCTGAGCTCTTACTCTTATTCTTATCCATTATCTTATTGTTGTTATTATTATTTTCGGGTTTTTGCTAACCCACAAGGTGGGATACGCGTGATTTTATGTATGTATGCATGTAAATTTGAACTTAATTTTCTTTTATTTACTATTTGTATCCAAGGAAACACGACAGTAATTTTCAATAATAATGAGTTTTCTGTAAATAAAGTGATATAAAATTGAATACATCCCTGTTTTTATACCTGTACATTGCTTATTTATTCTTTTGCAAATTGGTTGTTTAACTTTTCGGTTTTGACTCACAACCTGACACGCAGCATGAGGTACTTCCATGTCTTTGCCTCTACTATAAATGATAATATTATCGCATCGTTAAAGCAAATCAAACGCATATACATTTTTTTCCAAATTTTCATAAATTTAATTTGTTTATGATTAGTTTTCTAAACATTTTCCCGTTATGTAACAACAACTAAACATCTTTTGTTATTGCTCTTTTCTGCCAATCACAAATCACACAGGAAGAATTCAACTGTCGTGAACAAATATGTCAACCTCGAGGTGAAACAAAAATAAAAACAATCTCTCACATTTGCATACTGCTTAGAATAACTCCGTCAAGTAGGCGAGAGGCAAGCAGTTTTTTGTTTACTTATAACAAATGATATCCGCATTTGAAACACAGAAAGTATTAAGGCTTATTCACAGCTACGAAAATAAGAAATATAAATAAAATTATAAATAAGACTTTATTGCTGGTGTTCGCAGCTTCGAAAATTTTTTAAAATTATATTTAATTTGAAATCATTTTGCCAGAACGTAAATTGACAGCTCAAATATGACAGTTGTTCAGTATGTGCTTATTTTTGTGTAATATATTTAACATTACAAATACTTATGGGGTCCCGTGGCCGCGTGCCTGAGTGTCTGGTCGCGAACCTGGGGAATCGGGTTCGATCCCGACCGACGCCACATATTTCGAATTTTAAATGGCATAAAAGTGACCCCTGTGGTGCACTCTCCAAGCCATGAGGTGACGCCTGGTAAACACACACGGTACAAATATGTCACTATCTTTATCGATATTTGTGACAAAGCACACTGGCACACCTAGAAATGGGTAATATGCCGTGATGACATACAATGTTAAAAAGAAACCCAATTCGGAGTAGGCTATGAATAAAAAATGTATGTCAATTTGAAAGTATTTAATTAAATGTCAAAAATGTTATCTAAAGAAATCAAAGCTTTTCTTCTTGAATCTTTATTTTAATTACATTTCACGATCAATTTTGACAACTTGCCTTTTGAATTGAATAACGATTAGACATACGTTTCTCTGTTCCTACTCCGAATTGAATTTTTCGCTGTATTTATTTATTTACAAATCCTTGTATTTATGTGTTAAGTTTAATTTTATTTTCAAGGGCTGTGAACAATTACATAAGGATCTATTGTTTACATCGTTATTTTTATTTTTACCTCCCGCTACCCTCGGTAAGGGAGGTATAGAGATCGTGCTAAAAATCATATCGAGATTTTAGTAAATGACCACGTTTTAAGGTCCCTAGTATCCAATTTTAACATTTTCACGATGATTTCCTTATGTGTGTGTGTGTGGGTGTGTGTGTGTGTGTGTGTGTGCGTGTGTGTGTGTGTGTGTGTGTGTGTGAGTCTATGTGTAAGGATTTTGTTGGCGCTCTAAGGCAAATACTATCATTCAGAAAATTCTGAAACCTTGTATTTCTACCCTATTCTAATATGAAAAGATCCCATTAGATTTTGGTGTAAATCGGATAACCGGAAATGGCACTTTACCTGAAGCTCATAATGGTTTTTCTTCAAAAAATACCATTAAATGCCATTTTTTCGCATTTTGTCATTATGAAAATTGAAGATTATTGAATTTTCTACAGGAATACATTAATACTTTTTCTATATTTTACAGATAAATTTAAAAATCTTTTTTTTTTGTAAATCCGAAGCCTAAGATAAACACAATTCCTTTGTTACACAGTTCATATATTGCAAATGAATATAACTGACAGGTAAAAATCACTGTCAAAAAAATAATCCTTCGAATTAATAATAGTGACATTTTAAAAACAAAATAGTAAATAAAGCAACAGTTATATGCAATGGAACATAATCTAGTTTGCAGCATTAGTAAAAACGTAGGTATGTATTTAAATTAATAAAAATTAAATAGAGGGAGGTTTTGTGTTGACCACATCAGATTTTTATATATAATTTGATCGTTATTCAATGGCCAATTGTTTTTTTTTTTTTTTGATCTATAAATGTCAAACATTTAAATGAATCATTTAATTCAACATATTTTTTTTAATGATTACTTTTCTTTGAAGATAAAAAAAAATGCGAAAGTATTGAAAAAAACGATTAAAAGTTAAGGACAATCAACTTTAACACATCCGGAATATGTATTGATATATGCAAACAAAAAAATATCGCATAATTGTAAACAAAAAGGTCATTAAGGCTTCTTTTTCATTTCCTATAATGAATAAGTAATTATTATTGTGTAGTACGGTAGATATATTACATTTCTTTTTCTTTTATAATACAAGAAAATTATACGTCATGGTACTGCAGTAGCATGAAAATTGTAGTTTTTATAGTTTGTATAATATATAATATAGCTTTTTCTCCTTTCTGGGTGTGCCAATCTACTTTTATTCTCAGATATTGTTAAGGACAAGTTATTTTTAGCATAGACAGTATATACCAGATGTAAATGAAAAAGTTCTTAATGCACCTTTTTACACTTCTGATCATTGGAAAATTGCTTGGCAGAAAGCCGATATATTCTAAATAAAAATTTAATTTCAGATCCCACAAAAGAAGTACCAAGTTTACATCAACCGAGAGCTATTTGGTTTAATAGTCTTCGAACATGCAATGGAAAATGTAATATGTAGTATGTTATTTCACTGGAAAATACGTGATAGACCAAATTGTAAATGTGGAGCAAAAATAGAAAAAATGCAGCATATAGTAGTAGAAGAATGTCCTTTATCTAAATAGGGTTATTGCAAGAATTTTTATAATAACTTCTAAGTACAAAATTTAAAAAATATTGTTCTTTAAAGAGTCCCAAATTTGAACATATCACGAAATATGTATCAGATATTTTATAATTAAATATTGAAATTTGTGTAATATTAAAGTTTGTAACATGTAACTAGATAATGACGTCACGGAATTACTAGGTTTATATGGCATACTAATTTAATTTTAACAACGAAGCACAACTGGAAAAACAGTTACTGTTTGTATTGAAAAATACAAATTTGATATGCCACAAGGCAATAGTGATGAAATCTAAGAAAAAAAACAACGTAAACAAATATTATATATATATATTTTTTAAACGACTGTATATACTTTATGAATATATATTTAAATAAAAAGGAAATTCAGTCATATAATGTAAATGTTTTATTTTCTTTGTCTACGTTTCGGAAACTATTTTTCCTTCATCAGGACACTACAATAAATATATAAAATACAATAATCAAATACATAAAGGGTAACTATAATACTTACAAAAAATTATAACTGGAAACGGAAATATGTCATATAGGAAAGGGAAATGTTTTTTTAAAATGTTTGTAAATGTCATTAAAATATGTAACGATGGCAACAACAAAAAATATATTAAAAATATATATATGAAAAATAGTAGCTAAATGGGCTTTGATTTTATTTATTTAATTTACATATTCTATTATAAATTTACAAACATTTTAAAAAAACATTTCCCTTTCCTATATGACATATTTCCGTTTCCTGTTATAATTTTTTGTAAGTATTATAGTTACCCTTTATGTATTTGATTATTGTATTTAATATATTTATTGTAGTGTCCTGATGAAGGAAAAATAGTTTCCGAAACGTAGACAAAGAAAATAAAACATTTACATTATATGACTGAATTTCCTTTTTATTTAAATATATATTCGTAAACAAATATTATTTTACGAAAAGATAAAAACAAATGAAAGAACACCAAATGCCGGTCGACAAGATATATGCCTGGCATATATATAAACCCCCGACCAATAATCTAAAATCGGTCATTACTACAAATTTTTTGTTTTCATATTGTAATGTCATATAAACATATAAATCTCGGTATAAATATTGAAATTCATTAGTGTCAACATGTGGTGAAAAAATGAACTGCAATTATTTGAAATAAATTAAAAATGCATTAAAAACATTACGTTCGACTTTCAAATGATTGTAAGTTTAATTAAAATGTACTTTTCTTATAGTACGCAAAATATAGTATTTATTATCTTCGTTTTTCTGAACATACATTGTACTTTTCTTATAGTAGGCAAAATATAGAATTTATTATCTTCGTTTTTCTGAACATACATCACTCAGTCATTACTAGTTTTTTTTTTTTTCAAATTGTAATGTTTTTATGACGTAACTCCTCTGCATAATTTTTTTTACTAAAGACTGGAGAATGTACCACAGGGGCACTTTTGTCCCATTTAACTTCGAAATAATATTAAAATCGGTCAAAATCAAACCCGCGTTACCAAATTCGCGACTAGAATAGAATAGTTCAATATTAACCCTTTAGATGTATAAGTACTTTAATTTAAATAAATTTGTCATTGTCTTACAGTCTTTAATAACATAGCACTTTTATTTCCCAAATTTTAAACCTACAATTGTTCCAACTTTCATGTCAACACCTTATAGGTAATACTTAAACTTAACATCATTCTCTTTTATCTTTATATCAATAAAAGTTCAACAAATTAAGTCATCTCGTTATACCATTTAATAATTAGAAATTATCCCTCCTAATTTAAAAATAAAATATTATTCGCTTATTTCTTTAATTCTACTTCCAAGTCAACACCTTATGCATCTTAATAACACTCTGTCATCCCTTTATATCTTCCAATAACAATATCGAACAAAAAGTATGTATGCAAGCAGCTGTTGAAATTGAAATAAACTTACCTCGCAGAACCAGCGGCAGTGAGATGGATGGCATACGGTCTGGTTGATGGGCGAAGTCTGGGTCATCTTCATCAAAGTGGATGTCGTCTTCGAACTCAGTGAAGCAATCGAAATCTGAACTCTCAACACGCAGCATCTGCAACAAGAATCGGAACAGATGATTCAAAAAATAGGGACAAATAATAGCTGTTTACCTTCCGTCCCCTTTAGATAAGGAAGGTATTGTCTTTGGTTAAAAAAAATCGGTAGATTTTAATGAATAAGCACGTTTTAGGGTCCCTACAATACGATTTTACTAATTTACGATGCTTTCTGTATGTGAGCATGTGTGTGTGCGCGCGCGTGTGTGTGTGTATGTATGAACAATTTTTTCTCTGACAATAACTCCAATACTACAGTACTACACTTCTAAATTTATGATTCTTTCATATTCCTCTTCTTTACATCCATATGAAGAGCTGATTAGATTTTGGTTATAATTAATCAACGGAAGTTCCCTTATTTGAAGTTTTCTTGAAAAAAACGCAGTTAAATATCATTTTTTTGACATTTTATGTGATTATCAATATGAAAGAATACCTTATTGTGTATTCGGTTTAATTATATATTTTCCTTCATATTCAATAGATATAGAGTTAAAGAATTTTAAAGAGATTAACTTCATAAATCACCCAACTTTGCTATAATATACGCCGTATACCCTCTGGATTTTTTAGGTGCCCGAGCGCGTACCCTCTGCTTTTAAATATTTGAGACAAAAATTATAAAAATTAAATCAACTAATGAAAATTTTATCCCACAATTAATATCATTTTTTTTAGAAATTATATTGAAATTATCTTTATGTTTATAAAATGTACTTTATTTGATTGGCGTCGCCATCTATTATTGAAATTTTAATTTTGATTTTTGTTATATAGAAGCCGTATACAGTTTTCAGTTTTCGCAAAATGTACGATTCGTAGTAGGCAGGTTTGCGTCTTTGATACGTAAGGCAATATTTAATTATTCTATTTTTTCCTTTGTGTTTATAGTTTTTGTATTTTGAATTTTAGTTGAAAATTTAAAAGATGACATTAACTTCGTATTAAGTCACAATGTATAATAGTCGCGCGCATATTGTGTGGTTGAGTTTCGATTTTAGACAGTTTATCCAGATAAATATATTCTCTTTTGTAAAATGTTCTGTGATCTGGCAATTTATTTTTATACATGAAAGGGGAAAAACATGCAACTTCACATCCCTTGAAAAAATGTAATTTTCAATTAAAAGGCATTTGATCTTGAATGGAAAAAAATTTCGCCTGCGACGCCATTTTTTCTTGGTTCCCCCCCTCCCCCTGCGTATTTTTTTTTTCTTAATTATTGCCCCCCCCCCCCCCCCCCCTGCATATACCCTATGTTTCCAAATATATTTTCAGCGTATACCCTCTGCTAATTTTACGACTACAACACTGGCTATAATCATGGAACCAGCAGACATATTCAAATAACTCTAATTGACAGATGTTAGTGTCAAGTGCAATTTACATAGTGTATATTCGTGTTATAATTTTATTGGATTTATAGAAACTTTTCCAAGGAACTTTTGGTAGGGGATTTGTACGAAATACGTAGAATTGACGGAAAGTAATGTGCTGGCCACATCAGATTTTTATTATTAATTTACAGCGTAAATTACAAAATTCCGAGCTAAATTAAATGCCACTTTTTGGTGCGAAAAGATCCGGAATACCATTTCCGGTTTCGCCGAAGCGAAATCATCGTTGATTTTCAAATAGAATGGTAGCTATATGTATTTTTATATTTTCGGAAAGTATTATAAATTAGCTTTACTTGCATTTTCTTTAAAAAATTACCAAGATATTAACTCCTATTCTGCAACTGTAACACAATCGATAACTTTTATCGATCGATAATAAATTGTTGCCAATAATTTGTCAAAAATTATTATCGATCGACAATTATTATTGATTGAATTATCAGAATAGTGACGATTAATTTTTGATAATTATGATATTTCATATACGAGCAGTATCAATTTGCCATGACATTTGTGCCTTTCTTTGTTTGGGGATATATTTTGACCACGGAACAAAAACAACTTTTGACCTATACCTGACGTATCATTTGTTTTTGATTATTTTGAAATGTCAAAGAATTTAATATAATTACTGTAATTTTACTCCTTTTTACCTCTCGCTAAGAGAGGTATTGGATTCATGCTAAAATTCGCATATCCAGATTTTATTGAATAAGCACGATTTAAGATCCCTACAATCCGATTATAACATTTTTAAAATGATGTCTGTGTGCGTGTGTGTGTGTGTGTGTGTGTGTGTGTGTGTGTGTGTGTGTGGATGTGTGTGTGTGTGTGGATGTGTGTATGTGTGTGTGTGTGTGTGTGTGTGTGTGTGTGTGTGTGTGTGTGCGTATGTATGTATGTATGTATGTATGTCTGGATGTTGTAGTCACGATTCCTCAAAAACTATAAGACTTAAAAAATATTTAACTGCAGTTTCCTCAATCTGACATTCCTGGGAAGAGCTGAAAAGGTTTTGGTAACAATTGAATAATCGGAAGTAGTAGTTTCTTAGAAAAAATCTTCTAAATATAATTTTTTGGGAGTTTTTTTTATTAAATATTGAAGAACATAAAATTCTCCATCTAATACACTTAAAAATTTTATTATATCTTGTATAGATTTAGAGATAAAGACTCTATAATTTATAGAGGAAACTAATCGCAGAGGCCAAAGCACTAAGGAAACCAGTTGACAAATTCCAATGTTTATAACATGACACATGTCATTGTCAAATATCAACAGTTTTAGTGATATTCTGATAGCTTTTTCTGGGAAGTATATTTAACTTTTCTTATTGTTTTATTAATTAATTATTTGAAATTATAGGTAAAATTATGGTAAAATGCATAAATCCATCAAAAATACCGCCAATCTCGTAATGAATTGGAACATTGGCATTTAGAAACTTCCTCATACAATGAAAAATAGATATAATTAGAATTATATGTGTGCAGAAGACATGTTAAATACAATAAAAAACAATATTTGAGTAAAGTTCTGTAATTTTTTGTTATAAAACGACGGTTCGAAAGCGAAGTGCAATACAATACTTATATAGCCTAATATGGAAATGGCGAGAGGTCTTGTGCTGGCCACAATAGAGTTTTGAATTTTAGACAATTTGAATTGTTCGAAATAATCCAAACAAATCCAGATGTGTGTGTGTGTGTGTGTGTGTGTGTTTGTGTGTGTGTATGTGTGTGTGTATGTGTGTGTGTATGTGTGTGGGTATATATGTGTGTGTGTGTGTTTGTGTGTGTGTTTACTAAATGATGGATATATAAAATAAAATCTGAATACCTTTTTTCTGAAAATTATATTATGGATGAGTTATTTTTATATCTACGCAAATATTTCAAGCTTTTCGAATATGAATATTATATTACTTCTCATTCATAAAATACAAATTTTAAATGAGATAACCAGTTAAATATATCATTTATATACCTATATGAAGTAATACAATTCAATTTGGGTTTAAATTCTTTGCGATATCTATTTTGCAATCTACTGTACAACATTTAACTTTTCCACTTTTTATAAAGCTTTCTACTACATTCTAATTAATTTTGCAATTAATGATTGACATTGATATCTAGTTAAATTGCAAATTCAACAGGAAGTGGTACTAATTTTTAATTTGATAAGAATACAATCGATTATAAAATTTGTTATATTAGAAAAACTTTTACTTACTGAATGCAAATGCAAATTACAATAGTTTATAAATGAATGTCCTTCAAATAGTACATTACAAAGGCATACAAGTAAATGTAAACTTAACACAAGTATCATATAGCTACTTGCAGATTGTCATAATTAATATTTACATATTTAGATTAAAAATTTAAATACGAATAATTGTTTGGCATACAACAATTGACACATCACACTATACAAAATATGTCATTTCTAAACACATTCTTTGTTAGAATATTTGAATATACCTTTTCCCAGGTAGAAACACTGGTTTACATAAAAAAAATTCTAGCGTTATCGACATATTTTTGTATATATTAACCTAAAAACTATGCTCCATATTTAACACAAAAATTTAACTTAAAACTGATACGTTTTTTGTTAATACTTGAATATAAGAACGCACAACCACAAAACAAGAGGTTAATAACATCAAAACTGATTGACAGTTTAAAAACAAAACACAATCCACGTGAGTAACCAAAACAAACCAGCATCGTCTTACCTTATGGAGGATGAAGTAAAATTAGGTTATAGTTCACTTTAATTCAAAAACAACAACCGACTTAATGAAATCTTTCTAACAACGGCAGCACATGGACACAGACACTCACCGCATGCAACCGACGCTTAGCAAATGCACGGGGCTTAGGACTAAAACGGCCGAGACGAGACACGCTCACATGCCTTGTCGGTCGTAGACTTTAAGATGGATGGCGTTATTCAGCATGCTGAGAATTTCTGTTGTGGATTAACCGTCCCAGAAATGATAACAGTGGATTAATTGATATTTATCACTCAAATATATTTTATTGTTGCGACATTCTGGATAAAAATGCGTACGGCAGACGTTTTCAAAATGTTCACGAAAGAAACTCTGATGTTGCCAGCACAATACCTTCCGTCAATTCAGGTGCATACTCAACGCCCGAATATTCAAAACCAGAATATGCATACCTACACAGAATCGCGCATTGCCCGAAAGCGTACATAATCGGTTTATGAATCATTCGGGCAAAGCGTTTTCTGGCGATGCACAATTCGGTTCTTGAATATTCGGGATTTGAATGATTATGTGATGCATATTCTGGTGTTAAACATTCTGGTTTTGAATATTCGAGTGTTGAAGGCTTTCCCAAAAATGCGTACGGGAGACGTTTGCAAAATGTTCACGAAAAAAATCTGATGTGGCCAGAACAATACCTTCCGTCAATTCTATATATTTTGTATAAATCCGGTACCAAAGGTTCCTTGAAAAAGATTCTATATATCCAGTAATTGTAAAACGAACATGTACTATTTTCTACAAATTCCATACCGAGAGTTCATTGCAAAAGATTCTATAAATCCAATAAAATTATAACACGAACATACACTATGTCAATTGCACTTGGCACTGACACCTGTCAATTAGAATTATTTGAATATATCAACTGTTTCCATGATTATAGCAAAGCTGGCTGATTTATGAAAGTTAACCTCTTTATAAGAAAAGAAAACTGTTAAAAACTTCAAATAAGGGAACATCCGGTTGATTAATTAAAACCAAAATCTAATCAGCTCTTCATATGGATGTAAAGAAAAGGAATACGAAAGAATTATAATTTCTAGAATTACCGTATTGGAGTTATTGTCGGAGAAAATTTTGTCAGGCTCGTACACACACACACACACATACACGCACATTTTATCTTAAAAATAGTAAAATCTTAATCTAGGGACCTTAAAACGGCTTATTCATTAAAAATTCACCACCGAATTTTTTGACAGAGACAATACAATAAGGTAAAAATTGAGCGCTGCAGTTAAATTTTGCGTCTAAATAAACAACATGAAGTTTAAATCTCATTTCTATTAACTATTAATTAACAAAATAATTCTACTATGGTCGAGTATATCAAAATATTCATAAACTTATACGATGCAACAACACGGCAACAAATATTCGGCAACTATTCGGTATTCGCTATTAGTTTACTATTCGGCAGTATACCGAATAGTGAAGCATTGGGGCGAATACCGAATAGTTCAGATTGATAGGAAAAGAAGATATTTGGAGTTTTTAATTGGTTAATTTTTGACTGAAATAAAACCTACATACTTATATTAAAATATTAGATAAAGTAGGTATATTTATTATAGTATAATCATAAATTGGTAATAAAATTAAAATTACCCTTTAAATTAAATGAAAATAAAAATTAAATACGTTTTATTAAATTTTACGCGAAACCATATAAAGTAGGTAAATAGGTATTAAAATTATTGATCAAGTTAACCATGCCAGAGACCTTAACAACCAGAGTGGTTAAGATTACTCAATAAAATAATATAATTTAGTTTTTATTTTCATTTAATTTTGAGATTAGGGGTTATTTTTAGTTTTATTATCAATAAGCCTTAAGCCTCATTTCCACCGATTGTCCTAAAGCGTAAAAGCTATAATTAATAAACGCAATGCGTAAAAATGTTTATCATATGGCACCGGTTACTACTATTTCCAGTTTTGCATAAGAATTAATGCTTAAGAACTAAGAGCAATGCGTAAGAACAAAAGATTGCAAACTTCTAACCAGAACTATCAACTGTCGACTGTCTGTCTATTTTATAATTATTAAATTTTTAATTGGATGGATATAGATACAAAAAATTATGTATATAACATATTACAAAAAAGAATTGTTGCCGCAATGGCAGTCTGCTAGACAACAAGTAATAAAAGAAAAAATTGTAACATTTCTGTTAAATTAGTCACTAAACAAAGTAGCTGGAAATGGTATCCTGGTAAATTGTCATAATGCATTAAGCCTCATGCAATTATGCATTGAACATTAAAACATTCGGTGGATGTGGAAATGAGGCTTTAGACTACATAATATTCAATTATTAAAAATCACAAAATCTAGTTATATTGCCCAACAGAAGTTTCAAGCGGTAGTACTAGTAACCCCTTTAATAAAAACAAAACTTCAAATCAAATCAATCAACAGTCTGTGCAAATAATTGGTACCAAAATAATCGAATACTATTCGCCGAATATTCGGCTATTCAGCCAAGAAAACCGCTGAATATTTGGTTTTCGGTCTAGAGCCGAATACACTATTCGTTGCAAATCTTATGTATATTACAGATGTTTAATTAAATATATGCTGTTTTATATTAAAATACAAGTAATTCATGAAAAAAACAATGAACACGTAAAATTCTTATCCTTTGTTCAATATAAGAGTTATAGAATTAAATAAATTACTACATTAAACTACTTATTTGGTAAAATTTTGATTGTGTTTAGTTATACTTACTCTACCAAGCGTTTTAAACAATATTTGCCATTATTAGCTCAGAAAACCTTACCTAATCTGAATTTTACAGGTTCATGACAATATTTATAATAGTATTCAAGTTACAAACACAAATTTCTTACAAAAATCAAATGTATAAAACTTTTGAACGACACTTATCTCATTTTAATACTACTAATGCCATCCGTGGTAAAAAGCTGAACTTAACAAATATAGTTCATCCAATAAACAGGTGATTCATGCGTAAAAAACATACACTATACTTCATTTCATCTAAGAAAATAGCGTTGGCTTAGATAGGAATATAAATTCTGCCCTTTGATTGGTCAGAATGCGAACCTAGTTCAAAAACGCGAAAAAAATATCACTTGTCAGCTGTCATTCATCAAATAAAATCGACAGAATTACGTGACATTTAACCATATTTTGATGGAATTTTTAATATTCAAGGCTCGTACATTTTACAAATAAAAATATTTTTATTATTGACAAAGTTTGGTTTTACAAATTTAAATTATTTATTTAATGCATGTAAAAACGGTCGATCTGCTATTTTCTTACGTGAAATGAAGTATATAATAGTATTCAAGTTACGGACACAAATTTCTTACAAAAAACATTAGAATGACATTTAACTCATTTTAATACCCCTAATGCCATCTGTGGTAAGAAGCTGGACTTAACAAAATATAGTTCATCCAATATACACGTGAATCATGAGTAAAAAAACATGTATAGTAGCCGCGGGTTAATTTGACACTGGTCTGCACATCCTAGCCAACCTAAAAACATCGACTATAATTTGTTTAGCTTGTGAATGAATCGCCTTCCCTTTAAAACCAATATTAGATGTGTTGGTGTGCTTTCTTCATTGTTTGTAATGTATGAAGAATTCTATATGTTCTTTTATGAAGTTTTATTGTTAGTCTACCTATAAATTGGTGTGTTCTGCGTAAAAACACTAACAAATTTTAATTCTGTACAGTTTATTTCCAACTACATATAATATTTACAGTTTTGTCAAAACAAAAGTATATTAAAACTGATATAGGAAAAGAACAGTTTTAATAAATAATAACATAAAAAAATTGTACAAAAATATAGAATAAACTTTTTCCTTTAATGAGTCAGCTGACAAGCCCTAACGGCAATTAACTGTAACAAAATAAACAAAGGTGCAAAAATTTCTGAATATTCTAAAGTAACTGTTCCCATAAGTTTTTTGCACAACAAGAATTTAAACAAAAAAGTCATTAGTAAAAACGTCCCAGACCAACTTGCTCTCAATAGAGCGACTTTCAAAGAATTCTCCAACTGCATACGAATAAAAACGATGACACAAAAGTAAGTATTCAGTGCATCGCTTGCAAAAAGAGGAGAAAAGATAACCCACCAACTACTCGTATAAAGTTCTGTATCTGGGTCGAATTTAAGAGCTAGCAAGATGGTAAAGATAGTTAGGGCTACTAAATTGATCCATATTTCGAAAACTGTGAGCCCTAACCATCTGACCATTTCTCCTATTGTGAAAAACATTATGGATTGAGTTCAATATTGCGATTGTGAAACACTTTTATATGTACAGCAGAATTCGGACGACGCTGTTCTTCATAATCTCCTTCGTCTGTTAAGGGCTCTAGATCATCAATTAATGTAATAGTTGATGTATTAACAGAAAGTTGCAAATCTGGATATTTTTCACATAATTGCAACGCTAAATTGATCCCCTGTTGAATAGCAGCGCCCATACAATGAATAACTATCTCTTTGAATTTCTCAAATAATTTCTCACATTTTGCTAAGTGGGCCTAGAAATATAACCTCAATTTACCAACTGTCACATATGTGTATTTGATCCACAAACCTTTATGTTGGTTTTTTTGGTTACATATACGGCATTTTCTACTCGAAGTGGTTTTTTAGGAGCTCTTTTTCGCAATGAATGGGTACTAGAATTAGAATTGTTCACTACTCGTTTAGGATAACTTCTTTTAGATGCCTGTGGTCGTCGTTCACTTTTTGGAACCTCAGCCATTTTAAAATATGTAAATACTTAACAAAAATAGTGAATGTGCCGTAAAATTATATATTAAAAAAATATTTTTAAATGTTATTATCAAAATTTCTCGATTTTAAAAATCCATAAAAGTTTTCCCCTAAATTTATTTAGCAGAATGTCATAATGTGAGGTGTACACAAAAATTTATTCTCTGTTCGTTATATGAGTTGTCTAGATAAATTTATCTTTTGTATATGGAATCGCCCCAGGTAATAATACCAATCTACTGTATTTTTATTTTATTTTATTCTCGAATACAGATATATTTTGAATTTCCCTGACAAATGTCAATGTCATTATCCTTTACCTCTTCAAGGCGGCTACACACGCTCCGGTTTACCAAAGAAGTCTACCTTCAGGCAGCCCGCCTTAAGGGCGACCTGAAGCAACATTTGCTACATTAATTGAAAAACTAAAACTATATATGAATTAGCGATCTTGGAAATTTGAAATCGATTTTCACTCTATTAATAAAATCGATTTGTTGACTTTTTTCTAATAGAAATCGTAATACTATATCAAATAATCGATTTTAATTAAAATTGAAAAGATAGATTTTAATAATAGATCAGAAAATAGATCACAAAACACAATTCACGAATTAACATCTAACGCGCTTCAAATGCCAAATACTGCTGAAATTAATAGATTTTTTTTATCGATCATTGAATAAATCTATTTTTAGAAAAACCAATCTTTCAAAAACTAAAGGTCGATATCTTTTAGAAAGATCAATTTTCCGGAATCGGATAATTTTTAATTGATCGATCGTTTTGAAAAAAATCGACTTTTCAATCGATTGATCGATCTTTTCAAAAAAGATCAATCTGACTTTTTTAAAAAAAGATCTATCAGTTATTTTCTACACTAAACTTTTCTCTTCACTTTTCATTTGGTATGCTCCAGAACTATCAGTAAACTGACAAAAGAGATGGCATCCTCTGTTGGCGCCATAATTGCAGGATCCCTACTGAAAATTTACCTCAAGGTTTGCCTGAGCGTGTGGGCGCCCTCCTAGTTTCAGGTTTGCCTCTAGGCGGCACGCCTCAAGGCAGATCTCTCCTGTAAACCGGAGCGTATGTAGCCGCCTTATTGTGTGCGACGTAGGTGTTACATACGCAAAACTGCGTCTGCGCCAAAATCATAAGACAAGTCTTGTGAATAGGCTGTCATCTGTGTACTATTGACAGTGAAATTGAAATAAATTTTTAGGCCGACTGAAGAAACAGAGGAACCATATAAAATGTCTGCGTCAAGTGCTGAAAAGTTCGTAGAAATTATGCATGACGAAAAGATAGGTAAAGACATATTTCTGTTACATATTTTTCTTATCTACGAATTCATGTTTTCGAGTTAAATTCATCGTAAAAGCTTCCAAAAACTTGTTTAATTGATCAAATCATGTTTGCATTGTTTATATATTTAAGGGAAAATTATTATAATCTTATAATTATTAATTAAGGACCACTCCCACTAAAAACAATAAGTGTAATCATATGACACACTTTGAAATTCAGCGGGCAAAACAGTAATATTTAATTCACTAAGTCAAGTTAAAAATAGCTAATGTTCTTTATATAATTGCGTCAGTCAGTGTTTGTGTATGACAGTGCGCAAAAGTGTAGAAAATGCTGCCGATTTCAGATATGCTGGCTGCCACCAGCGTTCTGCAACAGCAAGCCTCCGACATCCGTCAAAATCGAATAAACTGGCAGCCCTATGTACAATCCCAAATGATCACACAAGAAGATTACAACTTCATTGTAGCTTTCGACGTCCCGGACAAAGAAGCACGAGAGGCCTTCCTTAAACAAAATCGCGTTCAGTGTGCGAAGACTTTCCTCAATTTACTGGGACATGTTTCGAAAGATCAGACCCTCCAATATATCTTAATCATGATTGATGATATGCTACAGGTTTAAAAATTAAACTGCGAAGTTTCATTGTGTTACTAGTGTAATATTTACAGGAAAATCCATCTAGAGTTGAAATTTTTCATGAGTACGCTGCTAGAAATCGTGAATCGGTCTGGGGCCCATTTTTAAACTTACTCAACCGTCAAGATGGATTCATAACAAACATGACGTCGAGGATTATTGCTAAGATTGCTTGCTGGTCCAAGCAACCCATGGAAAGATCAGATTTGCATTTTTATTTGACCTGGCTCAAGGATCAGTTAAAACTTCAAGTAACTTCATTTATTTGTCTTCGCTTTACTGCTTTTGTTTTAGGGTATGAACAATTGAACTATGTTCATTTGTTTATATCCGTTTAAAAACAGTCGAATGATGCACTTGCTTTTGTTTTTGTTTGTGTGCTCAGCACTCTATAAATTAGGCCTGTATTTGTGTGCTTTAGTGGTAGTTAACAAAAAAATTAAGTATATTTATAACCAATTTGAAGTCGTGCTTAAATTTTATTTAAAATTATTTGTCATTAACAAGAACCACTTCCATTATAAAACGAAAATACAATTTTGATATATATAATAAAAGCAAAATACTGTGTTAATATTTTTCATTCAACAGGGGGTTCCAAGTTTGTTTTTTTTTTTTCATTTTTTAATATATTAATCTGTACATAAAAATATTAGACCCGTATTTTGTATTTTCGCCAGAGATTTTCTAAAACGTCAGAAAAAATCTGATATGGGAAGAAATGACCTCACGCCAAGTCTATGTTCAAAATAACATGTTCATATACAAATTTTAAATACAATTTGAGAAATTTTGGATCATATTTTAATATATTTTTACAAGAAAATCTTTCCAAAAATGTTAGCAAAAATCTAATATGCCGTTCTCACTAATATAGAAGTCTTAAATACCAAATTTGAAAAGTTTTGAATTATATTTTAATATAGTTTTTCTTTCAAAACTGTTACGGGCTTAAAGTAAAGTACCACTTCCGGTTGTCCAGTTCTACCCAAAATCTTATTAACTCTTTATATGAATGTAGAAAGCTTAAATACAGAAAATAGAAATTTTTAGTAGTAGTGTTATGAGTTATTGAGAAAGAAAAAATCGTCACACACAGACAGACATCATTATAAAAATAGTAAAACGTGTTTTGGGGACCCTAATTCGTGCTTATTCACTGAAAACACTATCTAATTTTTGGACCAAAACCAATAGATCTATCCAGAACAAATGAGTTTCGTAAGGGCAGCTGTCAGAAATAAATTTCGTACATAATTTACTCAACGATTGAGCCATAGAAAAATTTATGGTTTAATTTTATGAATGAATTGTATCAAAATTTCTCGATATATATCATAAGATATATAATTAAATAATTTTTAAAAATATTCAAAAGTGAGGTTATAATCACTCCTGTGAGGGACAGGTACCAAGAACATAAGTTTTTAGAGCTGAGTGTGACGGATTATGATAAACGCGCAGGGTAGGTTATTTCGTGCCACGTCAAAACCGCAAACATGGCGGAGGCGATGCACGCCCCGACTTGCGCGTTAGAAGAGCCAATAGCATTTGCCAGTATTAGCAGTTTAAGCGCTCGATTTAAAGTTTTTGATAAGATGGTAACAAAAATCAGAAAATTAAATTTTTGTTAAAATTAACTGTCAATGTTGTAAAAATCCCTTAGTAACGAATCATTTTTTTATTTTTTATCATCGCTGTGATAGACATGTAACTAGGGAGATTCTGAATGTTGATTGGCGGAAAACATGTCACGTGACTAATGAATTATATTCTCAGTAGTAATATAATAAGAAAGTGAGAATAAATTGAAAATAATTTGACAGAATTATATTTAATTAGATTATTTTTTGATCTATAAATTTGTTTCAAACAATGGAAAGCCACTGTCTTGCTATTGTGTCGCTATCTACTGTTGTAATTAACTATCTTCATTCATTTACTTGGTGCAGTTGGCAAGTCTGTTTTGACAACTAGAATATAATTTTGACAGGGCAAAATAAATATAAATAATTGCTTTCATACCGAGTGATTATTAATTACGGTGTTACAAGAAGTGGTTTCTATAATTGTTGATTTATTTCATGATCAGAAACTTCACTAAATCGATGTTTGTATTTACCATGTGTTGATAATATCTAAAGGCTACAGAGATTCCTGGGAATAAGACTTGGAAACCCCTATTGTAATTTGTAATAATTTGAACAATAAACTTTGTAAACAATAATTTCGAATTCACTTCGACTTGAAGTGAAACTTTGCAGCTTGCAAATTTGAAATTAAATTTCATTTGCAATGGGTTCAAATTTGGTTGTAAATGCATGTTTTTAAACCGAAAAACAAGTAGAGTAGACTCGTTAATAGCATTTTCTTTACGTTTTCCATTTTAATCGACGCTTCTAAATTCTGGTTTAGAGCCTAACTTCCATTGCATACAAACTAACCGGGGAATCAAAATCTGCGTTGATTTTTAATGACGGAGATTGTCAATATTTTAGTCTGACGCGTTAGCCGTGACTCAGTTGCATGCAGAAAGTCTGAAAGGTGGGGAACCCCTGAAAGAGACCTACACAGAGAAATCGTCCAGTATCGATGAACAAACTCCAACTTCTACTTATCAAATAACGGTATTGATTTTAACCAGACATAATCGAAAGTGTCATTTGGGATGTTGCACTCTTTCATTTCATTCAAATTTATTTTTATTTTTGAGGGATGCTCACATTTAAACTAAAATTGAAGACCTTCGGGCAAAGATAAACTATTCTCTGTTTGAAATAACGAAAGAAATTTGGCAGATAGATTCTTGTGATTCTTTTGTTGCTATGCGCTGTAGTCAAGTGTAGGTTCACACAAACACAATTCAAATATTATTTCAATTATGATTTCATTCTTTGTATGTGCTATACGCTATTTATAAGAGAGTTATTGCAGCTTCAACGCAAAAATAACGTGACAGCCTGAGTGCGCATGCGTACTAATAAGGTTAACGTTATATGAATAAGGAGACACGTTGGCTCGTACCACGATCATTGTTTTAACAAAAACGCTGTTTTAAGAAATGTCAAATTCAAATTTCAAAATGTAATTTCACCCTTATGTTAGAAAAACAATTTATTTAAAAATATTTGTTTGAATACAAACTATGTTCTGCTTTAAAATCATATTTTGATAAATTTCATAGTATTTATTATTATCATTAATTAATGAAATTTGACATTTCTTAAAACAGTGTTTTAGTTAAAACCGCGATCGTGGAACGAGCCATTATGTACAATGGAATAGCGAGCGTTTAACGTCACACGTTCTGTATCTTTTGAGGTTATGTTTCGGTGAAAAGTGTGGATGTAACCTCGTTTGTGTTGCTTTTAGCGTTAACGTTAGCGTGAATACACTAATTAAATGCGGTAAACATTAAAATTGAAAGTCCTTTATTTCTAAAATAAAGTGTTTTCTACATAAGGTTAACGTTTACGTTCTTTCATCTTAGAAGTTGCAATAACTCCCAATTGTACTGTTCAGTGTAAGTACATATAAGTTTCCGGTCTAAAGAGTATTATTTGTCTATGTTCCGCAATGTGCCACCAGATGTCATGTTGGTTATTTACAATCCTCAATACTTCATATTTCACAGAGAACATCGGATCTCTCACTCTAACTAAGCAAGCATGCGTACATCAACAATGAAAATGGTCAATTAACTGTCAAAATTCTTTCAATATTTCAAACACAGTATATGCAATAAATAATTTCTAAATTTACGCTTTAAAATATTAAAAATATCTAAAAATCAATTTAGTATATTCAACATTTTAAGAGTATGAAGTTTTCGGAAATGTGTATTGCTCAGCGTAGTTAGCGTTTATATTCATTAGGCTATTCCACAATATTTTTTTAAAATTATTTTCTTGAAATATATAAAAATATAAGACTACATTTGAAAGTCTAAGTTAACAATTCCTCCAAATAAGCAAGATATTAAGGTCCGAATTTTAAATCTGCTTTGTGACGTAGATAATGTGGGTATACCAGAAGTACTAATATTTACAATTAATTAATGTAGTATTATCGACCTTTAAACTAATGGACCAAGTGTCTCCTATTCTTTTATTGTTAGAATAATGCTCCAACATAAAAGGGTAGAAATATATATTATGTCCTTCAACAGTACGGAAGTTGTCAGTTAAAGTACACTGCGCATACGTTCGTACTCATTGTACATCTTTTCAACCATATGTAAACCTCTATACATCGCTCTCTATCACTAAATAGTTGTCAAAATCTGCATTTGACGTTTCGTGACTGTGTACTACTTTGGAGAACATTTACAATTATTTCTGTCAATACATACGTATATGTGTTGTGAGGTGTGTATGCGACAAAATAATGGGGAAACGGTGTATTTCGTGCAGTCAGCAGTACGTACGCGGTTCAGCTGTGTCATTTTATATGTAAGTTCTTATTAATTATTACTTGTCCCCCATAATATAATATGTATATAATGATTGTATTACAAATATATAATGAATCTAATTATGCACAAAAAAAAATCGATCTATACTCTTATCAAATGAATTTTTTTATTTTGCTGCGTTTTCTTAACTTCCGTACTGTTGAAGGATAGAGATACTGTGTCTGCACCGTTATGGCGGGACAAGCGTTTTGCTCGTACGCTGCGTCTATTAGTTTAAAGGTCGATGTGTAGTATAATCTAATATTTACTATAAAACTGGTCCTATGAAAAAACTTAACTGTGAAGATAATCTAAAAACTACTAACTAAAATATTTAAAATGAAAAATAATAATTCATTTACTGCTACAACTAATAAAACAGGAAACATGGAAATATATTCTACCTAAAATAATAATATGGTGCACAAACGTAGAGATGGCGTTGTGCTGCACAACGCCATCTCTACGTAGTGAAATATCCCAATGCCCAAAAATGGGTAATAAGCCGTAATGATAAATTTATTTTTGTCCCAAGCTCTTTAATTTCGTGTTAAATTTGTGCGTCTTTCATTGTCTATCAAGTGGGTGGTAGGGAGCTTGTAGTTTTACAAACCAAATGGACACTTTCTTGTGGCACGAAGCTATATTTTGTATTTGAAATGCAATTTGTACATATGCATTTGCATGAATGGTTTGTATGTATGAGCGGTGTGGGATAAGAAAAACTATTAAAATCTTTGTTTTAATACAATTTTAAATATTTAGAATAACGAATTCATCCAGTCTGTTGCTCGTTGTTTGCAAATGATGCTGCGAATCGACGAGTATCGTTTCGCCTTTGTGTCTGTGGACGGCATTTCAACTCTTCTGTCTGTTTTATCCGGACGTGTGAATTTCCAAGTACAATATCAATTGATTTTCTGCATCTGGGTCCTCACTTTCAACTCTCTTTTGGCTGAGAAAATGAACAAATTCAACGTAATCCCTATCTTGGCTGATATTTTAAGCGATTCTGTTAAGGAAAAAGTAACTAGGATTATTTTAGCCGTATTCAGAAATCTGATCGAAAAACCGGAAGATAGTCAGGTTTCGAAGGAACACTGCATTGCCATGGTTCAGTGCAAGGTAAGATAATAGATTATAAACAGGGCGATTGACAGTTATTAAATTTATACATTGTGGAAAATTCAAACTTCAAAAAAGTAATATGGCAAGGAAATGATTTGAAATTTTAACTCTAGTTCAAATAAAAGTTGTAGAAAAATTAATTGCACGTATCTTTTATTTGAAGCATTTTTCTCTAAAATAATCCATAAACGATTGATAAGAGATAAAACAATGCTAATCAAATGTTTGTTAATCACTCTTAATCATTTGTTCCTACTAATAGTCTATATTGTTATTGAATTAACATTTTTTAACTCAATAATGGATTTAATTCTATTATTAACAACTGACACCTTGCGCCATAGTTTGTAACTGTTTGGTTTAGTACTCTGCTGATTTAACATTAGAACTATAGTAAAAATTAATGTAAATAAAGGTAAAAACAAAACTTATTGTTTATTGTACGGTCGTACGTCATGATGGGGTATTCTAATGATTTTTTTTTATTTTTTTTTCTGAAACTTTCACGTATATGTATTACAAATCAAAAATTTTGAGTTATTTTTTATTTAATTTGAACGAGATATGAATTTTTAAATATTCTTTGAAAATTTGAATTTTACCGGATGTGACGTATGAGGGACTCATGACATTTAAATGGCGGGGCATGTTTACATAGGTACAAACACAACACTTGGCGCGGCAGTCTATCTGTCATTCGGCATTTTATGTTTGTTTGGTTAGTTGTCGCTTGTTTTCTAGGTATTTCAATTTTGTTTACGTTATTTAAGTGAATTTTCCGTAATGAAAACTTGTATTAACAATAATAACTATTATAAGAACCAAATTAGAAAAGTTGAAAACTTGTAAACATATAAACGTCATACAACTAACACGATCAAGACAGCTCACAATGCATCAATGGCGGAACAGCTGTTTCCTGTATATGGTATAGTCATGCACAAATTTTTTTAGATGTCATGAGTCCCTCGTACGTCACAACCCACGTGATACCTGTTCAGCGGTAAAATAAAATACAAGAAAACTCATGTTAGAAAAAAAAAAAGATTTTTTTTTTCATTATTTGGTCATTTTAAAGCATAATTCACAATGTTATAACATTTTTTACCTTAAATTTTACTACATTAGAATACCCCATAGTTATCACTAGTAAAATCACGAAATTAAACCTTGAGAGGCACAATAACGGGTTTGTATTTCGAATTAAAATATCAATAAAATATATAAAATAAAGTTTTATTTTGTCTTCGTGGATGACTCTCAATTTCATCAGAAACCGATTTTAGTGGACCAGTTTGTAAAGAGCGTAAATATATAAAAGAAAAAAATCTTGCTTCTCCCATATATCACACATTTAATTTATTACGTTCTCATCTAATTAAAAAATATACATATACACATATTTAGTAATGTGCAACTTATTAACGTACCTTCTACAAAACATCTTGGGTGGAATTCAGTGGGTTGTATTAAGGTCTGTATTAAAACTTGTGTTGAGTATATGGCAACATTGTAATATTTTCTACATGTATCAATGAGATTCAATTGTGATTTAGAAATTTTACCAGAGGGAAAAGTAATACAGATATCCTTTAGTCAAATGAGGAAGTATTATTGTAAATGGAAGGTATAAAAGGAAACTCATTATTGCAAAATTAGGTTAGAAATATGTCAAATTTTATGTGTCAAATATTTCATACCTGAATGTTAATGAATTTTAAAATGTCTCAACCCCCGTTTTGATCAGTTTTGACATTTGTCCTTTTTTTCTTACTTCTGTTAATAATATTTTTTTCTTTATTTGATCCTTTGGTCTCTCACTTTTTTCTGACAGATATTACAAAGTTGCCAAAATATTTTTGACAAAGGACTGTTTTAGTTTAAAACACGCTAATACACTCACTGAATCTCACCCCTTGAGTTTGGATTTGCATGTAGAAATCTAAACTTGGCAGTAGTTATTTTCATTTTCGCTTAAATATTATGTTTTATTTTTTTATCAGTGCTGCATTTTATTAAAATACCAAAATATTAACCAGTTGGTTTTTTGTTTAATAATTTTACGCAAATGTGTTACCAATGACAGTTAAAGAGTACTAAATGAAACGCAAGTGTATTTGGCGACGGTGCTGCCATCAACGGTCGTGTCAGTTGTCAATAGAATAAAGTAGATTAAACCTAACCATACAAAAATCTCATTTTCATTTTACTGAAAATTTGAAGTTAAACCTGTTATTCTACACCGATATGTGTTTGTTCTAATAAAAATTATTCTATATTTTCTATAGGTTCTGAAGCAACTGACAATTCTTGAACAACGAAAATTTGACGATGAGGACGTTATCGCAGATGTCCAATTCCTTATGGAAAAACTGCAAGCCTCCGTACAAGACTTAAGTTCATTTGATGAATATGCAACTGAAGTCAAATCTGGTAGACTGGAATGGTCTCCAGTTCACAAATCTAAATTCTGGCGGGAAAATGCTCAACGCTTGAATGAGAAAAACTACGAATTGCTTCGTATTTTAATTCATTTGCTAGAAACCAGCAAAGATCCGTTGGTTTTAAGCGTTGCCAGCTATGATATTGGCGAGTATGTCAGACATTATCCCAGGGGAAAACAGTAAGTTCTTTTTTATTAGAGAGTTATTGCAGCGCCAACGCAAAAATAACGTGCACTTTAGTTACGTGACAGCCCGAGTGCGCATGCGTACTAATAAGGTTCACGTTAAATGAATAAGGAGACACGTTATGTGCAATGGAATAGCGAGCGTTTAACGTTACACGTTCTGTATCTTTTGAGGTTATGTTTCGGTGAAAAGTGTGGATGTAACTTCGGGTATATTCCAACAATAAAATATAACCAAAACCATGGTTTCTGTAACCGACTGGTTGTAGTCACGTGACTATTATTATTGAAACAGTTCGGTTTAATTCGCGGGTGATACGCGGAAACTTTAAAATTTTCTTTGAAAACATTACGTCTATCGTCTTTTATAATTCTAAATTATGGAATGGAAAATTACAAATACCTACAATGTAAACCATTGAAAATAGATGCAAACATCAAAGAGTCAATAAATAGTATCTAACTACACTAACCTATAAAATCTGACATCTTATGAAAAAGGATAGATGTTAACAACCGGCAAAACCGAGGAAAAATCATGGTTGCGTTGGTGCGTTTCGGTTGCAACCATTTTAACCGGAACCATGTTTCATAAATGTACAATTTTTACCATTTGATATTATTGGAACACTTTTGGTTAGCCACGGTTGAAATTTGCTATTTTTGGAACATACCCTTCGTTTGTGTTGCTTTTAGCGTTAACGTTAGCATGAATACACTTAAATGCGGTAAACATTGAAATTGAAAGTGTTTTCTACATAAGGTTAACGTTTACGTTCTTTCATCTTAGAAATTGCAATAACTCCCTATTATCTTCTTACCTTATACGTAGTCCTGTATTTCTGCCAGGATCGAGACTGTTTCAACACCTCTGTCTGACGTTTTTACAAAAAAAAAAATCTGTTGTGGCCAGCACAAGACCTTCCGTCAATTCCATGTATTTTGTACAAATCCCATACCAAAAGGTCCTTGGAACAGATTCTAGATAATATCATGTAAAATCGAACACGAACACATACTATTTTTTACAAATTCCATACCAAAAGTTCATTTAAAAAGGTTCTATAAATCCAATAAAATTATAACATAAACTACACTAAGTAATGTCCTTCCATCTTCTCTTTGGCCTTTCTCTGTATGTCACTTGCGAGCAACACTATGACATACTAATTTTAGATCCTATACTTTTTTCCATATTTGGTTTTGCACTTGCAACTGACATCTGTCAATTAAATTTTTTTGAATAATTATGTCAGCTGTTTCCATGATAAATAACAAAGCTGACTAATTTTTGTAAATTAATTTCTTTATAATGCTTTAACTCTACATCTATTGAATATGAAGGAAAATGAATAATCAAACCATGTAGAGAAGAGTATTTTCTTTAATAAATATAATAACAAAATGTCAAAAAATAATATTTAACTGCGTTTTTTTAAGAAAAACTGTTAAAAACTTCAAATAAGGGTACTTCCGGTGGATCAATTATAACCAAAATCTAATCAACTCTTCATATGGATGTACAGAAGAGGAATCCGAAAGAATTATAATTTTTAGAATTGTAGTACTGGAGTTATCGTCGGAGAAAAAATTGTCACACACGGACACACATACACACACACGGACACACACACACACACACACACACACACACACACACACACACACACACACACACACACACACACATACATACATACAGACATCATCTTAAAAATAGCAAATTCGTATTGTAGGGACCCTAAAACGTGCTTATTCATGAAAAACTCACTACCGAATTTTTTGACCAAAGACAATACCTTCCTTACCTAAAGGTGACGGAAGGTAAAAAACGATGTTTTTATATCTGGCCTTGAAAATAAACACCCGGTATACGAGGTGTCAATAAAATAACGAGATTGGTTTTGGAACATGGATTCTTCATAAAAAAAAAATCTGATGTGGCCAATACAATACCTCCCGCTATTTTATTTTTATTAATTTAAATACATACCTACGTATTTACTAACGCTGCAAAGTGTTCCATTGCAGAAAACTATTACTTTATTTACTATTTTCTTTTTAAAATGTCACTATCATTAGTTTGAAGTGATTAGTTTTTTGACAGTAACATTAACTGTCAGTTATATTCATTTGAAATATGAACTGTGTAACTAAGGAATTGTGTTTATCTTAGGCTTCGGAATTTATAAAAAAATTGATTTTTAAATTTATCTGTAAAATATATAGAAAAAGTATTAATGTATTCCTGTAGAAAATTCAATAATATTTAATTTTTATAATGACATAAGATGCGAAAAATGGCATTTAATGGTATTTTTTGAAGAAAAACCATTATGAGCTACCGGTTAACCGATTTACACCAAAATCTAATGGTTTCTTTCCATATTAGAATAGGGTCGAAATACAAGGTTTCAGAATTTTCTGAATGATAATATTTGAGTTAGAGCGTAGACACACACAAACACACACAACAGATATCCTCTCGAAAATGTTAAAATTGAATTCTAGGGACCTTAAAACGTGGTCATTTACTAAAATCTCGATATGCGATTTTTAGCACGATCCCTATACCTCCCTTACCAAGAGTAGCGGGAGCTAAAAATCTCGTTATTTTATTAACACTCCTCGTACCTAACGTTTGTCATTAAAATTTCACTAATTCTTTTTTTTTTTGAAAAGAAATAGCAGTAACGACTTATTTATATATTTCTTTTTCAGTATTATTGAACAATTGGGCGGTAAACAACTCGTCATGCAGCTTCTGGGTCACGAAGACCCCAACGTCCGATACGAAGCCCTTCTAGCAGTCCAAAAACTCATGGTCCATAATTGGGAATACCTGGGTCGCCAGTTGGAGAAAGACCAAAACGCCACCACGCAAGTGTCTACGAAGGCTTAAACCGCATCGTGCAGTTGTAGATATTATTTCATTCCTTCTCACTCGTCAAATAAATAAGTTAAAATACATTACTATCGTAGTTGCTTGTTATTGTTAATATGGGTTGGTATTTGATAGTATTATGTACATATATATTGTATTGACCACTAAAATGATGTTATTTGTACAATTAATTCAAATTTCAGCAAGTGGTCATTGTTTCCAGGATTGTATATTAATGAGAGAAATTATATGTAGTGAATTTTAATTTTAATATTGTCTTCTTTTACAAAATTAATACCACAATCATTTACTTATATTCCTACTTTTTTAAACAATTTCAGTGATGTTTTAAATAATTAGGCTTCGTTAAGTACTACTGACTAGGTAAGTATAAATAAGTCAATTATTAAAATATAGTACCTTATTGGACACAAAATTCGCGAAACAACAAATAATACTATATTACAATTGAAACATTTAAGTTCAGTTCAATCTAGTTTCAAAAAGCTAAAGATAAAACTAATTTCATGAATAATAATTTCAAAAATAATGAAAGTTTATGCAATAATTTTGATAGAAATAAAATAATAATTTATTGTTTTTTTATAATAAGATTGGCGCGAGAAATGGACTGCCTAAACGTGACGTCATAGAAATGTTGACTTTTGTGGTAATTATTTGATGATGACATTTATTATGCTTATTTTAAATCAATTTCAGATATGGCAATGGGCTACTTGCGTACCATTTTTTTATTTAATATTTTTGAAGAGCAAGTAAAAACTTGCTACCGATATTTTTTCTTTTGACAAAATTTTTATTAATTAGCCAGAAAAAAAATAATGAAATTTGATTATTTGAATTCCCGCCATGTATGACGTAGAATTACGCCGCACCAATAAACGGTCGCAAAGCCATAGCGTTTGTTTGTACGGGTAATGTAGATCTCCTGTTTGACGTTTCAACAATAGTTTGGAGGTTAGTATTTTAAAATTACATGTAACTACCTATGTGTTTATTTGTGAAGTAATTAATATATTTGAGAGCCCAGAGAGAGAAAAATGAACTAATGTCAAATTCAAATTAAAACTTTCTCGCACGCTATGCCATCTATACGGTACATTTTGAAACATGATTTCCTTCCTAAGTTGAATAAAATGACGTCACAGAAAATTTTCTTTCTTAATTTACTAAAAAAACAAATAATTTTTTTAAAATAAAATTTATATTTTTATATATGTTTTCAACATAACATTATGTATATAGTGATAGAAATCGGATTTTCAGTACCACGCAAGTAGCCCATTGTTAAATACTATTTATGCGTTGTCACTCAATACGAACTAACCTGACTTTTACCACGTGCTTCTGTTTGGAAACATTGCCGCCCCGGCCTTTCTACGTCACACTTATGTAGTCCATAGTGATGAAAAACAACCCCCCCACCATGTGACGTCGGAGTACATACAGCACGTCATTCATAGCAAACACAATTTACGTTATATAAATAAAAGTAAGTCATACTTTGTGAAATGTTAAACTGTACGTCACATTCTGTTCCAGATCACGTGCGTTTTCAAAATATAACAAATTTTAATATTTACTTTAGAATCATAAAAATTCTCGCAAAACCCTATTGTGTAAATAATCAAGTATTAAAATACTTTTGACTATAAATATAAAAATAGCACTTATATAGAATTTAAATTAAAATATAGGACCCAAAACTCATAATGAGGTCATGCAAAAAAAAAATAATTGTACCTTTTTTCTGTTTAAATCGAAAAAGGATAGTCTAATTCATCGATCAGTATGATTAAATAATTTTTTATTTATATTTTTTGTTGTATAAAATCGTTTTAAATTATGATATTTTTAAAAAGTTGCAAAAACCAGCCATGTTTTGTCGTCACAACGTTACGAACCAAGTTCAGACTCATTTCAAACAGACATTTTATATGGACACATAAGGTGTTTTTTGGCGATACACTGGTTCAAAAACGGTTTAACCCGGTTCAAACCATTACATTTTAGCGTTGCAACGGTGACGTCAATGACGCAAGCGGTTAAACCGTGTTCAAACCGTTTTGTTAGCCGGTTCAAAACAGTTTGTTTTTAGGTTAATATTATTCAAGGTACCAAAATGATCATTAATAAACTGAATAAACTAGTAAATGTTGAAATGGAAAATAATTTTCCGTTAAATACAAATAAAATAAAAATAAAACATACTTACTCTGATGTTACTATTACAGCATTTCATTTTAATTTTTAAGGTTAGAAACTTAAAATGACAAATGTCCGTGGTTCAAAACATTTCATTTTAGCGTAGTACGGACTTATGACGTCATTTATGCAACTGGTTCAAAATTGATGACGTTTCGGTTCAAACCGTTTTTGAACCAGTGTATCGCCAAAAAACAGCTATAATTTCTAAAAGAAAAATATATATAAACTATAAATTGAGGATTACATCTGAATATGTTATAATATATTAATATAATATCGTTCTATTTATTTTTATAAATATAATTTTCATTTGGCGTGAAATTATCTACGTTACATCAGATGTTTCTTTCACTTTTGAATCTTTGAATTAGACGGTAGAAGGTTATAAACGCATGTGAGTCATTAAATATGTTGCAGAATATTATTTTATTCTCTATTTTGGCACGAAACAACGTTCCATCGACATGTTTACATTCATAAATTTTAGGTTATCTTTAAATGTCACTTTGACGTTTTAAGACACGATCAAAATGGTCGTGCCTTTCACTCTGTGACGTCATTGGACAAGGGACGAAGCGGGGGTCTAGCAACCTCATTTTAAAGAATGTCATTTTCATTTACAATTTTTTCATGATTAAAGATCGATTTGAGAAAAAATAAAAAATACGGGTCTATTATTTTTCAATACTCTATCGTTTAAAATTTTTAAAAAAAGTCGTGCATGACCTCATTTTTCTGTCGATTTACATTTTCAACAAACAAATTATAAAATCTATGCGTCGCCATTTGTAAACAACAATTGACAGTTCTAACTTTGAACTTCAAATCTCAGGAATATGATTTTTAGTTCATAAAAATGATAATAATGTCTCATTTTCTATGAAAATTGTCAACTGAATAATGATCAAACATACGTTTCTTTGTTCATAGTCTATTCCTATTGAACATATTGTATATCTATTTAAAGTTTAAAGTATTAAAAAAGGCAAAATTTATTATTCACATCGTTTATTAATAAAAGAAAAAGTTGCAGTTATCGTTATTAGATATTTCGTAGAATAACTTTATATTACGAAAATATAATGTAAATCTCTTTGAATTTAAATGCTTCAATTAAAATCTTTATAATTATTTTAATAATGATATAAATAATTTTATGGTACTATTTCGCGAATTTTACGTCCAGTTGCTGTATATAAGTACATACATCCAAATTTGAATGAAATAATATAGCACAAATAAATCCCGCGTCCAAAATAAATAAAGCCGAATTTATTTCAAAAATATACAGTTTTCCATATTACTTCATTCAAAATAAAATTAAGTGACTCTTAGTGGAATGCTTGGTGCATAATCTGATACATGCACTGACTAGTAAACAAACCTTTTACTCTATAAGGCATAACTATGGAACAAATGTTGAGAGATCGTTGTAGAAAACCGTCAGAAATCGAAACATGATAATCGTCCCCAGGCACATAAGGCAGAGCACGAGTTAAAAAAAAAAAAGAAAACAATTTTTTATACCTCGGAATTAATTTCAGTCATTTATGTTTTGACTCTGCGGCCAAGTTTGATAAACCCGTTTCTGTTTGCTTTGGTGATTCCGTTTCGCAGCGAGTCGCCATTCAATCGGGAAGATTTGTTGCGCGATTCGAAAAGGACGTCGGAGTCTGTGTCGCTTTCGGACATTGTGCTTTTTCCGGAAGTAACTGCAACAAAGACAAGTAATTTTCTTCATAAACAATCGCACGGCAGTCCTAAAAAAAACTAAGGCCACGTTCAGAGAGAAAGCAGGTTTCCCGCTTCAGCTCAACAAGCGCGTGAAAAACCGGTTTGCCGAAGCAGGGTGCTACAGGTTGTGTTCACCATATACCTATTAACTAATATATTGCGGATCCTTTGCTTTTCTTGAAGGAAACACTGTGAAATGGAAATATCATTTCTGCATAAGTCTATCTCACACAAACGCCCAACCGCGAATTATGCGCAAGCTTGGAAACTTGACTACTATTGGCTAACGAGAAAATCATGATCACTTTTTGCGAATCACAGAGTTCTGTTTATTAACGGCTAGCGCGAGAAATTTTAAATTTAAATTTGAGAAATTAAACAATGTACCTACTATTTATTTTGTATGTAAATTCTTGAATATAAATATTAGTAATAATAAAAAACATTGTCATATTCTAGTGCTAAATTTGAATTAAATAATTTACTTTGTTGTACTGTAAAAATAATAGGAATACAATCTGGTCAGGATTGATTTATTTAGGTGACAATAAATTACTGTATGAAACACAAAGCAAATGCTTTCGAAGTGCAACTACAAACAGAAATGAAATCAAACGTCAAAGTCAAACCATGTGCTCGCTGCATCATCAGGGCTGAGTTCCAAAACCAAGAATACCGAGTTTTGGCGTAGAGTATGATGTGTTTTGTTTTGGAACGAATGAGAGTTTTGTTGAAGTAAAAAATTGAAGCTAAATTAAAAATAATTTTATAAAACTAACAAAACTACTTATAATTACAACATTAATGTCAAGCCCGTAATAAAAGCGCTTTTATGGAGCACTCTCCTCAATATAATGTGAAAGTACGCTCCATAAAAGCGCTTTCATTATAAAAGTATCCTCGTAATACACGCCAACGTATTTACTTACGTTTATTTTCAACCAAAAGCATGTTTTCTTCCTCAAGAAGGCAAATTACTTCCATATGTAGAGAATCGCGAGCATCTACGTTTGAAAATATTGTGGAGTAATTTGTATACCCTCCTCGTTAGTAGAGTAAGTACACATCACTTTGGAGTAAATTCTGGCTATTTTGGAACAGGTTGAGTAAACTCTGAGAGTAAGGTTATTAGTTTTGAAACGACTTTGGATAATTTCGTACTCTTAAGAGTAGGATTTTGGAACGCAGCCCAGCCAGCGACGCTATCAGCGTTAGCCGTTAGCCAATAGTAGTCAAGGTCTCCAAGCTTGCGCATAATTCGAAGTTGGGCGTTTGTGTGAGATAGACTTATGCAGAAATGATATTTCCATTTCACAGTGTTTCCTTCAGCTACTCTTATGGGAAAGATACGAGCATTAGCAATATATTAGTTAATAGGTATATGGTGTTCACACAGAAAACAGGCCATACTGCTCGTACTGTCAAGTGTCAAACTTAGTGTCAGTGTCACTGATGAATAAAAAAAAAAAATGCCTTAGCACTAAAGCTCCACGGATGCAGATTTTATTCTCTGTTGTGATAATAATTTGAAACGACGTAGAAAGAAAATAGGGATCCACGCAATTAATAAGAATAGAGTAAAATACGAAGAGTATCATCACCTATTCCAAGGATTCAAATTGTACGAAGATAGTTTTTTCGCGTATATGAGGATGACGAAAGACACTTCCGACTATATTTTACGTAAAGTGGAAGGCTGTTTAATAAGAAACCGAAAACTGGTCTCTTAAATATTTTCATTTTTTCTTTAAAATATTAAATGAAAAGTTAAATGTATTTATGTAATTAATATAACAGAAATCGTATTTTCAGGTGATATTTATGTCTCATACTTTCACATTGCATATTGATAGAAATATCTCCCCATAATTTTTCAATAATTTTTCTATAGAATGGCATTTCTGAAATTTGTTCCAAATTGCTTCCCTTTTTTGAACTTCGGATATTATCAAAGTTATTTTCTGAATACATTCTGGGCTTGTTTACTTTAACTTGCTCAATAAGAATATTGGTCTCGTTCCGCTAAAATCGGAAAGCGGGTAATACCTGCCTCACAAGCGCCTGTTGAGCAGTTGTCTGCTTTTACTCTGAACGCCTACTCCTAATAACATGTGGACATTTTTAAAGCAGGTAAAGCGGGTAAATCAGAAACAGGTAACCTGCTTTCTCCCTGAACATATCCTAAGACTTCACAAGTATAGCAGATAGCATTTTAAAATGGTCAAATATTTTTCAGAAAGCGAAACTTGTAATTTAAAATAATTCAGAAAAAAATAATTGTATTTCAGAAGATATCAGTTGTAATTCAGACTGAAATACGAGCCCAAACTCATAATAGTTCGGCCGGTTTAACATTTTCAAAATTATAAAACTTATACTTTTATTATAAAACTTATGTAAATGGTGAGAAATTTTACAAATTTCTTTCAACTAGTTTAAAATATAGATTTTATATCTACAAAAACTGAATATACAGACTGTTCATTTTTAAGTGGGCACCATTGCGATCTCGAGAACTACAAGAGATACGAAAATGGTTAAATTAGCAAAGAATTTCTATTTTACATGGGTATTTCAATGATAAAATGAAAAAAATATTTCAAGCAATGCAGAAATAATATAGGGCATTTATTTCAAAAAACCGAAAACTTAAAAATGCTTGTTTACATTTCACTTCACACGCGGTATGCTTTATACTGCACAAACGAGAACATGCGAATTAAAGGTTCGCCCACCAATCAAAATTAGTTTTAGTTTTATGACATTTATATTTAACACAATTTAATAGTAAATTATGGAGTATTCACTGCACGTTTTGTGAATGGTTTCATAAGATAACATGGTGCCAATGTTCTTAAAATAAAAATATAAATCATAAAACTAATTTCAATTTGTGAATGTGCCACAAACTTTCAACTTTCACAAAATTATGTGAACAATTGTGCTGCCATCTGCAAGTTTGGCGTGAACGCTCCCATTAATCATAAATGTCAACGCGAACAAAATATTCACATATTTCTTTCATAGCACTCTAATTCCATCTGAAAAAAATTAACACGTATGCATTTTTTTCATTCATGGCACTCTTATTATAGCCATATTTTAATTAAATTAGTATAAAACTTAACATGCATTTTTCTCAAAAAAATCGTTATGTAAGGGTATAAAAGTATTATATCACTGAATTCAGAATTAAATTCTCTAATGAATGAGGAAATAAAAAATATATGTTCTCATTTAAAATAAAAAAGTTGGGTCCCATATTTTGAGAACCACTGGTCGAAAAAAATATTTTTTCTTTTATTTAAATTTATCTTGTGAAATAGAAATTGTAGCTCTTATAGGGCCCAATTCTCAATTTTTACTGAAGTGATATGCAGTGAAAAAATTTCACTTTATCACTTGGAGCTATTCTCAATTTCAAAGTGATCTGATATAAATAAGTGAGAAAGTGTGATATTGTATCATATACCTATTAACTAATATATTGCTAATGCTCGTATCTTTCCCATAAGAGTAGGTGAAGGAAACACTGTGAAATGGAAATATCTTTTCTGCATAAGTCTATCTCTCACAAACACCCAACAGGCAATTATACGCATACTCGGAAATCTTGACTACTATTGGCTAACGCTGACAGCGTCGCTGGCTGGGCTGCATTCCAAAATCCTACTCTTAAGAGTACGAAAATATTCAAACTCGTTTCAAAACTAATAATCTTACTCTCCGAGTTTACGCAACCTGTTCCAAAACAGCCAGAGTTTACTCCAAAGTTATGTTCTACTTACTCTACTAACGAGGAGGGTATAGAAATGACTCCACAATATTTTCAAATGTAGATGCTCACGATTCTCAACATATGAAAGTAATTTGCCTTCTTGAGGAAGAAAACATGCTTTTGGTTGAAAATAAACATAGGTAAATACGTTGGCGTGTATTACGAGAATACTTTTATAATAAAAGCGCTTTTATGGAGCGTACTTTCATATTATATTGAGGAGAGTGCTCCATAAAAGCGCTTTTATTACGGGCTTGACATTAATGTTGTAATTATAAGTAGTTTTGTTAGTTTTATAAAATTATTTTTAATTTAGTTTCAATTTTGTACTTCAACAAAACTCTCATTCGTTCCATAACCCAACACATCATACTCCACGCCAAAATTCGGTATTTTTGGTTTTGGAACGCTGCCCTGGTGATGCAGCGAGCACATGGTTTGACTTTGACGTTTGATTTCATTTCTGTTTGTAGTTGCACTTCGAAAGCATTTGCTTTGTGTTTCATACAGTAATTTATTGTCACCTAAATAAATTAATCCTGACCAGATTGTATTCCTATTATTTTTACAGTACAACAAAGTAAATTATTTAATTCAAATTTAGCACTAGAATATGTCAATGTTTTTTATTATTACTAATATTTATATTCAAGAATTTATATACAAAATAAATAGTAGGTACATTGTTTAATTTCTCAAATTTAAATTAAAAGTTTCTCGCGCTAGTCGTTAATAAACAGAACTCTGTGATTCGCAAAAAGTGATCATGATTTCCTCGTTAGCCAATAGTAGTCAAGGTTTCCAAGCATGCGCATAATTCGCGGTTGGGTGTTTGTTGTTTCCTTTAAGAAAAGCAAAGGATCCGCAATATATTAGTTAATAGGTATATGTATTGTATTAATTTACCTTATGTTGACAATATTAGTTGCGCATAACAAAAAAATACGAATTTGGTGCATGTGTTTCTTCACATTTGACAAATAATATCATGACAATGACAAGTGATATGATATAAATTTATCATTTCATATCATATCACATCGGTGAAAATTGAGAATTGGGCCCATAGTTCTCGAGGTAGCAATGGTGGCCACTTAAAAATGAACACCTGTATAATATTTAATATTGGGTTATATCACCTTTATTAGTAATATCAGGTTTAATGTGCCAAAAGTAAAAGCTTGGATAATCGGATGGATCTGGTATAACTGTGACGTCATCGAACAGATCTGTCGGACAGCTCCGACTGACTTTACGAAAACGCCTACTATGACCCTAATGCAAAACTAAAGGCAAAGAAGACATTTTCTGAAATATAATTATTTTTTAACTTTTCCCGAATTCGATCAGCAGATTCGAACCTAAATACATACCCGAATATGGCATGGGCACTAAGGTACACAATTATTGCATCTGGACACATATATATCTCAATTATTAAATCACTACTAAGTTTAGATTCATTTCAAATAAAACACAAACAAATTTCACATTTTTTATCCATATTAAAACCATTACCAATGTATACATATATTATAAAAACTGTTTTTAGAATAGATTAAATATTATTTTTGTACTTACAATGTGGTGGCTCGTCGGAATCCCCCAATAGGGAATAAGTTTGCGGCTTTCTCCTCAATCTTCTTTTAGTACAAATACTCAAACATAACCACGCACATCCCCAACAAAAACCAAATAATGTAAAAGTACCGCAAAGCAGTCCAACAACTACGTAGAGTACACTCCATTTGCAGTCCGCTTCACCGTCTCCTAAATAATACCTGCAAGAATATATCCTTAAGCCTGTACTTAGTCCAGTCAATAGAGGTTTTTACTTTGCAAAAGGTGGGGTAGTTATGATTTTAATATGTATGTATGTTGTTTAGGTTCGGACTCTGATGAAAAACTCAAGTTTTCAACTTTGGGGAAGACCGGCGCGAGCCGCGATCTTGAATTAAACGTACAAAAAAATTTTGTTTTTGGGTTTTTGATCATTTTCACGAAAACAGTGGTCCGTATCAAAATTTTACAAGAATACAAAATTAACGCACGTATTTTATGTATAAAAAGGGTTGTTACATTTTTGAACTCTCAAAAAATAAGGGATTTCCACTCATCGAATTTTTATATAAATTATATAAATAATTATTTCTTCCCATACAACTGTGATAATCGCCACTATTCTTTAAGAAAGTTGTTAAGACTTAGCAACATTGCTATTGCATTTAACCAATAATAATTGCAAACACTGAATAAAACATGAAAATTACAGCCTTTACGTTTGTTTCTATTGGTTATAATTTTTAGCAACGTTGTTAAGATTTAACAACTTCCTTACAGAATTGGGGTGATTGACGCAAATTTCTTTTCTATGTGTTTTATCACTTCTTTTATAAATGCTAATATTCTCTCTTATATTGGCCGAGATTGTACATAGGCGTTCCCATCATCAAACCAGTGACTCCCAGACTGTTCCAATGCAGTATTATTTTTACAATACTTAAATACTAATAAACTATACTACAATATACTAAATTTAAGATAAGTAAAAGAAAATAAGAACAAAATGAAATTTTCAAATTTAACAGCCGCACAACATTGGCAAATGGTTTGCTCTCCACCACTGGGTTCGCTTACGTCGTAAGGCGGGAAACGCTGAATACCAAATATTTGTCAATTTTTGAATTTAAAAATACTATAACATACAAAAAATCGTGGAATCTCCCATTATGTTAAAAAACAGTTAACCAAAATAAAAATTAACGAATGAAATTTAAATTACTCAAAAAATAAACAATATTACGTATTTAATACTTAGTATAATGCTAAATTCAAATTATCAAACCGCGCTATCGTATTTTTAACCGGGTCAGTGTGGTGGATGAATTTGTAGGACAGCATTGACAAAAATTATTTAAAAATCATCGATAATTTATTTCTTTTGATGCCACGACGAATGTAAACTCTTATAAATTTTAAAACCTATTTATTTACCTAGCGAAAGCTATCCGTTAAAAGTGCGACATCACAGATTTTATATTTTTTTATAACTATGTATGTACACATTCTTATATTTTTATTATTTCACTGTTAAATTTGTTTAACTATAAAAATATTGTTCATTTTGAATAAAAAAATATATATAAAACCATAATTTCCATTTACTGTTATTCTACACAACTTTTTCAATATTAGTTACAAACTTTAAGAAATATCCTCTGTGGTGTCGAAACTAGTTGAGTATGATAATCAAGTTGACTGAAATCCAGAAATATCGTTACCTTTCACCTTTCTATTAATCTAAGTATTAAATACCTACATGATATTGTTCATTTTTTGTTATTTTGGTTAACTATTTTTTAAGATAACTCTTTGAGAGTTAATCTTAGGTAAAAATTGTTACAATCCTTTTTTGTACAAAAATTTGGAGCTTTAATTTTTATTTTATTTAGTTTTCTTAGCTCAAAAAAGAATTATGAGATGCCTAGCTTGAGTAAGATACAGAACATCTTGTAAAAACATTTTTAAAAAAATTAATATCCTCACTGTTTCATGTATCTTTCTACTTGAAGGCTGTTTGTTTATTTATAAAAATATAAAAATAAATCTTCTTTTGATAGGATCTGTAATCTACATAATTATAACACTAGAGATGTTAACAAATTTTATATTCCAGGCTCAAGAGTGAATGTTACTAAATATTCCCCTGACAGATTCGGTCTTGAAATAGTTAATAAATTACCTGATACTATTAAAAATGAAACGAATGAGATAAAATTTAAAAAAGATTTAAAACTTTTCTTACTGCTGCACAATTTTTACGATGTAAATGATTATTTGAACATGTAATGATATAATTTCTTATGTATAATTTTTTTATTGTGGATACATTGTATTATTTCTTTTGTAAACTGACGATTTCTATACACATTGTATTGTGTCTACAGAAATAAAATATATGTATATTATTATTATTATTATTATTATTATTATTATTATTATTATTTTTGTAACGTTTTTATACGGGCCACTGTTTTTGAGAAAATTACTAAAAACCCCAAATTAACCTTTTTGCACTTTGGTCCAAGATGGCGGCCACAAGATCACAAACTTGATTTTCTCACCCCCGACCCGACCTAAACATATGTTAAAATCATTTCTACTCGACCTTTGACAAAGGTGTTTTTTGGTCTCCATTGACTGGACTATTAAATATCTCGGAAGATGTTTTATAAATACCTGAACAAATCTTGCATCCAAAACGCTTCGCACAGACATTTTCTCGTTTGTTCGTTGCAAACTCCATGCCCAGAACATTTATTCTGACAAACAGTTGTTTGTAAAGACGAAACAGAAAATCCTAATATACTTTCATCAAGTTTCAATTTCTGCTTTAAATGATGAACAACTTCTGTGGCTGAAACCGCTTTTCCTTCTGGAGTTTCCACATAGAAAACAATAACAGCTCTGTTAGTTCCCGTTTGGGATTTCAATCTCCTAACTTTTAAATTAGTTCCCTCTTTAACCAACAACGCCAGCTTGGCTTGCAACATTCTAAACTGCGATTCTGTCATTCTTCTAGCATCGGCCTCAACGGTTAATTCAACCAACTGGTACATTTGGGGGTCTTCTTTGACCATAACGGAAACGGTGTCGCTATCTGAAAGTCCCTGTTCGTCCCAAACTGTGAGTTGGAAAACATATCGACCCGGAACAGCATTAGTCATCATTAAGACGGATGTCTCGTCGGATTTTGGGACTATATTGCCGACGGCAAGAGAGCCGTCTTCACGGATCCATTTCCAGCGAGTTATAGCTAAATCGTCGCTGGATTTAGAGCCGTTTAAGCTGATTACGTCGCATGGAAGAAGAACGGTTTGGTCGCCGCCTGCGTTGGCCTTCGGCTGTTGGTTTTTATCTAAACAGAAATTAAATGAAATGTTGATTCAATCAAGCGTCACAACATATTTCTTTCGTTTTTTAAACAAAGGTGATTGAAAATATAACAGCAAATTATTTCAGTACGCTACAGGAAATTAATGTAGGTCTTAATGGGCCAACTTTTTGAGGCAAATTAATAGGCACCACAGGAATTTTTGATCGTCTTTTGTTTTTGAGCTGCAGGCTAAAACTTGTCTTTCGCTTATTTTGAAAAGTACCTCATTTCTCGTTTATGAGAGATAAAGAGAAAATGTTTAGTTAATTTTATAATGTTTTTCAAGTTGAATAATTAGAATTAGATTTTTTCGAAACTTAGTAATGGGCCCATAAACTAATTTTTTAATATATTTTTAAATGAAAGTTCGTTTAATTTTGAAGCAATTCGTGATATCAAAAAGTTATAATTGTTTTTTGTACAACTGCATTTGACTTTTAAAAAAACCTATAGCTATCTTTCTCACACCAGTTTCTGTAGTAGGCTGCGCGAGAAAGATACCAATAGTGTGACGTCATCTGTGGCCCTGGAAATAAATTCAAATATTTCGCACAGTAATTATTAAAAAAATGTTTTTTTTATCTTAATCGTTATTTATTTAGTAGTACTTTAAGGTTAAATGTACATTTTATTATTTTTTGTTATGGTTTAAGGGCCCCTTCTCAAGAAACAAACAATATTTTTTAAATGGAAAGTCACAACTTATTCCTTATTTTGTAAGCTTTTCATGCCCGGTTGCACCAACACGGCTTAAATTTTAAGCGTCCCTTAAACAAAAAAATGCAAATCGAAATTTTGACAGCAATGCATAAGAATTCATTTGACATTTCATTTCGATGCAATATTGTCTATTTAAGGAACGCTTAAAATTTAAGTTACGTTGGTGCAAACGGCCATGTCAACGGTCAATGATGTAAAACAAGTCTACATTCTTTTGTTTTAAACATGAATTTTGAGGGGAAAAAAATTATATTTATTCGGAAACAAATGAAAAAATCAATTACAGATCAAGATTTGTTTATTTTTAATGTAATTTTCATTATTTTTACTCATTTCCTATTTTTTTTGGGATTGTGTCAAAGCCAACTGCATCGCCGATAAAAAATACATTAACTAATTCGAAAATAATTGAGTAAAATGAATTTGTAGAATAAAATTAATAGATATACCGTATGTCCACGGATCGAGTTCCAAAGAGAAAAAACTTTTTTATTTTTTATTTTACAAAAAAATGTATTCTTGATAAAAGTTTTTGGATGTCCCAAAACGGCCAATTCAGTTTTAACATTTTCAAATTTTCTTTTAGTTTCAGATAAAAATCGAAAAATTGGTCGTTTTAGTTGAAAATTATAAAAAAGTCCCAAAAAATAAGTTTGCGTTGCCATGGTAATTGCCGTTATTTATTTATTTTCATTAACTGTCAGTTATATTTTATAATTTTCAACTAAAACGACCAATTTTTCGATTTTTATCTGAAACTAAAAGAAAATTTGAAAATGTTAAAACTGAATTGGCCGTTTCGGGACATCCAAAAACTTTTATCAAGAATACATTTTTTTTATAAAATAAAAAAGTTTTTCCTCTTTGGAACTCGATCCGTGGACATACTGTACAATCAAAATAAACAAATGATGATCTGTAATTGATGTTTTCATTTATTTCTTAATAAATTTCCTTTTTTTTACTTCAAAAAATTAATAATTCAAGTTTTATTCATGTTTAAAACAAAAGAATGTCGACTTGTTATACATCATTGAAAAGCTTACAAAATAAGTAAAAATATGAGACATTTCCCATTTAAAAAATATTATGTTTGTGTTATATCTCCAGAATTATTAAGTTTTGAAAAACTATAATTACATCACGTTCTATATAAAAAACAGTATAAATTTTTTTTAAACATCTTTTTCGTTATTTTTTATAATAAGCAAAATATGAAGTATTTTCAAAATAAGCAATAATCAAGTTTTAATCTGTAAATTAAAAACAAAATAAATAAACGTTACAGTATGGAGACATTTTCGTTGAGAACCCGCCAAAAACTGGGTTCGGTCTTGTTCAAGCATTAATAAAATTTGCGGTTTCGTTGCGGGTTCAGGGGGTCTATTCTAATTCATAGCCACATGTGCTATCCGCTATATAAGTTCCACTACTAGCCAACAGATGGGGGTCCCCATCCCGCTATCTGACTTGAATCCATCTGTTGGCTAGTAGTGGAACTTATTAATATTGCTAGATGTCAAGTTGACAAGTAGTTCGGCTTTTCAATTTTGTGATCAAATACTTGTGTTCGTGTGTTATATCAATAATATTTGATTAATATCTATATATTGTAAGTACCTATTTAAATTATAATAATTATTTATAATTCTAACAAATAGCACATGTGGCTATCCGACTTAAATCCATCTGTTGGATAGTAGTGGGACTTATATAGCGGATAGCACATGTGGCTATCCGACTTGAATCCATCTATTGACTAGTAGTGGAACTTATATAGCGGATAGCGGATAGCACATGTGGCTATGAATTTAGAATAGACCTCCAAATTCGGTTTCACGAACAGTCAGCACAGACAAATCGGCTGTATTCCGATTAAGCTTGCGTTTCCAACTGAAAATGGAACTGAACCCTGAACCCGAATTTTAATACCCGGTTCGGCTCCGACTCGGGTTCTATTGAAAAATATATCTGAGGTTCGGTTCGGGGTTTGGGTTCGCTAAAATGTTACGGTTTGATTCGGTTCAAGTTCGGGTTCGATGCCCTGAATAAAGCCTCATTTCCACCGAATGTTTTATTGCTTAAGGCATAATGATTAGTGCACAAGACTTAATGCATTATGACAATTTACCATTTCCCGCTATTTTGTTTAGTGACTAATTCAACAGAAATGTCACAATTTTTTCCCTATTACTTGTTGTCTAGCAGATTGTAATTGCAGCAGCAATTCTTCTTTTTTAAATATGACATATACATAATTTTCTGTATCTATATCCCTACAGAAAAATTAAAAATTTAATAATTATAAAATAGATTGACAGTTGACAGTTCAGGTTAGAAGTTTGCAATCTTTTGTTCTTACGCATTGCTCTTAATTCTTAAGCATTAATTATAGCGCTTACGCATTAGTACAATCGGTGGAAATAAAGCTTTATACCTTAAAAATTTGTAAATTTTACTTACTTTGAGTTACAATAACGTATACGGTATCGCTGGCGACATTTCCATTATCATCTGTAACTGTCAACTTAAAAATATAACTTCCTTTCGTGAGACTAGTAATATTTGGATTGGAAATATTCGCCTCTTTAATATCCGAAGGCTGCGGTCCCTCAATTTGTTCCCAATTATAGGACACGATTTTATTATCATCTTTCGATTTCGACCCATCTAGCATCGTCCAAGTCTGCGGTAAACTAATCGTGATATTATCTCCCGCCTCTGCAGTTGGTGGTTTATTGGTAGGCGGTTTAACAAATACATGAACTTCGGAAGAACTGCTTTGGTTTGCACTATCCGTAACTTTTAGAATAAACGTATACATCCCTTCTTCTAGATTTGAAAGACTGAGATAAGGCGTTCTAGTATCCTGCATATCTGCGGCTTTATCCGCATCGGTAGAACTTTTTGTCCATTCCCAAGTGACTATTGCTCTGTCGTCCGTGCTAAGATTGCCATTTAAAGTGACTTTATTGTGAGGTAAATAAATTATCACATCCTGGCCAGCGTTGGCCTCGGGAGGATAGTCAGTGATTTTTAAAACAGTGATATTGGCAGTGCTGGAGTTTGTAGCGTGATCTGTGTCAATTACAGTAACTTTAAAAGTGTAGTTGCCTGGTATGTTTAAGTTGTTTAATTGTAAAGTTGGTGTGTCAACTAAATGAGGCTGATAACCCAAAGGACCTTGTTGGAGCTCCCAATGCCAAGATGATATACCGTCGTCGTCCTTTTACAGAAAAAAATGTTAAAAATGGAATATTTTTAATAATAAAGTATAATTAGAAATAAATTGTAAAAACAGATCATGTCAGCCACTGGGATTTGAACCCGAGCCTTAACTTTGCCGGCAAAGTAACGCTTCAACGAGACCATACGAGAGAACAGGCCTGAATGCTTGTTTCGTGACGTCACAGCGAGAGGCAAACGACCGCATTATAAGCATAGGAAATGTACGGCATTTTTAACAAATATATGTAATTACTATTTTATTTTAATGACTAAAAAATTAAATAAAAAAACAATTATAAATGGAATAATCTCATATAAGATAGTTGGCTGAAGAGAGATGTTTATCGCCGTACTCATTGGGGGAATTGTCTCTGCAAAGAGATGGCAGTTACATCAAACTGATGAGCTCCAACAAGAGCGAAATGCATCTATGGTCACTAGCTGAGCACGGCCGGCGTCTGATGATGGCCGAAAGGTTGATTCAGATGTTGAAATCGTATGAAACATCGATGTTTTCTGGTATATTTATTCCATTTATAATGAGGTCATGCACGGCTTTTTTTATAACTTTAATCGATAGAGTAGTGAAAAATAATAAACCCGTATTTTTTATTTTTTCTCAAATCGATTTTTAATAATAAAAAAATTGTAATTGAAAATGACATTTTTTAAAATGGAGCTGCTAGACGCCCGCTTCGTCCCTTGTCCAATGACGTCACAGAGTAAGAGGAACGACCATTTTGATTTTCACACTGTTTTTAAACGTCAAAGTGACATTTAAACATGTTGATGAAACGTTTCGTGCCAAAATAAAGAATAAAATATGTATTCTGCAATATATTCAATGTCTCACATGCGTTTATAACCTTCTAGCGTTTAATCTCAAATCAAAAGTAAAAGAAACATTTGATGTAACGTGTAGATAAGTTCACGCCAAATGAAAATTATATTTATAAAAGTGAACAGAACGATATTATATTAATATATTATAGCATATTTAGATATGTAATCCTTAATTTATAGTTTATATATATTTTTCTTTTAGAAATTATGGGTGCGATTCAGTGGGTTGTATTAGGCTGTTTTAAGATCTGTATTAAGAGTTGTATTAAAAAACCTGATTCAGTGGCTTGTATTAGACTGTTTTAGAGTGTTTATTTTAATACATGTGTATTAGTTGCCTAGGAAATTAACACACTTCTTAAAATGGGTTATATCTGTTTTAAGTATTGTATTAACCTTAATTCATAATGTCAAATATGAAATATTAAACTAAAATTATATATTTCACTCTTCATAAAGTATACTAAAGCAAATATTGAACTTAAAATGATATAATAAAAGAGAAAATGAATAAATTAAAAAATTGAGGTTAATATGAATAAATTCAGGCAAGTTACACTAATTATTTATATGTTGTCTATTTTCTAAGTTTGTTTAAGTAAAATAGGTGACACAATACGTGCTGTTGAAAGAGTTGGGCATGTTTGACGTGTTGTTGATTGTAGAAGACGAAGAAGGATATACAGAAGACGAAAAACTATGACAATACTCTCTCCGAAAGTGATACCGATTATCAAAAAATGTATTTCAGAATGTAATAAATTTTATTCGAATTGACATATCTGGGTTTGGCGGTGATGTACCTCCTACAGTTTTAGTTTTTCTTTAAAATAATGTGTAATTTCACTCTTTGAATTGCATTTCAATCAGTGCCGGATTACCCATTAGGCAGAATAGGTAATTGCCTATGGGCCCCTCACATTTTAGGGGCCCCGCTACATTGAATTAAAATAATATTGATTTGATTTTGATTTTTTTTTATTACAAACAAAGAAATCCTTAAAGAAATTTTGATTACAACAAAGAAATGCTTATTTACAATAATGGAAACTTGATTACAATAATAAAAAATATCAATCAGCACAAACATCACTTTTATTTCTTTGGACATCCCAATTTAACACTTCAAAATGATGCAGCTTTTTTATTTTTCATTATTTTAATGTCATTTCCCTTATTTTCAATAATACCGTTCCGTTTAGTAATTGCCTCTTATTAAAATAATCTTTTCTTCATTAAACCAATCGGTTCTGTAATTCTTTTTCCTGACATTTTAATATGTTAAAATTTAAAATATAGGTCATAAAGTAGTGTAATATAACCTAAAACAACACAAATACAAAATATTGACGTTTCAAATGCCGCCAATTTCGCACTTTGACAGTTATTACAGTGTTGCCAAGTGTAATTTTGCGTTTTAACTAAAACAGCTTAATACAGACCACTGAATCACCTTTGTTTTAAAATGTGTTTTAAGCTAATACAGTGTTTTAGTTAATACAAGTGTTAGTACAGACTTTAATATAACCCACTGAATCGCACCCAATGTGTCCATACAGAGAATTTATTTTAAAATGCAACATTGTGGCTCATCACTTCCATGGTTACTTACTATTGTCAAAAAATGACAGCAATGTAATATTTGTCCATTTTAAAATGCAACATTATAAATAGTATTGCAGCACAGGAGATACCTCCAAAACACATCACAAATGGTGTCAATTCTTATTACTACCGACTAGAATATCGCCTCAGAGTGATTGGGGGTATTTTTTTTAACATTTATTACATGAAAGTTATGAATTTTTGTAAGCTAAAGTTTGTTAAGATGTACAATATTCATGTTTTGATTATTTGTTAATCCTATGTGGGCTAATTTATTGGAAATTAGTTTTGATAATACAAAACTACAAATTTTGTATGTTGCATTTTAAAATGGACAAATATTACATTGCTGTCATTTTTTGACAATAGTGAGTAACCATGGAAGTGATTCGCCATATGTTGCATGTTAAAATAAATTCCCTGTATAAAATGTCTGTTTGAAATGAGTCTGAACTTGATTCGGAACGTTATGACGACACAACATGGCTGGTTTTTGCAACTCTTTAAAAATATCATACTTTAAAACGATTTATACAACAAAAAATGTAAATAAAAAATTATTTAATCATACTGAACGATAAATTAGACAATCCTTCTTCGATTTAAACAGAAAAAAGGTGAAATCATTTTTTTTGCATGACCTCATTGATTTACATTTTTTAGTCATATAAATAAAATGGTAAATATATAATAGTTATTCACGAGTTGCATGTATATATAAATCACATTTTACAAGTCTATTTATTAAAAATTCCATATATTTCCTATGCTTACAATGCGGTTGTTCGCCTCACGCTGTAACATCATACATGGAGTGGGGATAAGCATTCAAGCCTGTTGCCTGTTCTCTTGTGTGGCCCCGACTCTAACTTAACACGATGGATGAAATGATCACTGAAATATATACTAACTGGAACTCGCATACTCTACCTATCAGCGTACGCTACACTGAAGCTCATTGAACAATAATGGCTGGTCCTGTTCGCGCACGTTCGTGCCGAACCGAACTTAGCCGAATAACTCGTATCGTAGCTGATCGCTTTGTTTTCATATTATGCTTCATTTATTTAAACATGTGCCACACGAAATAATTTCCGTCAACTCACGAACTGTCTCGATGTTTGCCAACTACTCCAGCAGCAGGCTTCCGTCTACTCACGAACTGTCTCGATGTTTGCCGACTACTCCAGCAGCAGGCTTTCAATATGCTTCACAGTCACGGTTCGTACGCGCATTCCAGTTAGTATATATTTCAGTGGAAATGATCTTCCACTTAGTGAACTACCAACGTATCTCTCAATTGATGATACTTTTATTCGTCACGTTATTAGATATGGGATTGGATTACTGCTGCATTTAAACATCTTGTGACCACGTCATAATTTACTCTAGGCCCAATTAGACCACGCTTTATAATTAATAAAGAGTTAACAGTCTATTATTAGAGATTGTACACTTACTTTAGTTCCAGACGCGTCCAAAACTGCTCCAGTATTTGGTAGTTTAACAGTTTGAGATGGCGGATTTATAATTACTTGAGGAGCCTGATTTATTCGTTTTGGGGGTAAAACTGTTACGTTTGCGTATGTTTCTCCAAAAGAATCTTCTCCAGTTACGCTTACCTAAATTTACAACAATATTATATCGAAGAATATAACTATTTACAAAACAATTATTTATTTAATGCAAACCTTTTACCAAGTCATTAAATTTATTTTACTAATAGTTAAACAATAAAATTACTTTAACTTAAAATAATCGGGACAAAGTTATCACTTCTCTCAAGCAAGCCGAGACGCACACATTTTTTTTTTAATTATGTATTTCCTACAGTTCAAAAAAAGTAGACATCCGGTATATAGATTATATAAAGATAATTAAACATTTAAAAGTTAAATAAACAAAACCGAAACGAATTGAACTGTCAAATGACAAATTTATAATTGCTGTCAATAATCCGATTTAATATTGTTTATTTAACTGGCAGTTACAATTTTAACCAGAGTTGGTAAGATTGGGACAAAGTAAAATTTAAATGTTTTGATAATGTATATTAAAAGTACATATATAATTTAAACAGCCTAATACGACATAAAAGTAAAATTTATACTATCTTGTAATTAAAAATGGAAATTAAAAGTATCGCACATTTTACACGTTTAAAACAGTAGCCATGAAAAAATCCGGCAATGGCGTATTCGGCCTGGTTATTTCTCAAGATGGACGGTAGATGGATTTACTTCATGTGTCCTGCATGGCCAACCATGACCAACTTCACTGAATTGCGCTACGCTTATTATGGCCGTTTCAAATCGTTGTTTTCCTATATAAAATTTTGTCGCTAGTTTTTTACAGATTTGGTACGGATAGTGGCGACATCTAATTGTTTTTATTTCAATTAGGAGGATAGTGTCGGTATTCCTAATTCTCCTTAGTCCTGTCAATGAAGTTTAGGTATGCAATATGTGCTGTCAGTTTGTTAAAAGTAAATATAATACTTCAAAATTTAAATATTAAAATTCAGCATTTATTTTAACAATTTATTTCTCTAAATAGTACAATGTTACTCCGTGCCGTGGCACCAATTGATTTACTCGATCTGTAATTTTCTTTTGAGTAATTTTAGAGACATTTGTGACTGCCATAATAAGCGTAGCGCTATTAAATGAAGTTGACCATGGTGTTTCATGCCTCTTTAGGGTTTGTAACAGATAGGCTTACACTGATAAAACAAAATTGTCTAATTAAAGAATTTATCTACGATAGTGCGTAAAATTGAAAATGAGCCCATAAACCATTTTTTAAGAATATTTTTAAATGAAAGCTCGTTTAATTTTGAAGCAATTCGTGGTATCAAAAAGCCATAATTGTTTTTTGTATAACTAATAGTGTGACGTCAAATGTTTTTTTTTTAACTTGATCGTTATTTATTGAGTAGTACTTTAAGGATAAAGTGTACATTTTATTATTTTTTGTTATGGTTTATGGGCCCATTAGTTGTTAGTTTTAAGTTAGAAGTATAGAAATATAATAACTATCTCTGTTTTATCGCTAACGCTTGTCATGTAATACTTTATACAAAAAATATCTGTCTCTTATTTTTCACGTGGATTAATATATTAAATTTTCAAACTGTGTGATACTCCCCTATTGGGGCTCGTGCCTGCTTCGTTTCAGCAATTACGAAAAAAAAAAATGGGTAAGATAATGTATATTTACCTTAAACGTGTATAGACCTTCCGATAACTTCGAAAGGTGTAAATAAGCCTCATTTTGTACTTTCATAGTATTCGTTCCGGCGGGCTGTTTCAACAGAGTCCATTCATACTGATATTTCTGCCCCTCTGGTACAACCGGAACAACATACGCCACCAATTGCACTTCATTATCCGGCAATCGTACTTCCTTGGACAGCACAGAAACTGTTAACTGTTTAACAGTTGACGTCGACGATGATTCCTTTTCATTTGTTTCATTGCCTGCTTGTTGTCTACAAATCCCTGATGAATCCCTTACAAAACCTTGTTTACACTGACAAATCCCTGATCTGGACTTCAGCTGAACTTGCACACATTCTTCGTTTGTTGAACAAAGTAGAGGAACTCCAATTTCACATTCTCGAACAGGAAGTTTGTATACGTTATCCAAATTTGTCTCCTCCATGACGAGGTCGTTCGCGTAATCATCGTGAAATCGTCTAGGACCGTCGTTCAAGAATCGGTTGAAGATTTCTCGATTGACGGACTCTTCAGGTATGTCGTCAGTGTTGACGAGGTCCCACCAGGTTTCGTCAGAGACAGGCTTTACAAGAACTACACTTACATGTTGGGTGTTGTCAGCAATTGGACTTTGAATTGGCATACATAGCTCACTGCTAACACAAGCTACATGGTAGCATTTTTCGTCGTTTATTAAAGCTATATTGCAGTGATCATTTGCACAGCACATCATCACACATTGGTTCACGGTATGGACACCATCTACTCGCGTAAAATTGCCTAAAAACGAATTCAATTTCAGAAAAAGAAATTCAATTTCGGAAAAAGTAACTTCAATTTCAGAAAAAAAGTAAATTCAATTTCGGAAAAAGTAACTTCAATTTAAAAAAGTAACTTTAATTTTAGAAATAGAAAAGTAAATTCAATTTCGGAAAAGGTAAATTGATATTTTCATAAAATTTTTGCTGAAATTGCAATTACTTTTCTGAAATTAAATTTAGTTTTTCTGAAATTGAATTTACTTTTTCCGAAATTGAATTTACTCTTTCTGAAAAAGAAGTTGAATAGGTATAGTTTGATAATGGTATGTTTAACGAAACTAGTTTGATTGCGGGTTCAATATTTTTTTTTTAGAAAAAATAGAGCGGTAATATTCACAACAGCATTCAGTGCGGTAATAAAGCTCTTAACAAAACCCAAATTAATTTGTTTAAAGGTTTATAACAACACCTCACTAGTTTTTGACCAAAACTAATTGTTAAAAATTACAGAATCTGAAATTCTACTTTAATTTGTATAATTTTTTTTAGAACAAAACAGTTCGGTAATAAAGCTCTTAACAAAACCCAAATAAATTTGTTTAAAGGTTTATAACAACACCTCACTAGTTTTTGACCAAAAAAAAATTGTTAAAAATTACAGAATCTGAAATTCTACTTTAAATTTTTTCATTCTTTGTTTATGTTTGATAAACACATTAAAATACACGGAAACTCAATCAAACATTTATTCTTACGACACCGACGTTTTAGTGTACCGTCGTTTTTTGAGAGCAACTTGTATGTGCTTTTTATAATTTTTTTGTATAAGCTAAATGTTATATATGGATGTATTTTGTGTAAATGATGTAATATTTTGTAAGATCTTATTCTGAAGAAGGTGCAAGTGTGCACCGAAACGTCGGTGTTGTACACAAACATAAAGTAAGTGTTGTAATAATAATAAATACAGTTTGACTGAAATTTCGAGTTGTTAACACCTTAGCTGTACCACAGTCAAAAATTTTTCCACATTTACATTAAAATACAGCGTATTTTTTGTATAAAGATTAATTTATAGCTTACCTGAAGTAAGATTACCGCGTGGTATGTGCCCCTTGAACACTTTGGGGTACAACTGCGGACAATCTGGTTGAATTGGCCGAAATCGTTGTCCATTTACAACTAAAAGTGCCAGCACTACAGCTAGAATCTGCGTTTGTCCCAACATTTTAAAAACAAATAATGAATGTGGGAAAACAAAGTCGTATTTAATTATTATACATCCGCATCTTTTTGATAAACTTGTCGAAAGATAAGAACACTTCTAACCTCAATAAAATAATCAACTGGTTGTTAAAACTTATGAAACATATGTTACTGGTTACACTTTTTCTAAAGCAATTACTTTTTAGTAATTTACCACTATGTCATACTGAAAAAGAACAACAAGACACTTTTTTGTTGGTATGTCAAAATATTTCGCCACCATTAACACTTAAAGCAAGGACCTAAAGTTTATGCTTTGTGTTGCACAGCAGTGTGTATGATTTGCCTATTTACGTATGCAAATTAATAGTATGTTCGAAAATTCAACCGCGGTTATCGTGGTAATTTTACATGGTAACTGAAAGGTTACGGTTCTCGCGGTAATCAGTCGAACGCGTTGGTAATTCATGGTTATTAATAGCTGTCAAAATCATTTTAATATACATCGCAAGATGCTTTTGTTCGATACTACTTGTTTTTGGTATCATGGTAGGGTAGTTGTTTTTAGATCAATTTATATTAAGTGACGATAGTAGTTCCGATGAAGATGAAAGAGGTCATTTACATATATTTGTATAGATACATACCACTAATAATTAATTTCATACTTTTAAGTTTTCAATAACAGAACATGCATACAAAATTATTTGTGTTTACATCAAAAGTTAGGTTAGACTACAAATTACCACAAAAACCGTGCTCTGAGCACGGTAACGGCGGTAACTAAAATTTACCACACATTTCAGTTACCGCGTTCGAAAATAGTACTGGTAACCTGAAAAAATTTACCGGTAACGTCGTGGTTCAATTTTCGAACATAGTATAAATTTTGCGTCGTAAATATGTATGAGCAAATTTTATTTTCCTCTTTTTTTCACTGGAAAAAGTAATAACTTTTAATATATTAATCACTTGTAAATATAATTGTTATTACAATAAACATTAACACTCATAAACACATGCACTAAATACCATTTATTGCGAAAATTAATTGAAGAAAATGAGCTTTACGTACTTATTGATTAAACTTCATAAAAAATTCTATCGTGCAATGTAAAAAAAAAAAACAAATAGATTCTTCAACAGGTGGATGGTGGACGTTTTAAACACCCGTATTTGTATTGATGATAAAAATTCAAATTATATCGTTTGTGGTTTTAAAAATATAATTTTATCAGCAAATTAACTATGTTTGTAATTATTTCCGGCCTATACGTAGATATTTTTTATCAAAAGGGAGACAGGATATACATTTTGCATATTGTAACAAATTATAAAATAAAAATTAACTTTTCGAGAATGGGGTACCATAGTCAAGTTTGCAATCAATTTGATTGATTGCCTGATTTTAAAAGCGAGAATCGCGAGTCTTGTAAGCCCGCCCACATAGAAATGATCAGTGGACAAACATAGTCACATTTATGAAACACTGGTGGAACATTCTGTTTCAATGTTCTATAATTTATTAGAAAAAAAAAATGCATTTTATTTATGTTATTTATAATTTCTTCATGAATATAACGTATAAGTTCATATATAAAAATATTTTAGCGAACATGAAAAATTTGTTCCCTCTAGAATTAACTGTTTGTCTACCATTGGTGAGGACTTGCTACGTCACACGTCAAATTCTGAAATTTAAAATTCATATCTCGCTTATTACGTTAAATTTTTGAGTCGCGTTTGCGCTAAAATTCTTACATCATCCCATTATTCCAAAAAATAAAAATCTGATGTGGCCAGCACATAATCTCCCGGTATTTAACCACGCAGTATAAATAAAGCAATCATTATGTTAAATGTTAAATATTTTTACATTCACTTATAACAATCTTTATTTTACATTTAACAAATAAATCATACACAAAATAAATTTCACAAATATGGACAAAACTAATAGAAAAACTTTAAAAAAATCAAAATAGTACTCGTACCTTTACACAAAATCTTTTTCAGAGCCGTACCCTGGAAGACAATGAAGCAAATCAATAGTACATCTAATATTTATGGATGATAGAAAATATATTATTTTTACAAACCTTAATTTTATTAGAATCAAATAAGTACTACATTCTCCTTAATACGATTTCATTATTAATTTTAATGTAATTGCGTCATGACAGTGATATTTGTTTAAATATGTCAAAATTGTTATTAAAGTATTATGTTTTTGTTTGACGCATAGGCAAGATTATGTATAAAAATAAATTATTTTATAAATTTATATTTAATATTATATACAAAATGCTATTATCGTAGAATTGAAGATTTCACCATTATATTCAATTTTTATTAGTAAAAGTTGCTGAAAAATTATATTCTATATATTTTTTTAAGGAAAACTGTTAAAAGCTTGTATAAGTGATACTTCCGGTTATCTGATATACACTACTAACTAATGAGCTCTTCCCACATTAGTATAGAATGGGTATATAAAATTTCAAAATTTTCTGATTCATAGTATATCATTGTAAAAATGTTAGTCAGATTCTAGGGACATCAAAACGTGCTTATTCACTAAAATCTCTATATGCGATTTTTAGCACGATCCCTATGCCACTCTTACCTAGGGTAGCGGGAGGTAAAAAAATTGTATAGAACACCATTAGGCGTTAATAATTATTCTTAGAAGGTCAAAATATGTTTAAATATTCCAGGAATAGGATGTAAGTATCAACATTGAAATTGCTTGAAGGTGAACATTTTTAATTTCCTAGTTGTTAATTAAATATATAATCAGTGGCGTATCGCTCTAAATAAATAATAGTTCAAAATATGTAACAATTTATTTATAATCTTTTGCACTACCTTGAAAAATGTCATTACACAATATGTTTGAAATACCAGGATGTGTCTATTTACTACATGTGGGTTTTAAAAGAGTAAATTTCATTAAACCACTTAGACAATACTTAACAAAGAGAGAATAACAGAATACTTTATCTCTGTACCTTAGCAAGTTAATATTTTATGACAGTACTAAAAGTTGTTATACTTTAAGTCTCGTTTCGCAGATAAAAATAAAAGAATCTATTATCAATAGCAGAATATTGACGAAACAGAGTTTCTTTCACGTTGTGCAATAATCGCTACGATAATTCTGTAAAAATCGTAGGAATTTTGATTATAAATTTTTGCTGAGGTAAGTGACAATATATCACAAATTAAATACTAATATTTATAACATTTCCAGTACGCCACTGTTACAATATTATTGCGGCGAAAATATTTTTTCTTTCAACAAAGAAAAAAGAAAGTAATCCCACTTTATATCTACATTTTTAAGAGCTAATTTATCGATTATTAATCAAAGTGTTGATAAGTTTATTAGCATTCAATAAAAATAATAGTTGCTGTTTGCTGTGCCGATAGCTCCGTTAGAAAATGGGAGAGCCAAACGTGGTTGATTTCGAAAGATTAGGTAAATATTGATTTATTATTTTTAGTACAGCGCTTTTTGCTAATTTAGAATTTCTATTTATAATTTTAAACAATGATCATTGTTCATTTAAAATCCAAGAAAAAGATGTGCAATTTTTTTTTTATTTATTTAACTTATTTAACACGCAATTAATACTAAAAATAAATTTATTTTAAAGTTTCTGCTTATATGAATGTATAGACTGTCTCATTTTTGATGTTTTTTAAGGTATCTCGGGAGCAAAATCGTTTGTACATTTCAGTGTCAATTTTTCGAAAAAAGTTTAATAGTTACGACAGGAATTTTCGATCTTTTGTTTTTAACTACAGGCAAAACTCGGTTTTCGCTCATTTCGAAAATATCCCATATCTTATTTATTATGATAGAAATTGTTTAAACAAATTTTGTACCGTTTTTTAAGAGGAATAAAATGGCGTAATTAGATTTTTTGAAAATATAATCATTTTCGATATTAACACAAACTTATTATTTTTTAAATGAGAAACTATGGTGAAAATAGTCTCATCTTTTATCTTATTTTATAAGCTTTTAAATGGAAAATAATAACAAATAGAATATGAATTATTAATTTTTTGGGCTGAAAAAATTGATAATTATTTAGGAACAAATTAATTGTTTCAGTTTTACTCATTTATTCAATTTATTTACTAAAAAAATATTTTCAAATTGTGTTAAAGCCAAATGTAATGTCGATAAATAATACTTTAACTAACCCGACAATAATTGGTTAAGAATAATTTTGAGAACATAAATTAATAAATCATCTTTTGTTCAAGTTTAAAACAAAAGATTGTTGGCTTGTATATGAGAATATTTTAAACATAAGTTCCCATTTAAAAAAATCATTATTTTGTTATATCTCGATCGAGAATTATTATAATTTCGAAAAATCTAACTACGCCATTTTATTCTACCTAAAAACGGTACAAAATTTGTTAAAACTATTTTTCTCTATCATAATATATAAGATATGAGATATTTTCGAAATGAGCGAAAAACAAGTTTTTCCCCAAAAACAAAAAAAGATCAAAAATTCCTGTGGTGACTATTATACTTTTTTCGAAAAGTTTACTGGAATGTGCAAACGATTTTGCTCTATCGATAATATTACCCGACATACCTTAAAAAAATCTGATGTGGCCAGCACATGACCTCCAGCCAATTTCATGTTTACAATAGCAATGAGCTTAAAGTATCCACTTCCGGTTGATCGTTTTGTAAACAAAATCTAATTTGTTATTCCAATAAATAGAAAAGTCTGTAATACGAAATTTTGGATTATATTTTATTATATTTTTCCTCAAAATCTGTTAAGAGCTCCAAATTAAGTGTCACTTCCGGTTTATTATATATGGTCAAAATCTAATAGGTATGTTGTTTCAAATTATATATGAGTTTTAAATTCCAAATTTGAAAAGTTTTGGATCATATTTTAATATTTTCAAGAAAATCTGTTCAGAACTTGCAGGCAAGAACCACTTCCGGTTTACCAATTTTAGAAAAAATCTAATATGTCGTTCTCGTTAATACAAAAGTCTTAAATACTAAATTTGAAAAATTTTGGATTATATCATAATATATTTTTCACAAACATCTGTTCAGAGCTTCAAGTAAAGTATCACTTCCGGTTTATCAATTTTAACCACAATTTAATATGTTGTTCATCTTGATATAGTAGTCTTAAATACTAAAATTGAAAAGTTTTGGGTTATATTTTAATATAGTTTTTCATTAAAAACTGTTATGGACTTCAAATAAAGTACCACTTCCGGTTATCCAATTTTATCCAAAATGTAATCAACTTTTTATATTAGTGTAGAAACCTTAAATCCGGAAAAAAATAAATTATTGGAAGTTTGATATGTTATCCTGGACGAAAAAATCGTTACACACACACACACACACAAACGTCATTGTAATAACAGTAAAAACGTGTTGTGGGGACCCTAATGGGCCCATAAACCATTTTTTTTAAATTTAAATAAAAGTTCGTTTAATTTTGAAGCAATTCGTAGTATCAAAAAATCATAATTGTTTTTTGTATAACTGCATTTGATTTTTAAAGAAACCTACAGCTATCTTTTTCACACCAGTTTCCGTAGAGAAAGATACCTAGTAGTGTGACGTCATCTGTGACCCTGGAAATAAATTCAAATATCTCGCAAAGCAATTATTAAAAAAAAAATGTTTTTTTTATTCTTTTTTTTATAGAGAATAAAGTATACATTTTATTATTTTTTGTTATGGTTTATGGACCCATTCGTGCTTATTCACTAAAAACTCACTATCGAATTTTTGGACCGAAACCATTACCTCCCTTACCTACGGTATGACGGGAGGTAAGAAATAAAATGAGACACCTGGATATGCATGATTTCGGGTTCGGAATCAACCCACTTTTTGTGAAATAGCACCATTATATATATATATATATGTATTTATTGATTTGAATATTATTCTAAACTAATTATTTTTATTAAATTCAGACCTGCAGGTCCAGAAACTAATCCTCGAAGCAATAGAGGCCCGAAAGTACGCTTACGTACCCTACAGCAAATTCGCTGTAGGCGCTTGCCTCGAAGTTGAAGATGGCTCACTTTACCGAGGCTGTAACGTTGAAAACGCAGTCTATCCTGTCTGTATTTGCGCCGAAAGAACAGCTGGAGTAAAAGCTGTAAGCAGCGGGCATAAAAAATTCAAATCCATTGCAGTTATCGGCGACCAAGAGAATTCTTTCACTACTCCTTGCGGGGCCTGCAGGCAGTTCCTAGCGGAGTTCAACACGGAGATGAAAGTTTATGTCACTCGATCTTCATTGGGGAAGGTGTTGGTTACTACTGTGAAAGGATTATTGCCCATGTCTTTCCATTTGTAATTATTATGTAAATAAGTAATTGTAGATAATATAAAATAAATGCTTGTTCATTATGTGATTAGTTTAATTGTTGATAAGAGTAGGAATAATTAATAAAAATTTAAATATCTGATGGACTCAGGTCCATTCGGACATACGGCTATCAGTTGTATGAAATCTATAATTTTTACGTTTACTTGTAGTACAAGTACAAAATGTCTTATTTTCGATGTTTTTTTAGGGTATCTCGGGAAAAATTACTGATAATGGAAAATCGTTTGCACATTTCAAGGTCAACTTTTTGAGAAAAGTTTAATGAGACTATTTATAAAATCATAAGTTTGTGTTATATCTCGCGAATTATGAATTTTTCAAAAAATCTAATTATTCCATTTCATTTTGCCTAAAAAACGGTACATTTGTTAAAACAATTTTTTTCTAACTACCAGAATAAATAAGTTATGAGATATTTTCGAAATGAGTGAAAAACGAGTTTTTGCCTGTAGCTCAGAAACAAAATAAGATCGAAAATTCCTGTGGTGACTATTAAACTTTTCTCAAAAACTTGACCCTGGAATGTGCAAACGATTTTGCTCTACCAATAATATTTCCTGATATACCCTAAAAAACATCGAAAATGAGACACCTGTACAGATATTCATAAAATTCAGCACTCTTCATTATGCCTAGTGATCGTCTCTAGTAACTAGTGGTGGGATCCGGTTCTGGATAGTTTTGGTTTCGGATCCAAAAATATCCGGATAATTGAATCGGATCCAAATCTCAGTATCTGATTTTGGATCCGGATCTGAGTATTGGATTTTGGATCCGAATCTGAGTATTGGATTTTGGATCCGAATCTGAGTATTGGATTTTGGATCCAGATCCGAATATGAGTATGAGTATCGGATTTTAGACATGGAAAAACAATCCCTTTTATGTGAAACACATGCACGATATAAATAAATAGGTATTTCGACACTTGCAATGAACCTGTAACCATTATTTCTCAAATTTAATCTTATAGTGCGATTCTGTAATTTTCTATAACGCTATAGAAATGTAAAAGTGAACAAAATCGCAACAATTTTTGTTTACTAATACATTTATTATCGTTTGATATTAAAAAATCTGTTGTGGCCAGCACAAGACCTCTCGCCATTTCCATATTAGGCTATATATGTATTGTATTGCACTTCGCATTCGAACCGTCGTTTTATAACAAAATATTACAGAACTTTACCCAAATATTGTTTTTTATTGTATTTAACATGTCTTCTGCACACATATAATTCTAATTATATCTATTTTATATCATTTTCATATCAGAGATTGTTCCAATTCATTAACCAGATTGGCGGTATTTCTGATGGATATATGCATTTTACCACAATTTTACCTATAATTTCAAATATTTAATTAATAAAACAATAAGAAAAATTAAATATACTTCCCAGAAAAAGCTATCAGAATGTCACTAAAAATGTTGATATTTGACAATGACATGTGTCATGTTATAAACATTGGAATTTGTCAACTGGTTTCCTTAGTGCCTTGGCCTCTGCGATTAGTGTACTCTATAAATTATAGTGTCCTTATCTCTAAATCTATACAAGATATAATAAAAATTTTATGTGTATTAGATGGAGAATTTTATGTTCTTCAATATTTAATAAAAAAAAACTCCCAAAAAATTATATTTAGAAATTTTTTTTTAAGAAAGTACTACTTCCGGTTGTTCAATTGTTACCAAAACCTTTTCAGCTCTTCCCAGGAATGTCAGATTGAAGAAACTGCAGTTAAATATTTTTTAAGTCTTATAGTTTTTGTGGAATCGTCCCTCCAACATCCATACATACACACACACACACACACACACATACACACATCCACACACACACACAGACATCATCGTAAAAATGTTATAATCGGGTTCTAGGGACCTTAAATCGTGCTTATTCACAAAAATCTGGATATGTGAATTTTAGCATGATTCCAATACCTCTCTTAGCGAGAGGTAAAAATGATGCGCTTTTGTTGATACCTACAGTTCTATAGTGATATAGAAAATTACGGAATCGCACCGTAAATCTCGTTTTCTTTGAAGTATTTGTTGTAATGAATGTTAAAATTTTAGAACTACAGAATTCAACATTCTTAGAAATATCCTTCTCGTATTTGCACCAGCTACCTGTCTATTTTTAGAGGGATATTATAAAATTTATTGCTGTTTACAGACCGCTGTAGAGATAAACAGACCAACTGTAACGGTTTGAATTTGAACTCACTTCCAGATGTTTGCCTTTACATTCAGAATGATGAATCTGATCCAGAATTACAATTCGGATCTGGATCCGTAAACAACACAATGAATCCGGATTCGAATGGGATCCGGACCCAAACCAAGATCCGGATCCGAATCCAAATCCGAGTTAAATTTACGGATATCCGTTTCAATATCCGAACATCGGATATCCGAGGAACCGGATATTTTGAAATCCGGAACCTCGGATCCATGTTTTGTCGGATCCTCACAGCACTACTAGTAACCAAGGAAATAGCTTGCATCTTTTTCTAATTAATGTATTATTACATAAGTCTCTCTTTATTTTGTTATTTTTAGATAAGCTTCGTTAGTTAAAGAAAAGTGCTGAATTCGGCCCACTGAATATACAATTCCATAGAATATCAGTTCCCAAACTTTTCAATACCACGGAACACTTTGTGAGCAAGAACTTTATACGAAACATTTGATAATTAGAATAAAAAAAAAAAAATCTGTTGTGGCCAGCACAATACCTCTCGCCACTTCCATTTTATGTTTTGGTATAAGTATTGTATTGCACTTCGCTGTCGAAACGTCGTTTTATAACAAAAAAATTCAGAACTTTATCCAAATATAGTTTTTTATTGTATTTAACATGTCAGAGATTCTTTCATTTCATTAATAAAATTGGCGGTATTTCTGATGGATATATGCATTTTACCTATAATTTCAAATATTTAATTAATAAAATAATAAGGAAGATGAAATGTACTTACCAGAAAAAGCTTTGAGAATATCATTAAAACTGTTGACGATATGATGACGATATATTTTACCGTGTGGGCACTTACCAGGCGTCACCTCACGGGCACTCATAGCTGGTGTGGAGAGTGCACCACAGGGGTCACTTTTGTGCCATTTAAAATTGGAAATATTTGGCGTCTGTCGGGATCGAACCCGATCATTACCGATGTCTACATGTGTTGTAGATACTGGCACACCCAGAAATGGGTAATATGCCGTGATGATATATTTATTTATTAAAACTGTTGATTTTTGTAGATGTAGAATTTTGTTTTTCAATATTAGTGATAACAAAAATTTTTAAATAATAATATTTAGAACATTAGAAGATATTTTTTAAGAAACTATTACTTCTGGTTGTCCAATTGTTACCAATATCTAATCAGCTCTTCCCAGGAATGTCAGATTGAGGAAACTGCAGTTAAATATTTTTTGTCTTATAGTATTTGAGAAAACGTAGATCCCCACATACATCTAGACACACACACACACACACACACACATACACACGGTCATCATCGTAAAAATCTTATAATTGGATTACAGGGACCTTAAAACGTGCTTATCCACTAAAATTTGGATATGCGATATTTAGCATGATTCCAATACCTCTCTTAGCGAGAGGTAAAAATGTCAAATTCAAATTTCAATATTTAATTTCACCCTTATGTTTAAACTTTAAACAATGATTTTTTGAAAAAATATTTGTCTACAATACAAATCTTACAGCAAACTAGTTTGAGCTTTAATTTGATATTTATTATTATTATTATTAAATGACATTTTTAATCAGCGTTTTAGGTAAAACAAGGCTTGTGCTACCAGTCATTTTAATTTTTTATGAACTTTTCAAGAATTAGAAAGAAATACTGGAATATAATAATTTTCTTTTTATTATCTATCTATTAAAATGTATCACAAAACAGAATTACGCACATCTTCTAATAATATATACATACAGTAAGTCCATCGGTTAATATACCCGAGATCTGTATGTGAACAGAGCTACCATTCATAAATAAAACGCTGATAACATATTTACAACATACTATTGGAAAAAAGCTTTTCTCTACCAGTCGACAACTTATACAAAATATGAACTCAAATACAGTCTTACAAATCAATTATATCTTTGATATTGAGGGGCTCAGTGGAAAAATGGTATAAATGACAAAATCTAGAAAAAAAGAAGATATTCTGTGGCTAAATAAATAAGAAAGTTCAAGTCTACAGAATATCCAGGATCTCGAGAATTATATTAGACAAAAGATTTTTAATTTTTATATGGAGACCATACTGGAAATTTATACCGTGAAAAAAAAGTTTATTAACATTGCAGCGATGTATGATTTGTCTATATTTATTTGTTTCAAACTGCAAAAATGCAACAATTATTAAATTTATAGGTTTATTTTTGCATACGTTAAAACAATTTTATACAACAAAAAATGTAAATAAATAGTTATTTATGCAACAAGAGTAAAAAACGAGTAGGAAACTTTGACCAAACAAGCCGCAGGCGAGTTCGTCTAATCCCATGAGTGAAATAAGATACTTTTTACTCGAGTTGCATTAAATTTTTTATGTCTGTTAAAAAAGTACTTTTTTATTAAAAGAGTAAAAAGTATAGTCTTAGTTCATTTGTTGAATAAATAACTGTTTTTTATGTCTGCAATAAGAGTGAAAAAAAGGGCCATAACGTTTTATTTTACTCGTTTGCGTTAAAAAAAAGTGTACTTTTTTCACACTTTTATTGTACTAAACATGTTAGACATACTTTAAAAACCATTTGAATGAAGAAAGTGTACTTTTTTAACAGACATAAAACAAATAATTTTTCGTAATACCATACTCTTATTATTATATAACAGAACTAAAAACAAAAGCGAAAAGATAAAAATAACGGCCGTTTTTTACACAAAACCTGTTATAAAATGTTTTCTTTATTCTAATATATATGTTTTCATGAAGAATAACATATAAAAAAATTGAAAATTAGTGGAAACCCCTATTAAGGATCACGTGTTTCTAGAAAAATAACAGCATCTTGATAGACCGTTGTCAAGGAGAATTTATAAATCAACAAAAACGTTGTTCAGTATGACAAAAAGAGAAGAATTTTATTTTTCCTAAAGGTTTAAATTTGTTATTACGAAAAATCTTGAACGCCACACGGCCGATATGCAAATAATTCAGCTGATTATAAACCTCAGCCGCGTCCGTTATTTGCCACATATCGGTCTAATGACGTTAAAAACTATAATCATACAGAACGATAAATTAAACTAAGCTTGTTCGAAAGAAAAAGGAACTTTTTTTTGCATGACCTCATCTCTGATAGTTCTCGAGATCCAAATTTTGGATATTCAGTATAAACCTCAATTAAAGTTTCCTACATTTATTTGTTTTGAAAAAAAATGTTCGTTTTCACTGAGTTTCTCATTTGTGCAAAATAAAATCAATATTAACCACTTTACCAGAAAGGACACCATCCAATGTAGCTCTGGCACAAATTCTCATTACTCGTCGCTTGCTGTATCAAAAGCTCAACTTGGTTTTGTACCGTCAAAGCTTCTACATGTAGGAAATCTCTCCCAGTTAGCTTATCCCTAACTCTAGTTATAATGGCTAGAGCTTTCTTGCTAACTGCTTCCGGTTGAACAGCATCTCCTCTGGATTCGCTCAAACTAGACGCAATATTTTTCTTGGACACCGGAATGCTTATAGATTCTAAAATGTCCTGATCTTGTGAGCTTCCTGCAGAAATAGACCCGACTTCGTTTTGAGCTTTCGATCTTGTTACTTTGATAACTGCGTTGTCCATAAGTCTCCAGTTGAGTAGAGGATCGTAGACGAAAGCTTCTAAGACTGCCATGAGGCTGTCTTTATTTCTATGTAGGACAGACATTACGGATTCGCAAGTTCCGCGATATGTTCCATCGATTCCAGTTACTTCCATAGCGTTTATCAGCATTCTTGTCAAGCGGAAAGGTATTTTTTCTGGGAATTTTTCTCGCGTCATCGCTACTTCAAAACAATCACCGAAATCTATGTGGAGAATCTTCCCGCTCAATCGATCTAACATTAAATTTGATGGATGCCTATCTCCTAACCCCAAAATGTAACCAACCATCGACATCACAGCCAAAGATCTAGTATAATTTGTTCGCCGGTCGAACCAAACTTCTGAACTTGGGCTTTTAAGCCATAAAAGCTTAGCTAAATCATCGCCGTGTGTGTGTTCTAAAGCGTGTTCAAATACTTCCACTTTTTGCATCAAAGTCAGATGGTCGTAATCTGGAGCCATTCTCAGCATAATTCTGTGTTCAATATTGAGTAAAATTTTCTTCTTTTCCCTGTAATCTCGTATTAAAGTGTGTAAAGTATCGCAATAAGGCACCCAACCAATCAAACCAGAATTTGTCGATAAAGGAATAACTGCGTATCTTTGAATTGTTAAGTTACGCCTAAAAGTATCAGGATCGTTGACTAACAAAGTGTTAACCAACCCGAAAAGCTGCATAACTCTTTCATCTTGCCGCAAATCTTCATGTCCTTTAAGCAAAAACATATAATCTTTCCCGTTGCTTCCTCGAATGCATAATTTTCTCGGCCGTTGTTTCGAAGTAATAACTTGTAAACTACTTTGGATATTTGCGATACGGACGATAGGTTGACCAGGATTGTAACTTCCAGGGACGGCAAGTTCTAAATCGCGGCATAAAAGAAGTTTTGGAGAGACGTATTGTAATTCTAAAGATGTAAGTTGTGGTAGTTGGCGAGATATGCGACGGAAAACGTGGTAGTATAAGTCCCAGGCTTGGTTCAAGTCACGAATGTTGCCAGAAACCTAAGACAAACATTTTATTACGAAATATTTCTTCACGTTAACACAGAAATACTAAAGCCCGATATTTTCTCTCTGGTTAAACTCCCGGTTGTTAACTCGGTTATAAGAACAATGTGACATCAAAAAATTGACACGTGTAATTTTGACAATTTATTAGGCTATGATATCGATGCTATATTTTTCTTTTAACTGACAATTAAATTAACAGGTTTTTTAAGCGGAGATGAAAATACCAGTAGTGGTGGCACGCACTTTAGAATTCTATCATAGAAAGCAGGCGAATGCGATTTTACTTTTACGAATCTTGGTAGCATGCACTTTAGAATTCTATATTCACTTTTTGTTTCGCGAATTATCGCATTTTATGCTATTAAAATAAAAAATATTATGACATTTGTATATAATAAATGTATAAATTATATATAAATTGGCTTTGAGTGGAATTTTGGCAAAATAATGACATTACTTTGACACTTTCGCTTCGAGTCGTTCGCTTGCAGGCGAATATTTTGAGACACGCATGCTACCAAATTTTCGCTTCGTGGCGAAAAGCGAAAACAAATGCCTCATTTGATAGAATTCTAAAGTGCGTGCTACCACTACAGGCCTTAATCTGTAAGTAATACGCGATTTACGCAAATTTTCAAAATGTTTCTGTAGAAATCGAATTAAGAGCCGTTTTCATAATCAAGCTCACTTGAAAACTTTAATTAAAATTACTCTGAGTTTATCTGTATTTAATGATATAAAATAAAGCTATAGTGATCGCGAAAGTGTTAAAGTTATGTAGGAGAAAAAAAAATAAATGTAGATAGCAGGTTAATGCCCCCATTTGGCCGTCGTCCTTACTAATAAAATAGTGGTATCATTTGTTGTTACTTCAAAACGTAAACATCAAAACGATTTGTTGTGCCTGAGTGTCTGGTCACGAACCCGGGGGAACCGATCCCAACAGACGCCAAATATTTCCAATTTTAAATGGCACTCTCCACACCAGCTATGAGTGCCCGTGAGGTGACGCCTGGTAAGCGCCCACACGGTAAAATATATCGTCATCATTACTGACGTCTACATGTGTTGTAGATACTGGCACACCCAGAAATGGGTAATATGCCGTGATGATATATTTATTTATTTATATTCAAAATAAACATTTATTTCACTCACAAACAAATAATAAAAAGTTTGCTACGTTCACAAATCTCTCACCAGATGTCAGCTGCTTTAATTTTTTCTTCAATTATAAAAACGAACACAACTTTAATTGTAATTTAAAGTGTTATAGCCGAGACAGGCGACGACTGTTAATGATAATTAAACTGTAATTCTTAATTTAACATTTCGTATGTCATGTAAATTATATTAATTATCATTATAAGCAAGCTAGGTATGCAAAGTCCTAATGTTCATTCATCAACATGTTCAATTCTCACTTCGTTCTGTTTCATAACGTTCAAATCTGCAAAACGTTCATCCATGAAGTTGGCGCGTATCAAAACGTTTATTTCTCGCGAGCTTCCAAATTTAAACAGTACATTCTATTCTAAAGAACAAATTGCAAAGAAAAAAGTTTTACTCAGTCCAAATGGGTAGGTATACAAATTCATAATGTGCATAGATCGCCCTGTATATAACTTGCCTTGTACATTTTCATAACGTACAAATATTGTCTTGTACATTTCTTGTCTTATACAAATTCCTAATGCACATAGATCGCCCTGTACATATCTGGGCGTGTAACTTTTATAAAAATAATCTTAAACAAACATATCCTAAACGCACATCCGAATTTAGGTAGACAGTGATGTACTGTTTAATTTTGCTCGAGAAATAACCGTTTTGAAACGCGCCAACTTCATGGATGTACGTTTTGTAGATTTGAACGTTATGAAACTGAACGAAGTGAGAAATGAACACGTTGATGATGCGTGTGTTCCCTTATAAACATAATTTACTGTTTTCTAAATTTATTTACTTACTTTATATCTTTGGCACCATTCTTGTGCATCCATCAAATCTCTTCCATAAGCCTGATTAAAACTAGTTTCCTTTAGAGTTTGTGGTCCTTTCTCCAGCATAGCATGAAGTGGTTCAAGAGTATCGAACATTCCTTTTACGTTGTGTTCTCCGAAATACAACCTTAAAGAATACAATAACAATAAATACATATATTCATACCATTTTACACAATGTAGATTTATTAAGATTCCACATTTTTTTATATAATTTACCTAAATAATACCTAAAAACGGTACAAAATTTGTTTAAACAATTTTTCTCTAACTTAATACCGACTCAATTCGGAGTTGGTGTTGAAATGATGTATTTAAAATTGTTATCGACGTAGTTCATATAGATCTTCGTGTCTAATACAACTTTAAAAATTTTGTAATAAATTTTAATAATGGGGAAGTTTAGCATGGTAAAAATTCTACATAACATACTATTTTCTCACAAATATAACACAAATGACTGCTGAAATTGAAATTAAAAATATTGCTCCATTTACTTATAATTAATATTTTTTGGGTAAACTCTAAGTACGTCACAAGTCCGTTATGCGCAAACTCAGACAGAACGGTGAAAGCGAACCACTTGAACGTAGGTCGAACAACACCTTAGTCTCAAGTGACTGGTAACCGCAACCGCGTGCGTCAGTGTATAAGCGACATACGTTGTACTAAGCCTCTACCGACGTTATCACAGCTTAAAACCGGCTTTTCCGGAAAATCTGGGCATTTTTGAAAAAAATAAAACATGTTACATCATTTTTCAAGTCATTTCCCATGGAATAAAAGAATAAAAAAAAATCGCTAAACTTCCCCATTATATTCAACGATTGCTGAAGATGGGCTTGCCCTAAGCCCGAAACGTCCGTAATATAGAATTTTACAATACACGTGGACTATTTATGCCTTTTGTTTTCATCATTAAACCAATGAACCATTAAAGTTTTCACTTCGGACGTGCGGTCTTAAGCACATACAATTTTTTAAACCAGTGGTTCTCAAGTTACAACACAAAGTTATATTATTTTAAATGGGATGGCATATATTTTTTAGGCCCATGCGATAGCGAATTTTTTTCTGAATTCAACCATGTTATCATTTTACGAAGTGTGTTCAAAAACTATCGCGAATTTTGAATTTTCGCGGGTTACGTATATTCAAATTTCGATCTTTTTGTGGCTTTATGTTGGTACTCATGTCTCTCACTTATGTCGACAAGCTCGGCCATTTTGAATGTTCACTTAATTGTTGACAGCTGTTTTGCTTGCACGTGTTTTGGATCGTCTTCGATTTTTACCTATTCAAAAAAATGGAACAAAGAACCTGTATCAAATTTTGTGTGAAAAACGAAATTAAGTGCGCGGATGCATTCCGAATGTTGACTGTGGCATACGGAGAAGCTACCTTGGACCAAAGCAACGTTTATCGGTGGTACAAAATGTTCTCAGAAGGCCGAGAAGATTTTGTACCACCGATAAACGTTGCTTTGGTCCAAGGTAGCTTCTCCGTATGCCACAGTCAACATTCGGAATGCATCCGCGCACTTAATTTCGTTTTTCACACAAAATTTGATACAGGTTCTTTGTTCCATTTTTTTGAATAGGTAAAAATCGAAGACGATCCAAAACACGTGCAAGCAAAACAGCTGTCAACAATTAAGTGAACATTCAAAATGGCCGAGCTTGTCGACATAAGTGAGAGACATGAGTACCAACATAAAGCCACAAAAAGATCGAAATTTGAATATACGTAACCCGCGAAAATTCAAAATTCGCGATAGTTTTTGAACACACCTCGTATATCCTGTGACGATGGTCACTAGATTTGAATTTTTTCTTCATGTTTAATGTTGTAGTCTTGTGGCTAGCATGTCAGTTTTTTGCTAAAGTTTGCTTATTTAAATCAAAGTTCAAATCCCACAAGTAAAAATATTGTTTTTCATTTTTTTATTGGTTTGTATTGTTTTGATTTACGCATACAATATAATTGTTTGGTTATATTGTATGTCGTTTGTTGTAAAATGTATTGTTGTATTTTGGTTATAGCTGCTAATGGTTATAAAATTGTTGTTTCTCTGTCAGCTATTGTGTGGTCGAGTGGCTAGTGCGCTTGACCAGCACGCTAGGTATCGTCGGTTCAATCCTACATGAAACTGTATTTTTTATATTTTTATTCAAACTTAGCGAGAATTTGCAGGACGACTAAAAACGTGTTTGAACCTTTTTTTGATATTTTTAACGGTTTTTCGGGGTATAAATACGAGCTCAAGCATTAGTTTCAAGCAGAAAGTGTGTGCTTTCTCAAGAGAGCGTTAGCTCTCCAAGAGCCTAAGATGGTGTGTGCCGTCTTCTGCGAACCTGGTGAGGGCCAGGTGAGCGGGTTGTGGATGACCTTGGCTGCCTCTGACTCAGTGCTGTTGGTGTGTGCCGGCAGCTCGTGAGAGAGTGCAGAAGGTGGACCGTACCGGTGTAGCCGGTTGTTTTGTGCAGTGGTGTTGGCCGCTGTACGCCGTAATCGCGATTGTCAATGAGTGTTGGTGTGTGCCAACATTGTTAGATTGAAATCGCGATTGTTGATGAGTGTTGTCAAAGTGACAACACTGTAACCGTACCGTGTTCCCGTAACTTTGGTGTGTGCCATTGTTACTCGTTCATAGCGTGTTTCCGCAACCTTGGTGTGTGCCATTGTTGCCCGTTCATTGTTGATCGTGCGTGGTAGAGAAAATATCCTGCAAGTATCGCTGATTCATTGTTACTTTGCTTTGTTATATTTATTACTTTCTCGTTTTAATATATTTTAATAAAATATTAAAAATGATTACAATTGATTTCATTGTCAAAAGCCGAACTCTGTCTCCACTAAGCTACCCGAGTACTTTTTGGCGTTCCAGCCATCCTTTTCAGCGACGCTATGAGAGCGTCCCTTACAGGATCGACCATCTCCCCTTATGCTGTGTTACCGACTATTGGCGCCCGAGCAAACCCTTTGACAGCATGGAGAACGAGCAGGGACGTCAGTACAAAATGGCGACCGAATAGGGACAACAGCGTCCTTCATTCCTTTCGCCGTTACAATCCTTATATAAAAAAAATTGAGAAAAGTTCATCATATATTTCCACTATTCTTTACTAATTTTTTTTCGGTTGAGCTGTAATCCCCACATTTTTATCGCGTTTTTTTTTTTGTAGCAATCTTTTTTTTTGTTAAATGTTAAAAAAAAAACTCACCTTGACGCCTCTTCAAGTCCTTCGTGCCAAAGTTCATGCCACAAAATAGCAACTCTAATCAGCTCATCCGAAATCATCATGGCTTGTGATACAAGAACAGAAGAATGCTCGCACATACTCTTCAAAATCTTATTTGCCGCTGTTCTTCTTAAAGCAGACGCAGACTTCGAAGCGACTGTTAAAGGATAAACAAGAGCTTGAGGATGCGATTTTCCTATATCGATTAATAAATGATGGATCAACCGGCTAACTAATGCTCTGGGAGTGTCAATACGGGCGATTAATTGAGGGATTACTTGCAACCAAGTGTTGATTTCGATATAGCGGATTCCTTCCAGGACGGCGTCGTAGACTTCGGACCATTGCCCGTAATCGAACCAGAGGGTTAGCAAACGGAGAGTGTCTTGCAAAGAACTACCTTGAGAGAGTTTTATAGACCTAAAAAATAATTAGGTGTTAACACTCATATCGAATTTTTATACAAATTAGATACATAATTATTTCTTTCCATATAACTGTGTTATTTGCGCAAATGCTAAAATATATTACACACTTTCAAAACGCGCGGATTTTTCCGGGCTTGATGACGCTACCGAACTCGGCTTTCTTTTATTGGCCGATACTATAAGAAGGCGTTCCCATCAACAAACCAGTGACTGTTAGACTGTTCCACTGCAGTATTTGGTTTACAAATACTTAAATACTAATAAACTATAACTACAATATAATAAATTTATGATAAGTAAAAGAAAATAAGAACAAAATAAAATTTTCAAATATAATGCGATATAATCTTAGCCGCATTGATAAATGATTTAGAACACTTACAAAATTGACGTCACTGCAAGAGAGAGATAGAAGATCATGCATCCAAACAAACCTCCCCTCGTTGTCTTGCGTCCCGTTCCATGTTCCTATCTGTCATTGTGTTCGCATCTGCTGTTATTTAGTGTTAAACCTAATTCTTTATTGTGATGTGTACGTTGTGTTTAATAAAAATGAATTTAAAACCAGAAGATGTGTCTGGGGCAACTTTTTTGTTTGATAATATTGAAGATCATTCGATTATTCAACTAAAACGATGGCTAGAGTGTAGAGTCTACGGCTGATGACAGGTCTTTGTTTGGACGGGGTAACCATAGCAACCTTGATTTCTATGCTTTGCCGTTAGAGCGTGCAAATTGCAATTTTGTAAGTGTCTATTGCTAAGAGAGAAAGCACGATATAATACCATTGCTCTACACCACTGGGTTCGCTTACGTCGTAAGGTGGAAAACGCTGGAAATCAAATATTTGCTATTTTTTTTACATCCATCAGAAATCGAATTTTAAAAAAAGAAAAATTTGGGAATTTCTGATATTAATATTTTATTCTTGCTTTATAAAATGAAAATATATTGGAAATTAAAATAAGGATAGGGTACTCCACCATAACAAAACATAATAAATGACAGTTACATAAATTTGTTGTCAATAGGGTCCTCCACTTTTTCTATTTTTTTATAAAACTTCATCTAAACTGAAAGTGATATGTATTTTTAGAGTCTTTATTGTTATTCGTTAAGCTGTAACACTTTTTTTAATATTCTGTGACGTAGATATAGAGATGATTTTGGTCTCAAACAGTAAATTTCGCTAATAATTGAAGTCACATAAATTTATTTTTTTCAGCACTTATAAAATGTATAAATATGTTAAAATAACCCTTGTGGTAAATAATTGGAAATATGGATGGATACTAAGTAATTTAATGTCATAATTAATAAAAATACTACGTATATATTATAGTCTACGATTTGATTACCACTGGTAACCTATGTCATTCAACATATCTTTTGCTTTCATACCAACGCTCTTAACCTGTCATGGCATCATAAATTTAAACTAGCATTATTTGGTTTATTTCTGTTGTTTTATTGTTATTTTTTGCATTTATATACTTGCAAATGGATTCCGTATTTCAAAAAGGCAATAGCAGAAGGTATGAAAGTAGTAAGAATTTGGAATAGAATAAATGTGTGACGTAGATATAAAGATGAGGAAATGGTAATAAAAACTCGATTATTGTAGAAACTAATAACTATTTTTAAACTCTGATAGTCCTTAATATACAGTTTTAAGGTCCAGTTTTAATATAACTGACCCTTGTTCTAATTTGTTACTACGGTGGAGGACCCTATTGTATTTACAATTTTAATTTTGTTTAAAATAACTATTCACCTCAAATACTTTTAAATGTAATGTTACAATTTGAATGTGCTGCCATCTATTACCACTAAACTGTAAAACCGTGCCGGGCGTTTACATTACAAATTTGGCAGCGTTTCAAACGTAGTAAAATGTTTTCATGCATTCGAAAAAAAAAAAATGGAAACATATTTAAACATTTAGTTAGTGTTTTCATGAATGTATTGTAATATATTTTAGTGTACTAGTGTTATTTTTCATTATTTTGATAATGGTGGGAACCCATATTTGAGAGCCCAGAGAGAGAGAGAGAGAGAGAGAAAAATGAACTAATGTCAAATTCAAATTAAAAGTTTCTCGCACGCCATGTCATCTATAAGCTACATTTTTAAACTCACGGTTTCCGTCTCCTCTTCAATATAATGACGTCACAGAAAAATTTCTTTGTTAATTTACAAAAAACAAATAATTTTTTAAAATAAAATAACATTACGTATATAATAATAGAAATCGGATTTTCAGTATCACGCAAGTAGCCCATTGAGACTTTTTAACTTCCAAATTAAAAGAACTATCTTTAAAATAATAAAAAATAAGAGTGGAGAGCTCATTAGTGACTACACAGTTAAAAATAAAAATAGTTAATGGGTATTTCGAGATATTCTCAAGTTTGAGGCTATTAAAGAACAATTTTTTTTATTTAATACTTAGAAGACATAAAAATTCTTGCAACAGCCCTATTCAGTCACACAAAAATAGATTACTTACTTGAAAAATCCTTCCACAGCTGGTACAGTATAATTCGTAATATAAATATTCTTCTCTCCAGGTTTTCCCGATGTTTGCGAGTTCTTAGTCAAATTATTATCTTCATTATTTTGATGTTTATAAAACAACACTGTTTCAAAATTCATGTACGCCCACGCATGCCACGCTTTATACCACATAGGATCGTGTTTAGTCGCGCAGGAATAATATTCCAAAACTGGCGTTATAGATTGCTCCGTAATTCCTTGTAAAGATTCTTGCCAAGCGCCTAACTTCAAATAACATCTCGCTAGAAGCCTACAGCGTTCGTCATGGGATATTTCATCTCCGTAAGTCATCTGAGAATATTGTTGGACGAAATTATGAAGTTGACTGAATGCTTGGTGTCTTTGTCCTGCCATCCACATGTGTTTTGTATACGCGAAAGTTACTTGTGGTTGAGTTTGGTTAAACGGTATAGGCTGTTCGGAATTTATATTTGGATTAGTGCCCAATAACATTACTAAAGTTTTGTGGGATAACATCTACGGAAAGATAACATTAAAAGTGATGTACTGTTTAAAAATGTGTAAAACAGTACCAAAGATCCATTTTTGCGACATAATGAGGCGAATTTTAGCCAAGTGTGCATGTCTTCTCTCGGAGATAAAACTAAAGTGTGGACTTGGATGATTCGTTGCCAGTCTTCCACGATTCTTTGGCCGGTTTGCAGTCTTTGCCACCACATTGCCCTATAAGACAAGTTATTTATTATACAAGACTATAAATTTAAAGTGTAGATAAAAAGTGTGTAAACTGTTATACAGCGTAAGAAAAATTGAGTTGGGGCATTAGAAACTTTTCAGCGAAAATACAAAATACGGATTTAATATTTTTATGTAGATATATTAAAAAATGAAAAAACTTAGAAACCCCAATAGGGTCCTATACTGTAGTCATATTTTAACTATCTTAAATAAGAAGACGAAAATATACATAAATTAATGAGTATTAGTGAAAAAATTTTCTTTAAATATTGACTAGGTCACAAACTATAAGCGATTGAAGATGATTACTAATTGGGTATGACGCGTTAGGTACTAAGAATTTGATTGGTCGCCTGATTTTAAAAAGGAGATTCGCGCGTCTGTTGAGGTCACCTTTAAAGGAATATGAAATGTCATGTTATTCCATAACCTAACAAAACATTTAACAAGTTTGTGTTTGATGAATTTGTTTAATTAAAACATCTAGTAATATTAACAATAATAATATATTTATAATTAAATCAATTTGTAATATTAATTAAATTAATAATAATATTAGTTAAATTAATATTGAAACTTCAAAACAGGCCAACACTGGCGCCATCCGTCGTCATGCTTTGTGTTACACAATATTGTCAAACTGTTTCAATGTTCTATAATTTATTAGGAAAAAAAGGTTATTATTTACGTTATTTATACTTAATAATAATTTCTTCATGAATATAACGTATAAGTTTTTATTTACAAACATTTCAGCTATGCAAACATGAAAAAAATTGTTCCCTCTATAACTAACAGTTTGTCTCATTGTTTGTTGATCACTTGTTAGTATCTGCTACGTCACGCACAAATTCTTAAACTTTAAAAATTCATATCTCGCTTATTACGTAAAATTTTTAAGTCGCGTTTGCACTAAAATTCTTATTTTATTCTGTTCTTACAGAAAAAAAAAATAAAAGAAAAATGGTATAGGACCCCATTGAAAATTTTTGTGGCGACTATCAATTTTGTCGCACAAAATTGACTAAGGAATGTGCAAACGATAACAAATTCAGGGCATTACATTTCATATTATTGAAGGTGGTCCGTTCCTTTTTATCTCTCGCTAAGAGAGGTATTGGAATCATACTAAAATTCGCATATCCAGATTTTATTGGATAAGCACGTGGGTGGATGTTGGAGCCACGGTTTCTTAAATACTATAAGAATTAAAAATATTTAACTGCAGTTTCCTCAATCTGACATTCGTGGGAAGTAATAGTTTCTTTAAAAAAATCTTCTAAATATTATTTTTTGAAAATTTCTGTTATTACTATTATTGACGAACATAAAATTTTACATCTGATACATTTAAAAATTTTATTATATCTTGTATAGATTTAGAGATAACGGCACTGTAATATATAGATTAATCTAATCGCAGAGGCTTTAAGGCACTAAGAAAACCAGTTGACAAATTCAAATGTCTATAACATAGTTTGCTTTTGACAGATGTCAGTGTCAAAAATCAACAGTTTTAGTGACATTTTGAAAGCTTTTTCTGGGAAGTACATTTAACCTTTCTTATTGTTTTATTATGTAAAAATTTAAAATTGTAGGTAAAATGCATATATCCATCAGAAATTCCGCCAATCTTGCTAATGAATTGAAAGAATCCCTGACATTTAGGAACTTCCTCATACAATGAAAAATAGGTATAATTAGAATTGTATGTGCGCAGAAGACATGTTAAATACAATAAAAAATAATATTTGGATAAAGTTCTGTAATGTTTTTGTTATAAAACGACGGTTCGATTGCGAAGTGCAATACAATACTTATATAACAAAATATGGAAATGGCGAGAGGTATTGTGCTGGCCACAACAGATTTTTCTTTTTTCGATCAGTGTATACAGAATGTGGAACGAAACGCGGAACACAGGAGTTTAAATAGGATTTTAAAAATGTGTAGAAGCTGGTTATCCTCTATATTTTAGAGTAAAACTACAAGAATGAATAGTTCTTTAAAATTAATTTTTACAAAGGCTTTAATGCAATAGAATATCTGTAGCACTATATATTTAGAAAAAAAAAAAATGTTTCAACTGTATAGTTTGCTTTGTATTTACCATCGACCTTTAAACTAATGGACCAAGTGTCTCCTATTCTTTTATTGTTAGAATAATGCTCCAACATAAAAGGATAGAAATATATATTCTGTCTTTCAATACTACGGAAGTTCTCAGTTAAAGTATACTGTGCATACGTTCGTACTCATTGTACATCTTTTTCAGCCATATGTAAATCTCTATACATCGCTCTCTATCACTAAATAGTTGTCAAAATCTACGTTTGGCGTTTCGTGACTGTTCGTGTATTATTTATTTTTTTGGAGAACATTTACAATTATTTCTGTCAATACATACGTATATGTGTTGTGAGGTGTGTATGCGACAAAATAATGGGGAAACGGTGTATTTCGTGCAGTCAGCAGTACGTACGCGGTTCAGCTGTGTCATTTCATATGTAAGTTCTTATTAATTATTACTTGTCCCCTATAATATAATATGTATATAAAGATTATATTAAAAATATATAATAAAACGAATTATGTTTAAAAAAATAAATAAATCTATACTCTTAGCGATTATGCAGTAACAAGTAAGGACAAATCAATTTTTTTATTTTGCCGCGTTTTCTTAACTTCCGTACTATTGAAGGATAGAGATACTGTGTCTGCACCGTTATGGCGGGACAAGCGTTTTGCTCGTACGCTGCCTTTATTAGTTTAAAGGTCGATGGTATTTACGTGATTTGATTTAAACATCAAGTATATAATTAAATTGATATTTTTACCTGATGGTGGGTCGCCTTTCGGGAACTAATTTGTACTGTATAACTTCTTCAAGTTCAGCCAACATCTGCACATAAACCATGGCACCGTAAGCTCTTTGGTATGACTCTCCAGCCATTGCTGTAAGTTCTGTGTCTAGTAAATCCCTTGCAGATTCTATAAAAACTTGTGCTTGGTCGTATTCTTCTTTGTGGATTGAAAGAACAGCACGGTAGAACGCTCCATCTTGTGTATCGCGAGATATGCAATTTACATATCTACAAAATTAAACCATCACACGATAAGTTATAATTTTGTATGAATTAATATGTTTGAAAGAATGAACAAATTTGAGACTGTTGTGAATAAATTAAAACTCTTCTTGTGAGTAGATTTAAAACAATTGACAAATATGTAAAATAGTTATAGATAGTTTTGAATAAATTTAAGAAATTTTGGAATAATTAAAACATTTTTATATAATCATAAAAAAATATTTGTGTGTACATTGAAGAGATCTATCTTTGTATAACAACAATGACAAATTGAGACAGTTGTGAATAAATTAAAACCCTTTCTCGCAATTCTGAGTTGATTTAAAGATAATAGGGGATTCCACTCATATCAAATTTTTATATAAATTATATACATAATTATTTCTTCCCATATAAACTGTGTTATTGGCGCAAATTTCTTTTATATATGTTTTATCAGTTTTTTTGCAAATGCTAAAATAAAATACACTTCCAAAACGCGCGGATTTTTCCGGGCTTGATGACGCTATCGAACCCGACTCTCTTTTATTGGCCGACATCAGTGACTGTCAGACTGTTCCACTGGAGTATTTTGTAATGGTGGTTATGCAGCTACACGCTATTATTTTTACAAATACATAAATACTAATAAATTATAACTACAATATACTAAATTTAAGATAAGTAAAAGAAAAGAAGACAAAAATGAAATTTTCAAATATAAAGCGATATAATAGCCGCACATTGACAAACGGTGTAGAACCTCTGGTAACAGCAGCTGCTAAGAGAGAAAGCACGATATAATGCCATTGCTCTCCATCACTGAGTTCGCTTACGTCATAAGGCGGGAATCTCTGCATGCTGCATACCAAATATTTGCCATTTTTTTTTCTTCCATATGAGCAGAATTTTAAAAAACAAAAAATCGTGGAATCCCCCAATGACAAGTATTTAAAATAGTTTCAGGCTGTTTTGAATAAATTTAATTTTGGGAATAATTTAAAATATCTTTACGTAATCATAAATAAATAAACATGTTATTCCAGGAAACCGTGAGTATTTTTTAACGTGAAACATTGGGTTTGTCATAACCATGGTTACGACTTGACATTTGATTGACAGCAATGTATTTGCCCGTTCGGCCCGTTCCATTTAAAATGAAACACAGGGAACGAATTTGTCATTTGATAAGACGTCAATAGAGGTTAATTTTGTTTAAATAATTATACCTGCATTCTAAATTAAAATTAGTTGTAGAAAAAATATAGTGTGCCCGAGTGGTTTTCTGACTCGGCTAAATTTCTTACAATATTTAAATATAATACTTCTGTCAAATTCATTCCCCATGTGTCATTTTAAATGAGACATACAAATATATTGCTGTCAATCAAATGTCAAATCATAACTTATAGGGAAATTCAACGGTTATCTGTCATATTGACAAGATGTCATTAGAGGTTAATTTTGTTTAAATAATTAAACCTGTTTCTAAAAATTAAATTTAGATGTAGAAAAAATACTGTGTGCACCTTGTGCCCGAAATATGTTTAGTGCTCTCGAGTGGTTTTCTGACTCCGCTAAATTTCTTACAATATTTAAATATAATACTTCTGTCAGATTCGTTCCCTATGTTTCATTTTAAATGGAATGGGCAAATACATTGCTGTCACTCAAATATCAAGTCGTAACCAGGGTCGTAACCATGGATATGACAAACTCAATGTTTCACGTTCAAAAATACTCACGGTACCTATACATTGAATTCAGTGGTATAAATGTTTACCTACCTTTCCATGGCATCCCATTCATTCAATCCCCAAGCAGCTGCCGCAGCTAATCTTCCCGCTTTTTTCTGGTTTTCTTCGCCCAAAAGCGGCCATCTTTGTTCCGTAGCTGCGTACAGCTTATCCCATTCTCCTAATGCTTCTAAACATCTCATTTGACCTACAGTCGCTTCTTCATCAACACCACCAACAGGTGTTGCATCTAACCGTTCGGTGTACAAAGCTAAAGCTTTTTCCCAATTGTGAAGCTTTTCATACCACCGAACTTGTACTTGGATGTCACCATTTCTCATAACATACTCTAACAAACCTTCCGCCGCTTCTTTTTGTTGAAGTTTGTTATTAATTGATATTAAAGCTTCTACAACTTGAGAGCTTGCACCACGTTGAAATTCTTCTTCTTTGTAGTGTAAAGCTTTGGCGTACGCGCGACAATACATAGCTCGTTCGCCCAAAATCTGCGGGTCTAATGGAAGAGGACCTTTGTCGCAATGTTCCATAAATTCGGCTAAATTGAGAATTGTTTGTGTGATTTCTGGTAAATCGGGGACCATTAAAGCTTGTTCAACACTATTCATAAGCTCTGTTTGTAATGTGGTGCTTAATTCAGTCCAACAACTAACAAAAGCTGCATTAAACAAATCTTTAGGAAGCTGGGAATATGTTTGAGCTAAAGCTAAACAAGATCTTAAAGCTGGACTTGGCGATTCTTTTAATAATTCGATACTTAAACGTCGCAACCATTCAAGCCAATCGTCTTTGCTAACTCTGCGAGTTGCAGTCCAAACATTTTGAAGATTAGAAGTAGTTACATTCAATCGTTTAATAACTGGTGTATCAGTTGATGTCATTCCAATTTCTCTATTTTTATTTCTCTGACCTTTATGCGTTAAAGATGAATCCGATTCGTCTGCTAAAGTCGTCTCAACAGATATTTTCGAAACTAAAACATCGTATTTATGACACGATATCTTGTGTTTGGTCATAACTTTTTGCACTAGAGGCACAAATATGTTGTACTTTTTGCCTAATTGGATAACTAGAGAACAGAGTGTGTCCATAGCAGTTGGTCGAAGCTCAGGACACGTATCTAAAGTTCTGACTAGTGGATGGATAATTCTAGACATAAAATCGCTAAAATCTAGAATGTCTGCCAAATGATCGACGGTTTCCAATGCGATTTTATTGACTTTTGGTGGACAATCTTGCGCGTCGAATAATCTAACAACCGCCGGTAAAATTAAATGCATGTAGTCGTCAAGATTATTTCCAAATTTTTGCAAAGCTTGCAGTAAATTCACTGTAACTTGTCTGTCTTTACTTGTATCATGATTTAAAACTCTCAAAATATTTGGCATTAGTTGTGGCAAATATATTTTAAACTCAGCTCCTAAAGCTACAGCTACACATTCGATTAAAAGTATAAGAGTAACTTGCAAGGAACTATTATTGGTCCAAAATTCTTTTATAAGGACGAAAATGTCGTCCAAATAATTGCGAATATGTTGTTTGACAATAGAGATCAACAAAGCAAGTTGTTGGAATAAAAATTCGCGAAAATTCACATCTGCTGTACGCACTACATGCAGAAAACTGGGCAGAACTTGGGAAATATACGGAACGCATTTTATTCCTAAGCTTTTGAAGATAAAAGTAACTGCTTGGACAACCATTGTATGATGTTGAGATAAATTAGGATCCCTGATAATTCGCATTAATGTAGCAATAGCTATTGCGGGATAATATTCTTCCAAAGTACTGGAACTCATATTTACTAACATTTCGCTTGTTGTTACTTCGGAAGTTGATTCCTCGCCTTTATCTGCCATTGAAATAAGAGCAGTTGAGTTTAATTGTGAATCAATTTGTCCTCTATTTATTTTATGTTTGTACGGATCCAGTGCTCCAAGTAAACCAAGCACTCTTATAGTTTCTCTGCGGACAACCGGCTGTTGTTCAGTCTTTAAAAAGTTTATCAAAACATCTAGCAAATTTGGGTATTGATTGTAAGGTTTCACAACATGTCCAGTTGCTCCAACAAGTTGACCCAAAGTCCACAAAGCCACTCCTCTTTTCTCTGGAGCTGATGCATCGCCTAACATTTCGAGAAGAATTACAAGAAGTTCAGTCATCCATTGTTGTATTTCCGTTCCGCCTCCAGCTACTTCCGCTAAATCGCCAATCGCGCGCAAAACAGAAAGAACAACTCCAGGGTTTGGTTTCGATTCGCGCAGTTTTGGCACAAGAACTTTTAAAATTGGTTCCATGTAAGTACGGATCAATCTCGGAGCGTTGACGACTAAATGATCCAGCATTCTAGCGCCTTGCTCTTTATTTCTCCCCGTTCCGGAATGTTCCAATTCAGTTAAAAGTTGCACTAAAGTTTTGCGCAAAGGAGGCATAACATACGCGGGATTTAAAGTACTCAGTCTTCCAATTATACACATTGCAAGCTCTCTTATTTCGAAAACTTCGTCGTTTAAGGCAACAAATAAAGCACTCAAGCTTTCAGCTTGAGCTAAATGCATGTCGAATGTATCGTCTAAGGATGCCAGCACCCAAAAACGAACATCTGCGTTTGTATCGGTCATTCCTACGATTAATAATTTCCCCAAAACATCTGCTACTGTTGAGGTTACTGTCTCAGAATGATGTGTTGAAGTACTTATAGCAAGACGTAATAATCTGCTGCATGTTCGCACAGCTTCAAGACGAATTTCTTGTTGTTCATTTGCAAGAAAATGATCTGCGCAACGTCGCACGAATTGCAATAAACTTTGGCCGTCGAAATTAAACGTGCCTAGAGTTCTCAAAGCGAGAACTATACTCGAAACATCGTGAGTGTCAGATAAATTGTTGATTGTTATAACATTTGTATGTATATGGCGCGGCATTCCAGGATGTCTTAAAGGTTTATGCATTAAAATTTGCGATAACATTCGTAATAAACCTTCGGATATATCTCGTTTTAATTCAGGCACATTCATAGCCAATTCTCTCAGACAAATAGTTAAAGACGGTGTGAGACCAGTCGAAAGCATTGCTTCTAAAATATCGCGAATATCTTTTGCGATGTATTCCTTAACAGCGTTTCCAAGAAATGTTATGCACATAAACACGGACGGATCCATACTAACTCGTTTTTTACTAGGAGTATCTCTATTTGGAAGAGCTAGCTTAATCATTTCCATAATCTTTCCAACATAAGGTTTAATATCCTCATCCATAGCAACCGCCAATAAACCAATCGTTATGAATGCCGCATTTCTATCTTTTTCCCTTCCCCGTAAAGTTGACAACAAGTACTGCAAAGTGGAGTTTAAGTGATAGTTGACGAATCTAACTCTGTTAAAAGCTGCCAATCGAGGTAAGATAACCAACAAAACTTGTTGAATATGAGAAGAACGACTGACTCTCTGAGTCATAACATCGTTGCAAATGCTGTCATAGTTATCGGAAATAAGCTGCCTGCACACGGCAGATTCGTAAATCACTGTATGAGATGAATCGGAATTTATAACTGGATTATGAGGCGACCACTTACTAAAAGTTGATTTAAAACGCGGAATGACTGCGATTTGGTCCTCAGATGATTGTGGTTGTTTTATATCAGTACTTTCAATCAAATTAGTGTATTTTCTCTCCCAAGTTGCGTTTGCACATCGAAGAAGTTCGTTCATAACTAAAAGAGCTCCGTGAATTCTGTCTTCACGGGCAACTCCTTTAGTTTGAACGTCTTCTAGTAATGCTACGCACTCATCGTAGCATTGTTTGTACCTTTAACATTAACTTAAGTCAGAAATAGCACAAATGAATAGCCTAGTTTCAAAACTTGATAAATCAACTTCGACTGTATTACCCTTCAAGCAACTGACTAGAGAAGTAATTCGCTGTACCAATGCATAGGATGTTGTGATCGGAAGATATGTAGGCGGGGGACTGGAAGTCATGGTGTATTGTGGGCAGTGTTTTGTTTGTTGTCATTACTTGTCATTTTACTGTAACTTAACGTTATATTTTGCGTGTAGTTTGTGAGTACGTCTCGGAGTATATCAAATTGTAATGAAAAAATATAAAGAAAGTACGAATATTTCGTTTCATGTGTAAGTAACTGGGATTTTTTTTATAAATAATATATTAAACAAAGTGTAACTTTTAGGTTTCCTGTTAATAATGACACAAGAGTAACGAGACTGAAATTTATTGGAAATAAAGGTGATTTACATATTTCAAAAGCAGCAATTAGTCATTATTTTGTAAAAAAGGTTGTACAAATATTAAGATAATATGCAACTCGCAATACACCACGGCTTCATTACGCAGCCCGCAATACACCACGGCTTCCGCATATGTTCCGATCACAATAAACACCGTTGGGCGGCCTCTAGTCAGTATATGCTCGAAGATATTCCCAGTAAGAATGGGCTTACGATTTCAGCTTTCTGATTAGTCTAAACGCGAACCAAGTTTACAATAGCGAAAAATTAGTAAAAAAAAATTTTAGTCAGTTGTCAATTATTGTCAATTGAAGTTGGGGTGCGAACGTCATAGCAGACATTAAATACAGAAATATGCAAGGTAGACGAACACACGAAACAAAACTAATTCATAACTTTTAAGTGTGTAAAACAAGTTGGCTCCGCAGCGCCACCAACTCCATTCCTATCTGGTATACAGTATAAAGCGCGAGCAGGCACGTGACTCAAGCGACCTTGAAGTGTTTGGAATCAGCTGATTTGTATGCGCGTGTCACTTTGATCTATACAACTTTTTTATTTCAATCTTTTTTGCCTAAAATTAAATGGGACGTTTTGCGTAAGGAAAAACAGATTTGCCATGTTAGACGCCTATGGCCCGCTTTTTAATTAACATCCTGTATAATAATGATGATAAAGAACCAGAAACTACTTTGTTTGATAAGAAAAACTAATTAATAAAGTCAGAATTAATTTCAAAAATTGATATGTCGAATTTTGATTTGGATTTTTGGCGTTCTGTAACTGTTTTTAATGAACTTCCTAAACTTTTGTATTTTGGATTTATATGAAAACATTACAGGTTTATTCCATTATATTACAAAAATAAGTCAAATTACACTATCAGAAACTGAAGACATATCAGAAACTGAAGACAATCAGACAACTAGATAGAGGATCTCAATTATTTGAAGGTACTGTTAGGTCGCGGGGCCGCGTGCCTGCTCGCGAACCTGGGGAACCGGTTTCGATCCCGACAGACGCCAAATATTTCCAATTTTAAATGGCACAAAAGTGACCCCTGTGATGCACTCTCCACACCAGCTATGAGTGCCCGTGAGGTGACGTCTGGTAAGCGCCCACACGGTAAAATATATCGTCATCATTACCGATGTCTACTATGTTGTAGATACTGGCACACCCAGTAATGGGTAAAATGCCGTAATGATATATTTATTTATTTATTTACTGTTAATAAAACCCAATGAGCACATTCGGGCCTATTCTGTAACCCAGTGGTTAATTTTTAACAACTAGTTAAAAATTTTATCCAATAGATTTTGAATTGACAACTAAATATTCAATTTTGAAACTAACAAGATATTTTAAACGTAAATATGACATGGATTTGTTTTGAGACGTAAACATCACACCAAGTGACGAATTCGCTACAGTATCAAACTCATTTTGACCAAAAATGGATTTGTCGAGTTTTGAAACTAGACGATTGAAGTATAGTGCAAGAGAATTCTTACCATTGTGGTCTTTGCGTCTGCTTAGCAGATTCCCTTTGTGCAGTAACAACCAATGCAGATCTTAAAGCATCTACTGCACCTTCCCGTACTGAAGCTTTTTGATCGCGTACAGCATTAAAAATAAGCTCAAAAAATGAGGAAATGTGTTGGTAAAAATATGTAGGCATACAAGTTGCTAGCTCTCTTAACACAAGAACTGCAGCTTGTCTTCTTCCCTATAACATTTTTATGATTTACACTGACTCAAAACTCTGAAAATAATAATCATACTTCATGTCTGTCTCCTCCAAGCCATTCAAATGCTCGTTTAACCTCAAATTCAACGTACGTAGGAGCTTTTGCACCAGAAACAAGTGCAAGTTTGCCCATTGTTTTGGCTGCAAGCTCCATAACTCCTACATCATTAGACGGCAACAAATTCCGCAAATAATTAGCAAATCTGGTTATTCTGGTGTTTATGTTTCCAACATCAGCTCCGATCAAGCAAACTACGAATTGTTCTAAGAGTTAAATGGTTTGGTACAAGAAATAAGGTTGCTTGTATTTACCAATAGCTAATATTCCTCCTTTTTTCTCGTTGATATCATTCCCAGAAACCATTTCAAATATATGATGGTTAAACTCATCCATAAATAAGTTAACTTCATCATGAGTAGCTTCTCGAAGTTCTGTTTTCACATACAAACACAAATCTTGGGCGGCTTTGGATCTTGTTTCTGAGTGTCGGGATTTTAATCCCGACACAAATTGTTGTGTTAATGCAGTGGTCATTGTATTAGGTCATTTCAACTGTAAACACAAACTATGCACTTCCTCTACGCCTATTTAAAAACACAAATTACTAAACTGTCAATGCGCTTCTACCATGCTGCTCGCAGTCAAATAAAGTAATAAAGGTAATAGTTTGGGAGGAGCGAAGATGGATATTTTTAGAACTGCCAATACTTTGAACTGAAATATGAGCGGGAAAGTTGTAAATTTTCATTTTTTACCTCCCGCTACCTTTCGTAAGGGAGGTATAGATATAGTACTAAAAATCGCAATTTAGTAAATAATTACGTTTTAAGATTCCTAGAATCCGATTTTAACATTGATGTCTGTTCTTTCAAAAATACCTTTAAATTATTATTATTAAATTATTGAATTTTCTACAGATATGCATTAATAGTTTTTCTATATATTTTATAGATAAATTTATAAAATAATCAGTTTTATAAATCCCGAAATCTAAAAATGATAACGTTTTAAAAAGAAAGTAGTAAATAAAATAATAGTTATACGAATGTAAAGGAACATAATATAATTTCCAGCATCAATAAATATGTAGGTATTTAAATTAATAAAAATTAAATGGCGGAAGATATTGTGTTGGCTACATCAGAATTTTTTTATAGGCAAAAAATGCATAAGGGAAGTTTTACAAAATTTTCCGAGAATTAAAAAAATCCTGTTGAAGACGTAACCACAAGGGTAAGTTAAAAAAAATGCGTAGTCTTCAAACGGGTTGCTTTTAAAAAAAATCTTTATTTGGGCCATTTACGAGAGGTCGTCTTTATATTTCCGGACTAGGCATGAAAAGATTAGAACAGCAACAAAATTTATTTTTCAATATAAGCTCCTTGCTTTGGGCTAGAAGCATTACATCGTTTCAATAACATCTTTAAACCATTATAAAAATATTCTTTTGTTTTGTCCGCAAAATGCCTTTTAACAGCCGCTAAGTTCGTTATCATATCATCCCTTAATTTTTTCCCCTTAGTGTTTTTTTGAGATTTGGAAACAAAAAATAGTCACATGGGGCTAAATATGGACCATAATGCGGACTAATATTGTTGCAATTGTTTTGTAAATTGTCACACAGGTCGATTTATTAATTATAATGCTCATAATTTATTTATTTATATTTTTTTTTCAGTTTTACTCATTTTTTCAATGTTTTCCTAAAGCATATTAAACCAATTTGCGAATTGTTTTAAAGCCAACTGTAACGTTGATAAATAATAATTTAATGGGGTATTCCACTCAATTTTTTTTATTATTTTAAATAAAACTTCATTCAGTTTTTAGTGGAGTGCCGTAAGGTTTATACCTCGGAACCCGGATCCACTGAATGGATTTTTGTAAAACCTTTAGGAAAGTGTTTTTAACACTAAATACTAAAATGTTTACCCATTTATTTTTGCCGATCTCAATTTTTTAATTATTAAAATAAATAATTATTAATTTTTTGGAGTTTTCGTTCATTTTCTGTTAAAAACTTTATTTTTTGCGATTAAAGTTAGATTTTACATAGGATAACTAATACATACCTGTCCTTGAGGCCGTTATTGGCTTCCTCAAGCAAAATAAAAGTGGATGATGATATCATTCCAATTGACCCACTACTTTTATTTCAACGTATTTGCGTTTTCAAAAATCAGACGAAGAACTAAAAACCTATATAACTTTTGAATTAGCCCCTTATCATCTGGCTCTTTTTGAAGATGGCGAAATGCGCAAAACAAAAAAAATCTGCATTATATGACCTATTGCCAGAAATGACGGTGAATGTGAACGATGTACAAAAATTTTCTTACGTAATTTATGGAGGGATGTTACTACACCGTTGCAAGTGGCAATTGGATGAAAATTTCGGCACTATTTGTGAACACTACATAAGATATTTACGTAACAATTACGGACACAACATTTATGTAGTATTTGATGGTTCCCAAAAAAAATTAGCACAAAATCGATCGAAAGAACTCATCGCTCTAAAAGAAATGCATGTAATGACATCATATTCGACAAAAACATGCCTTTCAAAATAAGACAAGAGAAATTTTTAGCGAATACCAAAAATAAGAGTAGCCTCATAGATATGCTACGAAACACACTTGCAGAAAATCAAAGCGGAAGATGATGCCGATTGTTGTAGTTTCCGAGGATGTGGACGTTCTAGTTTTACTGACTGCGCTCTCACCAACAAATCGAGAAATTTATTTTCAAAAACCAGCAAAAGGCAAAATACCACAAAAAGTGTACTCACTAAAAGTTTGGAAACAGTATTACCAAAGTGTAAACAGCATATCCTTTTTACATTCTTTTACTAGTAGTGACACGACGTCGGTTTTTTTCCAACAGAGAAAAATGTTTTTATAAAAAAAATTCGAGAAACGGACGGACTTACAAAATATTGCAGGAGTTTATGAAAATGAATGTAAAGACGCCAATGACATTTTTAACGCTAGTGTTACATGTACTTTATACGCTGCCCCCCAAAAAATAAAAGATCTAAATACATTCAAGTACAAATCTTTCGTAAAGCAACCGCTAACAATAAATGCGTTAAATTACCATCTTTGGCACCTACTGCAGACGTCGCTTTTGGACACTTCAAAAGAGCATACGTTCAAATTCAAACATGGCTCGGAAGGGACGTATTGCCAGAAGAATGGGGTTGGAAATATGAAAGCGGAATACTGACACCAGAAACAATGACGCAACTTCCAGCTCCACAGACCTTACTGAAAATGATTTTTTGCTCGTGCAAAACAGGTTGTGGAGCATCTTGTGGGTGCAGGAAAAGTGGATTGAATTGCAGAGTAGCTTGCTTAGAATGCAATGGCAACAGTTGCACTAATCCATCACCTATCATCAAAATTGATGAGGTTGATGACGACAATAATGTAGATAATTGACTGATTTCTTTTTAAATTTTTATATAATACAATGACATAATAAATATTTTTTTCCAAAAATCTCGTCTTTTTTCGTTAATGCAGTATATTTTACCTTTTTTTGTATCTTCGATTAGATATGTATACAATTTTAAACAACTCGCCTTAGTATAATTTTTTTTATGTATTTTTTTTGCTAAAAAATTATAAATACATTTTAAAGTTACCATAAAAATATAATATATTGTATATAAAATAGAAATCTTTATTACAAAATTATTTTTATTCATATTTTTCTCATTTTTCATTTAATTGTTGTTAAAAATTGTTGTAATTGAGATCGGCAAATTTTGGTAGGTAAACTTTTTTATTTACACTTTTAACAATGTAATAGAAAAGGTTTCACGAAAATCCATTCAGTGGAACCGGGTTCCGAGATTTTTACATTTTTTTGTCTTACGGCACTCCACTATTTGAAGCAATTCATAGTATTAAAAAAATCTTAATTGTTCCTAGTTTCAGAGTATTTTATATTCGAGAAATCAGTATAACGTCACATTTCCTCTATACTTGTCTTTCTCACACACACTGCTCTGAGTACGCTGCGAGAGAAGGATAACAATTGTATGACGTCAATTTTCCCTTTTAGCAAATGTGAAATATCTCGTAAAGTAATTATTTAAAAAATGTTTTCATTGTTTTAACTATTATTTATTGAGCCATACTTTATGTTAAATTGAAATTTTCTTAATTTTGTTGTTATGGTGGAATACCCCATTAACCCGAAAATAATTAGTTAAAAATAATTATGAGAATAAAATTAATAGATATGGAATCACAATAAACAAATGATGAACTGTAATATATTTTTTTTTTTAATAATTTTCAACTTTTTCACCCCAATAAATTAATAATTCATCTTTTATTTGTTTAAAACAAAATATTGTAACTAAGATATATAAAATAAGGAAAAAGATGAGACTATTTTTACCGTAGGTTTCCATTTAAAAAAATCATAAGTTTGTGTTGTATCTCGAGAATAGGCCCATAAACCATAACAAAAAATAATAAAATGTGCACTTTATCCTTAAAGTACTATTCAATAAATAATGATTAAGATAAAAAAAAAACATTTTTTTAATAATTACTTCGCGAGATATTTGAATTTATTTCCAGGGATACAGATGACGTAACACTATTGGTATCTTTCTCGCGCAGCCTACTACAGAAACTGGTGTGAGAAAGAGCTATAGGTTTCTTTAAAAATCAAATACAGCTATACAAAAAACAATTGACTTTTTGATACCACGAATTGCTTCAAAATTAAACGAACTTTCATTTAAAAATATTTTTAAAAAATTGGTTTATGGGCTTATTATTGTTTTCGCAAAATCTAATTACACTTGAAAATTATTCGTTAATTATATCGAGTAGCCAATAAAATGGCAACTAGCTATTTTATTTTAATAAATTTAAAATAGTTTTGTCTCAAATTAATATTCAATGTTCTGTATAATAAAATGTATTTATAACAGATTTACATTTATTTACAAAAAATAAAATAAGGATAAAAATGTATAGACAGTTATTGATAAATATTTAATATTTTAAGTATTTAAAAATTAATAAATTATTCTGCTTTTAAGGGCACATTTCTAATATTACGTGTATACTTTCTGGGTTCGCCTCTCATAGCTGCGGAGACTTCTTCCAAGAAACTCTTGGAGTTATGGATATTTGTCCCCCCTAATATTATATGCACTCCTGGATAAGTTTTGTTAAAATTATGTACTGTTAAAGATTCTTCATATGTTGCACCTCCTACTATAAACACAATAATATCTTGCGGTCTTCCAGTGATTTCCTGCTCTCCTAAATATGGAAAATGTGATTCTCTCAGCTTTCCTTTAAGCAGATCATCCAATATTTCTTGAAGCAACGGTTTGTGTTGAGTGTAGACGTTGTCAACTCCACTTAAACCTTTGAAGAATCGTTTAGTTATTTTGGCAGCGCTTTCAAAATCAAATAGATCGCTTTGGCGCGCGTGCGATCCCCCGTATTCTAAAACGCTGACGACTTGCTGAACTAGTTCGTCGGGGAGGCCTCGTTTTTTTAATACTTCTAACAAACCGACAATATCGTTGTTTGTGTGATTTTGATAGCGGATTGCGTATAGCATTACAAGCCTAGCAGCGTCAATGTTTCGTATTTTAGTGTTGTTGATTAATTTTCTAATAGTTTGTAGTTGTTGGGAATGTTCATTGTGTGACGTCATTTCCTGCTCGACTTCAGAAACTTCTAGCAATAAATGTCGGCTAACCATTGATGATAATTCGCCGACAACTGTTACATGTTTCGATACATTTCCTGATAGTTTTTTAAACTGTGGATAATTTTCTACGAAAGCTTTCATATCTTGGATGCTTTCAACTTTTTGGTGGCTTTTAGCTTTCGTTTGAAATTCATCCATCAAAGATTTAATGTTCTGTCCGATTTCTCCAAAATTTAAAAACAGATTTTTGGCGTAAAATCCGTCTTGTTCTGCTGATAAAACCACTTCAGCTAGCTCTTTACACACACCTGGGACGTTAGATAAATTGACTCGATTATTATTGATTGTGAGTAATTCGTGAACCATGGCCTGATAAGTCCATTGATTTAAAAGTGGAGTAACAGGATCGTCCTTCCTGTCCAAGATTAATAAAATAGCTGGACTGGACTGCCGAAAATCAAACATACGCGATTCTTTTATCATAAAATCGCGTATATTATCCGCCAGTCTTCGACAAGGCCTGGAATTTTTCTGATAGCGAATAAGCGGAGAACACTTAAGAGACAATAACAAAGCAGTTATTCCTTGCGATGAACGTTGTAGAGCTTGTTGATTCCATGCTAATCCTTGTAAACAAGTCGGTAAACCAATAGAAAACAGATGAGAATTGATTGCTAAGTAATCCATATAAAATTCTTGTACTTCTTTCACCACTTCTTGTTCGTCGCTTTCTGCCAGAGTTTTAACATCTGCTTTCGCCAAAATGTTGCTGAAGTATATGTAATATGCTCCATACTTTGGATTACGAAGTTCTCGAGCTAGCAAAGCAACATTTTGTGGCGTAGGGCGTAAAAATACTAAACATTTCAAGTACCGTAAACCTGAATCTCTATCCGGTGATAAAGGCTGCGCTGTATCAATTCTTTCAAGTAAATAAACTTCTCTTTGAAGGATTTCAGACTGGCCGAAAACCATGCTTATTATGCTCGTAGTTTCTTTGTCCATTAGTAAGATTTTCATGCCTGGTTCAGATTCTTCTGTCATTTTTGTAATGTACGCCTTTACTGCACTTATTACGTTCATCTTGTTTTGAATGTTTTGGTACTTACAGAATAAATATTTGATTTACATAAAAATTTACCGGTTTGTTACTTAAATAAACATACTAACTAATAAATAAATACTATTATTTGGAATTCTAACCGGTGAAACTTTTCTTATTTGACATTTCTAAACTGTCAAATGTACCTGTGTGAAAATAGCAACAGCAACGATCAAAAGAGTGTAGGAATGTGCAATCATATTTGTACCGTTACAATAAATAATGCGCAGTTAACAAAAAGTAGTATTGATACCATTGGAGATATTAGGTTTGTTCCAAAACACCACCAAACCAGTTTGCAGTGTCTACATACGCAGTGTGCATTTAGCGTTCCAAAATAAAGTTTGACTGAATCATGTACTAAGCTCCGGATGTTCCAACATTAAATTGACCGTACATGAACTGGTTCGTGAACGGTCATATTAGACAGTTTTTAGTTGTATTGTTAGTCAGGGCCATGTGCATTGCCTAAAAACAAATACTAACTTAATTTATTCAGAATATTTTGATTGTTAGTTGTTGCTACTAGATTTTTAGATTATTTTTAATCTGATTCCTCAGATGATGAAGATTTTAAATATAGAACAGTAAGTACGCCAAGAAGGAAAAATAATTGAAATTTTTATTATTGAAAATACACAAAATTTCGATGAATGTAACTTCTTCAAACGTCTGTAACTCAAGATGCGATGAAGTAAAAAAAATCATGCCTGACATGAAAAGAAAGAGAATTTCATGCTGAATCTGAATATAGACTTTCATCGTCTGTTATTCTATCTTTAACCGTGTATGAGCGGTGCATAAAAATATGAAAAATGAACTAAATTATTTAGTTCATATATAAATTCAAAGCTAAATTACAAATTTAATTATTTTGTGAATTAATTATTTTTTCTTCTGCAAAAAATCCATAGTTCAACCCTACGTCTCGTAACACATAGGGGGTTGTGAATATATATTCTACAGACATTCGTTTCTTAATATTAACAATTTAAGGGCGATATACTCAAGTTTAATTCACAAATCTTTTTTTGAACTACATTATCACAAATGTTATCAATACTAATATCCGTTGCTGGATAGTGGGTCTGCGCACGATTTATTGTAACGGTGCACTTGTGATTATTGTCGTTGCTGTTTTCACATAGGTGAGAAATGTGGAATTCAACGATCTAAAAAAGAGGTCGCTATATAATTTTTGTGTTATTTTCGAGTTAAATTTACTTAATAATTAGCCAAAATGTTATTAAATCGCATACCAACCACTAGAACATTAATTAAACAATGTAGTGCACTTTTAAATACAACGTATGGACAAATATCACAAACCGTAAGCAAAACATGCAGGTTAAGTTGAAAACATATATAAATTATTAAATACATAACAAATTGTAGATTAATTTAAGTAGTGATGTATCTGAAACAAATCTGGCCGATCAGAGTACTATAATGCCCAAAAAGCAAGTCAGTAAAGCCATGAAAGCGTATCTTGAACGTGCACGTGAACATAATGAATTCATGAAAGAAAAAAGCTTAGAATTCCAAATTGGAAAGAGACACCTCGCCAATATGATGGGGGAAAATCCTGAGACTTTCACGCAAGAAGACATCGACGTAAGACAACACTAAAGTTAATTTATCCCTGTTTTATTTATAACTTTTTAGAGAGCCATCGAATATCTCTTTCCCTCTGGATTATTTGATCCAAAAGCTCGACCAATTATGCGCCCTCCAGAAGAAGTTTATCCTCAAAGAAAAGCTGCAGAATTTGATGAAACCGGACGACCGTATCACTTTTTATTTTATTGTGGAAAGCCGAATTTTTATAAACTTTTATACGATGTTGTTGAACACATGAATGATTTGGAAAAATATGAAGATAGGATGATTAGGAAGAGCTTAAAACCGGACGAAAATTTAAATATGTAAATATTATTACTTTTATCAGTTTTTTTCTACTTTGGTGTTTAATGTGTACTTTATGAAACTCATTTGGATATCATAAAGTACGTCTTTAAAGAACTCAAACCTAATTTCTGTTAGGTTGGTAACTAGAAGACCTACTATTGAAGATTGAAATGAAGTAATAATGAGGCTGTGTCCGATGTCGCATTTTGACATTTAGATATTAGAATTTAGGTCTTCTTCACATAAATACAACTCCGACTGGCACACTAGTGATATCCATTGGTTTGTATGGCAACACTTTAGAACAACAAAAATGAATTAGCCAATTCAATTCAATTTGATGCTTGAGAGTAAATGTTAATACGATATTTCGTAAAATAGAAGCTAAGAAGCTATTCTTTGATAATAAATATGACGTTTTGTACAAACTATAGCAACGAACATGATTTGTTTAATTAGTGTGCGTCAACTTCAAGGCATAGTGTGCTCCTGCAAAACCCTAAAATCTAATTCCTAAAATCCTAAATAATCACTAGATTTAGGGCATATAAATTTAGGATTTAGATATTAGGGTGATAAAAGTGCAACATCGGACACAGCCTGAGAATATAAGTAAATGCCAATCAAATAAAAAATTAATATTCCTAATAGATGTTCATAAATTAGAAAATAAAATGACGAATATTTTTTGATAAAAAATAGAAAAAAATAGCATAAAATTCAAGTTTTATAAGACATTTTTTCTATTCTGGTATTCTTATAAGTCTATAAAACAAATAAAAGCACTGTGAACACGTCGAAATATAGCGGGAAGCACTACCAACATAATTGACAAAAAAAAACAAATCATATTTTTCACAAGTCGCATTTTTAAAAAAATCTCATTGTCAAATTACCTCAATAAAAAAAAAATAGTATAAAAAACATGTTTCATAAGGCTATCTGTAAACGTACGAATCCAAATTTGGAGAACTTGGACTCGTACGTTAACGGATAGCCTTATGATACTTGTTTTTTTTTTAATGCCATTAGGGCACTGTTTCCTTAGAAAACACGTGTGCCAAAATCATGTTTTATGAAACTTATATCATGATCAATTTCATTCAATGGGGTATTTCGACATTTTTTAAAAATATTTTTTACATTAGTACAGACCAGTAGGACTCTGAATATCTAACTTTGAGTAAGAAAATGTAAGCATCACATGAGATATGAATTTTAAAAAATTTCATCGCAATTCAAATTTTCTTATCATGGCGCGCTTATGACGTCAACTCGATGGTGATATCTGCAACGAACTTCAGCGCCTAAATCCACATGTTCATGACAGCCATTTGCTTGTTTACATATGATTTTAGTAGCAGCGTGTATTTCGGTGTTTGTTCTGTGTTTGTTTATGGTACAAATAGGAGTAATAATTATAAAGTGGACGAAATGTCAAACAAGAAATATACCCGCGCGTGTTAACTACTGGCACCATCTGTGTTTTTAAACGAAAATATTTACTTTGAAATGAGCAACAGATTATCAACTTGACGTCACAAATTACAAGGACGTTTCTAGAGCTGTAAAAATTCCAATTTTGTAACATTAAATCATGAATTAAAACTACTTATTAAACATGTTTTATTATATTTTTCTACTATATGAAGATGGAATCTATAGAAAAAAGTTATTATTTTGCATTAATTTCATATCACCGGAATACCCCATTGCGCTACGTTTATTATGGCCGTTTCAAATCGTTGTTTTCCCATATAAAATTTTATCACGAGTTTTTTTACGAATTTGGTATGGATAGTGGCTGTTTCTAGTTATTTTAATTTCAATTAGGAGGATAGTGTTGGTATCCCCAATCCTCCTTGGTCACTTGGTCACTGTTAAGGAAGTATGGTTTAGATGTGCAAAATGTGTTGTCAATTTATTAAAAGTAAATATGATACTTCAAAATTTAAATATTGAAATTCAATATTTATTTTAATTTATTTATTATTTTCAATATTTATTTATTTAAATAGTACAATGCTACTCCGTGTCGTGGCGCCACTTGACGTACTCGACCTGTAATTTTTGTTTGAGTAATTAATTTTAGTGACATTTCAGATGGCCATAAGTAAGCGTAGCGCAATTTAATGAAGTTGGCCGTGCTTGTATTTTAAGGTTGTATTATTTAATTGTAATTCGTAATTATTACAGCGATATGAGCGGCTACAAATGGCTCGAAAAAGAGGTTTTGGAAAAAAAGTTAGTCGAAACTATAAACGATAAAGAATATAGTTATTTCGTAACAACTATGGAACGTTTTGTACAAATGCCGTATTCTTATCGTTTAAAAGATTTTATTTTACCTTATTGCCAATCGCTTATGAGCCAAACTAAAACTGTAGAGTTACCCAAACTTCAATATGATGAAAATGGACGTGCGTTTATTACAATTTATGGTGAGTAAAAAAAAGTTGTGTAAGAATTAATATCTAATGAAAATTTATAGAATGTTTAAGGAAAAGAGCGAGAGGGCACGTAACTATCCGATCACCAGGCACCGGGAAAATATCAGTAAATGAACAAGATATCAGCTATTTCAAAGACCTACAATCGAGAGAACAGGTAAGTTCTTTTTTTGAACACTATTATAGCACGACTGGCGAATGAAAGTTGACATTTAAATTATTTTATTGAATTTGAAAAAAAACCTTTATGTATGAGGTGCGGGAGGCCACGTGACTTTGACAAGTGCTTGTGGGGCCCAACATGGTTGCCAAGAATACGGCTGGCGGACGTTGCCTGTGTTGCCAAATAAATTTGAGTGTAAAATTAATAAATAAAATTGTAAAGCTAGTTATTATTAATGAATATCATGTTGTTTTACTTTTTAACACATAAATTTAATTTTTTAAATATACAAGACGTTCAACTTTCATCTGATTGTTTTCTTCAAATTTAGTGCGCCAAGAAATCTTTGTATCGTAGATGGCAGCACAAGTCGCATAATTTTTAAAAAATTAAGTTTATGTGTTAAAAAGTAAAACAACATGATATTCATTAATAATAACTAGCTTTACAATTTTATTTATTAATTTTACACTCAAATTTATTTGGCAACTCAGGCAACGTCCGCCAGCCGTATTCTTGGCAACCATGTTGGGCCCCACAAGCACTTGTCAAAGTCACGTGGCCTCCCGCACCTCATTCCGTTAAAGAAGACTAGAATGAGGTCATGCAAAAAAAAATTGCTCCTTTTTTCCGTTTATATCGAAGAATAATAGTCTAATTTATCGTTCAGTATGATTAAATTATTTTTTATTTACATTTTTTGTTGTATAAAATCGTTTTAAATTATATTTTTAAAAAGTTGCAAAAACCAGCCATGTTGTGTCGTCACAAGGTTCCGAATCAAGTTCAGACTCATATCAAACAGACATTTTATACGGACACATAATTTCTAAAAAAAAATATATATATAAACTATAAATTGAGGTATTGAGGATTACGTATTTAAATATGGTATAATATATTAATATTATTACATCGTTCTATTTTCTATTCATTTTTATAAATAAAATTTTCATTTGGCGTGAACTTATCCGCACATTATATCAATTGTTTCTCTCACTTTTGATTTGAAATTAGACGCTAGAAGGTTATAAACGCACGTGAGACATTGAATACATTGCAGGCTATTATTTTATTTTTTATTTTGGCACGAAACAACGTTTCATCGACATGTTCACTTTCATAAATTTAGGTTATCTTTAAATGTCGCTTTGACGTTTAGAATAGTGTGAAAATCAAAATGGTCATTTCCTATCATCCTGTCACGTCATTGGACAAGGGACGAAGCGGGGGTCTAGCAGCCCCATTTTAAAAAATGTCGTATTGAATATGACAATTTTTTCATGATTAAAGATTGATTTGAGGAAAAATAAAAAATACGGATCTATTATTTTTCACTACTCTATCGATTAAAGTTATAAAAAAAAGTGCATGACCTCATTGTACAACTGGAATACTAGGAGGCATTTAAAATGATCTTAGCAACAGGATTCAAGGATGTATTTAAAAATTTTAATACCGCGAATTATGAATTATTATGATGATGATGATGATGAATAGTTTACAAGTCAAAATATTTTGTTTGTTATAATCAAAATAAACGAAAAATGTTTAAAATATTTTAAATGTATCCATTTTGTTATTCTGTTATTATCAGCAAGACATAGAAATTAGGAATGACGATGGGTACCCTGGTACTCGGAACCTACCCGATAATACTGTACCCGGGTATTAAATTTTTACCCAATTACCCGAAATATATTCGCTGCCCGTTAATTACCCGATACCCTTTAATTACCTGAACAGTTTTCAGCTGCCGGAAAAATTGTATCCAAAAAGAAAAGTTTTTTTATTGACTTACCATAATTAATATAATTTACATTAGTTTTTTATAGAGATACAGTAGGTATATTATTTATTTGTAACACTTTTTATTTAATAATTATATATAAATAATAATAATGAATTTTATTAAAAAAACAAACTGCTAATATAAGGGTAACTGGTAACTTAACAAATTAAAGAATGATGTATATGGACTTAAAGGATAACAGGTAATTAAAGGGTATAGGATAATTAACGGGTAAAGGGTACTATCCGGGTAGTTGTTTCGGGTACTCGGGTACCAAAATTATCGGAATTCGTCATTCCTAATAGAAATATATATATCAGGGATTTCCTAGACCAGTATTTAAATGGGTACTTGCAAAAAAATTAAAATCATGGGGCAAAGTCATGAAAAGAAAAATGGATTATTGTCGATTGAGAGGTTGGTGCGCTCCTACATCTCGCGGCCTTCTCCAAACATCGACAATACGACAATGCCCATTTGCTCTTGAAACACGCACAAGTTTTTTTCCACAGTCGCCACATGGGGTCCTCTACCATAACAAAAAATAATATAATGTACACTTTGTACTCAGTACTACTCATTAAATAACGATTATATTTTTAAATTTTAATTTATCGTTATTTTCCATTCTTCTTGAGCTATCACTTTAATCTAATCTAAGCATTTTTTACTTTCGTTTTTGTAAATGAATGCCCTATTTTATTTCTGTATTCCTTTACACATCAGTGCGGCATTTTGTTTAGCCATGTTACCGACAGAGCAGTGATATGTCAGATTGACTTGTGGATGTGGCAAATGTGTAAGTAACTACAGCGCCATTAGTTCTTGACTAAATGTTCCCATTAAAATTGTAGACAAGTGACATTTCTCAACATTTTATAGTTAGAAATTCGGACAGCGAGCGTTTTTTATATTTTGTCGCGCACGAGCGGCAAAGTGACATTTTGCGTTGACAAAAGCGAGCGCAAATGCCTACTTTGTATATAGACTAGAAAAATTTAAACGTCAGTTTTCATTCGCTAGTCGTACATACGAAGTTCTTTATTTTCTTTTTGCCAGCAATCTCATCACAGGTCTGTTTTGTGTGTTGTATATTTTTCTGTTTAACTACATTTACGCATTACTTGCAATTTTATCAATATAATAGTAAATATGACATTACTCATGTCAATTTTTAATATCTATAATGACGGTAAAACGCACTATGAACATAAAAATAAAGTTCAAAAGAAAATTTCGACCTTGAAACTCAAGAAAGAAAATTATTGTACCTAGTAAAGACGCTCATAGTTAATTGCATAGCAGGAAACTATCAATTGTCATCGCTTTATGAAATAGCAGGCGCTATATTTAAACCTACGGACATAGACCAACGCGAAAATTCGTTTCTACTGAAAAATTAGCAAATAGATTCAAATTTTGAACGCATTCTTTAGTCTAACTGCTAGAAAATTACCACTTGTCCGCATTAGACAAGGAACTAGATTTTTGAACTGCGTAATATTTTTCGAATGTTTTTCGTTAACGAAAGGTTCGGGGTTCAATAGGGGTTTCCAAGTCTACGGCTTTTAAAAAAATACTTATTGGATATCAGTATTCATCATGTATAAGTAACATAAAGGTGAATATAATCGTTAATTTTCTGATTTTTATTAGCCTAATGTTAAAATGAAACTTTAATGCATTTAAATCGAACGCTTACAATTCAGTATCAGCCATGTCTGTGATGTGCTGGACACTGGCAAATGCTATAGGGCACCTGCACGTGACGTTTCAACATGGCGGCCACCAGCTGATCTTGGTCAACCAAACATTCAGTTTGCATTGTGTCTTACGGAGAAATATCGTGCCGTAAGCTTTTATTGTGTTTTTATGGCACTTATTGTTTTATTTGGGAAAAACTGAATAGAGTGTGTAAAAGTGAGTATATGAGGAGTGTTTTCCGTAAAAAATAAGTCAGGACATTCTTACTATTTAATGAGTTCCAGGTTACTAAATTAAAACTAACCCAATCCTATTTTTTTGTGTATACTTTTATTGCATATAAAATAATTTAAACATAATCGCATAGGAACATATTGTATGAATGTTTAAATATATGTAATTTTCTTTAATAATATATATAAAAAACATGAAAAAATATTTTTTAAATGACAGAATTACAAATTTTTAATGAAGTTTTTTTAGTAACAGAAAAAAAATATATATTTGTGTCTGTTTCTCACAAAGGTTTAAAAATTAGATAGGTTATTATTGATTTCATATTGATTTTTAAAAGGCATTTATAATCCTCGTCAAAAAAATGTCAATGTATAAGGATCCACATTATGTATCCACTTAAATTTATCGATTTAACGTACTTTGGCTTCCAAAGATAAATTTTTTAACGTATAAACTCAATAAGCTCATTTATATACAATAAAAATACACAATATGACAATAAGAAAAATGAACTCGAAGATATATATATATATATATATATATATATATATATATATCAAATTTAATTTTCTTTATAAATTAAAAAATCTAATAATTCAATTTATTTTAATTTCAATATTCATGTTTTCATTGAAAAATACACATAAAAAAAACTTATACAAACTCAAATGAATATAATACAACCTGATGCTACAAGCTACTTATTTCAATTTAATATTTTTTAAAATATATTTATAAATAGGACTGCTTTGTTTTACTAGTAAATAATTCATACACTTATCTTTAATTATGGCTAATTACATTTTAAAATAGCATGTATAAATTTAGAAAAAACTGAATTTCTTGTACAGAAAACACATTTGCTGCATAAGACGCAATGTTAAAATGAAGCTTGGTTGCCCGAGATCAGCTGATCATCCGCCATGTTGTGACGTAGGTGCAGGTGCCCTATTGGCTAATGGCGCCAGCCGGGAGCGTATCACACCTTCTCCATGTTCGTGTTAGATGGTACGTTCTTAGCGTAGTGTAGGTGATGTCATATGCGTCGTCGATTTTCTTGGTCCTCATTTATTAAAACTTTAATAATTTTTTTCTTGCGTATTAGGAACTTTTCGGCGAAAATACAAAATACGTGTCTAATATGTTTATGTACAGATTAACATTAAAAAATGAAAAACAAAACAAAACTTGGAAACCCCTATTCCCGCAGTTATTTCGAAGTAATCTTCATAATAATTTATATCTGCAACTGGAAAATGAACTTTTCCTAATAAATATTTAACAATAAAATAATGGGACTAGCACGTATTTTCAGAAGTGTTTGTAAAAGAACGCAAGGTACGTTCACATTTTCTTTTCAATTCATTTCAACAAAATGGATAAAAATAATAACAGAAGAAGAAGTTGCAGTTTTCGTCCTTATTTCATGCGAAAGCAAAACAGTTTTTGTTAAATAAGATTAAAACATAAAGAAACTTATATCAGCCCCTTGATTTTAAATGCTTCAATTAAATTCTTTACGTTAAGCACATACAGAGAGTTTATTTTAAAATGCAACATTATAGTTCATCACTTCCATGGTTACTCACTATTGTCAAAAATGACAGCAATGTAATATTTGTCCATTTTAAAATGCAACATTATAAATAATATTGCAGCACAGGAGATACCTCCAAAACACATCACAAATGGTGTCAATTCTTATTACGACCGACTAGAATATTGCCTCAGAGTGATTGGAGGTATTTTTTAACATTTATTACATGAAAATTATGAATTTTTGTAAGCTAAAGTTTGTTAAGATGTACAACATTCATGTTTTGATTATTTGTTAATCGTATGTAGGCTAATTTATTGGAAATTAGTTTTGATAATACAAAACTACAAATTTTGTATGTTGCATTTTAAAATGGACAAAAATTACATTGCTGTCATTTTTTGACAATAGTGAGTAACCATGGAAGTGAATCGCCATATGTTGCATGTTAAAATAAATTCCCTGTATAGTTCATAGTCATAAGATTGCAGCAGGAGTTTCGAATAAAATTAATAAATATACAGGTTGTTAAAAAACAAGGGTAACAAATTGTACTGACCAAAATGAGTGAAAAAAAATTGTTTCCAAGAAAGAGGCCATTTTATATTAGAATCGAAGAAAATCTAACAAATATTGTGTTCAGACAAAATTTTGTCTATCTCAGTAAATAGACCATAAAAAAACAATTAAAATTTAATTATAAAACTAAAAATTTAATATGAAGCATTTTTTCAGTTACGAAGTTATTTAAAAATTAAATTTTGGTCAAGATAGCACATTTAATTTAGTACATTTTTTTGGTTAATTTTTTTTTTTTTTTGAAAAACAAGCACTTCTAAGATTTCTCAAAGGTAAACCAAAAGTCTCATTAAGGGCCGGTTTTTCAATATTTGGTTAAAATTTTAACTAAAAGTTAAATACACAAAATTGTACTGATAGATTTATCATTGCTGTCAACAAATCGACGCAGTGTTGTTTACTTAACTAAAAGTTAAAATTTTATCTAGAGATTGAAAAACCGGCCCTTAATCGAAGTCGTAACTCATAGTTTTCGAGATAGCAGAGGTAAACTCCGTAAAAACTTTTTTATCACTGCCTTATATCGCGGAAACTATTTAAAATCGGAGCCATCGTGGTTGAACTTTTTTATAATAATTATTTGCGATCCTACCTACAATTTTTAAACACAGAAATGGGCGAGAAGGTCCATGGTTCAAATCCCTGAGAGGTCAATCAATTTTTTACAATTTGTTTCGTGTATATAAAATCTCCTTGATGCTTTAAGCCCATTTCCATGTTTATAAACTTCTTTTACTCATTTTGGTCAGTACTATATGCCCTAACTTGTTAAAACCAAAGTTTTATTTTTTTAATGAATTAAGAATATTTCTCATTAAGGGTATATTCCAAAAATAACAAATTTTAACCGTGGTTAACCAAAAGTGTTCCAATAATATCAAATGGTAAAAATTGTACATTTATGAAACATGGTTTCGGTTAAAATGGTTGCAACCGAAGCGCACCAACGCAACCATGATTTTTCCTCTGTTTTGACGGTTAACATCTTCTGTCCTTTTTCATAAGATGTCAGATTTTATAGGTTAGTGTGGTTAGATACTATTTATTGACTCTTTGATGTTTGCATCTATTTTCTACAATTTACATTGTACGTATTTTAATTTTCCACTCCATAATTTAGGATTATGAAAGACGATAGACGTAATGTTTTAAAAGAAAATTTTAGGGTTTCCGCGAATGAAACCGAACTGTTTCAATAATAATAGTCATGTGACTAGAACCAGTCGGTAACCGAAACCATGGTTTTGGTTATTATATTTTATTTTTGGAATATACCCTAAATGAAATTCGTTTCATTTTGTTTGTGATACAAAAACGGGATTTGTCAGGAATTTAAATGTAACAATGAAATATTAGTTCGCAAAGAGACGCTAGATGGTTTTACTTGTCTCATTTTATATTTTATTTGGAAATTGTTTTATTATGGAGACTGTCTCAGTTATCAGTAGCCGGTAAAATGTATCGTTGCCGCTAGCCTTACGGCCCCGGCAACTAAATTCCATATTTGTGATAAAAAAAGTAGAACTTCAATACTTTTTATATATAAATAATTGCCAACTGAATCAGTTATTTTTGATCACCCTGTATTATTATAACTTTTCAATTTGTTGTCGGTAGCAGATAAATAACGTACCTACGCACTATTTCTGCAAAGTCATTTTATTTAGATTCGGGGTTTTTTAAAATTTGTGTGCAACCTACGACTACGACTCATCTTAAAAATTGCCTACCTCATCCAATAAATTTTCACTTTTTGAACTTCATGCGTAATATACTATAGAATGATTCAGAAGTAACTGTTTTAGTTGGTAATAAAAATATTATTTGAAATAGGTAAGAATAATATATGAATATCCTTTTTCTGACAGTGATATTTGTTTTTTTTTTATTCTCTGATGTGTAAAGTAAACGATTTTTGTGCTTTATTTACTTATACATTACAACGCTACCACATCAATACAACTGTGGCATTTAAATTGTCTTACCTAAATTTAGTTCTTTTCTATACATTCATGTTGGTAATACTGACTGAGTACTGTATACTTGCCGTCAAATAATGAGCTACTTGCGTGGTACTGAAAATCCGATTTCTGTCACTATATACGTAATGTTATATTGAAAACATATATAAAAATATAAATTTTATTTTAAAATAATTATTTGTTTTTTACTAAATTAAGAAAGAAAATTTTCTGTGACGTCTTTATATTGAACTTTGGAAGGAGAAGCATGTTTAAGAATGTTATCAATAGATGGCATGGCGTGCGAGAAAGTTTTAATTTGAATTTGACATTAGTTCATTTTTCTCTTTCTCTGTTCTCTCAAATACATTAATTACTTAATAAATAAACACATACGTAGTTGTAATTTAAAATATCGATACCAAAAAGATAAACTAAAATACTAACCTCCAAACTATTATTGAAATGTCAAACAGGTAATCTACATTACCCGCACAAACATACAATTACTATGGGACGGCACCACGCTGTGACTTTACTACTATTTATTGGTGCGGCGTAATTCTACGTCATACATGGCGGGAATTCAAATAATCAAATTTCATTATTTTTTTTCTGGCTAATTAATAAAAATTTTGTCAAAAGAAAAAATATAGGTAGCAAGTTTTTACCTGTTCTTCAAAAATATTAAATAAAATAATGGTACGCAAGTAGCCCATTATGGACTGGAGATTTCTACACTGATGCCAAATTTTTTAAGTGTTTACCTGTACAAATATGTGTAATCTGTCAATGTCATTTTATATTCTGACATTTTCGTTAGTACTTGCGTGCGCTTTTTATTCCCAATCCTAAAAATTACATTATATTTAGACTTTTGAAAAGAAAATGAGTGAAACTCATGAATTAAATAGTCCTGATTCTTATAAAAACGTTTAGGAAAACAAGATTTAAATAGGCAGGCAAAAACAATTATTGCCAATGTACACAATTTTTTCAAAAAATTGGCATACATTCTGAAAAAAATTATAATTTATTAAATAACAAGAAAACTTTGGATTTGACTGCAGAAGCATGTTGTATTGGCAGATCTACTGTACATCTAATAATCAATTATTCTTACTTTTTATTTAGATTTCACCGATTATCGTATTTTAACGCAAACGCGACCTTAGCTTGATGTGTGGGAACTTTGGTCAAAATATAAATATAAATTTTCCACACAGACAATTTTTATATTTTATATTACGTATTACTGTCTTACCTTACTTATTTGTTATATTTTCTTCATTTACGATGTATTCAAAATTTTAATTAGTTTTAAATGTATTAAATGATATTTGCGTTCATTCCTGTTCATGTCAAGTTACAAGCGGCAACACCGCTTGGCAAGGGACAGGGTGTGGAAAGGGATAAAAGTTGAACATCAGTGCATAATCATTTGACGGCGAGTATAGTACAGAGTTATCAAAAATAACTGATTCAGTTGGCAATACTTGCAAAATACTTGAAATTGGTAACAGTTGGACAGTGATTTAAATTTGGGTATATTTACATTTTTACCTCTCGCTAAGAGAGGTATTGGATTCATGCTAAAATTCGCATATCCAGATTTTATTGAATAAGCACGATTTAAGGTCCCTACAATCCGATTATAACATTTTTAAAATGATGTCTGTGTGTGTGTGTGTGTGTGTGGATGTGTGTATGTGTGTGTGTGTGTATGTATGTATGTATGTCTGGATGTAGTAGTCACGATTCCTCAAAAACTATAAGACTTAAAAATTATTTAACTGCAGTTTCCTCAATCTGACATTCCTGGGAAGAGCTGAAAAGGTATTGGTAACAATTGAACAACCGGAAGTAGTAGTTTCTTAGAAAAATTCTACTAAATATAATTTTTTGGGAGATTTTTTTATTAAATATTGAAGAACATAAAATTCTCCATCTAATACACTTAAAATTTTTATTATATCTAGTATAGATTTAGAGATAAAGACACTATAATTTATAGAGTGAACTAATCGCAGAGGCCAAGGCACTAAGGAAACCAGTTGACAAATTCCAATGTTTATAACATGACACATGTCATTGTCAAATATCAACATTTTTAGTGACATTGTGAAAGCTTTTTCTGGGAAGCATATTTAATTTTTCTTATTGTTTTATTAATTCAATATTTGAAATTATAGGCAAAATTGTGGTAAAATGCATATATCCATCAGAAATACCGTTAATCTGGTTAATAAATTGGAACAATCTTTGACATGAAAATGATATAAAATAGATATAATTAGAATTATATGTGTGCAGAAGACATGTTAAATACAATAAAAAACAATATTTGGGTAAAGTTCTGTAATATTTTGTTATAACGACGGTTCGAAAGCGAAGTGCAATACAGTACATATATAGCCTAATATGGAAATGGCGAGAGGTCTTGTGCTGGTCACAACAGATTTTTTTATTTAAATGGTTGTTGTTTCCCTTACCCATGTATGTACTTTTATTTCTTACATTACCAATAAACAATAAAGTATTTCAATCACTCAAAAGCCTATTAGCTGTCATGCCCCACCTCTGACATAACCTATTTGTATTTATTGTCAAAATGACATGTCAAATAGTATTTCCGCTTTCATCTGGTATTGTGTAAACTGTGGAATAAAAAGGTCCCCAGAATTGTATTGCCAACTGAAACAGTTACTTCTGATCACTCTGTATTTTTATTATCTTCTCTACGATCACTGGCCCGCGTCGAATACGTTAAATTGTTTGAATGGATTAATAACAGTTGACCATGATTTGTATATTGTTTGGAGTCTCCTTAAGGCATTTAACAAAGGTGACTCACAATGTCCCCTAAGTTACTGTACCGGCCTTTTATTTCCTTCTAAAACTCACTAAGCAAACGTTGAACGTAAATTCTTCCGTTATCTGACATAAATAAAAAACTTGCAAATTACTTCATTTGAGTAATTTAGGTCATTTATCATTGGAAAATTAATTAATACTATCAATATACTTAAAGATTTTTCAAACATGTTAAATGTTTTAAGTATGTCGTCACACTTATTGAGAAATTAGCTCATGGAAAGTAATTTTTAAATATATTTCCTCATAAAATTAGTTCCTCAAATATTAACTACATATTCTGGTATTCCCTATTTTTCTGTATTGTTAAAAAACGATCTAATTGTGAGAATAACAACAAAGATTATATAAAAGTAATTGTAATTAGTTGAAATAATAAATTAACTTAATTTTAAATTTAAATCAATTAGTTATGCTGCTTCCTGTAATAAATTTTTCCGGACGGGTGATTTTGTTTTTCATCAATTCAAAATGATTCAGCATATAAAATTGCTGTCCCTTTGTTTCGCTACAGAGAAAATGTAACTACTATAACATTACTCAACAACAAATGAAGCATTTAAATGCAAACAGATCTAGGTAGCATTTTTATGTTTGATAATAGATTTATGTATCAAGGTACTGAAGTTATTTTTTTTTTATCACGAATGTGGAATTTTTTTGCCGAGGCTCTTATGGCCGAGGAAAATAAACCATATGAGGAACTTCAGTGCCGAGGTGCATATTCGGTTTTATTTGAAATCGAAAAATTGTGAAATTCAAAGGAATTCAGTCGAACCTCTATTATTCGAAACTGTAAGTCGAAGTTTACTTATGTTCCCGGCACATTTTATATATTTACAATGTATTTTGACCTCTCTAACTCGAAAATCTCCATAATTCGAAACCACTCACATGCCCCAGTAACATTGTAGTCTCTACAACTCGACTTTTCAGGCACAAAATATGTTTTTTTTTGCATTATATTATGCATGTTAAAAGATCGAGACGCTTCTGGACTTACCTTCGCATGCGTTCGTCATTTGAAACAATTCAACTTTTTTTTTATAAATGAAAACACTATAGATAAAATACAGGGATTTTATTTTAACATGCAACATATGGTCAATCATTTCCATGGTTACTCACTATTGTTAAAAAATGACAGCAATGTAATATTTGTCCATTTTAAAATGTAACATACAAAATTTGTAGTTTTGTATTATCAAAACGAATTTCCAATAAATTAGCGTAGATGCGATTAACAAAAAATCACAACATGAATCTCAACAAACTTTAGCTTACAAAAATTCATAACTTTCATGTAATAAATGTTAAAAAATACCCCTATTCACACTGAGGCAATATTCTAGTCGGTCGTAATAAGAATTGACACCATTTGTGATGTGTTCTGGAGGTATCTCCTGTGCTGCAATGCTATTTATAATGTTGCATTTTAAAATGAACAAATATTACATTGCTGTAATTTTTTGACAATAATGAGTAACCATGGAAGTGATGAACCATAATGTTGCATTTTAAAATAAATTCTCTGTATTTAGTTTGCTCAATAAAATAAGAAAATTTTATGAGTTAAGTATGCCAAAAAAAAAAAAAACAAATATTTATCATTACTAAGTAATTATTTTAAAAAATATTTTTTTTATTCAACTAACCATTTTTCCGACGACCACTTCGAAAAGTACATAAATTCACACGCTAAACTATTACTGAAAGTTGGTCATTGCACATCACTACCAAAGCTGTATGAAATGAAAGCTCGTTAGCCAATCAGATGCGTCCGCAACTGTGTGATATGATTTTATCACACACTGCGATAACTGAGCGAACTAACCTAAAAATTTGTATGTAAAAATTTGACAGTTGCAAATAATTTGCTAAATTTACACGGATTAGGAAGGCTGGACCCTGATTTATCAGATTTTAACATAATTTTTGGTGAATTCTGATAGCAATGATGTAAACATAATCTGTTTTAATATTTTTATGAAAATTTTATATTGTTTTATTTTTTGTGGTCGTCGGAAAAATATCGTGTACAACACGTGCTGAAAGGGTATTTCACACTCACGTGATTAAACCACTCGCCTTCGGCTCGTGGCTCAAACTTCACGTTCGTGTGAAATATCCAACTTTCAGCACTAGTTATACAATATACTATTTTGTTTTTTGGGATCGCGTGGTCGTGTGCGTTTAGTGTCTGGTTGCCAATCTGGTGACCCGGGTTCGATCCCGGCCAGTACAGACTTTTAATCGCACAAAAGTGATCCCTGTGATGCACTCTCCACACCAGCTACGAGTGCCAGTGAGGTGCGCCCACACGGTAAAATATATCGTTATCATTACCGATGTCTACATATGTTGTAGATACTGGCACACCCAGTAATAGGTAATATGCCGTGATGATATATTTATTTATTTATTTTTTGTTTTAAAGAATGTTTTAAAAATGTTAATAAGTTAAACTTGTTTGCACTAAGTATAGTTTTTCTCTAATTCGAAATCACTATACCTGGAACTAATTTCGCGGTCCCTTGAGTTTTGATTTATAGAGGTTTGACTGTAATTTATAAATCCATTTTAATGAAAAAAGTGTACTTTTTGAACAGACGTCAAAAACTATAATTATGTGCATAAATAACATTTTGCAGCAAAAAATAAAACAAAAAATTAAGACAACAAAAGTTGACTTTGACTTTATTAACAATAATTAACTAGTATTATTATTTTTATTGTTTTAATTATTTCTTGTTAATTTTGATAATTTTATAAAAATGTTTGATGCAATTCAATATTTTTTAACTAGGTTAGTTAAAAAATGTAAACGTATACAGGGTATTTCATGTAAAATAAGAAAGATGAATAATATTTTTTTTTTTTTGGTTCATAGATCACTTTGAATTTATATGCTTTACATATATTAAACATTCAAAAAATATATTTACAAACAGAACAGACCTACTTTGTATGTTCGTAGGAGTACAAATTGTACTAGTTCTCATTTCACAATTTAGTTAGTTGTACATTAAAATGAATGAACTCATAAATGAAAATATCCTTTTCCTTCAGATTATTGTATATCCTAACAATACGTCAACAACAATTTGTAAATTTATCTCTGTGAAAACATTAACAATAACAAATAAAATTTGTCGCTAGACGACCATAATTACATGCTTATTTATTGAATACGTGTAAGTTACGTATAAATGTATATGTTGGTTTCTCACGGTACCCGCTGTTTAATATGTGAAAAGAATTTCATTTGTGTTTAGTTTAAATGTAGTGGGACTTATCAGTGTAAAGTTGACCAGGCTGCGTTCAACTAAACCATACCACTGTGCAGGACTTTTAATATTGAAATATTTGACGCATTTAAATTCAAATATACAATAAATATTCTTATTACCGAGTATGTTACCCATTTCATGGTGTGTCAATATGCTTTAATTCGCAGATTTCGGTAATGAATATACAGGATGACACTGAAAAACGGGCCACTCAAAATAACCTTTTTATTAAGAAGGATACAAATTATTGCCATTCACCGTTTTCTTATTTATTTCTATTTCTAAAATAAAGATCAAGACTATTTCTGTAGATAAAATTTTTGACAATATCTCAATGTCAAATTGAGATTTAATTAAATACTTTCAAATTGATATACGTTTTTTTGTTCATAGCCTACTCCGAGGTAGGATTTTTTTTAATATACTGTACTTATGTAAGGTCCGAGATATCCACTTCCTAATAACTTTATTTGGCGAATAATTTCTATGGTAATAATTGTTGATACAATGAGGTCATGCAAAAAATAATTGTACCTTTTTTCTGTTTAAATCGAAAAAGGATAGTCTAATTCATCGACCAGTATTATTAAATTATTTTTTATTTATATTTTTTGTTGTATAAAATCGTATGATATTTTTAAAAAGTTGCAAAAACCAGCCATGTTTTGCCGTCACAACGTTACGTACCAAGTTCAGACTCATTTCAAACAGACATTTTATATGGACACATAATTTCTAAAAGAAAAATATATATAAACTATAAATTGAGGATTACATATCTGAATATGTTATAATATATTAATATAATATCGTTCTATTTATTTTTATAAATATAATTTTCATTTGGCGTGAAATTATCTACGTTACATCAGATGTTTTTTTCACTTTTGAATCTTTGAATTAGACGGTAGGTTATTAACGCATGTGAGACATTGAATATATTGCAGAATATTATTTTATTCTTTATTTTGGCACGAAACAACGTTCCATCGACATGTTTACTTTCATAAATTTTAGGTTATCTTTAAATGTCACTTTGACGTTTAAGACAATGTGAAAATCAAAATGGTCGTGCCTGCCACTCTGTGACGTCATTTGACAAGGGACGAAGCGGGGGTCTAGTAGCCTCATTTTAAAGAATGTCATTTTCAATTACAATTTTTTCGTGATTAAAGATCGATTTGAGGAAAAATAAAAAATACGGATTTATTATTTTTCACTACTTTATCGATTAAAATTTTTAAAAAAATCGTGCATGACCTCATTGTATCCATGGGTATTATTCGCCAAATAAAGTTATTAGGAAGTGGATATCTCGGCCCTAAATCAAGTAAATGAATAAAGGTTTTTTTTGGATATATTGAAAACAATGTTTAGAACAAATATTGTAGTAGATAGTTTAAGGATTTTATAAATGTTTAACTTTCGAAAATCGATGGAGTGGTTATCAAAAAATGTTGTTTTGAAATTTTTGATCGATCGTCATTTTGTCATTTGAAAAATTAAAAAATAATTGTAAATGCCAAATGTTTTAGAGCCGAAAGGTAATTTTTTTTTTAAAAATTCACTAATGCTTAAAATAAGGGAGTTATAACGTTTTTCGAAAAACAAAAGAATTAATAACTACGAACCGGGACACCAAATCAAAAATTGAAACTAAGAGAAGTTGTTTGTTTTAATAAGTCCTAAATTATTTTTTTTTTTGGTGTAACGAATTAGTATTAACACCCTGTAGATTTGTAATTGATATTTAAATAACAATGAAAACCTAATATAAATAAACGAATGGTCTGAGCTTGTTCATTTGTCACATGAACTGTCAGTTCACTTTGATATCTAACCTTAAATTTTGATTTCTCATATATCTACACTTATTTATATTATTTACAATTTCATTCGTCTGTTTACATATAAAATGTAAAGCTTTGTTTACAAGTCACTGATCTCTCAGGGTGGGAATGCAAAATAGCCCTGAAGCCAGGATGTGACAGGTTGGAAAGTATAGCGTGAGAATAGCTGAGGTTGGAAAGTGTCAACTTTCCAACGACAGCTATACTCACGCTATACTTTCCGACCTCTTGGAAAATGAGGTTAACAACAGGACATCGAACCCGAACCTGAACCGAACCAAAACCGGAACCAAACCGTAACATTTTAGGGAACCAGAACCGAGAACCGAACCTCAGATATATTTTTAATTGAACCTGAGTCGAAACCGAACCTAGTATTAAAATTCAGGTTCGGGGTTCATCTCCGGTTCAGGTTAATTTTTAGTTCGAAAAGTAAATACCGCCGATAATCGACGTCTTAGGCGTCTGCGTTGCTGTCTGGGCTGACTTTTCGTGAAAATTGTATTCGTTCCTTGTTGCGTTTTGCGTAAATTCCGGCTCTAATTTTACATTATTTCGAACCTGAACCGCGAACAAAACCGCAAATTTTATTAATGCTTGAACCAGAACCGCACCCGAACCCATCTTTCAAAAAACAAATTAACCTGAACCTAAACCGAACCCAATTTTTGGCGGGTTCGACGCCCTGATTAACAATAATTAACTTTTTAAAAGTCGGAAATCGTCATATAATTAACCGATTGTGAATAATTATATATAATTAACCTGCTAAGTAATATCAGGTAGGCTGTGATAACAAATTAATCATTTTTTTTTGTAACAAAGTTACAAAAATAAATTACTATTAAACAATTAATTTAAATATTATTCAATATTATCTCAAGTTTTTTCAGTAGCATCCTGTATAAAAGACACAACATATAAAAAAATAGAATGAAGAACTCATTTTATAAGACTTTTTTCGCATTGTTATTTAGAAAACTCGCCAGGGCTCTTTTTCTTAATTATGACGCGTGCGAAAAAACATGTCTTATAAATCTCGTTAATATACTATTTTGCACATGGCATCGTGACGTCTAGTTCAAAAAACACCATCTAATTACATAAATAACTAATCTGGGTTTTATTTAGTTTTTTATGTGTTCATTTAAGTGTTTTTTTTGTGTGTGTTTTTTTTAGTTTGTGAAAATAAGACCACCCTGCTTTCCAGCGTCACCTCACGAGCTCTCCAAACTTTTGGGGAGAGAGCCCCAGAGTTATTTTGTGATATTTGAAAATTGGAAATAATTTTGTTACAACAATGTTCTAAGTGCCTTTTTTATATTTTAAAATTATTCAACAAAAAGTGTTTTACACGAAACAATAATGAGGATGCATACTCAACGCCCGAATATTCAAAACTAGAATATTAAAAACCAGAATATTCAAAAACGGAATATGTATACACAGAATCATTCAAATCCCGAATATACAAACACAGAATCGCGCATTGCCCGAAAGCGTATCAGCAGAACTATAGTGACTGTATATAGATAGTGTGGCCAACCGCCGCCATATTTAGGCAAAATGCGCGGGAAATTTGAATTCATATGATGTGATAACTAAACAAAATTCGATAAACAATTAATGAAGGAGCATATTAAATGGAAACAAAATATTTATTTTCATTTTAAATCCTTTTGAAGAACTGTTTTCACAACCAACCGCCACGCAACCAGGCATCTAAAATATGTACCTTAATATTAGACATTTTTAGTAATTTTGACAGTAAACCTAAAAAATCTGATGTGGCCAACACAAAACCTCCCGCTATTTAATTTTTACATACATACATAAAATCACGCGTTTCCCACTTAGTGGGTTAGCAAAAACCCGGAAAAAATAATAACAATAAGAAAAGGGATAAGAGTAAGAGCTCAGCTAACTCACTTCACTCTTTAACAACATTCTTCTTTCGCCTTGTCCACAATCATCATAGCATTCATACATAAGAACATATTAAAGTGACTGATTTTCGGTAGCGAATAACTGCATCTGGACCACAATAATAGTTACGCAACAATCATCCTTCCACACATATCCCTATCCATTTTTATTAATTTAAATACATACTTACGTATTTACTAACGCTGCAAACTGTTCCACTTCATAAAACTATTGATTTATTTACTATTTTCTTTTTAAAATGTCACTATTATTAATTTGAAGTAATTAGTTTTTTGACAGTGACATTTACTGTCAGTTACATTCTTTTGAAATATGAACTGTGGAACAAAAGAATTATTGTGTTTATCTTAGGCTTCGCGACTAATAAAAAAAAATATTTTTAAATTTATCTGTACAATATATAGAAAAAGTATTAATGCATTCCTGTAGAAAATTCAATAATCTTTAATTTTCATAAGACATAAAATGCGAAAAAATGGCATTTAATGGTATTTTTTGAAGAAAAACCATTATGAGCTTCAGGTAAAGTGCCATTTCCGGTTATCCGATTTACACCAAAATCTAATGGCTTCTTTTCATATTAGAACAGGGTATAAATACAAGGTTTCATAATTTTTTGAATGATAGTATTTGAGTTAGAGCGAAGACAAAATCCCTACACATACACACACACACATACATACATACATACACACACACACATACATACATACACACACACATACATACATACATACACACATACATACATACATACACACACACATACATACATACACACACACACATACACACATACAGACATCATCGTGAAAATCTTAAATTTGGATTCTAGGGACCTTAAAACGTGGTCATTTACTAAAATCTCGATAAGTGATTTTTAGCACGATCCCTATACCTCCCTTACCAAGGGTAGCGGGAGGTAAAAAGATGTGATGTTAAAAAATATGTATATATTACTTTGAGGTATAAATATACAAATACACTTGTAATTTAATTATTTGCATTATCTAAAATATAAATATAATATAATTACCTTCAATTCACGTAACAAATCTGAAAATGTCACTTTGTCGGCATAATACCCGCCATATGTAGACAAATTCGCGCCGACCAATCAAAATCGCTCCCCCTATTGGCCACACTATGTATATACAGTCACTATCAGCAGAACCATCGCTAACCAACGTAAACATAACCTAACGTTTGCTCCTCCTGGCCCCGCACACACATTCGGTTTATGAATCATTCGTGCAAAGCGCTTTCTGGCGATGCAAGATTCGGTTCTTGAATATTCGGTATTTGAATGATTCTGTGCATGATTATTCTGGTGTTAAATATTCTGGTTTTGAATACTCGGGTGTTGAAGGCTTTTCCCAATAATGATAGCTGCAACTTCCTTTATTAATATTTGAACTTGAATTTATCTATTTGTGCAAAAACATACTAAACATCCAGAAGTCCAAATTAAAATTTGCACAACCCTTTGTTCATACAGTTAGTTCCATTTTACATCTTTGGCTGTACAAGAAAGCATTTTTTTTTTGGGTTAATTTCTTTGAACTGATCAGCCCAAACTCATAATAATTCGCCCAATTTACATTTTAAACAATAAATTATAAAATTTACACAAATGGTTAAAAATTTCTACAAAATGGGGTAATTTAAAAAAAAATGTTGATTTTTTTTTTTATAAAATCATGAAATCCATCTCATTTAATAAACGTAGTGATATAAAATAATTTGAAAAATGTGACTTTTCATTCAAAAATTTGCTAATAAACTGTCACTGTTGTAAACACGGACTAAATATGTGACGTTACAGCTTCATGCTCGCACAAAGCCATTTCTCTCTCTCTCTCTCTCTCTCACACACACACACATTTAAGCTGAATTCACATGGACTGTTAACTTTTCCGAATTGTCACCGAGATTATCTCGGTGACAATGATTAAGATTTTATGTCTAACTTGTTTGAGTTGGTATTATTGAAAAGTGTGATCTGATCGTGCGTAGTTAAAATCTACGGTGGTAATTTCCCGTCAACGCCGTTAAAAATAGAAATATTTCAATAGCCGCCGTCGATGTTCGTAGCATCGAGACCGTTCGTGTTCGTACCGGATCCGGATGATTTCAATCAATCGAAGCACCGAACGGTGTAAACGTTGAACAATTTGACGGTGATAACGGTACATGTGAATCTAACCTCAAATTGCGATAGCAGAATATACAAGAAAGAAGATTACTATTACTTTCTATTTCTTTAAAAGTATATTATAAGGTATGTAAATAAAACATTTATTTAAATAAATACCAAACCAAACATCTAGTTCCAAACTAAACCTGTAGAACTCGACTGTTGTATCCGTGAAGCTGTGTCGTCAGCCGTTAAAATATTTGAAATTAAAGGCAACTTTTAAAAAATCATACCTCTGATTCTAAAGACTTGTAAGGTGTGAAACATACACCTACATATTTAAAGCTTTTACCACATTGAAAAAGAAGTTGTAAAAATCCGTGCGTTCAATAAAAAGCAGGGCATCGAACCCGCCAAAAACTGGATTCGGTTTAGGTTCAGGTTAATTCGTTTTTTGAAAGATGGGTTCGGGCGCGGTTCTGGTTCAAGAATTAATAAAATTTGCGGTTTTGTTCGCGGTGCAGAAACGAACACAATTTTCATGAAAAGTCAGCCTACACAGCAACGCAAACGCCTAAGACGTCGATTATTGGCTGTATTTACTTTTCGAACTAAAAATTAATCTGAACCGGAGTTGAACCCCGAACCTGAATTTTAATACTTGGTTCGGTTCTCGGTTTGGGTTCCCTAAAATGTTACGGTTTCGTTCCGGTTTTGGTTCGGTTCAGGTTCGGGTTCGATGCCCTGATAAAAAGTAAAACCTACATTACGTCATATGAGACAATATTCACACAAAAAAATGCAGGGTTTAATAATTAATTAAAGTTGGTATTACTAATAAAACCGATGTAACCCATTATTAAATGGCGGAATATTTGAAAAACATTCAGATTTTGTAAGTATAAAATCTATATTTTAAACTATTCGAAAGAAATTTGTAGAAATTTCTCACCATTTGCGTACGTTTTATAATTTGTTTTTTGAAAATGTAAACCGGTCGAGCTATTATGAGTTTGGGCACGAATACTATTATACATAAATTGCAGAACTTTAGATTAATATTCTCTTTTAAATTACAAATAAAGCTTATGAAACAGGTGAAATTTTCGAATTTCTGCCCCTTGCTCAGTAAAGTATTAAGGGAACTATAATTTCTGTTAGGGAAATTCCAAGAAATGTTCATTCAACTCTCTCGAAACGCATCCTACTTTTGCTAGTTTATTTCTCCTATAAAATCAACTTCGTTTATCATTGGAACCGGTTTGAATAAAAATTTGTGCCACTTTTTCCTTTTACATTTGATTGACCTCCCATCATACTTCCTAGCTCGGAAATATTTGATACAATTTGAAAATTAGGTGAATTAATTTATTGAACGGGAAATCAAAAATGTTTCGTTAATTTTATATAACAGGTGCCATGTGTTATTCAAAATTGGGAGATATGCAAGTTGTTTTGTAATGGTTTTCGTACATTTATAATTATTAATGGATTAAGAAATAAATCTAAGTTCAAATCCATCTTCCGGCAACAACTATATTACCTAAATAAACTTCTGTCGTAAACTTATAAAATCCTGTAGATTTTTCCCCTATAATGCATTCAAATATTATTTCTTTTAATTCTGGCTTACCATGAGTCGATTGTCGTTAGTAGTTTGACAATAGTCGCAAGAGTCGTAAGATGTCGTAGCGAACTGTTACTTTTAAGTGAGGTTATGGATATTATATCTCTTCCAATTTATTTTATTTTATTGCAATATGGCCTCAAATAATAAAACTACGACGGTTGATGCAAAAAAGAAGACAAAAATATCACTGACGATGGTGAGTAAAACCTCGTATTACCGTTGATGTTTGGCAATTTTTTTTTCATATTTCAAGTCAAGTGAACACGAAGAATTTTTCAAATTTATGAGTATGCCTGTATAACAATTCAAAATATTTTTTAGTTTTCTTGCTCATGGAGACATCATTATTTCCACATTTTAACTCACCTTTTATAATGTTATATATGGAAATTTGTCTCCAAATATCTTTTCTCTTTTTGTATATTTTGTTTTTTTTTTATCACATAAACGGGATTGCATGAAACACACGAAAACTTTTACATAGCCTTCTTCAAATCACGACTTATACATTTCTCGACTCTTCAAATCTAGCCCATGAAGTTGGCGCGTACCGAAATGCTCAAATCTCGACATATACGCACCGTTTGACAAGATGGCTGATTAGTACACTGTGGAGTATAAAATGAATTAGGATTAGGTTAGGTTACGTTATTGGTAGTATTTTTTTAAAGAAATTGTACTCCGGAGTGTACTTGTCAGCCATCTTGTCGAACGGTGTATAATATGTCGAGATTTGAGCATTTCGGTACGCGCCTACTTCATGGGCTAGATTTGCGGAGTCGAGAAATGCATGTCGTAATGTATAATTATTTCGTCTAATGTCGTCGTGTCGTTCACTCGTTCAGTGTCGTTTTCGTAGAAAGATGAGAAATGAACAACATGCAATCCAACACCGACATCCGACAACTCTTAACGTCAAATTTCAGCGTAGTGCGCATGCGTATGACATTTGACAGCGACAAACGACTTGTAGAACAGGCCTAGGAAATATGAAGTCGGTTAAATTAGGGAAAGTTGTCCCATTACTAGTTTTTCCCAAAAAAATCATTGGCCATTAAATAAATACAAAAATTTAAATTTTGCTGACTTTTATTTTTACAAATAACTTTTAAATATGAAATATGCATTTTTTTTATCTTTCGAATGACGATGCTCTTATTTTATCACTGATAGATTTTGAGATATGAGGTCAAAGTTATAATTCTTATATGGACGCCATATTGGAAAGTTACTTCATTGAAAGGAGAATTTTTTTAGCTCTCCAACGATATATAATTTATTGATGTTCATTTGTTTCAAACAGCAAAATGCAATAATTATAAATATTATGTGCGAGAAACAATGATTGTGACAATGAACAAATGACAGTACAATTATAGATTACAATTTATTTTCATTGCTAATTTTCTATTTTAGTTTTCAAAATTTTATTCAGTTTAGTTGTAATGATTTTATTTGGACTTCAAAGTAGGCGATGACCATAGTGTTTCAGAGCTGAATAAGTTAAAATACAGTGTGTTCAGAAAAAAACCTAATTCGGAGTATGCTATGAACACAGAAACGTATGTCTGATCATTATTCATTTTAAAAGTCAAGTTGTCAAAATTGATCATGAAATGCAATTTTAAGGAGAAAAGATACTAAAGAAGGATACAGAATATTGCCAGTCACCGTTTTCTAATTTATTTCTAGAAAAGCTTTGAATTCCTTAGATAACATTTTTGACAATATCTCGTGTTATATTGACATTTTATTAAATAATTTCAAATTGACATACGTTTTTTTGTTCATGAGAATCTGGGGAACCGAGTTCGATCCCAACCGACGCTAAATATTTCTAATGTTAAATAGCACAAAGTGGCCTCTGTGGTGCACTCTCCACACCAGCAATGAGTGCCCGTGAGGTGACGCCTGCTAAGCGCCCACACGGCACAAATATCATCATTACCGATGCCTGTAATAAAGTAGATTGACACACTCAGTAACGGGTAGAGCTGTGCGGTCTAAGAAATTTGAAATCGATTTTCGATCTTTTGATAAAATCGATTTGTCGCGATTGATCGGTTTGATCGATCAACCTCTAAAGATCGATCTTTTTCTAATAGAAATCGTAATACTATATAAAAAATCGATTTTAATAAAGAATCAAAAGATCGATGTTAATAATAGATCGGAAAAGCGATTTTAATAAAAGATCAAAAAGTCGATCTTTAGTGATAAGTTTCTGCTGTGCATACACATATCAAATCACGAAATACATTTCACGAATTAACATCTGACGCTCTTCAAATGCCAAATAATGCTGAATTTTAGAATTTTTATCGATCTTTGCATAAATCTATTTTTTAGAAAAGCCGATCTTTCGGAATCTAAAAGATCGACATCTTTTATAAAGATCAATATTCCGGAATCCGGATAAATGATTTTTTTAAAATTTCTTTTTTTCAATTGATCGATTTTTTCAAAAAAAGAAGATGATATATTTATAATGAGCCTGTTTCACATTTTTCAAAAACTATTTTAAATGAAAGTTTATGGAATGATTTTCTTAGTAATAATTTTTATTTTAATAATTTGTTGTAATTTGTAGAAATAATTAAATAAAAAGATTGGCGTGCTGAAAAACTACCCCCCACTCCTGTGACGTAGAAGCACATACATTACATCATTAATATCCAATAGGAAAATAGTTTTTCCATCACCTACGTTTATTCCTATTATTTATATAAATAAACGTAGGCTAAAGTTTGTCACATGTTAATAACAAAATCTTTTAATTTGACATTTGACGCTGACATTGCTCATTGTAAATGAATATTAAAGTAATAATCGCTAATTCAAATTATACTCGAGCTAAATCGGACAATTAAAAAAGGTCGATAGCTGGATGATGGCTGAATTTATATCGGAACGATTGTTTTACTGCTACCGAAATAAGGGGTGTTAAAGAGTTGAGGTAAAATAAAATATAAAAACTGAATTTATTATATAAATTGATAATATATTTTACTTTAAAGTTCTGTTCGTGATTCTTATTTGACACTTGTTTTACAACTTTGACAATACGCTTGACACCTTAGAACCGCTGAAGATGTATATACTCTGACGTCACATTCTGTTTCAGATCACGTGACTTATTCAAAATTTTATCCAAATTTCAACAATTAATTGTAAAATATCTAAAGGATATTTTGTGATATTTTAAAATTTGAGGCTCTTTAAAGAACAATATCTTTTCAAATTTAATACTCAGAAGTCATATAAAAATTCTTGCAACAGCCCTATTATTTATTTTTTGTTCATAGCCTACTCGGAGTTAGAATTTTTTTGAACATATTGTATTAATGAAAATGAAGAAAAGAAACATAAACATAATAACAATACCTAATTGATTATTTCATTTACTTCATTGCCATAATCATTATAAACTCATCTTACTCTTAACTTTATCATAATCTAAACAAAATATTCCCCATAAATTCATTAATATTCATTATTTTCTAATTACCTTGTACCTATATCCTACCAAATTCCACTCTCCGAAATCCAGATCTCGTCTGCTCTGACAGCATCTAGGACTTGCAACCTGTTTCTTCGTCGGCTTCGACCAAGCCAGCTCGATCATTCCGCTGTAAACAGTCGTTGAAAACACACGGTCGGCCTGCATTGTGTATTGTTGCAACAATTGCGCTCTTCGCGGTAGCAATCAGTGCTGTGATGATTGTTTAGTGTTGTGTAACGATGACGTTGATTACAACAATGAAAGGGTTCGATCAGACGTGAAGATTCATAGTGATGCACAGCAAGGATTGGTGAGTACGATTTTTTTTTTTTAAAAAAGAAAGATATTTAGCTTTTATTTTTGGTAATCTGGAGAAAGATGCATTTGCTTACATGACTTTGTATTTATTTATTCAAATTAATATTGTTTAGATACATTTATAAATAAATATGTATATAATTAGACTTTTTGTCTTTTTGTATCGTGTATGGTCCTTAATATTTTGATTTTTTATGCATGTCTATTCTCTTTATTGGGTACATTATACAGGGTGTTAATTAAAAAGCGGGTTCCCAATTAATTTTAGAAAAAATGTTTCAAATAAAAGTTATACATAAATTACTTCTACACTAAAATCACTATTTTGTACGTTCATTAACCTATAATAGCTATTTATATAATAAGTTGCGAAATGATAACGTTTTAGGCACGCGACGTGAAATTTGTACGCACGAGAGTAAGCGAGTGATACAACACGTCAAGTACCTACCTTGTATTACATACAAGATTTTTTATAATAGCGTTTTGAATATTCTCAAATATCAACATTTTGAATTTTTCAAAATTAAAAAGCAGGCAGACGTCAGGTTCATCTATTTGTTCCCGAATGAAATATTTTTAAGCACTAGTGCTTAAAAGTAACATTTTACGCATTAAACTGTTACTTTTACGAATGAAATTGTCATTTTTAAGCACTAGTGCTTAAAAGTATTTTATTTATACCCAAATCATTCAAGCAGCCAATGCACGTCATCACTTAGTGTAAAAACCTTAATGCATTAAAACCACTAATAGTGAAAAATGAAATAAATTTCAATCATTTTTAACAGTCAAAAAGTGTATAGCCTTATATAATTATTATTAAGATGAATAGTAGAGTTCATTATTTATCGTATATGACATGAATAATATATAAATAATGTACATCAACGTCATATTATTCGTTTAATTGTTGCTATAGTTGGCAACATTGATAATTTGTATGTTCATACTGTCAAAGTTATTATTTGAAAAATGTTTGTATCGTGTTTAAAACATTTTTGTGCATTGTAAAGGCCTATTTATAATAAAGTAATGTTAAACGTAACGCAACAACGCAACGTGACCGTTAACGCAAACACAAAATCTGTGAATCTGCCAAAGGTAGCATTTCTAATAAATCAGAAGAATTCGGTAAATTTCTTTAAAATTTGGCTCACTTTTATTTATTGTCTTTATATGGCATGCATAAATATAAATAAGGTTACTATTATAAAATAATTTAAAGAGAACTAAAATATAGTATTTATTTTGTTGATGTGACGGTTCATGACCATGTCGATAATGCAGATTGCAATATGTATAACTCTTTTCATTAAAATTCTAAAACCTCTGCAAACGTACCAGTACATGACGTCATACATCTAGTTGCTTTTATTCAATTTTTATTAATGACGTGCATTGGCTGCTTGAATGATTTGGGTATAGCAACGAAAATGACAATCAAAAAGTTGTTATAAAACGCTAGTATAAAAAATAAATTTAAAATTTTATAAATATTGCTCATTTGTAGCGATAGCCATGGAATTTGAATAAAATTACAAAGAAATGCATATCGTTTCAACTGTCAGAAATTTAATTTTATAGGTTACAAAATGTGAAAATAATAACAATATTTAGAGTTGTGTAACTTTTATTTGAAAATCGAATTGCTGACAGTTCAAACGATACGCATTTGTATGTAATTTTGTTTGAATTCATTTGTTGTCACTTCAAATAAGTAATATTTATAAAATTTTACCACACGTGTAACATATATTCTGTTTAGTTATTTAGGTGTAGAATTTAATTATCTACAACTTTTATTTGAAACATTTTTGTTCAAAAATAATTGTTTGTTGTAAAGTTTTGTGTGTATGGAAAAACTGTCTCCCCATGGCACGCTTTTTAATTGACACCCTGTATATGTACTTATTTTTGTTTTTAATTAATTTTGAAAATATGACAATCTGTTTTTTGTTTGTAAATTTTGATAAAAAAAAATATTTTTTCTATGAATGTAGACGAGGCCAAAGTAGTCTGTTGGGATAAAAAAAAAAGTATTTTGAAGGTTGTTTATTGCATGAATGTATGAATTTCATGTTCTATGTGTGTTTGTATGAACATTTTTTTGAGAAATAAAAAGATTTAATTGTGATCGTGTCAATAATAAGAGTTAAATATCTTTCTACAAAATAAATTATTAGTTTAGCTTTAGCACGTATTTCATACTGTGGTTCTATGGCGAAAGCAGATAAATCACTAAAGAACAATACAGGTTTATTAATTTATCAATTCCTGCTTTTAACTACTCAACATTTGCTGAAATTTAGTAATCTATATTAATTAAATGACATATTTTTTTTGCCATAGATCCACAAATTTATTTATAAATAATATACACATTATTATTTGTTTCTTGATATGTTATGACATTCATAACTAAGCCCAAACGTTTATAATTCATAACTCATTGTCCGTTAGCCAATCACAAGCTTGTAAACATAGTAACAGTCGTTTGATTGGTTAAATTTCGTCGCTATAGACAAGTTTTTTTATTCATCAAAAAATAGCGCTAAATGACAGCACATTTTAAAATTAAGTCACTAACGAATGTTCGGTGGAACCGATGAAGTATGATTTTAAAAACGGTTGTAATGAAAAGCTGCTTGATATAAAAATGGAAACGAGTTTGTATAGGGGCGGATCTAGCCTAAAAGTTAAGGGGGGTGGGGAAGGGGGGGACAAATATTTTTTTTATTGAATATTGTCACTTTATTAATTATTTTTAAAATTTGATAAACTATATCTTAAATACCAATTTTATTGTAAACCATATTTCTTAATAAAAACATGGTTTATAATAAATGGATGTTTAACATAAACTTATGTTTAAAAATAAATAAAATAATAATAACAACATAATATTTCGGGGTTGTTCTGTTTATTTACGTGTAAAACTTAAAGATAACATAGACCAAATATTTCGAATTTTAAATGGCACATAAGTGATTCCTGTGGTGCACTCTCCACGCCAGCAATGAGTGCCCGTGAAGTGACGCCTGGTAAGCTCCCGCACGGTACAAATATGTCATCATCATTACCGATGTCTGCGATTAAGCAGATTGTGGCACACTCAGAAATGGGTAATATGCCGTGATGATATATTTATATATATATTTTTTTTTTATTAAATTGAGTTCAGAAATTATGAACTGTATTACGAACGCACTCTTATAATAAATGCGCTTTTATGGGGCACACTTATATAGTCCGGGACATGAAAGATGAACTATGGAAAATATGTTAGCACAAATCATTGTCTAATATATACGCTCCGTTTAAATCCACGCGAAATACAATTAATGTACGTGGCGTATACCTAATAAAACATATAACAGTTGCCCAAATAAGTTTTAAAGCTACGCAGCCTTTCTTATATTGGCTGTTGATCTGTGCAATTGAAGATTGTACCTTTATATCCAATTTTTATTCCACATTAGTATAGAATGGGTATACAAAATTTCAAAATTTGCTGATTGATAGTATTTGAGTAATCGTGTCCACACGATCCACACACATACATAGCTACAGGCATCATTGTAAAAATGTTAAAATCGGATTCTGGGGACGTCAAAACGTGCTTATTCACTAAAATCTCTATATGTGATTTTTAGCACAATCCTTATACCTCTCTTACCTGGAGATAAAATATCTGATGTGGACACCACATGACTTCCTTGTACGCCTGTTACACTATACATATTTTGTTAATAATTAAAATATGTATTATAACATACCCAATCATAAAATTGCGCGTATTTGACATAATTTGACATTGACATTAAATTCTTTATTTTTTTTTTTATTTTTTGTCCTAATTCATAGCAAACTTAATTACAGAAACCAAAAAGTACATAATTTTTAAATTTACGTATCTCGCTAATTTAATCATACTTGGTGTTTTCAACGCAAAATTCAATTTTCTAAATTTTTATTTGAAGCATTTATTATTAAAATCAAAATAACATCATTTTTTTCAAGAAAAACTAATAACAGCTTCAATTAAAGTATCACTTCCGGTTAGACTATTTTAACCAAAATCTATTGTGTTATTCCCATTGCTATAAAAGTATTATATACTAAATTTGAAAAGTTTTGGATTATATTTTAATATAGTTTTTCATTAAAATCTATTATATGCTTCAAGTAAAGTACCACTTTCGGGTAGACCATTTTAACTAAAATCTATTATGCTATTCCCATTGACATAGAAGTCTTATATACCAAATTTGAAAAGTTTTGGATTATATTTTAATGCAGTTTTTCATTAAAATCTATTATAGGCTTCAAGTAAAGTACCACTTTCGCAAGTTATGTAATGACCAAAAAGGGTGGTGCACAACTAGATGTTATAATAGTCCTAAATACAAAATTTTAACTTTTTACGGCTTCCCGTTTTTCAGTTATGCGAGATACATACTTACATACGTATACGTACGTACGTACAGACGTCACGACGAAATTAGTCAAAATGGATTCAGGGATGGTCAAAATGGATATTTCCGTTAAAATCTGGAAACCGAAATTTTTCGCGATTACAATACTTCCTTTACTTCGTACAGGGAAGTAAAAAGCTTCGTTTTATCCAAAAATTCGTTATAAACGAGTTTGTTATTTGCGGAAAAAATTGCACGTTTCTTATGGGACTTTAGTTCGTACTTTCCAGATTCGTTCGTTATAAGCGGAGGTTCACTGTAAACGGGTTCGTATAATAATAAATAAAATTCTAATAGTATATTAAAGAACAAGTTTTATAAGACATGTTTTTTTCGCACGCGTCAAAGTTTAGAAAACGAGCCTTGGCGAGTTTTCTAATTGACAAGTGGGAAAAAAAGTCTTATAAAATGAGTTCTTTATACTATTTTTTAGATTTTGCGCCTTCTACATACTAAAATATTGTAAAAAACTGCTAATATTAAACCGAATCAATTTAAGGAAATTTGCAAGTGAAATATTGTAGTTGGTATCACTGAACTGACCACATTCAATTATTATTTATTTGAACATTTGAAGGTTAAATTTAAGTATTTGTAGTGTAAATGTCATCTAGTACCAACCTTCTAAAACAAAAAAATGCGTATCGAAATGAAGGCCATTACGATACGCAATTGCGTATCGTAATGACTTCATTATGAACGCAAAATCTAAAAAATATATTAACCGTGTCTTATTCTCATTAATTCTAGCGAGACCATATAATGTTTAGTTGTTGCACAATAATTGTTATACAATTTATCAGATTTAAATGCAAATTTGTACAAGCAAACTATTTCTTTATATTTAAAATAGGTATTGTTTGAATAAATACAGAATATTTAACTGCCATTTAAATATATTTCACTTTTAAAATTACTAGGAATTGCTGATAACTTTTATCATAAACGTAAATAATTTTTTTTTACGGGTGCAAGGAAAGGAAAATTTTACACGTGTTGTATATTGTCAAACTAGTATTTCTAGAAATTATAAATGTGTTAGGAATTTTTAAATTATTGTTTTACTACTTCACTGTCAAGGTTTTCAACATACTACTTTCTAGTAATTATTCACATTCTTTTTGTTGTATTATAGCCTTTTTTATATGTAAATATTTGCTACTGGCTTATATCAATAACAAATATTGAATGTGTCCAACATTTTTTTGGAAAACAATTCCAGAGATCTATTGTTGTTTACTTCACGGTATAATGAACTTGGATCTAAGAAAATGCGACCTTAAATTCTTATCTCATTATTGAAATTTATGTAAAATTGTCTGTTTCAAGAACTTAATAACAAAGAATATTTTATAATTACAATTTACAATGAATAAATATTAACATGTATCATTAAATTTTAAAGTATGTATCATTCAGAATAATTTGTATGTTGGAAAAGTTAAAACTAACTGTTTATGGAAAATTTGAAGAGGTGAACATACTGTCATTACCAAAATAACTGTTTTAGTGTATTTACCTATCGCTCAGAGAGGTATTGGATTCATGCTAAAAATCGCGTATCCACATTTTAGTGAATAAGTGCGTTTTATTTTAAGGTCACTAAAATCCCATTTTAACATTTTTACAATGGCGTGTGTGTTATGTGTGTGTGTGACCAATTTATCTATGTATTCTTTAATCTGATATTAATGGGAAGAGTTGAAAAGGTTTTGGTAACAATTGGACAACCGGAAGTAGTAGTTTAAAAATATCTTCAAAATATTATTTTTTGGAAATTTATGTTATTACAAATATTAAATTCTCTATCCGTTACAGTGAACATTTTTATTATATCATCTATAAATTTGGAGATAGAAAATTATAAATACAGGGTGGTTGATTTTTCATTGACAAGCTTATATCTTCTGAAATATTAAAGATACAAAAAAAAGTTAAATACAAAAGTTGTTTAATACAACCTGATCTATAATTTAGCATACCAATTTTTTGGAAAAATGTTTAACTTTAATTTTTTAAATGGAACACCTGTATATTTTGACAGAATAAGATTATTAATAAATTTCTCTTTACAATGATGTGTAACAAGTAAGAATTTACCTTTAAATTATGTCCTATAAAGCAAATAGAAATATGATAAAAGTAAGCTATGATATTCTATTGTTTATACCTGTAACTTCTGTCACACATGAACATTGGCTACGTAGGGGTTTTCCTTTGAATAAAATTATGTCTAATAAAGCAAGTAATAGAATTACTACCATTGATAATTTACAAAATTATTAATACTTTTATTTATGACAGATGTTACTGGTATAAACAATAGAATATCACAGCCTACTTTTATCGTATTTCTATTTGCGTTATTAGACATAATTTAAAGGTAAACCCGTACTTGCTATACATCATTGTAAAGAGAAATTTATTTAGAATTTTATTCCGTAAAAATATACAGGTGTTCCATTTAAAAAATCAAAGTTAAATACTTTTCTGGAAAATTGGTAGGCCTTGGAAAAAATTGTTTATTCTAAATTATAGACCAGGTTGTATCAAATAACTTTTCTATATATCTTTTTCTTGTATCTTTAATATTTCAGAAGATATAAGCTGGACAATGAAAAATCAACCTTCCTGTATATTAAATAACCCGTTACAATGAATCTCACAGCCCAAATAACTCCATGGAAACCAGTTGAAATATTAAAATGTTTGTAATTGACAGAAAAGTGTCATTGACAAAAATTCAGATACGAGAGGTCGTTTTTATATTCCCGGATTAAGTAATTTTCATAAGTAATATCAGAAGACCTCCTGATTTTATCGATAAATTTTTATTTTGCACGAATTTTTTTTGCTTAGCAACAAACACGAAAGCAAACTGCATGGTAAATCCCGACTCCGCAGGAGGAGGGGTTTTACCTAATGTCAGTTTGCTTGAGTGATTTTGCTTAAAAGCAAAAAAATGAGTGCTTAAAAATAAAAGTTTATCTGAGAAAATCTGAGAGGTCGTGTGGTATTTGGTGAGATAAATTCCAAAGACAATGCAAAATGAAACTTGACACATTAATTGACACACTGACAGTTATAAATAATAACAACTGTTTATTTACTTGGTAGCGGAAAATTATCGGGGTAAGGAGGTTTTATCAGTATAATACTGTTCCCATTGGTTGAATTTTCAAGTGTTTTGCATTATGATTGGTTAAAAACTAGTCGTTGGAATTTATCAATATTAATATAATTTTCATTATATTGTTCTTTAATCACATATAGCTTGGTAACGTGTGTAACAAATGACAATTTATAAAACAATTGCAGCACTATTAGTTCTAATATCTATTAAGTGTGTGTTGTCACGCAAGGTGTCCTGTTGTTTCACGGCAATGCGACAGCCCACAAGTCAAGACTTTCAAAAGCTGTCGTTGCTGAATGTGGTTTCGTAGAAATTAACCATCCGCCTTATAGTTCAGATCTAGCACCATGTGACTCTTTTTGTTTCCAAATCGAAAAAATCACTGAAGGCTCATTCACAGCTACGAAAGTAAGAAATATAAATAAAATTATAAATATGATTTTATGGTTGGTTTTCACAGCTTCGAAAAAAAAAAAAAACATAAATTAACATCAACTGTCATTTAATACATTCATAATTAACAAGCAATAATAACAACTGCATACCTTAAAAGGCACTGTACGCAATCATATATGCGGACCTTTGTCTTAAGATAGCTTTTTAAAATTATACCGTGAGTATTTTTTAACGTGAAACATTGGGTTTGTCATATCCATGTTTACGACATGACATTTGATTGACAGCAATGTATTTGCCCGTTCCATTTAAAATGAAACATAGGGAACGAATTTGACATTTGATAAGACCACAATAGAGGTTAATTTTGTTTAAAAATTATACCTGCATTCTAAATTAAAATTAGTTGTAGAAAAAATATAGTGTGCATCTTGTGCCCGAGTAGTTTTCTGACTCGGCTAAATTTCTTACAATATTTAATATAATACTTCTGTCAAATTCATTCCCCATGTGTCATTTTAAATGAGACAGACAAATACATTGCTGTCAATCAAATGTCAAATCGTAACTTATAGGAAAATTCAACGATTATCTGTCATATTGACAGATGTCATTAGAGGTTAATTTTGTTCAAATAATTATACCTGTTTTCTAAAAGTGAAGTTTAGATGTAGAAAAAATACTGTGTGCACCTTGTGCCCGAAATATGTTTAGTTCTCTCGAGTGGTTTTTTGACTCCGCTAAATTTTTTGCAATATTTAAATATAATACTTCTGTCAGATTCGTTCCCTGTGTTTCATTTTAAATGGAACGGGCAAATACATTGCTGTCAATCAAATGACGAGTCGTCACCATGGATATGACAAACCCAATGTTTCACGTTAAAAAATACTCACGGTATTTAAATTGAAATCCTTTTGTCAGAACGTAAACTTACAGCTCAAATGACAATTGTTATGTATGTGCTTATTTTTGGGTAAAATATTTAACATTTGCAAATCCTTGTGTTTATGTCTTACGTTTAATTTTATTTTCGAGAGCTGTGAACACTTTCATAAGAATCTATTGTTTATATCGTTATTTTTATTTTTATGTATAATTTTATTTTTATTTTCGGAGCTGACTTAAAGGGAACAAAATTTAAGAACGATAACGGACTTATAGCGGCTGTTGAAAGGCATTTTGCGGACAAAACAAAGGAATATTTGTAATGGATTAAATATGTTATTGAAACGATGTAGTACTTTTATCCAAAAGCAAGGGGCCTATATTGAAAAATAAATAATTATTGTTGTTCGAAACTTTTCTTTTCATGCCTAATCCGGAAATATAAAAACGACCTCTCATACATTACTGAAGGCCTTTTCTGGGAAGTACATTTAATATTTCCTATTTTATTATTTAAAATTATAGATACATATATTACATATACACATCAGAAATACCGCCAATCTCGTCAATGAATTTGAAGTATCTCGAATATTTAGAAGAGTAGGAGGAAACTTATTTATAGAAGGGATGAAAAAAATATAAAAAATTTATTAATAATAGATGTAATTAGAATTTTTGTGTTTATACCAGAAATATTAAATATAATGTATGCTTATATAGCTTAATATAGAAATGACGAGAGGTCTTGTGCTGGCCATAACAGAGTTTTACCTCCCGCTACCCTTGGGAAAGGAGGTATAGGAATCGTGCTTAAAATCACATATCGAGATTTTAGTAAAAGACCACGTTTTAAGGTCCTTAGAATCCAATTTTAACATTTTCACGATAATGTTTGTGGGAACCAGGTTCGATCCCGAAAGACGCCGAATATTTCCAATTTTAAATAGCACAAAAGTGACCCCTGTGGTGCACTCTCCACACCAACTATGAGTGCCCGTGAGGTGACGCCTGGTAAGCGCCCACACGGTAAAATATATCGTCATCATTACCGATGTCTACATGTGTTGTAGATACTGGCACACCCAGAAATGGGTAATATGCCGTGATGATATATTTATTTATTTATTTATTTATGTTTGTATGTGTATGTGTATGGATTTTGTCTCCGCTCTAACTCAAATGCTATCATTCAGAAAATTCTGAAATCTTGTATTTCGACCCTGTTTTAATATGGAAAGAAACCATTAGATTTTGGGGTAAATTGGATAACCGGAAATGGCACTTTACTTGAAGCTCATAATGGTTTTTCTTCGGAAAGTACCATTAAATGTCATTATTGAATTTTCTACAGGTATACATTAATACTTTCTCTATATACAGGACGTTAAAAATAAGTGTCACAAATTATTAGGGCATATAGTACTGACCAAAATGAGTAAAAAAAGTTTAATCAACATGGGTCCGATCTTCAACTGTTTTTGAGAAAGATGCCATTTTGTATTAGAATCGAAGAAAAACTAAGATAGTGGTTGAACAAAATTTTGTCTATGCCAATAAAGAGACTATAAAAAAAATAACATTTTATAAGAAACTTTTTTCTCTTTCTAATAGTTACGAAGTTATTTGAAAAATAAGTATTGGCCAAGGGCGCCACAACTTTTGTCTCAGTACAATTATTTGATTTTTTTTGAAAAACTAAAACACATCTAAGACGACCTCTGAAAGGTAAACAAAATGTCTCATTTAATCAAAGTCGTAATTCTTACAGTTTTTGAAATAGCAGAGCTAAATACCGAAAAAACTTTTTTTTCATTGCCTTATATCTAACTATTGAAGATCGGACCCATGTTGATTAAGCTTTTTTAACTCATTTTGGTCAGTACTATATGCCCTCATAATTTGTGACACTTATTTTTTAACACCCTTTATTTTATAGATAAATTTAAAAAATATTTTTTTTATAAATCTCAGAACCTATGATTTAAAGATTCCATTGTTACACAGTTCATATTTCAAATACATGTAACTGATAGATGAATGTTACTAATCATTTTAAATTGATAAAAAATAATAAAATAGTAAATAAAGCAATAGTTATAAGCAAAGGAATTTAATATAGTTTGCAGCATTAATAAATACATATGTAGGTATGTATTTAAATTAATAAAAATTAAATAGCAGGAGCTATTGTGTTGGCCACATCAGATTTTTTATATTTATTTGTTTACATTTACATAAATATCAAACAAGTTTCATAGCAGTTTGATTTAAAATTTCTCTCATTTTACATACTTTCAGATTTTTTCTCGATTGCATTATACTTACATAATATAAAACTCCCAAATGTTAATATGTAAAAAACCGGTTAGATAATGAGGAAAAATACTATCTTTTCCAAAGTTGAAAAGAGAGACGATTTTATAGTACTAGTCGTAGTACGTCACTGGAACGTCATATACGAAAATTTAAGAAGATTTATAGTTCTTTAACTGCTTCCTTCTAGGAGTAAATAAACCATAATCTGTCATTATTTTTATTTGGTTGTTATCATTAAAGTTGTTTACACTTTCACCGAAGAATAATTCATAGCAACTGTTAATAATTAGGTATACAATGAGCCTGTCCCACATTTTTTAAAAAAGTATTTTAAATGAAATTTTATGCAATTTCATAGTAATAAAAATGATAATAATAATTTATTGTTATTTTCGTTAATAATTAAATAAAAAGATTGGTATCGGAAATAGTTATGAAGAACATGCGACAAACCCCCCCCCCCCACTTCTGTGACGTAGGTGAACATCAGTATGTCATTTATAGCCAATAAGAAAACAGTATGTACTCTGACGTCACATTCTGTTTTACATCACGTGACTTTAAAAATATTACCCAAATTTCAAAATTTTAATGTAATTGCTTCCTGACTGACATTTGTTTAAATATGTCAAAATTGTTATTAAAATATTATGTTTTTGTTTGACGCATAGGCTAGATCGCGGGTAAGATGATGTACGATACGAAAATAAATTTTATTTTATAATTTAATATTTAAAGTTATTTGCTAAATGCTAGTATCGTAGAATTGAAGATTATACCATTATATCCAATTTTTATTAGTAAAAGTTGCTGAAAAATTATATTCATTGTATTTTTTTCAAGAAAAACTGTTAAAAGCTTGCATAAGTGATACTTCCGGCTATCCGATATACATTAAAAATAAAAACTAATGATCTCTTCCCACATTAGCATAGAATGGGTATACAAAATTTCTATTTTTTCTGATTGACAGTATTTGAGTAATCCACAGGATCCACACATACATACACACACACACACGCGCGCGCACACACACACACACGCGCGCGCGCACACACACACACACACACACACACACACACACATCTACAGACATCATCGTAAAAATGTTAAAATCGGATTCTGGGGACATCAAAACGTGCTTGTTCACTAAAATTTCTGTGCGATTTTTAGCACGATCCCTATACCTCCCTTACCTAGGCAGTGCCGGATTAAACCACGTAGAGGCCATGAGGCAATCGAAATCTCGGGGCCCCCCTAAATTTACGCCGAATTTACCATCCAACAATTTTAATAAAATAATTTTATTATACAAAAAAAAAAACATTAAACATACGTTTAACAAATTGATATAAAATATACATAAACATTTTAAAAAAATTAACATTCTTTTTTCTCAATTTTAAAGTACATAGTAAAATCTTTTATGATTTTTTTTTTAATAAATCAATTTTATTGCACAGAATGAATATTAACAATATTATTTTTTCCGAAATCGACATTAAAGAACACGATAACAATCCCCGAAGTTAGCCAAAATAGTTATGGTTAAAGTAAAACTTTACAGACTCGTATGTCAGAATTTAACTTTACGTACTCATCTGTCAAATTTGAATTAACCTTAATTTCTAATTTCTATAAAAAATTATAACCTTTCTCTCGCTGCATATTCTAAATTCACATACCAATTAACTCGATGAAGACTATGTCTAACTAATCATTTTGAAGAGGTAAATAGGAATGTCCAAAGAAATAAGTGATGTTTGTGCTGTTAAATCACTTGACAGTACTTTTATTACCATAGCCGTCTCCATCGCAATATCTAGCATTCAATGAGGTCATGCACGACTTTTTTTTATAATTTTAATCGATAGAGTAGTGAAAAATAATAGACCCGTATTTTTTACTTTTCCTCAAATCGATCTTTAATCATGAAAAAATTGTAATTGAAAATGACATTCTTTAAAATGAGGCTGCTAGACCCCCGCTTCGTCCCTTGTCGCATGACGTCACAGAGTGAAAGGCACGGCCATTTTGATTTTCACATTGTCTTAAACGTCAAAGTGACATTTAAAGATAACCTAAAATTTATGACTGTAAATATGTCGTTGGAACGTTGTTTCGTGCCAAAATAGAGAATAAAATAATATTCTGCAATATATTTAATGTCTCACATGCGTTTATAACCTTCTATCGTCTAATTCAAATGTAGATAATTTCACGACAAATGAAAATTATATTTATAAAAATAAATAGAACGATATTATATTAATATATTATAGCATATTCAGATATGTAATCCTCAATTTATAGTTTTTATGTATATTTTTCTTTTAGAAATTATGTGTCCATATAAAATGTCTGTTTGAAATGAGTCTGAACTTGGTTCGTAACGTTGTGACGACAAAACATGGCTGGTTTCTGCAACTTTTTAAAAATATCGGCTGGTAGCACGAGCCCTGTTTTAACTACAACGCTGTTTTAAGAAATGTCAGATTTCATTATTTAATAACAAAAATAAATAGTATCAAATTTATCAAAATATGATTTTAAAGCAGAACATAGTTTGTATTCAAATAAATATTTTTTAAAAAATCGTTCTTTAAACATAAAGGTAAAATTAAATATTGAAATTTGAATTTGACATTTCTTAAAACAGTGTTTTAGTTAAAACAGGGCTTGTGCTACCAGCCATCATAATTTAAAACGATTTTATACAACAAAAAATATAAATAAAAAATAATTTAATCATACTGATCAATGAATTAGACTATCCTTTTTCGATTTAAACAGATAAAATGTACAATTTTTTTTTTGCACGACCTCATTGGGTTCCTGTTATATTGATTGATATTTTTTATTGTTGTAATCAAGGTTCCATTATTGTAAATAAGCATTTCTTTGTTGTAATCAAAATTTCTTTATTTAAGGATTTTTTGTAATAAAAAAAAATCAAAATCAAATCAATATTATTTTAATTTAATATAGCGGGGCCCCTAAAAGGCGCGGGGCCCATAGGCAATTGCCTACTCTGCCTAATGGGTAATCCGGCACTGTACCTAGGATAGCGGGAGGTAAAAATGTGAAACTGACTGATTGTTCCCGATCGATTTTTTTTTCCTGACCAATTAATAAAAATTTTCTCGGTTATGAAACGTGCAAAAGAAAATGTGATTATTGATTTACATAGATGCAGAATTTAATTCTCTACAACATTTATTTGAAGAATTTTTGTCTAAAATTATTAGGCCACTTTTGGGTAAGGAAAAACTGCTTTCCCATGTTAAACGCTTATGGCCCGGTTTTCGAGTTACACCCGGTATGTATTTATAGTAATGGGCTACTTGCGTGGTACTGAAAATCTGATTTCTATCACTATATACGTAATGTTATATTGAAAATATATATAAAATTTTTTTATTTTTTAAAAATTATTTGTTTTTTAGTAAATTAAGAAAGAAAATTTTCTGTGACGTCATTATATTGAACTGGAACTGTTTAAAAATGTAACGTATAGATGGCATTGCGTGCGAGAAACTTTTAATTTGGATTTGACATTAGTTCATTTTTCTCTCTCTCTGGGCTCTCAAATATATTAGTTACTTCACAAAGAAACGCATAGGTAGTTACATGTAATTTAAAATAACGATACCAAAAAGACAAACTAAAATACTAACCTCCAAACTATTGTTGAAACGTCAAACAGGGGATCTATATTACCCGTACAAACAAACACTATGGCTTTACGACCATTCATTGGTGCGGCGTAATTCTACATCATACATGGCGGGAATTCAAATAATCTAATTTCATTATTTTTTTTCTGGCTAACTAATAAAAATCTTGTTAAACGAAAAAATACAGGTAGCAAGTTTTTACCTGCTCTTCAATAATATTAAATAAAAAAAGGTACGTAAGTAGCCCATTATTTGCGAACACCAGTACCAATTACTAGTAACACAAAATTTTTACTATGTATTTGTTTTCATCTTCTTGTGGGAGGTCGTGTACTCTTCCACTATTTACTCCTATTGCGTGCGTCTCAAGTTCGCAATTCGTAGTTTGGCAGAGTGAATGCGTACGATTTCGCGATCAAGCACCGTATTCAGTTTGACAACAGCTTGATTGCTTCGCCAATCTGCATACATTACAATCAGGACTAAGGCAAGCCCGCAGACATTTCGCGATGTCTTCTTTGTTATTGTAACGTGGCCTACCGCTAGAACACCCAATGGAAAAAAATCGTATCTAATCGCGAGGAGAAAATCGTTCGGGAACGAATTTTTCAAAGAATAAAAATTTCAAGTTAGTATAGATTTTGTTTCCAAAACCTTTTCAGCTCTTCCCATGAATGTGAGATTGAGGAATTCATAGTTAAATTGGTCTTATGTCTTATAGTTTTTGAGTAATCATCCCTCCAGCATCCACACATACACACATCCACACAGTTTTTGAGTAATCATCCCTCCAACATCCACATATATACACACACGCACGCGCACACACACACACACACACACACACACACACATTTTATAATTTTATCTGACTATTTCACTCATACATTTATAAACTAATCCACATTCAGGATTCTACCTAGTTACCAAGTTTCATTTTGACAAAACAATCTCAAAAAAATTTTCGCACCTTTTAAGCCAATAAGATGCTGTATTTTTACAAGTAAGTGAGTTTTGATAAGTGAAAATTTTTTGACGTTTTAAGCATTTTAAGAGTGCCTAGGAAATATTGTTTATATACCGTCAAAGTGCATATATTTTCATTTTGAGTGTTTTCAGAGCAGTTTTTATTAAAAATGAGTTGATTCGGGCAGGAATCTGCTCAGAACATTGAAAAAGCAATATTAAATACAACACCTTAAAATACAATAAAAACGCGGTCGTCGATATGGACTCAATTTGAAGATTTTTGTCTAGAAAAAAACTATAAATTGTTACCTAATACGCCAGAGCAGCAAATTGTCTAATGGAAATTATTATAATAATTGCACATTTAATATTTACAATAAATAGATCTGAATTGCAGTGCTGAAATATGTTTGTAATAATTAGTTTTGTTGTAGAAAATAAAATTTGTTTTTGTACGCTGTCCGCATATTTTTATTTTTGAAATAGTCATCCGAATACCATTCGTGGTTAAATTTTATCCTGGCAAAATTTTCAAATTGTTACTCGAACCTTTTGCTAATTTATCTCGTGACATTGATCAAAAAGCACTCGCTTGACAGCTCGTGATTTTTGTGTCAATGTCACTCAATAAATTGCTAGGCAAAATATTAAGAAAACTAAGACTATTGATGAAAATCCGGTGAAAAAATTCCTATTAATAAGCGAGTTATGGTCTCCCGAATTTTGAAAAGATTGACGTGACGTCACATTTTAAATTATATTTACATAAAAATAAATTAATATTATAACACTGTATAAGTCTACATACTTTATAATTACAGGTGTATTTAAATTATTAAGTTTAATGCAAGAAATTTATGTTACAATTAAAACTGTTTGGAAACTGCAGTACAGGAATGTTAGCCCCTCCTTTCGAATTTGAATTTCTTAACTTCCATTGGTAGTAATCGGTCGCCAATCAAAATATTATATATTGAATTCATATTCGTGTCGAAGCGCTATAACAAAAAACCCTTATTTCCGAAATACAGTCGAACTTCGATAACTCAAACCATGACTTGCCACAAAAAAAGTTCGAGTTATCAAGACTTCGGGTTATTAAATAAAATGCATATTATGTATAAATATTATTTATGTATTTATTCGAGTAAAAATCACTTACCTTATGATATATATATACCGTGAGTATTTTTTAACGTGAAACATTGGGTTTGTCATATCCATAGTTACGATTCGACATTTGATTGACAGCAATGTATTTGCGTGTCACATTTAAAATGAAACATAGGGAACGAATTTGACATTTGATAAGACGTCAGTAGAGGTTAATTTTGTTTAAATAATTATACCTGCTTTCCAAATTAAATTTAGTGTAACTTGTGCTCGAGTGATTTTCTAACTTGGCCAAATTTCTTACAATATTTAAATATAATACTCTGTAAAATTCATTCCCTATGTTTTCAATGAGACAGGCAAATATATTACTGTCAATCAAATGTCAAGTCGTAACTTATAGGAAAATTCAGCGATTATCTGTCATATTGACAAGACGTCATTAGAGGTTAATTTTGTTTAAATAATTATACCTTTTTTCTAAAAATTAAATTTAGTTGCAAAAAAAATATTGTGTGCCCGAAATATGTTTAGTGCTCTCGAGTGGTTTTCTGACTTAGCTCACATCCGTCAAATTCGTTCCTTATGTTTCATTTTAAATGGGACACGCAAATACATTGCTGTCAATTAAATGTCAAATCGTAACCTTGGACATGAAAACATGTTTCACGTTAAAAAATACTCACGGTACAGATTGATATATACAGATCAAAGTTATAAACATTATTTTAGTGTAACAAAGTCACTTATTTGTGACTGACGAGAGAATTTTTTATTTTGATTTTCAATAAAAAAAGCTTTAATGTTCATCAATAGATAAAGTTTTTAAAGTACGTTTCAATGACATATCATCAGGAATGAAAATGTCTTAAACGTGATAAATCAGGTAGGCACAGTATTTTTTTTTTTTTCACTTAATAATAATCAACAAAGCATATGTTTGAACTTCAGTAGTGCAGAAACCAAACTGCCTCCGTCATCATGTTATAAAAACACCTGTTACAAAATCATGTAATTAAGGGATTCCACCCAGAATTCGACTTATTGAAGCTGGCGCCAAATATTCTGTTCGAATTATAAAGATATTCGAGTAATCGAAGTTCGAGTTATCAAGTAAAAATTACCCATAATTCTCACTCTTGGCGCTATTGCCAACCAATTTGATTCGAGTTATCAAAAATACGAGTTATCGAAGTTCGACTTATTGAAGTTCGACTGTATCTCAATTATACCATTTCATTTTTTTTTATTAATATTCGTTATTATATATATATATATATATATATATATATATATATATATATATATATATATATATATATTGTGACGTAATAGATAAAGTAAAAAATTAACAAAAAAATTTTTACGTGATTTTCTGAGGGAAAATCACGCGTCACACTTACCCTCAGCAGCTCAATGGTTGGTCGTGGTTGCGCGAGGTCGAGGGTTCCTAAAGGGTGGTTGTGCAGGGATGAAATGATGGGCGCCAGTTATGTCGGGTTAAGAGAAGACACAACAATTCAAAAGAAATTACAATAAAATTTAAAGTTTATTTAAGGAAATTCTCAAATAGTTTTTAAGATAAATTTTTAATTAAAATTATAAGTTGCAAAAAAACAACCTAAAAAAATATGGTCGTACACACCTGGTTGAAGACCTGATTTGGGGTTACAAAAGAATGATGGATCCTAGAGATGAGTGGGCCGCTGGAGGGGGGAAACCTGTCGCACGGCGTCGTGGTAAGTTTGGACCGACTGCCTCGCTGATGATGCTACGATCTGCCAAGTCTGCCTCGCTGATGACGGCTACGATATGCCAAGTCCTTCTCTCTGAATATGCCGAAACGTTGTCCAGCTCTCGTCAGAGCAGGTTCACGTTGATGGTGACGTTAAAAACGCAGGGCGGCATCCAGAGCACGTAGGGCTTAGGCGTAGTGGTGATCGCTCTAAGTTTTAGGAACGGCAATTTCAGGCAGCGAGTGTGTATAGCTTGCGGAAGCGGTCTCTCGTCTCAATGTGAACTTTGCGGAGATGATTCCCCGCCCCAGCGATCCAAACAACTCATCCGGACCGGGACGTTGAAAAATCATAAAAAAAGACCATAAATTTTAGGCGTTACTACAAAAAAATTTAGTACAAAAATACAAAAGAATCGTATCTACAACAATCGTATAGTAAAAATATTCTTGATAAAAATATGAAACTAGTTGTGAAAAATAATTTTATTTTTAAAACTGTGCACAAAAAAAACAAGAAAACAGCTGGCCAAGCTGTAGTGGACAGTGAGAGAGGAGATTAGAACAAGATAGGGTTTTATGGTTAGTAAAATGATTGAGCTCTAGCTTTAAGAGAAAATTCTCTACTCGGCGGAATTTTATAGTAACAAAATTATTAATCTAGGTAGCCTAAAAATTACTAGATAAAAGTTAAGATAGATAAACGGCTTACCCAGAAGTCGAAGATACTTTGAGATAGTTTAAGATAAACTCGTACAAACTTGAACGAGCAACAATACAATTGTGTTACTGTGACGTCAAATCAGCGTGAGCCACGTCTCCAACTCCCCGTATAAGATAGCTAACGAGCTGTATAAAAATGTAGTAAAAGTGAATAACAAATTTGATATATGATCCCAAAAACCTATTAAAGAATTTATATAAATTTCCCAACCAATTTTAGCCAAAATTATAAAAATATAGATAAATTTAGAGATAAATTTTTGGACAAAAATTATTGGACAAAAAGATATAATTTATATAAATTTGAACCATGAAAAAAACATGACAAATAGCTAATTTTTAATCCCATTAAAAATATTAAATCCCGAAAAATAATTAAAAATAAAGCGATACAGAATTACTATAGGTATGGTGTACTCACAAAAATTGAATGCGGCAAACTCGGCGCTACAACCATGTTTTGGAAGGATGCCAAAAACATAAAAAGTTAAGCAGAATATTACGAAACAAAAAAGGGAATTTAAAGCAAAAGTGAAAGCGTTAAACGCTGGGGACCGGTGAACCGTACTGGTTATTGGTTCAGCATAAAAAGTAATAGTTAAACAGAAAAACTATTATCGCCTCGTATTACAAAAAAACCTTAATTTTGAATAACCATAAGCCAAATGTGAGGCGATAGCCGTTCGGGTTATTGGCGGTGCAACTACAGCATGTGCTGACGGTGGATGTAAAATTTTGACAAACAACTGATAGGAACAAAAAAATATAATTGAAACTTACCAAATCAGATGTTAATCTAGCCAAATAAATGAATAAAAGATAACAAAAGTGTATCATGACACCGATGATACAAGATAAAAAAATATCACAGCAAAATTTGGAAAAATACAGTCAACGCACACGCGTCTACGACACGTCCAAGAACACGACTCGGATCGAAGTCAAGTGAATCGACAACATGTGCTCCGGGTACCGTTCAATCACGCGGAAACACAAAATATGTCGCTAATCAAATTGAACACTAAGATTTTGAAAAAAACCGCGTAACGATTTTTGAAATCGTTACAATATATATATATATATATATATATATATATATATATATATATATATATATATATATATATATATATATATATATATTCGTATTTTTTTACTATTTGCCTTTAATTCGATTGAGCTGGAATCCCCCATTCTATATTATTTTGTACAAATTAATTAATAAATAGGTAGATAAATTATCACAATTTATTATTGCTGGATAATTTTTATTCTCAAATTTCGATAATTTCAGTATCGAAACCGTGAGAGTGCTTCCCAGGCATCTCTAAACCTTTTCATTTTCAAAGCCGTCGTAAAGAGAACCACGTGTTTAAAGTGTTACATTTTCTTTGTTTTCATTTTAATTTATATCTTATTTCAACGAAAAATACGTAAGATGAGTAAAGCAAACTGTTATAATATTTTTATTTGCGTTTGCAAGACAATGTTTCAGTATTATCTTATCATTTTTCCTTAATCTTTAAACGAGACAGTATTCATAATTGCTGTCATAAATATATTAAAACATTTAAAATTTTCATATCCATAAGATTTACACAAAATTATAATTCCACATGCATTCCATTTGACAATGAAGCTTACGCACTAAAGTAATTACTTACTCAAATTTAATTACAGGTCACATTACAGAATTACACGAATTTCATGCATATAATCAATAATTTACTCATGTTTAATTTTTTTTTCACGTTTCTTAAATTTTTATTTTAACCGTAGACTGTTAGAAAAACGGTCACGTACAATCTTCGTGTAAATAGCTTAAAAACCAAATCCTGTTGATGTTTCTTCTCACTCTAATGACGTTTATTTGCAGAAAAATTGAGAATTTTAAAAAGCAAAGTGCAAAGTTCAATTGTACAGCAGGATAATTTTTTTGTTTGCTCTTCTTTAATACCTCTTAAAGAATTGTATCATTGTTGAATTAAGATTTATCATTCTTGTATAGAAAATATGTTGTGGGTTCCAATTTCACATCCAAAATCTGTAAACTAAAAAATCTGATGTGGCCAACACAAAACCTCCCGCTATTTAATTTTTATTAATTTAAATACATACCTACGGATTTACTAACGCTGCAAACTGTTCCATTGCAGAAAACTATTGCTTTATTTACTATTTTCTTTTTAAAATGTCACTATTATTAATTTGGATTAGTTTTTTGACAGTGACATTTACTGTCAGTTACATTAATTTCAAATATGAACTGTGTAACAAAGGAATTATTGTGTTTATCTTAGGCTTCGCGACTAAAAAAAAATTAATTTTAAATTTATCTGTAACATATATATAGAAAAAGTATTAATGTATTCCTGTAGAAAATTCAATAATCTTTAATTTTCATAATGACATAAAATGCGAAATGTTTGTATGTGTATGGATTTTGTCTCCGCTCTAACTCAAATACTATCATTCAGAAAATTCTGAAACCTTGTATTTATACCCTATTCTAATATGAAAAGAAGCCATTAGATTTTGGTGTAAATCGGATAACCGGAAATGGCACTTTACCTGAAGCTCATAATGGTTTTTCTTCAAAATATACCATTAAATGCCATTTTTTCGCATTTTATGTCTTATGAAAATTAAAGATTATTGAATTTCCTACAGGAATACATTAATACTTTTTCTATATATTTTACAGATAAATTTAAAAATAATTTTTTTTACAAGTCCCGAAGCCTAAGAAAAACACATTTCCTTTGTTACGCAGTTCATATTTCAAATGAATATAACTGACAGTAAATGTCACTGTCAAAAAACTAATCACTTCAAATTAACAATAGTGACATTTTAAAAAGAAAATAGTAAATAAAGCAATAGTTTTATGCAATGGAACAGTTTGCAGCGTTAGTAAATCCATAGGTATGTATTTAAATTAATAAAAATTAAATAGCGGGAGGTTTTGTGTTGGTCACATCAGGTTTTTAATTTTCAATTATGTTTCGGCCTACTTTTTTAAATGTTCGAGATTCTTCCAATTCATTGACGAAGATTGGCGATATTTCTGAAGGGTATATGAATAAATGAATGGCAAGCGCGTGTTTAGTTGACACTGATACAATACTTTGGCTTATAAATGAATCCGCTTTCTTTTCAACCAATTTTAGATGTTGAGGTTGACGGAGTCTTTTCCTCGTTATAATAAGAGCATATCATAAGTACTATTACATCTCGACTTGTCCAACTACAAATTTTAGGTTTTGTGCATTTAAGGATAGTGTCAACTTAACGTGCAGAGCTATATGTATAATTTTAAATATTTAATTAATGATATAATAAGAAATATTAAATGAACTTCCCAGAAAAAGCCTTCAGTAATGGTTGTCATAGATTGTTTGATTCATTATACAATGGATTTGTATATTTATAATTTCTCTACCACTAAATATATAGAAATATAATAAAAATATTCACTGTATTGAATAGAGAATTTTATTTTCTTCTATTGGTAATAATATAAATTTCCAAAAAAATATTTAGAATATTTTCTTTAAGAAACTACTACTTCCGGTTATCCAATTGTTACCAAAACCTTTTCATCTCTTCCCATTAATATCATTATTATAAAAATGTTATAATCGGATTCTAGTGACGGTAAAACTACACTAAAATCTGGATATGTGATTTTTAGCATGAATCCATTACCTCTCTTAGCGAGAGGTAATAACTAAAAAATCACATCCTTATATCCTTAAGCGCCAATGTCGAGAGAAAGGCATCTTGAAATCTCTTACATTCTTTTGTTATTTAACAACTACTTATTATTGTTAAATGATATCTGCAATTTATGCAAAATTCCTCGGAGACCAATTATTTATGTGTGAATTGGCCTTGCAAAAACGGTTACGACTCAAAGATTAATGAATATTGTTTTTAATTTGTGCATATACCTCATAAAATTTTAATTGATTAATTAAATTTTTCCGCAATCTAAAAACATATAAACAAAAAATGAGATTAGAGTTAAATTTATGTAAGATTGTATGTTAATATTAAACTTGGAAATAGAATTCCAAAATTTGTTTCGCACGTCACTTTGTCATTTGAATTCTTTGTAAACATATATTTTATTTATAGTCGGTTACTAATATTTATGTCGGGAAATTCTCCATTGAACATATTAATTCATATTTATATTAATTAATTCTTTCTATACTATACATAATTTAATAGTTATTCACTTAAAGATCGGAAGAAAAGGTTTCGGATTGTGATATGTACGTTTTTCGTACTACTGCAATCAAATGAAACGTTTTAATAGTTATTTTCATAACAAGTTATGAAATATACCAAATATCATGCGAGTGTAAATTGACGCACGACGCGTAGCGGAGTGCAAGTCAATACACACGAGCTAAGATATTTGTATTTCATACAAGTTATGAACATTATTTTTTAGACGAGCATAAAAAAATTTAACTTTTTTTTCAAAACTGATATTTAGGTTCAAACGTACTGACAGCTGACAAATGATTAATGTATACATATAGCAAGAAATAATGACATAGTAACCTAGCAACCGTGTCAACTATTACGATATGAAATATATCGTAACACTAATGTCATAAGTTCAACTTTCAGTGTTAGGATACTACGTTGATATGTCATACTTATTAAAATGGTCGTCTAAAAAAATGATTTTATATTAACTTTGTCATCCGGAAGTTTCCTTATTTGAAGTTCTTGACAGGTCTTCTTGAAAAAAAAAAATCTGTTGTGCTAGCACAAGACCTCTCGCCATTTCCATATTAAGCTATATTCGCTATCGAACCGTCGTTTTATAACAAATTACAGAACTTTACCCAAATATTGTTTTTTACTATATTTAACATGTCTTCTGCACACATATAATTCTAATTATATATGCTTTTCATTGTATGAGGAAATTCCTAAATGCCAGAGATTCTTCCAATTCATTAACAAGATTGGCGGTATTTCTGATGGATATCTGCATTTTACCTATAATTTTAAATATTTAATTAATAAAACAATAAGAAATATTTAATGTACTTCCCAGGAAAAGCTTTCAGAATGTCACTAAAACTGTTGTTTTTAACACAGACATCTGTCATTTACAAACTATGTTATAAAGACTTGAATTTGTCAACTGGTTTCCTTAGTGTAGTTTAGCCTCTGCGATTTATTACATCTGATTATTCTATGTATTATAGTGTCTTTATCTCTAAATCTATAGAAGATATAATAAAATTTTTAAGTGTATTTATGGAAAATTTTATATCTTCAATATTTGTAATAACAAAAATTTCCAAAAAATAATATTTAGAAGAATTTTTCTAAGAAACTACTACTTCCGGTTGTCCAATTGTTACCAAAACCTTTTCAGCTCTTCCCATGAATGTCAGATTGAGGAATACGTAGTTAAACAGGTCTTAAGTATTATAGTTTTTGAGGAAACGTCCTTTCAACATATACACACATGCACGCACGCATGCACAGACTTCGTAAAAATGTTAAAATCGGGTTCTAGGAACCTTAAAACGAGCTATTCACTAAAATCTGGATATGTGATTTTTAGCATGAATTCAATACCTCTCTTAGCGAGAGGTAAAAATCATAATAATACGAAATGTCTTTTTACCTCCCGCTACTCTAGGTAAGGGAGGTATAGGGATCGTGCTAAAAATCGGATATGGAGATTTTAGTGAATAAGCACGTTTTGATGTCCTCAGAATCCGATTTTAACATTTTTACAATGATGTCTGTAGGTATGTATGTGTGTGTGTCTGTGTGTGTGGATCTTGTGGACACGATTACTCAAATACTATCAATGACAAAAATTTGAAATTTTGTATATACATTCTATACTAATGTGGGAAGAGCTCATTAGGTTTTAGTGTATATCGGATAACCGAAAGTATCATTTATACAAGCTTTTAACAGTTTTTCTTGTAAAAAATTCATTGAATATAATTTTTTAGCTACTTTTACCAATACAAATTGAATATAATGGCACAATCTTCAACTCTACGATAATAGCATTTTGCAAATAACTTGAAATATCTTTATAATGTATTATAAAATAATTTATTTTTGTACATCACTTTGCCTCTGCGTTAAACAAAAACAATACTTTAATAACAAATTTGACATATTTAAACTAATGTCACTGTCACGAAGCAATTTTCATTAAAATTAATAATGAAACCGTGTTAAGAAGAATTTAGTAGTTTAAATATGATTCTAATGAAATTAAGGTTTGTAAAAATAATATATATTTTCCATCATACATAAATATTAGATTTACAGGATAATTCGATTTAAGTTTGATGTTTGCAGCATTATATATCAAACAGCTCTCAATAAGAACGAGATTTCAAAGTGTCAAATAATACAGCAAAGTGTCAACTACACATTTACGAAATGGATAATGTACGGCGAAGAATTTACACAGATTGTGTTTTAGAGCATAAGGAAGTTGATGATTTTGACAATAATGTATGTGTGACGATTTTTCCTTAAAATATATTAATGATCCAAAACTTCGCAAAGTTGGTATTTAATACTCTTATATAATTTGAAACAACATATTAGATTTTGACCATATATGATAAACCGGATATAGTACTTAATTTGAAGCTCTAACAGATTTTTCAGGAAAAACATAATAAAATATAATCCAAAATTTCGTATTACAAACTTTTCTATTTATTGGAACAACAAAGTAGATTTTGTTTACAAACGATCAATCGGAAGTGAAACTTTACTTAAAGCTGATTGCTATTTTAAACAATGAATTGGCGGGAGGTCATGTGCTGGCCACATCAGATTTTTTTACTATGCTAGAGATTATAAATATTTAGAAAATACTCTTATCTTATAAATACAGTTACTTAAATTATTTTCTTTTCTTGTAGATCGCGCTACCACCATGGACAACTTAGGCTTCAACGACCCTCCCACTCCAGGAGGTCGAAAGCTCGGCCGATCCGTAAGCGTCATCCAATCCGAAGTGGAAGCCGTTCCCTTGTACAAAACCGCTTCCATGCTTCGCTGGCGACGAGGTGCAGGTCCAGACCCCAACGATCTCCTCGAAGAAGAGTTCGCCTCCGATGACTTCGAGTACATGGAGTGCGGGCCTTCGCCCCCAGCCGAATCACCCCCAAACATCTACGAGAGCTTCGAAGAGTTTAGCACGAATGAATTGACGGTGCAGATATGCCATGATACCATAAAACAAAACTTGATTGAACACATGAAAAGTAGTTCTGGACATACGAATCTTCTAGATGAAATAGAGCAACGACGGACAAATCAGGATAATTTAAATGAACTTTTGACCGGAGCGAGTAAAGCTGAAATAAATATTGCCTTTCTCTGGGCTAGTTTTGTGCGGCGATGGGATTTGTTAGATGGTTTACTGGCAGCAGGAGCCCAGCTACATTATTTTGAACCTAACCAAGGTTTGACAGCTCTTCACTTGGCAGCTTTCAGCAGCTGTATTCCCGGTACTCAGTTTTTAATATCTCGCGGATCCGACGTAAACGCTTGTGTGAAATGCTACACTCCTATCCACTGTGCCGCTTTTGGCGATTCTGCGGACACTGCAATGGTTTTGTTGAACAATGGCGCCAAAGTATCCGCTTTGACAATGAGCGTGCACAACTGCCACGAAAGCGTTCTCCATTGCGCGGTGCGAGCCAACGCGGTGACCTGCGTGCGCCTATTTGCAGCCGAAGGCGCAGATGTGTGTCAAGTTGAACCTTCGGGAGTCGCTCCTCTTCACTTAGCAGCCGATTTGGGTCAAGCGCAATGCTTGAAAGCTATGCTTGAGGCTTGCGCAGACATCAATTGCCGGACAAAGGATAAAGAGATGACCGCGTTGCATCTAGCGGCAGAAGGAGGTTATTGTGATTGTGTAGATATTTTATTGGAAAAAGGAGCTGATAAAAAAGCGAGAAATCACAGAGGACAAACTCCGTTGCATCTTGCTGCAAGGGCCCAAGCTGTTGATTGCGTAGAAACACTTTTAAGAAAAGGAGCTGAACCTAATATTGGCGACGGCGATAAAAGAACTCCTCTGCATGCAGCTGTCGGAAAAGCAGCTAGATCAAACGATATTATCGAAATATTAATCAGTTGGGGCGCCGACGTTAACGCGAGAGACCAATACGGTTATACACCTCTTCATATTGCAGCTTTAAATGAATTATCTCAATGCGTAGAGATTTTAATATTTCATGGAGCAGACGTAACAGCTAAATCCAAATTTGGAATGTCTGCTCTTGGTATAATAACTCGAAAAACTCCTGCATCATTGGCAATGGTCACCCAAAAACTAGATTGCGCCATAACTTTACATCACCACCCTGAATCGTCAAATCGGGAAGTAGAACTTCGTCTTGATTTCCGACATATTTTACAACATTGTCACCCTAGAGAAATCAGCTTTTTGAATACTTTTGTTGACGAGGGACAAAAAGAAATTCTTTTACATCCTTTGAGCTCTGCTTTTTTGCATTTAAAGTGGGAGAAAATTAGGAAATACTACATAGCGAGAATATTATTTTCGTTTATTTTTGTTTTTTGTTTATCTTTGTACGTTTTAACAGCTTTGGCACACAATTGTTACAACCATGGCAAACAGATGAATGGAACAGAAAAAGAATATGAATTATGCGAAAAGAAATCTATGATGGGAAATATGTTAAGGAATAATCCGTTTGCGATTGAAATGCAGTGGTTTGTTTTAGTTGGGATAACAGGATGTGAAATCATTAGAAAATTGTACGGTTTGGCTGGATATCCAAATTTGAGACAATATTTATCACAAAGAGAAAATATAATCGAATGGTCAGTAATAGCAAGTGTTTTTGTAATTTCTTTCATTTATACGGGCCGTACCTACATGTGGCAAAACCATGTCGGTGCTTTTGCCGTTTTATTTGGCTGGACCAATTTAATGTTGATGATCGGTCAACTCCCAGTTTTTGGATCTTACGTTGCGATGTACACAAAAGTCCAGGGAGAATTTGCAAAATTACTTTTAGCTTATTCGTGTCTCCTAATTGGTTTCACGATTAGCTTTTGTGTAATTTTTCCCGACTCATCAACATTTGCAAATCCATTCATTGGTTTGATTACAGTTCTTGTTATGATGACTGGAGAGCTAAATTTAGATCTTTTAGTTGATGATGACCCAATTGACCCGCCATTTTTGCTTGAAATTAGCGCACAAGTTACGTACATACTCTTCTTGTTGTTTGTCACTGTAGTTTTGATGAATTTGCTTGTCGGTATTGCAGTACACGACATACAAGGGCTGCAAAAAACGGCGGGACTTTCAAAATTGGTTCGACAGACGAAATTAATATCGTATATGGAACTGGCTTTGTTCAATGGTTATTTACCGAAATATTTATTAAATCTTCTGCATTGGACAGCACTGGTTTCTCCTAAAGCATATAGAGTAGTACTTAACGTTAAACCTTTAAATCCAAGAGAAAAACGTCTTCCAAAAGATATTTTAAAAGCAGCTTATGAAATTGCCAAGTGTAGGAAACATTATGGACATACAATATCTTCCCATGGGTCCAATGCAACTTCTTATGCGAATAAAAAATGGACGAATAATAATATGGCCGATGCAGGAGGTGATTTTCCGATAGATTATCCATCCAGCTTCAGTAATTTGCAATTAAAAGTTGATCAAAGTCAAGAACAAATGAAAAAGCTCTGCACGGAAGTTCAAGAGTTAAAAACTGCTCTAAATAATAGTCAACGAGCAATAGAACAACTTCTAGCCGTTGTAGCACAGACTAGCGTAAAACAAACCAAAACATGAATGTAACATATCACACCTATTTATATTATTAGAGGTAGCTACGAGGGCTGTTCTGAACATTTTAAGTAATACAAAATTATAAAAAAAATTAAAGAAAAAATTTGTGTGCTTAGACCTCACATCTGAAACTTCTTATGCCCAGTTGCACCGCTAACACTTAAAATATAAACCTGGTTTTATTCAGTTAGCCAATTTAATTTTGTGTTCTAATTAAAAAAATATTCTACAGGAATTAACATTAATTTACTTGGTTAACTGAATAAAACCATGTTTAAATTTTAAGTGTTAAGCCGGATTTATAGTTTACATAACAACAAAACATAGCATAACATAACGTAACATAACATAAGAATTTTTTTAGATTTTATAGTACGAAACATAAGCATAAGACATAGCACGAGAAAAAGAAGAATTGTTCTGAAAAATGTTCATAATGTAGTATTATTACTATATTCATTACTGTTTTCACATTTCATTTTGTCATTCTTTGTACACGTTAAATTTTAGAACTTTTCGCAAAAACGTGATTTGTTTAGATAAAAATGGCTGATGACGATGCTATAATAGTAGCTGTTGCAGTATCTTGTGCATTATTATTATTATTAACTCTGCACAATTTAACTATTTATTTAACGTAAATATCTCATCAGAAACAAAAACTAACCTCACAATTTGTTTGTAAACAACAAGCAGATGCGAGCACTCCAACGCTCCAAGATTTCGCTGCTCTTCCAATAGAGCCGAATTGAGCCGAATATTCCCGAACACCATAACATAACGAAATAAAATATGGTCATTTCTTATGTTATGTTATAAAACTATAAAATGCAATACGGACTTATGTGTTTTCATATTTTCACTATGTTATGCTATACTATGTTATGTAAACTATAAATCCGGCTTTAGTGGTGCAACTGGGCATTAATGAATCCGAAAGCGGAATAGTTTTGCCTATCACTAGCACAAACACGCTTGCTTACTCCCCAACTTGTACTATTGAAAAAATAGAGAACGGGAGAGAGGAAGTGCGCGCGCACTATAATGCTCTAGTCATGATGCCAGCGATACCGTTCGTGTAACTCACTTTGGCTGTGTCCGTTGTTGCACTTTTATTACCCTAATATCTAAATCCTAAATTTATGTGCCCTAAATCTAGTGATTATTTAGGATTTTAGGAATTAGATTTTAGGGTTTTGCAGGAGTAGACTATGCCTTGAAACTGACGCGCACTAATTAAACAAATTATATTCATACGTAATATAACAAGTGATATGATTATCATCGATGATATTTTCGAGTGAAACCGAGTTGCAGATTTCAAGAGTCCGAAGGACGAGTGAAATGTGCTGCTTCGGTTTCACGAGCAATATCTTCGATTATTAATCATATCACGAGCTTATATTTAATGAGAGAATATAATGAATTTTTGTTAAAATTAACTGTCAATGTTGTAAAAATCCCTTAGTAACGAATGTAAATAAGGTGATAATTTCTTTGTTTTTTATCATCGCTGTGATAGACATGTAACTAGGAAAATTCTGAATGTTGATTGGCGGAAAACATGTCACGTGACTAATGAATTATATTCTCGTTGCTATAATTTGTACAAAACATCAAATTTACTATCTTAGCTTCTATTCTATGAAATATAATATTAACATTTACTCTCAAGCGTCAAATTGAATCGTTTAATTCATTTTTGTTGTTCTAAAGTGTTGCCATACAATCCAATGGATATCACTAGTGTGCCAGTCGGAGTTGTATTTATGTGAAGAAGATCTAAATACTAAATGCCAAAATGCGACATCGGACACAGCCTTAGAGTGATTCAACTTTCGTAAAGCAATTTTTTTTTATTTTACACCCTCTTTAAAGAACTTTCACTTCAATTTCCTCAGAGTGTTTCAAATGCCGTAACGCGTTTCAACTTCCGTAATGCGTGTTTCAAATTCTGTTTTTTAGCTTTAAGTCCTCCGTAAAGAAATTTCATTTCAATTGCCTCAGAGTGTTTCAACTTTTGTTACGCGTATTTTAACTTCCGAAACGCATATTTCAACTTCCGTAACGCGTATTTCAACTTCCGTTTTTTAGTTTACACCCTCCGTAAAGAAGTTCCACAAATAATTTCATGACATTAACAAGTGATATGATATAAATTTATCATTATATCATATCACAATGGTCAAAATTGAGAATTGGACCCTAGCACACTTAGCAATGGGTAATATGCCGAGATATATTTATTTATTTGTTTATATACAGGTTTAGTTAAAAGTATGGAGACGGCGATTTATTGTCGTTAATATTCATTTTAGGAAATTATGTTCAATACAAAAGTTTTTATTTTTCTTCAATTGCTTTTGAGTTACGCTTGTCCGCGTAATTTTTTTAAATGGGAACCTATTAATTTTACTCTACCATTCGATAGTGTTTTTTTCTCTTTACAACAGTATGTTTGTTTTTTTGTTTTTCAATTTATTTTAATAACATTTTTATAAGAAAAAACACCGGTTCAAGTATTTACGAATAGTAGGTACATCTAAGATAGACAAAAGCGAAGCGATAAACAAACTCGAGCGATGTAATTTACTTAGTTATTAATTTGTTTTTAATGATAAAATTGTGACAGACAACTTTATTGGAAATAATTCGATATATACTAACCCTGTATAAGTAAATAAAATATTACTTATATTTGTATTTGTTGTACATTTTTTTTTTTATAATTTTGAAAAACCGTATTAACAGCGTTACAACGTGGTTATTTATTGCAAGTCTAAAAATGATATTTAAGTGAGAAAACGAGAATAAATCGCGCACTCATCGCAGGTTTTAAAACTAAAGATTTTCGGGTTTTTTGGCCAGATTTTAAAATAAAATTTGAGTTGTTTCCCAGCATTCTCCCAAGAAAATTAAAATTCTTTCTTGAAAATATTGATAGAATTTGGTTAAAATGTTCACAGAATTTTGATATCTTATAAAAAATATGAACGTGCGGTCTGAAGCACACATTTTTTTTTCGACTGTCTGCCATACAAGGCCTACTACTAAAAAATTTCAGAACAGCCCTCTTACCTTCATTTGTACATAGAAAGCTACAAAAGTTGACAATTGTGATAATCTAACAGGTTGTGTTAGGAATTCCTAAAATCCCGAGTCCAACTACCTGCTTGTAGAGTATATTTCCTGTTGATTAGTGTAGATTTTGTATTGTTATTTTTTATTGTTGCCATTTAGCAGATTTTATACCCAAAAAGAACACAATTACTTTTTTAATTGTACTGTATTGACAATAAATAGTAATAGTGTTAGTTTTGGTACTTTAGGATAATAGAATATATTTAAAACCATAACATATTACAGGAGTCCAATAAAGGTGCATAATTATCTACCGAATTAACTAGCAAAGATAATTTGCTTTATATATAAGAAATATATGCCTTAAATCTCAGTGAAATTATTTTTATGTTAGTGTTAGATGTCGTACCTTTTAGTTATTTTAATAAATAAAGACTGTATATACAATACGTAATAGTATTTTCTATCACAACATTTTTTTCTTTCCTTTACTTTCAATTTTCTGGTAAACCTTTTTTACCACGCAGGCACTCAAATCTGTCGTGGAGACAGCATCACAGATTGCAGGTGTTCCTTTTTTTTTTGTTATTTAAAAAATGGAAATAATTTTTAAGTTTGATTTAACGTAGACAGTCATTGTACAACAATATATGTTACAGTAAAAGCATTAAAAATAAATCAACTGAAGTTTATTAGCAAATATAAAATCAAATATATGAAAAATAAAATACAGACAGTGCCAGTATCACTGACAAAAAATAACACTATACGCACGGCTATGTATGAGGCGCCGTTTGGGCCAAAATAAAATTTTCGTTAGGAATACCACTAGAGGTTTGCAAAATTATAACTGTTTACTGATTTAGGCGTAGAATATAATTATCTGTAACACTTATTTGAAACATTTTGTCTAAAATTAATTGGGGGCTTTTGCGCAAAGAAAAACTGTTTTCCCATGTTAAACGCCTATGGCCAGTTTTTTAATTAACACACTGTATATAGGTACCGTGAGTATTTTTTATAGTGAAACATTGGGTTTGTCATATCCATGGTTACTTGACATTTGATTGACAGCAATGTATTTGCCCGTTCCATTTAAAATGAAACATAGGGAACGAATTTGACATTTGATAAGACGTCAATAGAAGTTAACTTTGTTTAAATAATTATACCTGCATTCTAAATTAAAATTAGTTGTAGAAAAAATATAGTGTGCATCTTGTGCCCGAGTGGTCTTCTGACTCGGCTAAATTTCTTACAATATTTAAATATAATACTTCTGCCAAATTCATTCCCCATGTGTCATTTTAAATGAGACAGACAAATACATTGCTGTCAATCAAATGTCAAATCATAACTTATAGGAAAATTCAAGGGTTATCTGCCATATTGACAAGATGTCATGTTTCTAAAAATTAAATTTAGATGTAGAAAAAATACTTGTGCGTGAAATATGTTTAGTGCTCTCGAGTGGTTTTCTGACTCGGCTAAATTTCTTACAATATTTTAATATAATACTCCTGTCAGAATCGTTCCCTATGTTTCATTTTAAATGGAACGGGCAAATACATTGCTGTCAATCAAATATGAAGTCGTAACCAAGGATATGACAAACTCAATGTTTCACGTTAAAAAATACTCACGGTATGTATATATATATATACCGTGAGTTTCAGCTAAGATGCAACATTTACTATACTGTTATTAATATATTACTATGGATACTAGTTTTTGTATGTACTGCATCGTTCCAGATAAAATGCAACATAGGTTGTCAAAGTTGTCAATGTCAAATTAACTTATCATAATTTACTGATGCATAAATAACGTAAGAGTAGTAGCAATAAAGAATCAATATATTTCAATCACAAATTAGAACATATTTTCAAAAACTGCACCATTAACAATTAAACTATAATTTAGACGATTATAAAAATGTTCATAGACAGAATGTTGACGAAGTCCCTCTAATTATAAATTAATGTTCTTCAATTTCTCTTGTATATACTTTAGATTTAAAAAAAAAAAACCACTAAAGGAAGTTATTTAAACTTGGTATAATCTTATTTTATATAGCAGTTCCAAATATATTTTGAAAATGTTAAAGATGAAATTTGTCGTCTTTTAATAATCTAAATACAGAAGTTTTGCTAATATATTTGCCAAAATTTTCATAGATAGCTAATTATTTTCTATTGTTAGTAAATTATTTCTCTTTTCTTCAGTCCATGCAGTTTTTGTTCTTGTCCTCTTATGATACTTACACAAACATCCATCACTTAAGTTTTGAAAATATTCTCGAAACTGAACATATCACACACATTTCTTAAATTATAAACATTGTACCTACCAAGTAACCATTCGAATCATTTCTTCTTTTCTAAACGTCTTTGAAGAGTAATGATAAGAAAAATTAATTTGACATTGACAACTTTGACAACCTATGTTGCATTTTATCTGGAACGATGCAGTACATATAATAACTAGTATCCATGGTAATACATTAATAACAGTAAAGTAAATGTTGCATCTTAGCTGAAACTCACGGTATATATATATATATATATATATATATATATATATATATATATATATATATAAAAATTTTCACTATATATATTTTACGATGGCGATATATACAATTTTTATTGTGATACATAGAAATTTTCATTGCAATATATATAAATGTCATTGTCTAATATATGTAAAATTTCGCGATGTCGATATATAAAATTTTCACTGCGATATATAAAATTTTCATTGCGATATACAGAATTTTTAGTTCTATAAAATGCCGCAATATAATGAGGGCGCTCACTTTTTTACGGTTTTGTACATACAATTAAACTTACGTCTGCAACATGTGCAGATTTCTGTGTTACCGACTCAAGGACGCTGGACACTCGATCAGTTGTTTTAGGATTGACATTTATCCATAAACTTTCAGTGTTGCCAACACTATTCTAGAAAACACGTAGCAGAAAAATTATTCTCTTTCTGTCATACTGAACAACTTTTTATTGATTTATAAATTCTCCTTGACAACGGTCCATCAAGATGCTGTTATTTTTCTAGGAACACTTGAACCTTAATTGTAGATGACTGTTATAAAAAATAACAGTCGGCGGCCGTTATTTTTATCTTTTCACTTTTGTTTTTAGTCCTGTTATATCATAGTAACATATATAACGAAAAAATAGTTTTCAGTGTTTTTTCGAATGTTGAACCTTTCTTCTCTCTTCTAGCTTCTCTTTCCACTGCTTTTCACTGGGATGAAAGGCAAAGTCGACATAGAATCCTTCGTTGAAGGAGGGGGCCCGTCAGGTCAAGCTGGAGCAGTCCGATGGGGCATAGCCCAAGGGCTTCGGTGTTTCGTTGACGAAGAAATTATTGAAAAGATGCGTCTAGGTAAATATTGGCCTGTATTAAGAGCCTACTTTTGTAATAAAAGAGCTTTCATGGAGCACACATATATAATGTAAAAGCGCGTTCCATAAAAGCACTTTTATTTTAAAAGTACACTCGTAATACGGACCGTTGTCTCTAATTGAGGAGTTTTTGGCAAAAACAACCGTAACAGATATCACAAATTACACAGAGAGAGAAAAGTTTACTATTAAATGTTACGGTCTAATCAATGTTGGGACACCTAAGTTTCATACACTAGTGGTTCACTAATAATAAGTACCATTTTAAAAGAAAACTATCATACCAAATTTTATCCAAATCGAATAAAGCGTCCTGTTATTTTAAGCAAAATTAATTTTTTTTCGAAGAACTTTAAGCAGAATACTGGCTAAATGGTACACTTTCCGGTAGAAGCAAGTTTGGTTAAATCGTCTTATTTTAGCCTCAGGAATCTGGTTAAGCCATGTCCCTCTTTTTGAGACAGCCTGTATATTCGGTCAAAATTCCATTTTTTATGCATCACTTCTTTCTTCTCATTCACTATCATATTCATATGAATGATAGTATGTCAAAGATTTCTGTAATTTATTTGACTCATGATCATGTTTAAATATTAGAAGATGATTTACTGTAATAGAAAAATAAACATTGATGAGCAATTAAGTATTTTTTTTTTAATTAGGACCTTTTGTAAAAATGCTCAAACTTTACAATGTATTAACTTATGACTAAAGATTACTTTGTGAGAAATGGATTGCCATCCTTGAAAGTAGGAGACGCTGTATGTAACATGTAACTCATATTTAAGGTTGTTTTTATCAAAACCACTTCAGTTGTAAAGTTTATTGGTTATATTGTGTTTTATTATTGTAGCTGGTCTCTTGACAAGGGATTATCGCACAAGGGAAAGAAAGAAGCCTGGACAAGCGGGAGCAAGAAGGAAATTTACGTGGAAAAAGCGATAGGTAATTTGTATTTCTTGATAACTTTTGAAATATAAATCATTATCTTGTATTATATCATAATAATCATTATAGAAAATCGATTATACATAAATGTTATCTAATAAAGTAGTCGTATCCTATACATATATTTTAGGAATATAAATATGTAGCGAAAGCTCAGATAGTTGGCGATCTTTTGGTTTTTGACAAGTTGCGGCATAGTATGTCACGTCAAGTAATAAGGTTGTATAAATTATCATATCTGTTTTTTATTGTTTTATTCTTTACGTTACGTTATAGCACGGTACGTTACGGCTTATGCTGTATAAATCCAGCATAAAGTAGATAGTAGTATGTTTACCATAAAGTTACAATAGGGGCCATGGGCGCTCGCACACTTTTTTACAAGGTGGGTCGAAATTTTTGATAAAAAGGCAAATTATTAAGAATGCAAGCCCTGTCGCATATGTATCGGAAAAGTAATTTTTCAGAATTAAAATTTAGGAGTATTAAATACAAATTATTTATAGAAAAACAAATACCTAAATACATTAAATACACTACAATTTTAGTAATTAACAATATTTAATAGTCTCAAAACGTAAAGACTCAATCTTTGTGTTCTTTTCCCCAAAAATTCGGGCTTGTTTTTGTTAATGTGCGAGAAGAGACTTTTCTGTCGCGTAGATGAAAAAATTATCAGTTTGGATTATTTTATGATTTATTACCTTGCATTTTGCATTGCAAAACCTATGTTTTTTTTTTTCATACTTATCAGGCAAGTATCTTTAAAGAGCGGTCTACTAATCACATTTCCCATTTGACAGGCAAATCTGGGATAGAAATTTGGCGATCTTCTACAATAAGTATCTGCAAAACACGATCATCCCTTTTTGTAATCATCGATAAACGTCCATTTTTAACGTTTTTATCAATATATCGAGGATTTTTAAACTGCAAAATTTTTTGTACAGAAAGCCAAATTTTATGCATAACAGTAATGGAATTTCACATATTAGAGGATAAAGACTTTCCGCGACATTTTTTTAACAAAAGTTTTAATGGGGTATGTGACTAAATTTTGATTTTTACATATATGATATTAGACCAAAAAATAAAATACCCGTATTTTTTTAAATTGATTAAATATTCGTAGTTTACGAGAAAATAATTATTAAACCTTTGGAGAAGGGATCTGTGACATCAGTAGGGTAGAATGATAGAAGAAGACAGTTAGACTGAGATAGATATATTGTGTTTGGCGAAAGTGACAGCAGCTGTCTCGTTCGCCATTCCATAACCTATCACAACATATCTATCTCTGTCTAACTGTATTCTTCTACCATTCTACCCTACTGACGTCACAGATCCCTTCTCCAAAACATTAAATTGCTAATAACAATATTATTACAAACTAATGTTTAGTTTTTATTATTATAATGAGAAGCTATAGAGGTTTGTTTTTTACCTCCCGCTACCCTTGGTAAGGGAGGTATAGGGATCGTGCTAAAAATCACATATCAAGATTTTAGTAAATGATCACGTTTTAAGGTCCCTAGAATCCAATTTTAACATTTTCACGATGATGTGTGTGTGTGTGTGTGTGTGTGTGTGTGTGTGTGTGTATGTATGTATGTATGTGTAGGGATTTTGTCTTCGCTCTAACTCAAATACTATCATTCAGAAAATTCTGAAACCTTGTATTTCTATCCTATTCTAATATGAATAGAAGCCATTAGATTTTGGTGTAAATCGGATAACCGGAAATGGCACTTTACCTGAAGTTCATAATGGTTTTACTTCAAAAAATATCATTAAATGCCATTTTTTCGCATTTTATGTCTTATGAAAATTAAAGATTATTGAATTTTCTACAGGAATACATTAATACTTTTTCTATATATTTTGCAGATAAATTTAAAAATATTTTTTTTTATTAGTCCCGAAGCCTAAGATAAACACAATTCCTTTGTTACACAGTTCATATTTCAAATGAATGTAACTGATAGTAAATGTCACTGTCAAAAAACTAATCACTTCAAATTAATAATAGTGACATTTTAAAAAGAAAATAGTAAATAAATCAATAGTTTGCAGCGTTAGTAAATACGTAAGTATGTATTTAATTTAATAAAAATGGATAGGAATGTGTGGCGAAGGATGATTGTTGCGTAACTATTGTTGTGGTCCGGATGCGGTTATTCGCTACCGAAAATCGGTCACTTAAATATGTTCTTATGTATGAATGCTATGATAAAGGCGAAAGAAGAATGTTGTTAAAGAGTGAAGTGCGTCAGCTGAGCTCTTACTCTTATCCCTTTTCTTATTGTTACTATTGTTTCCGGGTTTTTTCTAACCCACTCAGTGGGAAACGCGTGATTTTATGTATGTATGTAAAAATTAAATAGCGGGAGGTTTTGTGTTGGCCACATCAGATTTTTTATATTATGACTTAAATATTGAAATTCGATTATGGTCACATACCCCAATGGTTTAATTCTGCGTTCAAGTTATGGTCCAATTGATATGCGCCGAACATAGTCTTTATTTCGTTTTTTATATTTATTGTAATTAGAATACATATTAAATATTGTTAATTAATTGTTAAAACTTTAGAGTATTTAATATACTTACATATTTGATTTCGTGTTTAATATACTTTAATTCTGAAAAATTAATTTTCTGCACAAATTCTTTGATCCAATACACTATAATAATAAATTAATTATCACTCCTTATTCTATCACTTCAGTTACTCGTGTTTCGTAATTACATATAATAATAGACAGTAATAAATTTTCTATTAAAATATAAGAAAAATGTCGTTATCAACCACTATTATTAAAAAAATAATACATTGAACGGAAAAAAGTAGAATTATATTTTTATTTTAAAAAATGGATACTTCCATAAATGAAAGGGGGGTCCGTCAAACAGTCGACCCCCTCCTCCCCTGTGGGCGACCATACTAGGGGCCCAGAGACATAACTCGAAAGGAGTTTAAATCTCGAAATTATATACATACATATTAAATAATTTACATGAATACAAAAAGTTCAATAAATATATTTATTTATACAAATATAATACTGTATTACAATTTAGTGTTAACACTATTGTCTCTAAACGTTCTATATTTAAAATAATACTGTATTTCTTCCAAAGACTTCCCTTTAGTTTCAGGAACAATGAAAATAACAAAAACAACCCCTAACAATCCTATAACTGCAAATACAAAAAACGGTACACAATTTCCAAAACCGTCTGTCAAAATTTGAAACATTTTTCCTACTACAACAATAGCTAAAGACATATATGCTTTTGCTATACATGCTGAAATAGTTTTAACTTTCGGATGAAACAATTCTCCAAAATACGCAATAGGTATGGACGTTAGGCCAATAACTTGAAAGATGTTAAACAACACCATAGCAACCAGTGGTAACCACCAAATACTGTCAACATTGTAACCATAATCCAGAAGATAAAAATAGATTCCTTCACACGCCATGAAAATGGAAGAACCTATGCAAGAAATGATGAGTAAGGGTTTTTTTCCTAAACTGTCAACAATATATGATGCTCCAATAGATGTAATAAGTTGTAATATTGCTTTTATTATCGACAAGGTGTTCATAGATATGTCACCAGCTCTCTGAAATATTAAGTGCGCATACATTATAAGAGCTATTCCTCCAGTAAATTGAGCTATAGTAATAGTACCTAAACATACTAATAGAGCTCTCCAGTGAGATATATGACTGAAAAATTCTTTGAACATATTTGTGTTTGAATTCTCATTAGCAATTATTTCAATTTGTTTCATTTCTTTATCAACAAAATCAGCATTTCTTAATTTTTGTAATGATTTAACTGCATCATCTTTTTTATTCTTTTTCACCAAAAAATACGGAGATTCAGGTAGCCATTTATAAAAAATTATAACAAATATTAAAGGCAAAGCCCCAAATATAGAAGAAAACCATAAATCAGGATGCATACCAAAAAGATACATCCATAAAATGCCTATATTCACAAAAACATTCATACATATTCCTATCCCCCCTCTGATATCATCCGTAGCCACTTCTCCTAAATAAATTGGACCAACCATCAACGCAAACGCAATCCCCACTCCACTGATAGCTCTCCCCACTATAAGTACCCCCACTGTTCGTGCTACACCAATCACAATCCAGGATATGATGAAGGGAATAATAGTCAGTAAAATAGAAATTTTCCTCCCCAAACATTCGATGCTCCACGCCGCCACAGGGGTAGATAAAACGCTTACGGCTGACATGACAGTTGCCATCCAAGAACCCTCGGAACTGGTAGTGGGGATAGCAGAACTGTTGGATTGTAACCGGGGAAGGATTGGGGAAGCCCAACCGGAATTCATGCCGGTTTGCTCCACCGTCAGAAGAACTGAAAGCAGAAGAAATATTTAATTTGTATATTTAACCCTTTACTACTGTAGTGGGGTTCCTCAGGATCTCAAAATGTTTTCTTATAATGATGAGAGCAGGCGGGCAAATCTCAATGTAGATGGCAGCATCCTAGCCAAGAACTGTTGCCGCCGATAATTTTGAATTATTTCACTGACAGTTACAATAGGCCCATAAACCATAACAAAAAATAATAAAATCTACACTTTATCCTTAAAGTACTACTCAATAATTTTTTTTAATAATTACTTAGCGAGATATTTGAATTTATTTCCAGGATACAGATGACGTCACACTATTGGTATCTTTCTCGCACAGCCTACTACAGAAACTGGTGTGAGAGAGATAGCTATAGGTTTCTTTAAAAATCAAAGGCAGCTGTACACAAAACAATTATGACTTTTAGATACCACGAATTGCTTCAAAATTAAACGGACCTTCATTTAAATCAACAAATACATGTTTTATATTTAGATTTAAATTTTATTATTATTTTCTTCTTTCATCCTTTGGTAAACTATATGAACATTACAAGAACGCATTATTTATAAGAAGAATCCAAATACAAGATAGTTTTAAGTAACTCTGTCAAAGTGACAACTTAAGGGATTTTTCCCCTTTTAAGGGAGTTTTTACAACGAAAAGGGAAAAAGGGAATATTTCTGATTTTAATAGGAAAAAGGGTATTTTTACAAGAATGAAAATAAAATTGAAAAATAGAATAATATATTACGATTTAAAAAATAAATATCCTTTGTTATCGATACTCAATTGCAACAAATACGATATGCGACATCTGTTATCAATTACACGGATCACTGAATTAGATCTCAGGCCCAACACTCTATTCTTATTCCCGAACAAAATATGTATCATTTTGTTTCTTCTTATTTTGAATTTACATATAATGCATTTTTTTACATTTCAAAATAAATATATACATATTTAGGTACCTATTAACTAGAAATAAATTTTTGTTTACATTGTCTGAAAATAAATTCTACTAAATATTGATTTACTTTTAATCAAAAAGGGAAAAAAGGTATTTTTTTAATAAAATAAAGTGAATTTTTGCTTCAATAGATTGGCAAGACTGCTGTCACTTTTAATATCGGATTCTCCAATTATGAGTACTTTGGGCTAGCGCGCGCATACTAAAGTGCACAAATTTTATTACATAGTTCTAGATAATTCATAGCTAGAGCCAATCTATCTCTATCTATAGGTGCATTCTTTTTACACACAATCTCAGTTCATCTCAGCTCACTTCAGTTGTCTCAGTAATTTTGACAGTTCTATTTGTCCCAACTGAGATGAGATGCAGTGAGGCAGATTCCTCCCCCCTTGCCGATACTGAGCTACCTAGCGGGGTGATGCTTGTTGAGTGTCACACCTCACTTGAGGAGTGGGGGTCTTTTTTCAATATTATTTTTTATTTAAAAATGAATATTTAAGAAAGTGTTAATGTTGATGATTTAATATTAATAAGTGAAATTGTATTTCTTTAATTATAAATTTAATAAATAAATTGAGTTGTTTTATGATGTTATTTGCAATGAAAATTCGTACAAGGTAGATTTATTCTTTGACATTTCATCGTCTTAGCAGGTCCACCTTGTTAGATATTTAAAATAAATTCGAAAACAAAATGAAAATGTCAAGATACTGATAAATAAAACATATGATAAACAGGTATTCCGTTCTTTCTCTAAATTGCGTTCTATTTGTTAAGCAACTATCTCAGCTCACCTCACTTCAATCTCATCTCATTTTGAGAACAAGTGAGGTGAGATATTGGTAAAAAGAATGCAGCTTATATATATATCACCGTCTACCGTCTGCTCCCATTCCAATAAAAAAACCGACAAAAAATAGTTTTGAAACAGTTATTATTAGTTAACGTAAGAAGCATGTTAACATAAAATCAAATATGAAACTAATATTAGAATAATATGAAGAAGAAAACATTTTTGTAAGATTGTTATCGTACAAATGTGACCGCTATCGTAGCATAAAGTTTCATTCTCATGTACTTCCTTACAAGACACGACCCGACAAAATCGTACAGATGTAACGGAAGCTTTAGAGTTCACAAATTCGTTTTACTTCTGTTTCCGTCCTCGATGTTTGCAAGTGGAGTGGAACGTATCCTAAAGACATTGCTAAGGAAGCACGGAAGGGAACGGTGAGTGCTCGGGTGGGCGTTATATGACGTCAATATCATAGAGCCCGTCCCTATTCCTCTGCATATTCAGATCACATTCGTACTATATTAAGAAGACTGAATTGGGGGAATCCCAAAACTGTACTCGTTTCCGTTCCGTTCAGTATTAAAGCCAGGAAATTGTACGCGTGACGTATTTTTAGAGATGTCATTATCACAATGGGGTCTTTCAACATGAAATACATGCAAATAGATGTCATTTATAATAATATTAAAAGAAGTAGACTTCTCTGATTAGATACTATCAAAGTATAAAAAAACTTATGTCTTTAAAATATTCTAGTTATTTAATTTTAATTCCTTTAACATCTACGTTACACATCTATTCCAAATTATTACTACTTAAAGTATTCTGCTATAGCCTTTTTGAAATTTGTTTTTAAAAAATTATCTATGAATATAGAATATAGAGAAACAACGAAGAAACCAAATAATAGTGTCTGAATTTATGCTATAATTGCCACGCCAGATAGGAGTCAGTCAAGGGCGTTTGTCTGAAGTCGAAATATTTATTGAATGACAAGCTGTCAGTGGCAAGCAAAATTTGGACTATAATATACTGGACAATATACTGTAGTTTTTTTTTTATTAAATTGCTTATTCGTACATATTTCCAATTATTGATCACGAAAACTATTTTAAACATATCTGTGTATTTTTCAAAATACTGAAATAGACCAATTTATGTCTCCAATTATTGGAGAACTTCAATGATTAAGACCATGATGAGCTTAACGTCTACGTCACAGATATTAAAAAGAAATATTCTGGAACTAATCGCTTTCAATTTAGAAATGTTTTATAAAAAATAGCGGAGTACCCCATTACCTATGCATGCATTGACTATTAATTCCGTATAACACGATTTAGTACTACATATTGTAGAAAACTAACTATATACCGTGTTCTAAGAGGGATGACTATAAGTATATCAAACTCAAATTACAATATAAAATAATAGAAAAATTGTAGGACACTTATTCATTATGACAACAATACATTTAATATTAATACAGAGTCAACTGAATTGATTGACCTTTTTTAATCATTGTCACCAAATTTAAATAGAAATGTACTGAGAACTGACCTTCCCCACACTTTTGACATCACAGGAATTTAGTTTATTTTTCCTTCACATACATTACATTAATTACTTCTACAATTCTTTAATGTATTATTGAAACACATATTTCATTTACACATACAAATAAACTTAAAATAATAAATAAATTGTTACTTACCAATTGCACAAGAGAGAAGCAATGGCCATTGTTTCTTGACAGAAATCATTTTGAATTTTTCAAGTATTTTTAAATGTATAATACGAAGACCTTTACCTTTCGGTAAACCTTGAGTGACTATTTTTACACGACTTACTTCGTGAATTAAACATAGGTCTTAACTTATTAGTTTTATTACTTAGACAAGCACAATCATAAAACACTGTAACGTGATGCTGCCAATGTAAAACTGCACATATGTTGATATCAAAACTTTTTATCAGCAGGAAAATAAATATTGTATTCTCGGAAACCGCGCGAATTTATTCATTCTTTATAGTTTTTCTTTGATAGTGAACTGTATTAATGCTGCTTAGTAGTAACTATAATATATTATTATTTATTATAATAATAATAGTAGTTCGATGGGTATTGCGCAATGTTCTGACGATTTTAGTTCAAAGTTTAGGGAAGTCCCAAGTTTTATATGTCCCCTGTTGAATAAAATGTGAACTACATTTGAAATGTTGACAGCAACAAATAGGCTATTCCACAGTAATTAAAAATAGTAAAAGTTTATTGAAAATAAGAATGGTAATAGTTAAAGTATAAGGAAAACCATATTTCTTTTATCATAAATTATTCCTTCTAGAAGATACGGGGAGTTTTGCTTTTGATGATGCAGGACATGTGCACGAGTGTTTGAGCAAATAGGATCCAAGTATGACCTCCGATTTTGAGAAGCCCCGCCCTAACTAAGAATATACTTCTTCGGGTGTGTCGGATCTGTTCGGTTGCTGTTCGGGTGACGTTCTAATTTCTGTATTTTTATAAAATGAAAAAAAAGTGAAATAAATTAAGTGAAATAATTTATTTTATGTCTCTAATAATGAATTATAATATTACAATTTAAATATACATTATTTTGTAATTTGTTTAACAATTTTTCGTGGTTTGTGAACCACTGTTTGTTTACTTCTGGTATATCCACATTACCTACGTCATAAAGCAGATTTAAAATTCGGACCTTAATATCTCGCTTATTTGGAGGAATTTTTAACTCGGACTTTCACATGTGGTCTTATATTTTTATGTATTTCAAGTTTTTTTTTTTTAAAAATGTCATGGAATAGCCTATTGTTTTGTACTTTTTATCTCTCGCTAAGAGAGGTATTGGATTCATGCTAAAAATCGCATATCCAGATTTTAATGAATAAGCACGTTTTAAAGTCACTAGAATCTGATTATAACATTTTTACATTAATGTGTGTGAACGAAAACAACTTTGATTTTAATTTGAAGTGTTGAAGTGAAGATAAAGTTTATTATTAAAACGGCCCTTAATATTTATTTTTTTCAAATTTATGTTATTACAAATATTAAAGAATATAAAATTCTCTATCCAATACATTTGACATTTTTATTATATCTTCTATAGAATTTTAAATATATAAAATAAACTGTTGTAATGGATCTCACAGCCCAAATAACTCCATGGAAACAAGTTGAAAAATTAAAATGTTTGTAATTAACATGTCAGTTTTAAAAATCCAGATACATTACTGAAGGGTTTTTCTGGGAAGTACATTAAATATTTCTTATTTTATTATTAATTAAATATTTAAAATTATAGATAAGTACATGTATAACATATCCGCATCAGAAATACTGCCAATCTAGTCAATTAATTTGAAGAATCTCGAATATTTAGAGGAGGAAACTTATAGAATGAATTTAAAAATATAAAAATATATAAATAATACATGTACAGTAAAATTTTTGAAAGAAGTCCGATCAAGACCATCTACGAATTATATCTATGAATTAAGATTTTGTGCTGTCAAATTTAGTAGTGTCTTTTACTTAGTTTTTATGAGGGTACATAATATCTTGTGTACCTCATAAAAACTATGTAAACGACACTACTAAATTTGACAGCATAAAATCTTAATTCATAGATGCAATACGTAGATGGCCTTGATCGGACTTCTTTCAAAAATTTTACTGTAATTAGAATTTTTGTGTGTGTACCAGAAATGTTGAATACAATGTGTACTTATACAGTTCCTCGAAGCAAAAATTTGCCCCGGACAAAATGTGAACAAAATTTATAGCAGTAAATCTATATCCAATCAGGACAACAGAATGGGGTATTCCACTCAATTTTTTTTTTTATTATTTTAAATAAAACTTCATTCAGTTTTGAAGCAATTCATATAGTGCTAAAAATCTTAATTGTTCCTAGTTTAACAGTATTTTATTTTCGCGAAATCAGTATAACGTCACATTCCCCCTATACTTGTCTTTTTCACACACACTGTTCTGACTACGCTACGAGAGAAAGATAACAATAATTGTATGACGTCAATTTCCCCTTTTAGCAAATGTGAAATATCTCGTAAAGTAATTATTTAAAAAATGTTTTCATTGTTTTAACTATTATTTATTGAGCCATACTTTAAGTTAAATTGAGTTTTTTTAAAATTTTTTTGTTATGGTGGAATACCCCATTGTGATTATGTGAATGTACATACACTGTCAAAATCATTTACGGTAACTGGACAACGCGTTTTTTGAATTATTAAGTCAGTTTTGTGAAAACATTTTTTGTCAATACTAGTTTGGTCAGTGTTTTTAAAGAAAAACGGTATGTAGTTATTTTGTTTATAAGAACTTAACTGATGTTACAATGCATAACCTCAAAACTACTTTTTACTCTTAGTATACTGTAGAAACATGAGTGTGTGTAGCGACCTCAGGTTACGCCTCTTCAGGGACATTGTTTGCTTCGGCGCGCTGTATAGCCTGATATTAAAATGGCGAGAGGCCTTGTGCTGGCCATAAAATATTTTTATTCTATGAGAATTATAAGATTAATGAAAAAATCAAATGGTTTCAATATGGATTGTTTAAATAAGAAATTTAGAGTAAATTTCAAATTATCAAAAGTGATATAAGTATTGTTGTAATAAATTATTTATTATTGTTGAGTTTATATTATCGAATTGATAATGGGCTCATAAACCAATTATTTTATTATTATTTTTTATGAAACTTTGTACAAAGATATAACGATTAATGAAAACCCGATATGAAAAAAAAATCTGATGTGGCCAACCATGACCTCCCGCCAATTCCATGTTTAAAATAGCAATGAGCTTTAAGTAAAGTATCACTTCCGATTGATCGTTTGTAAACAAAATCTACTTTGTTGTTCCAATAAATAGAAAAGTTTGTAATACGAAATTTTGGATTATACAGTGTGTCCCATTTAGAGGTACCACCATTGGGATCTCGAGAACTATAAGAGATACGATGTCGGTTAAATGGAACTTTTTATGCGCCTTTGGGAGGCCATCTCAGATGTGCTTTTATTTTTCCAAAAATTCTCATAGGGCACTAGATAATGACGAAAAACTGAATATTGTTGATTTTTTCTTTTTCAAATAACTTCTAAACTATTAATAATTGAGAAAAAAGTTTCAAATATAAAAGATATTTTTATTAACTAACCAGTGGCGTACGGAATAAATTTTTATATCCGTAAATTTTTGAGATATAACACAAACTTATATTTTTTTAAATGGAACCCATATCTGATTTTAGACTCAAAAAAAATAATATTTTTTTCTCTTTTCAACGATGTAAGGGTTATTATGTTTTATATTTGTTTTGCCTTCAAAATTATTATTTTTTCCTTATTTTGTATTCAATTTACAATTATTTTGAAAATATTGGTAGATTTCTATTTGGAAATACTCCTTGTATTTCAATAATTTATCTTGTTAGAAAATTTTGCTCAAAATTCGTATCAAATTAATTTTTATAATATTTTGTATCAGGTCGCCCTTGGCTCATTATAGTGTAATTTGCAATTATGAGTCTAGAATGAAAATATTAAGTAATAAAGGCATAAAACAAATTATTTTGATCAAATACAATATAATTAATAAAAATAATAATGTTTTTTTGGGAAATAATAAGAAAATTCAGGAAAATAAAGAGAAATATTAAATTTTAGGAGTAAAACAAATATAAAACATAATAACCCTTACATCATTGAAAAGAGAAAAAAATATTGAATTTTTTTGAGACTAAAATCAGATATGGGTTCCATTTGAAAAAATATAAGTTTGTGTTATATCTCGAAAATTTACGGATATAAAAATTTATTTTGTACGCCACTGGTTAGTTAATAAAAATATATATCTTTTATATTTGAAACGTTTTTCTCAATTACTAATAGTTTAGAAGTTATTTGAGAAAGAAAAAATCAACAATATTCAGTTTTTCGTCATTATCTAGTGCCCCATGAGAATTTTTGGATAAACAAAAGCACATCTGAGATGGCCTTCCCAAGGCGCACAAAAAGTTCCATTTAACCGACATTGTATCTCTTATAGTTCTCGAAATCCCAATGGTGGCACTTCTAAATGGGACACACTGTATTTTATTATGTTTTTCCTGTAAAATCTGAGAGCAAATACCAACTTTGCGAAGTTTTGGATCATTAATATATTTTAAGGAAAAATCGTCACACACATTATTGTCAAAATCAGCACCGACTTCCTTATGCTCTAAAACGCAATCTGTGTAAATTCTTCGCCGTACATGATCCATTTCGTAAATGTGTAGTTGAAAACTATTATTTGACACTTTGAAATCACGTTCTTATTGAGAGCTGTTTGATATATAATGCTGCAAACATCAAACTTAAATCGAATATAACTTGAAATAACTTTAAATATTGAATTATAAAATAATTTATTTTTGTACATCACTTTGCCTCTGCGTCAAACAAAAACATATTTTAATAACAATTTTGACATACTTAAACAAATGTCACTGTCAGGAAGCAATTACATTAAAATTAATAATGAAACCGTGTTAAAAAGAATGTATTGAGTCTAATGAAATTAAGGTTAGTAAAAATAATATATTTTCCATCATACATAAATATAAAAGTGTTAAATATTAGTTTACAAAAAAACTTAATATAGTTTGCAGGATTAGTAAATATGTAGGTATGTATTTAAATTAATAAAAATTAAAAAGCGAGAGGTATTGTGTTGACCACATCAGATTTTTACCTTCCGTCACCTTTAGGTAAGGAAGGTATTGTCTTTGGTCATAAAATTCGGTAGTGAGTTTTTCATGAATAAGCACGTTTTACGGTCCCTACAATACGAATTTACTATTTTTAAGATGATGTCTGTATGTATGTGTGTGTGTGTGTGTGTGTCCGTGTGTGTGTGTGTGTGTGCGTGTGTGTGTATGTGTGTCCGTGTGTGACAATTTTTTCTCCGACGATAACTCCAATACTACAATTCTAAAAATTATAATTCTTTCGTATTCCTCTTCTGTACATCCATATGAAGAGTTGATTAGATTTTGGTTATAATTGATCCACCGGAAGTACCCTTATTTGAAGTTTTTAACAGTTTTTCTTAAAAAAACGCAGTTAAATGTTATTTTTTGACATTTTGTTATTATGTATATTAAAGAAAATACTCTTCTCTATACGGTTTAATTATACATTTTCCTTCATATTCAATAGATGTAAATTTAAAGCATTATAAAGAAATTAATTTTCAAAAATTAGTCAGCTTTGTTATTTATCATGGAAACAACTGACATAATTATTCAAAAAAATTTAATTGACAGATGTCAGTTGCAAGTGCAAACCCAAATATGGAAAATATATAGGTTCTAAAATTGGTATGTCATAGTGTTACTTGCAAGTGACATGCAGAGAAAGGCCAAAGATAAGATGGAAGGACATTACTTAGTGTAGTTTATGTTATAATTTTATTGGATTTATAGAACCTTTTCAAATGAACTTTTGGTATGGAATTTGTAAAAAATAGTATGTGTTCGTGTTCGATTTTACATGATATTATATAGAATCTGTTCCAAGGACCTTTTGGTATGGGATTTGTACAAAATACATCGAATTGACGGAAGGTCTTGTGCTGGCCACAACAGATTTTTTAATATATAAATTATATTTTACATATTTATAATAAATTACACTTAATACAAACGAAATTAATAGTATATTACAGCCGAGGTGGGAAATGTTTCATTACAGCCGAGGGCTTATTTATATTACCGAGAGGTGGAGCCTCGCGGTGAGATAAAGCGCGAGTCTGTGATGAAACTCCCACCGATGTTATGTATACTATTTTATTCACAATCATCCTCATTTTAAATCAATAATTTTCAAAATACGACCCATCGGTGAACAAAAGAACTCGCCTTTTCTCCTGTATTTTATCACTTTTCATTTTTCTTTTCATAAGTATTATGTTTCATATAATATTGAATCTCTTCTAACGATTTACCCTTAGTTTCTGGTATGCAGAAAATAACGAAAAATACCCCAATAACACCCACTACCGAAAACATAAAAAACGGAACACAATTTCCAAATTCGTCTGTCATTACTTGAAATAGCTTACTTACTACAAAATTAAGAGTAGATAAATATCCTTTACTAATACATACAGCAAGAGATTTTATTTTAGGATGGAACAATTCTCCCATATAAGCGATAGATATGGACGTTAAGCCTATAACTTGAAATATGTTGAATAGTATCATAGATATTAACGGAAGCCACCATATAGAATCCACGTTAAAGTCATTATCTTGAAGATAAAAGTACAGTCCTTCTAGAAACATAAATATGGCACTTCCAATACAAGAAATAAGTAGTAGTGGTTTTCGTCCAATGTTATCGACAACAAATGCGGCTAATAAACAGCTTAAAACTTGTAAAAAAGCTTTAATAAGCACCATTGTATCAGCATCGACGACATCTGCAGCTTTTTCTAATATCAAGTGTGCGTAAAACAAAAACGCAGCACCACCTGTTAGTTGAGAAAAAGTGAATGTCCCTAAACATATTAATAAAGCTTTTCTATGACATTTTTCTGTAAAAAATTCTTTAATAATATTATTTTTATTGTCTGTCTGCATGGTTAATTTAATTTTATTGAATTCTTCATCGATTTTTTCACAATTAATCAGCTTTCTTAACGATTGTTTTGCTTGTTCTTGTTTATTTTTTTGTACTAAAAAATATGGCGACTCTGGCAGCCATTTATAAAATAATATAATAATAAATAATGGTAAAATACATGTTAAAGATGATATCCATAAATCTGGAAAAGTTCCAATCCAATAAATCCATAAAATACCAGTTTGGGTCATTACATTCATTCCTATTCCAACGCCTCCTCTGATATTATCCGGACTAATTTCCCCTAAATATACCGGGATTATTGTGTATAAAAAAGCTGCTGCTACTCCCGAAAATATTCTTGCTACTAATAGCTCTTTGAAACTGGAAGCAATGCTAACTAGTATCCAGAATATCAACAATGGAACAGTCGATAGCAATATGGACATTTTCCGTCCTAGAAAATGCATGGTTAACGCAGGCAGTGGCGCACTAACTGAACTTATTAAAGGGAGCATTGACGCTACCCATGCCCCCTCATCGCTGGTTAAAGGAATGGAGGAATTGGGCCCCTGAAGACGATTTAGCACTGGAGAAGACCAGCCAATCAGAAAGCCTGTTTGTTGAATGGCCACCAAAGCTATAAAAGAGAATAGGTAGGTGTTAATAACGGGGGGTTTGTGACCACAATCGAATGGGGTACTATCAGGGTTGTGAATAATCCGAGTTTTTTTTTTTTTAGAAAAGTATAACCCACCTGGGTTTTATTGTTTTTTTCCGGGTTTTTGTGTGTTTCTATATTTTGTTTTATTTACTAATGCCACGTAAAACTTCACAGAGTGATTTATGCTGGGTTTATGCAGCATGTAAATTATGAAATTAAATTAAGCCTCTAAACTAAACTAAAATAACGTCGTTTATGCAGGAAATTAAAATTCAGAATTTTATGTTTGACATTTCGCATAATCTAACTTTTCTCTTTTCTGCAGAAACTTTGTTATCATCGTACATTTTGCATAGGTTAGGTGTTAAAATCTGTCATAAGTGCGCGAATGGCGCAGGCGCAAAACTAAGATATTATAAAATTAAACTAAAAGTTGAAAACAGCCAACTTCTTAATTTAGTTTCATTAGTTTAATTCTTCAGTTCAGTTGCATAAACGTTGTCATTCATAACAATGGTTTCTACTTGTTTAGTTTAGTTTTACAATTTAATTTTTTAATTTAGTTGCCCGCATAAACCCAGCATTATACATAAAAATTTAGGGAATAAAATTCTAAATTTTCGTGTGCTAAAATTATTAAATTTACGCTTCTGATATTCGACGAAACTTAATTTTAAGTTGTAATAAAAGGATTTAGTATGCGATTATTTGATAAAATGAAATTCAAGTTCTACGACTATTTCTTAAATTAACGTATACTAAATCTAGCTTTATTTCGTCTTTAAATTAACTTCATTTTATTCTCTAAAATTGTATGTAGATAATTTTTGAAAAAACCTGTTTGCTGTAGGCCTATAATGTACACTTTATTTTGCTTTATTTTAGTAGGTGTAGGTACTAATTTAATTGAGTGGGGATTTTTACTGGGTTTTTCAATAGGTTTTTCTTTCCGATTAAAACCACAAAAACCCACATGGTTTTTTCCAATACAACCCTGGGTCAGTGGCGGGTTTACGCATAGGCACAGTAGGCACGTGCCTACGGCGGCAAATTTTCGGGGGCGGCATTTTTTTTTAATCAGAAATGTATAATTTTGTAAAAAAAATTGCCGATCAAAAGACGCGACGAAAACATTTATATCGATGATCTCTGAAACAAATTTATATAAAGTAAAGCTTTTTTGTATGTATATTATTATTACTCCGGTCAATTTGTAATTATCGTCTGTTTTTCTATAATACTTAAGTAATGGAATATGCGCTCTATTTTCAACAAATGTCCAAGTCAGTCATGTTTCAGACTTTATTTTGAGATCCTCGTTATTATTATGCTATCGATCATTATAATACATTTATTAAAATTGCCTGGATTGTAGAATAACCACTTGAAATTCTATTTTATTATGCTTTCTTTTAGTTAAAGTAATAAAGAAATGCAAAAGTAAAACGCGGAAGCATGTATTTATGTTTTTTTTTTTTTGCAAAAATAAAGTCAGACTTTACCTATTCTAAAGATTATATTTGTGAAAATTATGACTTCTTCGATTGTAAATTTTCAAAAAATAGTTTAATATGACGGAAACCTAACGCATAAAACTCAATTTGACGAAATTCGGGTATATAATGTAATGTAAATAAATGTTATCTATGTTCGAGTGATTGAATGCATTTCGTGTCAAAACGATTACTAGTTTTTAGGCTGTGTAACGATATCCTAAATCACAGAACACAATTCGACATAACTCGGATAGTTATATTCATTTTATAGGAAATTATCCGTATCTTTTTTCAGAAAAAATGCCAAAATCACTATAAATATTGCTTTCCGCATCATAATTTTTGTGAAATTTTGTGTTTATAATACTTTTGCAACTATATTTGTAACCATCAAAATAAAATTCTTGAGGGTTGGGTATTCCAGACTTAAAATTACCTATTTAAGCCCCTATTATATTTTAACAAAAATAAAACATACGAAAAGTTTAAACATTAAAAAAGATATATTTCAACATTTTTGATATTCAAATATCTATATTATCTTTGGTTAATATTTGAAAATTACATTATTGATCTGTTAGAAATATATTTTAAAATTATGAAAAAGCGGCAATTTTCTGGGTGCCTATGGGCGGCAAAATTGTTAATCCGCCCCTGCCCTGGGTACTATACCGTAGTCAAATTTTAACTATTCGAGATGAAACAGTGAAAATAATATACGTAAATTAATGAGAATTGGTCAACTGGAAGTTCTCTTATTTGAAGTTCTTAACAGTTTCTCTTTAAAAAACTCAGTTAAATATCATTTTTTAACATTTTATGTGATTATCAATATAAAAGAATATCTTATTGTCTGTACAATTTGATTATACATTTTCGTTCATATTCAATAGATTTTTTCACAGTTGCACCAACGAAATTTAAATATTAATCTATGTTTAAACAAATATATGCAAATCGATATTTTGACAGCAATGTATTCAACAATATAGTGTTATGGAGTCTAAGGCTAATATAATTAATAATAAAATTAAAAATTGTCCCTAACCTTAAAATTAAATGAAAAAATAAGCTAGATACGTATTTCGAGAACAAAGTTCTCATCTTCGGTAAAACTTACGCGAAATCGTATTAAAGAGCTAAAAGGAAAGTAGGATTACTCAACATGTAAACCATGCCAGAAGTACTAAGAACCCTTTTATTTTAAATTTAAATAAAAGGATTGTTAGGACCTCTGGCATAGTTTACATGTTGAGTAATCCTACTTTCCTTTTACCTCTTTAATACGATTTCGTGTAAGTTTTACTGAAGATGAGAACTTTGTTCTCGAAATACGTATCTAGCTTATTTTTTCATTTAATTTTAAGGTTAGGGGTAATTTTTAATTTTATTATTAAGCAGTGTATTATAATTCATTTGACATTCTATTTCGATGCAATATTATCATTTAATGTTAATATTTAAGATACGTTGGTGCAATCGGCCAATAGAGTTACAGAATTATAAAGAGATTAACTTTCTTAAATTAGCCAGCTTTGCTATAATCAAGGAAACAGCTGATACATTTAAATAATTCTAATTGACAAATGTCGTGTTAAGTGCAATTTACATAGTGTATATTCGTATTATAATTTTATTGGATTTATAGAATCTTTTCCAAGGAACTTTCGGTATTGATGACTTGAGCGATAATCGACGGAGGAATGGATGAGGGTAATCGGACAAGCAGTCTGTAGTGAAATTATTTATTTCAAGCCGACGTTTTGACTAAAACGTTAGTCTTCTTCAGGGCAACTTATGTTATTAGACAATTTCTTGTCCTGAAGAAGACAAACGTTTTAGTTGAAACGTCGGCTTGAAATAAATAATTTCACTACAGACTGCTTGTCCGATTATTTTTTCTTCGGGAACCCTCATTTCGGTATTGAATTTGTAGAAAATAGTATGTTCGTGTTACAGTTTTACTGGATATATAGAATCTTTTTCAAGGAACTTTTGGTATGGGATTTGTACAAAATACATAAAATTGACGGAAAGTAATGTGCTGGGCACATCAGATTTTTTTTTTATCTTGTATCACATACTTAATTAAAATCAAAATTTGGTCACATACCCATATCTCTCATTGACTGGTAATATATCGTCCGCAACCAATACTACATATATTTGCGGTGGACAAGGACAACAATCTGATCAGGGTTAGATATCACATCCAGTCACAATTTCGCTTCTCTTCTTAATATTCTTGAGTAATATCACTTACCTATTCCTGCTGCTAAAAACATAGGCCATTGTTGAGGTATTATAACCATATTATTTCACATAGAAGAATTTGTATCACACCAACTGCTGACAAATTATACTCCTTATTTGTCTTTCAATAAACATGGTTTATACGTTATCATTGAGACTGAGCTAAAAGTATTATTTTTAAACCAGGTTGTAATTATCATATTTGTTCAAGATTTTTTAGTTAAGGATTTCAAAGATTATAATTTTATTATCAATTGCATTGTTTTTGAATATTCAAAAAATATGGAAAAAAATGTTTTACGCACAATTGCATTAAAATTGTTTATTTACATCTTAGTTACCATGGCGGAAACTGAAGGATTATATCCTTGTGTTCTGCGGACGATAAAGTAGAGCAAAGGCCGGCGAATGGCATATAAAACATCAAAAATACAAATGGAAATATAATCAACACTCTTTTTTTAAAAAAATTATATCAGATCCTCTAAAGCTTCACTACTTTTTTATTAAAATTGCTTGAGGAATTTTTTCAGAACGTGCCTCCAAGCTTGAAGCTTGACATTTAAAAAAAAAATTACAACTAAATATGCCTTTTGTTTTATGGCATACGCACTGGGCCACGTAATATTTTTACATATGAACAAGCTTTAAATGTATTTAAATTTTAAATAATTCAATGGCGATTCTCTATCCAATAAGTTGAACATTTTTATTATATCTTCTATAAATTTAGAGATAGAGAATTATAAATATATAAAATAATCCATTGTATTAAACAACCCATGGAAATCAGTTGAAAAATTAAAATGTTTGTAATTGACATAAATGTCAGTGTCAAAAATCCAGAGACATTACTATTACTGAAGGCTTTTTCTGAGAAGTACATGTAGACGTTAAATTGACACTGTTCTTGAATGCGGAAAACCTAAATTTCATACTTGAACAAGTTGAGACAATAGTAATTACAGGGGCGTAGGAACCGGGGGGGCAGAGGGGGTAGTTGCCCCTTCGTAAATTTTGGTGGGGGGGCAAAGACAACAATTTGTCCCCCCTCTCAAGATTTGTGTCTTTATATGTAACAAAATATTCGATGACTGTAATTTTAGCAGCTTTAACTTTGATTCAAATTGTAATAATTCATTGATTCAAGTTTATTCATTTCTCTGATAGCCAGCTTTACATAAAATTTATGTAAACAGGTGCCACTATTTACATAAATAGTTTACATTTTAAAAAAATGTAGAAATGGGTGATTCGGGAATGTTGTAAAAGTTTCAATTTAGGAAAAAACAGGCCGTAGGTTCCAAAAATTATGACTAACAGTCATAATCGTCTTTATTTGTAAAAAATAGGACGTTTCGGACAATATTTGTCCATCTTCAGCAATTATAATATTATAAAGTGTGTGTTTCAATATATTATAATGTTTCTTTATTAGTTACAAATTTTCGTTTTTTTTTTTTGTGAATGACCACATCTTGTCTAGATTTATAACAAAGAGTCTTTTTCAATTACCAAAATATATCTAAATGCCCCCCCCCCCCTCATCCGTGACGGAAAATTGTAAATTCTGCCCCCCTGGAAAAATTTGGTTCCTACGCGCCTGGTAATTATTATAATATGCTATTGTTATAACGAGGAAAAGACTGCGTCAACATATAAAATTCGTATAAAAAGAATGGGGATTAATTTATAAGCCAAAGTATGTACAGTATCAGGGTCAACTAAACACGCGCTTGCTAT